>SNRZ01000003.1:0-1200000 GCA_008729115.1 Dirofilaria repens | reverse complement strand
GACTGCGAATTACTGCCAAATGCAGGCATATTTGTAGTTCTGTAAAAAATAAATAGATTATTTTATACATTTAAAATTTGAAAGTAAATTTAAATCGAGAATTACTTTCTGGACTTTTCGGTTACTAAGTTTGAAATCTAAAGCTTAGGAAATAAATTGAACAGGAAGTGTTATTCAGGATTATTATAGAATTAGAGCAAAGAAGATGTCGGCTGTTGAAGCCATTCATATAATTCCCCGAGTATCGGGCATTAATTGCATTTCTCCAAATTTCTTCTGCTTTAGGGATATGAGACATTTTAAAAGAAATAAAAAAAATTTCTTTATCGATTATATTGAGCCCTAACTTTTCTGGTCAAAATAAGCTATGTCAATAAATTGCAATAAATTATTTTATAAGTTTTTTTTACAGATAATACTATAAAAATGGTTTTTGCCACGAAAATATTTCTATGCGACAATTCTTGAGTCAAATCGAATCTTAAAAATGAGTGTTTCATCCACAATCTAACAAAATAACTCTTTTAAAAAATATTTCTCCAATGACTCAGTATATCGCAACAAAACATAAAAACGTTTGTTAAGTTTCGATATAAATAGCATTTGAATCTGAAAATGACGAAGCATAAACAGCATCTGAATCTGAAAATGGAAATTGCAAAGCTAGAACAAGTAGCTGTCCTTCCTACAACACATTTTGTGGCTATTATTCCGATGCATTTTATATTCAGTGTTATCTGTATCTCAACTTCCGAAAAGAATCAGTTTTCTAAGCTTCCTGATTTCTGTCGAGTAATATTTGAATAATATTACTTTAATTCAACTTTTTTACATAGATGACTAATTTTTAACTCGAAACCGAAATAAGAGTAAACAGTTTTTCTTTATTTTCTTTTAACTTTCGCCCAGTGACATGTAATAATTAAGTTGCCAAAAGTTTGATCTCTCATATATATCATGGAGAAATTTTGTACCGCAGTTTATGTTTTCTTGCTTGAAAATAAAAGAATAATAGCCAGGACAATTGATATGTTTTCCGATTTGATAATTTCAAATAATCTTTTGAAGCTAAGAAAAGTTGAGTGAATTCGCATTGGAACAATTAAATTTACCAGCTGACTAATGTTGTTTGAAGTTTTTATTACTGATTTTCTTCCACTGAGTTCATTTTTCGCATGGCTTTGCGTTTTATGAAAACAAGTAGAATATTGAGGAAAAGACTGCTTAACCTTCACATTCTAAAAACTTTTCCGTCATTCTCGGAGAATCCTTTGGTCATTTCAGCCAAACTTTCTTCGATTTGTGTTTTTTTTTTCGTTTTTTTCCTGTTTTAGATTTTATTATTTTTTCGTATATAAAATTCCTTATATAATTCTACATCAACAAACTAATCAGTCAAATTAAGAGCGATGTCCATAGTCTTATCTGGCATGAACTGGAGAAGGCATGTTATATTTTGACATTATACTAGCTGTGGAACTTGAATCGATCTTTCTTGTCGTTCAATCCAAAATGATGACCAACAAAATGTAATCAACAAATCAAAAATCCAATTTAACCTTTCATTTTAAACAGGCGCTATACGGTAATGCACTGTGCGATAAGTAACCTTACTTTCAGTACCGAATTGAGATCTACAGTGGCAATCAACCATATAAGATAAAAAAAGGAGATAGAATCGCACAGATCCTTATTGCTCCTGTGTCTCAGGTGATTTGGGATGATACAGAAGAATTCTACGTAGAAGAAACTGACCGAAATTCGGGGGGTTTTGGCTCAAGTGGTAAGTAGTTTATGCAAACGCTATCTGTTAGCTGATTTTTACGTTAAAAATTTCTTGACCGAGGTAATTTTTTACATATAACTTTAAGTATATTAATAATTTATTAAAGAGGTAGTTATGCCAATTTTTAAAAACCATCACGGTCAATTCATGGTCAAACATGCCAATTTAAATTATTCGTTATTCTTAGTACATTAGGCTTTATTGTTTGAAATGGCAGAAATTGATGAGAAAAGATATCGATTTTTTTTTAGAAACTATAATTAATTGCTTTCCAGGCTTCCTGAAATTGAATTTATCCTTGTTTTTGGACTGTCTAATAGCAGTATGTTATTGATAAAAACCATCTTATATGCTGTTGGATAGATTTCACTCTCGGAAACTGACATAATTTCATTAGAAGCATACCAACTTACTATAATATTATTTTTCATTTTAGGTCGGATGGATGGGCGTAAAAATGAAAAATATCTGAGGTACAAAGCGCATGCAAATACTATATAATAGTAACCAAAATTTCTTTGATCTGTCCTTCACTTGATAATAAGCAAACATAGTGTGTTTTATTTATATTACTTTAATCCGAAATTGACATTGTTTCTTAACTTTATAACATTTTTAAATTTTAAAACGTAAATGAACCATTTCAGAAAGGCTTTTTAAGTGAATTCATAAAATCCAATTTTTTATACAATTCTAGTTTTATAAATAATGATCCCAGTTATTTCAGACAAATGCATTTCTTGCAAAATCTTTACCTTCCATATTATAGAGTTAGAGGTAACAAATGTTAATTTACCGATCATGTGATAAAATGATGATCTGCCGACAAGACTTAAATTCAGACAGTATCTTTTTATGGCTTTATATGCTGCATTCTTCCGCTAAATTATTTTGCAAAATTTGTATGATTTTTGATTGGAATTATAAACGCATGACAATATTGAGTGACTGGATAGCAATGATATATTTTGGGTTATTAAATTTCAAAGTAACGAATTCATTTTATTACAAACAAAAAACTATTCGTCATATTTTCTCGTCAGTTTATTCTCAAAAAATAAGATCATATTTGCGGCCTACCCATGAGTGATCACTTTGTTAATATGGAATATCTGTTATGCAGATCACGAAAAAAGAATTAGTGATAACTGTGTTCTTCAATAGTTGTTTGTTGAATGGTTTCTTCACTGCTATTGTTATTTAACCATAGTCTTTTAATTTTAAAACTTTCTTTTTTTACTGGCATATTGATTAGTTTTTGCCGCAAAGATAGTTGATGAATCACAGAAGAAAAAAAAAAGTTGCATAATGCAGTGACCTTTGACCTTCTCAACACTATTCTGCAAAAAACAGTAGACATGTCATGTTATTCGCCCAAACATTTCCCTTCATTCGTGTTTTCTGATTTCCTAACTAAATTTTTTTTTCTAAAAATTTCCTAAAAAAAAATTAAAGATTTCCTAAAAAAAATTGATTCCCTAACGATACAAATTTTTGAAATTTTATGCACCGTTGAAACTTTTAGCTTGAAATTCATAAATATTTTTTAAATTATTTTTGAAAGCATAAGCTTTTATCTGTTATTCGAAGGAATGATTTTATGGTGTGTATTCGAATATTAAAAATTTATGCTGTATCCTACTTTCGTTAATTTCCTCTGTTTTCTAACATTTTTCTCGACGGTGTTTGCATTTGCTGCTACTGTTCTTCTTCTACCGCCATTCAATTATTTAGAAACAGCAATTTTAGTTCTAATTGTTTCTTCTGCAATTGCTAGTAGCGTTTGATAACTGATAGGATGAATTTGTCGATTTAGTCATTCGGAATTCTAAAGTTTATAATCAAATTATGGAATTTTCAGACATCGTGATCTATTAAGTTCCATATCAGATAGTATTATATTATGGGAGGCAGCAATAGTACTCCAAAAACAGATACGATAATGGATCATCAACCTTATCCAGATATGAATGTCATATTCAAAAGCATTACAAAAATGATGCAGGTTGTTGACGTTTTTATTTACCACTAATTAAAATACTATAAAGCACACTATAACTGGTATAAAGGTCACTCAACTCTGACTTATCTTACCGCGAGTTCCAAGCTTTCCGCCTACCTCGACGTCCAATTTTATATGCATATTCAATAATTTCATAGCAAATTTAGAAATTTAGAGAAAACTTTCAAGGTTGCTGATGATATGCACCGAATGACAAATTATATTATGGATTTGCGCAATATGACCATTGGTTTGGTTTGTTTATCGGTTGTTGGGATATTTTTATTCCTAATCATAAAACTTACTCAGAATCGAAATAATCTTGTACGTCGAAAGCGTGAGCTAGGACATCGAATTGAGGTTTGTTCATAAGTTTTCGAGATTTTTTCAATTTTTTTCCAAGTAAGTGATTTAAAAAACATTACTGAAACTTTGCTGAGATTTTAAATAAGGGATTTTTAAAAAAGAGAACTCTAGAAAGTGCAGCATATTTTGACAATGAAAATTTTTAGTTAAAATTTTGCAAAAAAATAAATTGGAATATATTGTCAAACTATTATCCTATTGATACTTTCACCAATTAATGTTTAAATATGTAAATAGTTAATGATTTTGTTGAGACATCTTAGCATTCGAAATAATTTTGGAAAAATCTAATATTCGATAGAATCAGTGAAAACAATTTATGTTGAGTTGTTGGTCAAAATAAATTAATGGTGATATGCGAAATTGCTTTAGTCATTAGAAGATCGATCTTTACCGCGACACACCCATTATGGTGCCTATCATGGATACTTGGACTCGTGGCATGAACCAAGAAGCCAGAAAAGTAGTACTCTTGGTGCCACGGTCATAGATATAGAAAAAGTTCCAATGAATCAGTCACAAAATAATTCGAGTCACAACGGAAATACCACAACACCTCTTGAAACACCGAATTTACTCAATGGCCATGCGCATAAAGTTTGACATTTTTCTTTTCCTTTCCTTATAGCTTTTGAAGTGAGAAATGTATTGCAATTTTTCGAATATCTCTGTATAGTCATCTCTCTGAGTTACTCTTTAAAAGATTAAATTAAACGCTTGTTTCATTTCTGGCTAGAAATTTAATGATTAAACTTTACTGCGAATTCCCTCATCTTCCATAATAAAATTGCGACGAAGGAATGAACATTTCTGATAATAGATTTTGTTATCGAAAAAGTATTAAAAAACTGACAGCTCGAGGTTTCAAAATAAATAGGCAGTAGAAGTCCTATAGATCTGGAACTAATATTTCCCTTGGACTTATATTGAATGATACTTGTCATTTTAATTAATATAATAATTGTGCTACTCTCTGAATAAATTTAATGTTCATAATCATTCTAAATTATTAGGTATTAGATATTAGAATGTAAAATTGATCGACTTAACAATATCGCCTTTTAACATTTCATAGCAATAGAAATTGCTATGAAATGTTCGATTATCGGTTTTAGTGTTCATCCTAACATAATTATGCATGAATTTCTTGCTCAAGATTAATGATTACAAAAGCCAAAATATTTTATCAAGTTCCCATGTTAGATCTCTCATTAATATTCGATTATTAATAGTGTATCTTGCAAAAAAGATACCGACTATACCGAGTATTGTTGGAACATTTTGTTATATTATTTGCTTTAGTTCCGGTAATTTGAATATTTAAAAAACCGATTTCCACTGTAGCCCTTGTTTTACTTGGGAATTCGCAATTCATTGATTATTGCTTAGGACAGCAATAGCTAGTGTCAACGACAATTCCATAATAATTCTCTCTTTGCTTAGATTATTTTCGAGGTGTAATTGTGAAACGTTAAATTTTCCTTGTTTGAGAAAGAAATGACTAGTTTTCGAGTATTTTTCTTAAATTTTGTTAGAAAAATAATATTAGAATTCTTCACTGTTGCATTAAATCCGTCCGTTTCCTTTTTGTCACAACATTTTTTTTTTAAATTCATTGCGAGCCAAGAAAAAACATAGAACGCTCGCAGTTTGTTGAGTTCTTTTTTGATTATTTCATTTCTCGCAAACTAGTCAGTTGTTTTTGCATTTTCAAAAATGCTATCACTTTTTCGAACACTTCTCATGCCGCAAAATTTTCGATTTAAAAACAACTGACTTTTATGTTCGTGCCAACTGTTTCTATTAATTGGTGCAATTCTGTGTTCATCATCTCAGTATTATTGCTCACCCTAATTGTTTTCAGATTACCCAGTTATTTTTTTGTTTTGAAAGTTTTTTTGATTCGTTGTTTCCGTTTAAATTTATTAAATTAATTGACTTAGTTGCTCAATCGTTGCTAGATAAAACATGTCATATGAAAATAGTAGTACTCCAAATATCCAGATGTGAAGATAAAAATTATAAGGAGAATATCCAGATATGAAAATTTGTCTTTCTTTGTAAGGGGAATAAATTTGTCGTTGTTTGCATATTTTTAAAATAAGTAAGGAATTTTGTCCATACATGTATTTTTTCTGCATACTTTTTGCATTTATCACATGTATAAATTTGACTTTTGATTTCAACTTTAAAATTTCCATTGATTTCAGAGGTTGGAGCCGGTGAAACTGGTGGTGGAGGATTTGCCGTATGCTGACACTTGAGACTGTTAAATGATTATGATAGATGTGAAGTATAATGAGGATAATTTATCATCAGATTATTCAGTCATTCTTAATTTTCGCTTCCTAGAAATTCGGAAAGAAATTATTTTCGTATTTTTTTCAAAAATTTGATTTTCTGCAGTTTTCTTTTTGAACAAACTGCATGTAATATGCTGAGTAGAAGAAATTTTTATTCTTTCTAGAGAAATGCAATATGTGTTATGTAGTCTAAGATAAATAATAACATTAGAAAGCTTATTACATTGAAGTAAACAACAACAACAATAAAAACAACAGCAACAATAACTACTTAGATAAAAACAATAATTACAACAACAATAAAAACAACAATTACAACAACAACAACAACAATAACCAACAACAGTAATGATAATCATAATAATAATAATAATAATAATAACGATAATAGTAATAATAATAATAATCAAAGCGAAGTTGCATTGTCATCTCTCTGCTTGAAATTATTGTCACAATGGACAGAAAAAGAATTATTTTTGTTGTTTTCTCGGTTGATAATATTCTAATTCCTCTGTGACTCCTAAACTAACCCATTTGTGAGTACTGCGTGAATTATAACCCATACACACGTATACGCACACGTCGGCATTACCTTCACCGCCATCTTCAATACTCTTTTGGATGATAGGATCGGATGAAATGGAATAGAATGGGATGGAATGGGATGGGATCAAATAAAATCTGACGGGTGGTTGGCATGGCATAGAATAGAGTATTATTTCGGCTTCAACTTCAAATTTTTTAATCATCTAATTGTATTAATTCTATGCATAATGCGGCATGAAAATTGACTTTTGCGTGTTGTTCTGTTCCCATAACGCTATCATCTTTTGCTCTCCTCAAGTTTCATACTATCTCTCCAATATTGTATGTGTATTCGGCCATCATGAATTTCATTCTTGTACTGCAATGTTGACAATGGTGACTAAGTTTTTGTTTAAGACATATTTTAGCTCATCTCCATTCAACCAAACGGCGCCTTTGCATACTTTTAGGGAGTTCCTTTCTCGATTTTTGGAAATAGAATGAACAAAATTTTTAAGACAAATTTGGTCACAAAAATGAACAATTTTAATTTGCTAGAAATAAGACAAAGTAAGCATTTTCCGAAAATACGAAAAATTTCCTGCCTATTTAAAATTTTTAATATATAGTGCATTTCATCATAAAATAGTCTTCAAACGTATTTTTCTTCAGTGATTTTGTTTATACGTGTCAATGAGATTTCGGTGCTTTATTTTGATTTTAATTTCATTATACTTTTTTTGTCGTTCTGTTACCCATTTTAATGAATAAATAATTTTCCTGATTATCATTTATTGCAAATTTTTTATTAAATTAGCCTAACTTTGAATACAATATAGTTTTTCTCTTTAAAATACTGAGCTATAGTAAGTTCAAATTCGTAGTATTAAAGTTGAAGCAAGATTATTATTTGAAAATAAATTAATAAAAATTATTCAGTTTAGAAATCTCGAATTCGTTTGAGTATCACAGAATGAAATTAGATGCGCGGAATAATCGTATTTAGAAATTTGAAGAGACGTAGCAACATTAATACGAATTCATTTAGTTGATGCGAAAACATATGTTACTGAGTTTTTGTCCTTTTTCTCAGAAATTCTGTTTTTCATAGTTTTAGTATCCTAAGAGCAGTAAATAAAAATGATTAGATAAGGCAGACAAGAGAGATAATAATTGATATTTTTTCAGTGAAAGTTAATATTGTATCTTGATAACAACTGGCTTTGCAAGATTGTTATGAAAGAATATTACTTTATATAACAGCGGTCATTAAATATTACGTTATGTAATAGTCATTAACTTCTTTCCATTTGAGTTGACCCGAGATGCTGAATCATCTTCCATAAAAATTATATTAAAATGAAATAAGTGGTGAGTGATTTTTTACGAAAAAAAAAAGTAAGATCAGTGAAAAGAGGCAGCGAACAGCGAAAATAATCATTCAGCAATAAATGCTATGATCTTGTATGATAAGTATTTATTGAAATGGCATTATCTTAATTTTCAGATTTTGCAAAAAATGATAAAATAATTCCAGTCCTCCCTCTCAAAAAAAATCCCTACACATAAAAAAATTTCAGAATACCATTATGATGGAAAAGGAAATTAGCTTAGCAGAATTCATAAACAAAATTCTCGTGTTTTTTTTCATGAACACAACTTAGTTGATTGATCTGCATCAATAGACATTATCAATCATACATTGCGTTAGACAACGTTTTGTTATCATACAAAAATTATAATATTTTGTTACATTTAATTCATTTAAAAGCACTAAATCATATTTGAAATCTCTAATGCATCATTCAATAAAATTAATAAATTTTAAGATTTAGGTTCAATAAGGAACTGTGCAGTTCGACGAATAGCTATAATTTGCATGATCTTACTATTCCTTTTTCTTACATAGCCAAATTTTATTGCCCCGTAATCTTCATTTTCTAAAGGAAAGTTTTTCGAAATCATTCAGAATTTCTTCTTTTCTGTCCAACCTAATTATAATCCCGGGTTTATAGTTGGATTCCTGACATGATTATGAATAAATTTGTTCAAGATAATTACAAAACAAAAAATGCTAGTTTATTCAACTCGAAAACACTAAATACTTAATATAAAACGAATTATAATGAAAAGCAGAAAAAATGGATTTGACATACATTCTCTTTCTAAAAATAAATAAAGGCAGCAGAATTACCGGGTGAATGCCTTAATTGAGCGATGAATGAAAGACACATATATCAATTACAGAACTATAAACACTAGTTCGATGCCGTTAAGCAAGCTTAGTTGAACTATAGTGCTATATGATTTGATTCTGCATTTATTCGAAACCCAAATAGATTATTAAATAGTGCTATTGATTTCATGAACAGGTGGAGTATATCTATATTAAAAGTCATTAGCAAGCTGAATCAACGCTAGAGCTCATTACTGAATTGAATTAGTTAACAAGCAGCAAACACTTTGTTCAGAATCTCCTACTTTTTTAAAAATTAAAAAGATGAAATAACAAGAAATACTGTAAAAGAGAATTAAAAATAATCTGCTAATTTGCAGTAGAGAACTTACAGCATGGTAGTGTATGTTTAAGTGATACGGTGCGCAAAACATTACTACAAAAAAAGTAAGAAAACTGTTAACATTTAAAGGAATAGCAACAATGAAAATAAAATAATAAATGATTATATCCATAACTAATTAACTATTAGTGTTTTTGCAGAAAACAATACTTACTACTATACAGAAATAGCTCTTCCATTTGAAGCATAAATTGAAAACAGTTGTGAAACCTGCACATAAATCTGTGATGTACTTTTTAAAAGATGGTTGAGAAATGCGCAAACATCCCAGTATGCAAAAAATTTGTAATTAGCGACGTCCAGAACCAGTGGACTCAGGTGGTGTGATTGGATTAGATTCGATGAAATAGGATTGTAGCGTATTGTTATTACCAGTTGTTGCCGCTGCGTTAAGTAGAGATGTCGCAGTTGGATAGGCTGCCGATGAATGTGCTTGGTAATCACCTGCCATTGGAAACGATTGCAGGGTGGTGTCGAATGATAACTGACTGAAATATACGGTAATTGAACAAAATATTGTAGGATGATTGTGATTTTTTCTAAAACGGATTTGATAAACGACTGTTTTTTCATAATCGGTTATCATTCATCTCACGAACTGATAAATTTGGATAATATGGATGCGTACTTCATCATCATGTTATAATCAATATTAGACGATTGCATGAATGCATTAACGCCAGTTGGTGTGTTTATGTTCGTCCCTGGAGTGATTGGGCTACCTGTTGGTGATACGAAAATGGGTTGAGCAGCAATAGAACCATTAGGATGGCGTATTGGTGAGACGAGTGTCATCGGTGCAATCAGTCGTGGCGTTTCTATAACAAGTTTATTAACTTATATAGAACAAGAAAATTAAACAAATGACAGCGAAGAATCGAAATAAGCTGAAGTGATGCCTTTGAATAATTTCTAGCAAAAGATCACGAATTATATGCAAAACGCATACAACTAGCCATAAATTCCTGAAATCCAAATGCATTCTTTCAAAGCAAGCAACGAACGTAATGGGTATTTGTTGACAGGTCGATATGTCCCATTGATAATTGCAAGTTCCATCAGCTGTTTTCGCTTCAATTCATCAGTTCCTTCTGGCTAAAATAATTAAAATATCAAATTTTCATTTATTATATTGATTTTTCTGCATAAAAATCTAAAAAATATAAGAAAATGTTCGAAAATTTGAATAAATAACCGATGGGATGAGTAATTTTTTGATTTGATCGACAGCAACTTTCAGTTTTGTGTAAGCACGATTAGGTGTATCTTCACATTGAACCAAAACGTGCAACTCGTCATCGAGATGTTCCCAATTTGGCTTGCCACGATTCATTTCTTCCTTAAACTTAGCTTCGAAATTGACCCTCATTAACTATTTACCAAGTTTCATTTGCTACAGCATCTCGCCATTTCTGATACCTTTAAACACTACCCACTAAGTTTGCTGATCTCTATATCATACGTATTATGCAATATGGAATCGTGATTTCCCTAATTCCAAGAAAATCGATCGAAATTTAATTAAAACAATTTAACATACTTTTCGACGATCACGCATAGATCCACGTCCTCTTACCATAATTTTACAACCTGTTTCTTGTTCTAACTGCTTAGCAGTCATGCCTCGAGGTCCGAGTATGCGCCCAACAAAATTATACTGAAATAAAAGCTAATTTTTTTTCCTCATTTTTTTTAGTTCATGCAATAATGATTACGAAATTGTGAAAAATTTCAACTAGAGGCAATTTTCAGCTTGATCAAAAAACAGTTTACATCAGGATGTTCCTTGCGAGGAACATATACTTTTTCTTGAATAGTGACTGGTTCGCCCTCTGGTTCTGGTAAGTCAAGTCGCTCAATGGAAAAATGACACTGAAAAAGTGCCATGCGAACACGATTAATTTCTGAAAAAATGGAAAAAAAAAGTTAATGTACTGTAAATTAATACAGGTTCTTCTCTCTCAGAATCATGAAATTCTGTAGACCTGTCAGAAACCAAGTATGGGAGAGAGAGAGAGGACTAATATCATTTACTTTCCCGAAATTAGTTCTCTGAATCATTTAATCTTTGTGAACAATCATTCTGTTACTGTTGTAATTGTAGGAAAAAATTTTGTATAACAGAATTTAGTTCTTGAATAATTTAAAAGACCTTGTGTTTTGTCAAACAAAATCGCGTTAAACATAAAATTTATATTAGATAAAAAATTCACCTTCATCAATCAGACGTTCCATATGGCGAAAAACTTGCGGAAAGACGGTAAGTTGCTTTTTTTCCTTTAGGAGGTCAGCAAGGTATTCCATTGTGCATTCTGTACCTGTTATTTCCCCTTGTGCTGAATTTCCATTTCCTGATCCCATGTTCCCTAGAAAAATTTGTTCCAATAGAGGTGCATAAACATATATATATATATATATATCAAATAAAAAGCTTTAAATTGTATCTTCATAAAACAACAAACCTTTGTCATTCCGAAGTGGCAGTAGTTGCTTCTTAGGTGTTTTTGGCTGAGCAAATGGTGTGAATGTCTAAAGTACACAGAAACTTGTCAAGACTTCTTATTGAAAACTGTTAATGCAATTTTAGCAAGCAAAAAAAAACGAAACTTCAGTTTCCATGATATTACCTCAAAATCCTTGAACATTTTAAGAAGTGGTTGACCGATCGGTGTGCACCGCTGCCCAACAGATGCTGCTACGGTTGTCTCCATGTGTTTAAATAATGACTAAACACTTCCCGAGTTCAAAAATTGTAAAGTAGCGAGAAAATGATAGTGGTCAGAGGCTATAAATGGATAAATATTATAATTTCAGAATTCTCAGATTTAAATTTTAACAAATACAATTTTTGTTTTTGATGAATCAAGATATTCAACATGCTGAGCGTTGCACATTTATGTAAGAAATAAGCTCGAAGTAAACCATCATAAATCCCTGAGAAATATATTGAGGCTGAATTTTGCTTCAATTTACATTTTGAGCCTAAAATTCCTTTTAATGAGGAAAATCAGGAAGACAACATAGGCTGAAATGAAAAAGAAAAACGTGGAGAAATGAAATGAAATAAATTGTAAAACATCAACTGACAGGGCTAGTTTGCTTGTTCCCACTATAACACTTCTTATCCGGTGTTCACTTGTTAGGGTCTCTATGTTGTTACTGTCGGCAACAAATCACGAGAACGCCGACGACCTAAAATTGTTCCATTAATGTGGTAACTCTTCGTTCTGTTCCAACTACCGTAATCAATCTCTGATATCCTAAAAATTCAGTATCAAATTTTCTAAAATCGTCTCCAGCTGGATGTCTTCATTCTATCTTCCCACAGAACCAAATTAACTTGACTTCCCGAAGAATATAGTTAACCAGCAAAATGTCCCAAGATATATTTCTTTATTCTTCATGCCTTATTGTATCAGTTCTTTCATTCCGCATCCGTAACTTCACATATATATTGCAAAAGAGGATATGGACGGACGATGACAGTCATAATTAATGCTAATCATACGCACCTCTATACTTCAAGCACACACGTAACCATCTCTATCCCACGTCAACCGACCGCTAACACGAATAAATACCGGAAGTGAAGGAATAAGGTCCACTGCATATTCTTGACTAACAATGAGTAACTTACAGTTACCCTCTTCTCTCCTGCTTCTACTCCATTTTCCCCTTTCTCTTCCATTCTATTTCTCTATTAGTAGATCATTGATATGCGCTTTCCCCACTGATATGCAAATTTCATCGAGTATGCACATCCGAACTATTCGTTTGATGATTGTATAATATATCTGGGAGAAGTAGATGTGTCGTGTCACGGGAAAACATGCAAGCATAGTCATGCTACGATATATAGAATGGGGCAAGTGAAGTGGAACGGAGGACAGATATCTTGGAGTAGTGAAAAGTATATGCAGCAAGTGTCAATTACGTGAAGCAGAAGATATGTTTCAATTGTGTACAATTTACAAGTTACATGAAAGAGAGTAGAATGTGTTGTAGCAATTATTTTCATCGGTAATAGATTAATCACCAACCACAGCTCTTATCTTATCGATAACTCTTCATGATATTTCCAAATCTCTTCCATTGATTCTCGGTTGTGTAAAGTAGAATGCATACAGAATGATAAATAAAAACAGGTAGGCAATTTATATGTGATGAAAATCTATTTTAATTGATGCTTAGTGCTTGCATAAAAAATTTGTGATCCATTTGAAAGGAGAATTATTAGAAGAAGGATCAATTGACGTAAGATGAAGTGAAATTATTCGTCGTAAGGAACATAATTCTTTAAACAAGTGACATAATGAAAGAGAAATTATTATCGGTGTTATGATGCAATGTGTTAGTTATGTAAAACGTTTTATCTTCATTGATAAGTCATTGTTCACTAGTGGATCGATGTTGAATTGATTACTGTTAAGATGAATTGCTTCTCTATAGAATTAGAAGAGGTGGCTTAGAGAAGGGTAATCATATAATTAGAATATTTCAGAAATACGAATTTTATCTAATAGCTTAAGTGTGTTTTAATCTCAAAAACAAGCACAGTTGTATGAAATTTATTGTGAGTTGTAGCATCAAGGCAAACTATTCTTTCCATATATTCCATATCGAGATTATCAGAGACTTTTTCTTATCTATCACTCTTCCATGTCAAATTATACTTGAACAGTGTTATCTTAAGAAAATTCCTGAAATACAATAGTCTTCTGTCAAATTAAACAAACATTCTGTAATATTAGCTTAAATTTTTGGATAAAAATATTAACATTTTCAAATAAATACAAGAATAAGAACTGTTTGCCCAGTGCAATTACAGTTATCATAAAATATTTACTATGGTAGACATAAAAAAAGGAAAGGGTCAAAAGGGTCAAATAAACAAGTCTTCAAAACTAAGCTGCTCAATAGTGCTTCAGGTGAACAAATCAATCCATTTAAAGCTTTATGCTTCATTTTAACCATACATTGATAGTTTTCATATCAATATAGGCAGCGCTAACAATATGTTAAAAAAATGAAAATGGTATCTATAGAAATACTATCATGGAAATTGCAATTCAAGATGTGAATTGTTAGTAATGATGGGACTAGTCTGTACATGCATAAAGAGCAAGTTTTGTTGCTGTTCAAGTCGATTTTTCGTTGAAGCATTATGATCAAGTAGTGGACCAGCCGGTGCCAATATTCCATCCATTCCACAATTATAACCGTTTTCTACTTCTACAAAATATTAACTGTCTTCTTAACAATGTGAAATAATAAAACACTAAAAATAGAATTTAAAGTTCGGATAATCAGAAAACGATTATCTCTTATCTAGTTATTTTAAGTTTAACCACAGGTTGCAGTCTCATTAGAGATCAATTTTTTCTCTAATAACACCAATATTTCTAAATCCTTGATCACTGGAAATGAATCCTAAATATATTTCATCTTGTCTTATATGCCAAAATATTTGCATATTTAAAAAGGCATGCGAATATTTGTAGTCGTCTCTCTTCCATCATTGCTTTCTGTTTTTGATTAAAATTTAGTTTCAATAAAAATATTATATGACACACAAAATAATTGCACAAATACCATGTCCAATATCCAAATGACATTCAGAATCCAGAGGCGTATCCAAGTATCCTCCCGCTCCTATAAGAATAATTTGGAAAAAAAATTTTGAGATTTTTCTTGTAATAGTTACCATAAATTCAAGCAAAAACGAAGCTTGAAGGAAAACGAATCAGGATAGATACAGTGTACATATGCAAATAATTCATGCAGAGGATCCATTTCCATCATCAAATCCCGAAAAATAGAAATTTTTACCATAAATAGGACTTTCACAAATGCTGTCGTTCGGTGATGCACTATCACTATCCAGGCTTTTGGGCATACCATATGTTCCCCATTGATGGCCAGCATCTTTTCTCAGTCGTTTTTCTTTTGCTCTGCGATTTTGAAACCAGACCTGAAAATAACATGTCTACTAATGAAGCAATTTATTATAATCAAGATTTGACAGGAGAGCAAAGAAATAAGTGATATAAAAGAAGGAAAAGAGAAGAAATTATGAAACTTCGTTTAATTTTTTTTTATTTTTAACTCACTAACAATCAACAAAGAATCGCATAGAATTCAACATTTAAAAATTTGAAAATTTTGTGAATTTACTTCTATTAAATACAGTGATTCAGTACAATGTTAAACCTTAAAGTAGTAATGTTATGTTGGAATCAGTTAGTATTATTTGTAACAAGTAGTTTAGCAAGAATTGTAATGGCACAAGCGCTTAAATCAAGTCATATAGATCTTAAAATGTGCAGTTATGTAGTTGTAGTTGGTCAAGTACTGATGAGCAACCCCGAACAACCGAATAAGAGTAATGATAATATCCACCACCATTTGCACAACTTCCCATAGAAACAACGTATTTTGGATCTGCCATTTGATCATATACCTTACGCAAGGCTGCCGCCATTTTATTGGTTAGCATGCCAGCAACAATCATAACATCCGCTTGTCTTGGACTTGCACTACTACTTTAAGGTTTAAGGTTCAACTTTGTACTGAATCACTGTATTTTTTAATAGAGTAAAATTCACAAACAGGGGTGAGTGTGATTAAAACCTTAATGACGCTTGAAGAATTAACCTGCACAACTCTCATGTCAAGACCGGTGTCAGCAGCTAGTTGTTCTCGAACATGCCTTGCCGGTTTCGAACTTGCTTGGTAAGCTTGTTTCAATGTTTCCAAACTTTTTGCTGATATTGTAGTTCTTGGCCGTTTTGTGTTCGAATCAATATCCGTTTCTATAAGAGATTTTAACAAGTGAAAGGTTTTTGTTAAAGAAGGGATAAAGAGAAAACTCTTTGTATTGATATTCATTTCAGTATAATCAATGCTAGATCTGAAAATTTTTTCAGAGTTAAGAAATTCAAGAAAATAACCTTTGGTTTTAGCCATTTCATAATCAGATTTGCAAACCAAGCGTCCGTCAGTGGGTATCAAATAAAATTCTTCACCAGTTCGAAGTTCGCGTTTGCAGATGATACACTGAAAACAGGATACGTGATAAACATGTTCATTGGCCCGTCTTACCACCATATCCGGACAGATTCCTTCATCACACGTTGAACATTTTGTACCAAATCGTCTGAAATTAGAGCAAATTATTTCTAGAAAAAAAGTGAATTTGAAATCGCAGATTTATTTCAAGTCTGCGACTAAAATTTTTTGATATTAAGTCTTTATTTTACAGATAAACTTGTATATTTTTCTGTTAGTGATTATATTTTTATTTGATTAAAGTTCATTTCTGACAAGAATATCTGAAGATCGTCTCATCATGTAACTGAATACAGCATAGCCTATTGAAAGAAGGGTTAATGACCTTTGGAATTTAATACACTAATTAGTTCAATTACTTTTTCGTATTCATATTATCTATCTCCATAAAAAAAAATTGCTAGATTTGTATTTGGAATAAGTATTAAATAATATACTTGTAAAAATGATCCTTGCAATATGACTGTCCACCCTTTAGGTAACATTTCGATGCGAGAAGTTGCTCGCAATGGGCACACCGTAGGCACTGCTGGTGAAATGAACGGTCGAGCACTTTGAGGACGAATCGATCACGAATTGGCTCTTCACATTTACTGCATAGATACACTATCCCATTCCTGTTGCTGATGATATTCTGTGCGATAGCAGTCCCTTAATTTGATTTTATCAATCAAATTCTGCATTTTGCCACACTATTCAAACGAATGAATTGCATCATTACAGTAAGTGTTATGACAAGCATGCAGTAAGTGGCTGCAGCATGCATCCCCCATATTTGCACAACTTAGTGAAAAAAATTGCGATATCCAATAAAATAATCAATTATCTATGTGATGGCATGAAATTAAACAGAAGGAGGATGAAAGGCTTATAATCCACTATTGTTAAATGACCTATTTGCTTTTGTGCTTCGAATTCGGAAATGCTTTAGAGTGAGAATCACAATATCATTTGACAATCAAGAGGAGGCTACATATATATATATGTGAATCTGATAACTTTGAAATATTAAAAATGTATTTTCTGAGATAGGAAAAAGCCATACATTACTTGCAACAACTTCGGATTATTAATGATATGCAGAGAAATAATGTTGCTTTTAATGGGCGCAGACTATCATAAAATACATAAGTCACTTTTGGTTTTGAAGTAAAAGACGGATAAAATGCATTTTGAGCAGTTAATTAAACACTTAATTTTCTATCTGCAAGTCTGTTAAAATGATGACGATTAAAGCGTGGACAGAATTTGAGATTTATTAGATAAAATGGAAAAATGAAAATGAGTTTAGCTGAAGTCTCTAACTCAATGACTAGTGAAAGACTTTCTAACTCAATGAATAGTGACAGATTTTCTCACTCGGTAAATAGTGATAGGTTTTCTAATTCGATGAATAGTGATATTATATTTTTTTAGCTCGGTGAATAGTGGCAGGCAGGTTCTAACTCTGTATATAGTAATAGGCCTTCTAAACGATGATTAAAAAGTGTGGTAAACTTTTCTTACAGGAATGGAAATAATATACAGTAAGTATTCTTATCACATTCATCCATCCATCTCGAATGAGATGAAATGGGATGTGATATGGAATTGCGGCAAGAATGTATTTGCTTTTCGAAGAATGGCAAATGGAAATAGCAGTCTAACACAGGGAATGTATATCAATTATTTATAATATTTCATACATATTGTTTAACCTTGCCATTGCTGTCGCGTTTATATGCTCAAAGCTAGATTTCATTCATTTTATTAGAAATTTGATCAGAAATCGGGAATCATTAAGAGCAAAATTTTTTGATTTATAATTGCTGCGGAATTTCAAGCTCTAGTTTTTATTTTCCAAAGATTCTGATAAGATATAATTAATTTTATTTCTCATGATAAACAATAGTTTGAATTTGAGAAAAAAGTTTAAATTTCAGAGTAGTTCTCTTTCAAAATTTTCGAATTAATGAACTTAAAACAGTGCCTCATTTTTTAACGCCTTCCGTATGGCTGTTTCCTTTTGGAAATCCAGACGACGAAGAGTTGTTTTTTTTTTCGAACTTAATTTTAGGATTCAGTGAAACTTAAATTTGTTTTTTCGCTTCTGAAAAGTATTTGAAGTTTTCACTTTTTTATTTATCCAATGTAAAATTTTAGTTAATTAGATAAGTTTTCAAATTTAAGGAAAATTTCAGTCAGATGTTAATTGAAATTGTTTTCTGATTAATTCGGTCTATAATAGTTCATTCACCAGCATTACAATTATCGCTGAAAAGATGGATCATAAAAAGATTACGGTATAATTGCTGAGTGAAGGACATAACACATAAAGTGAGGCTAATCCCTGCCGACTGATTTAACATCATCGTAAACCATGCTGATTCAGGCTATTGCTTTTCTTTAACATCATACGGGAATTTTGGTACAACTAGAAAAATGAAAAATTTCATGCTATATGATCCAATATTTTTGTCTTTAAACTTTTTCTCTATAATTATCGGATCATTCAGTGGGGTCGAGAATTCATCGTTTTTTCGATGAATTAGTTTGCATTGGTTGCATTTTTCAATATAGTAATAACGGTATTTTGCTGAAGTACCAATCAAATTATGATTCATGATTTTCAAGTATGAAGTTTTTGAAAGAAATTTTCTAGTTAACTAGCTATTGGAAACCGAAATTCACGATAGTGCACTAATTAATTGTAAAAACCAACTGAAGTAATTTACATTTTATGAATGTGACTGTGACTTTTTAGATTTTCATTTGTTTATTTATCAAATGCGTTTTTTAATGGAGGATATGGGAACCACTAAATAAAATTAAATGAAAAAGTATTCGTGTAAGAAAAAGGACTAAATGAGATGGAAAAACAAGAGTTTCGTTGAAAAACTGATATTGTAATAATTCCCAATCTGCAATCATTTATCAATGCGGATTTTTCCTGATTTATGTTATCGCTACTTGTTATTCTTTTCCATAACTCTATTCTTAAATTTCTGATATATTTTTCTACAAATCATTATCAAACAGTTTGGTTGGAAAATTTTATAAGAAAATGATTATTTGAAAAAAAAAAAGCTGACATTTCTGAGGTGAATAAATGGAATCACACAATTTTAATCGTAGAAAAAGCTTTCAAATTTAGAATTGCTGGGTAAAACAGATATGCTGGATGTTGATTGTAAAAGCTTTTCTTGAAATCAAAATGCTTAAAATAACTTTTTATAAAAAATGTATCAGCTGCCAGAAGCATTGTTTAGAAGGCTCATATGCTTTCTTCAATCTGATTAACTTTGATATTTTCCCTTTCACATCAAACCGCAATAGTAATAGTGTAATTATATATCTTACATCAAGCATTTGCAGCGCAAATATTCGTAATGTCTGAAATGCTCGATATTATGAAAATTTTGATAATTAAAGAAAATTTGATAAGTCTGGAAATAATAAAAAATATGAACTGATTTGGATGTTCAAACATATTTTTAATGAAACTACATTAAGAAATCCGAATGTTGCGATTAAGGATTTTAAGTTTTCTTTTTTCTTTCTTCTCTTAAACTTGGGTATTCAAACCATATTTCTATCCCTAAATTATCATCGCCATTTAAAAGTTCGCAATATTAACAATAAAGCAGATAGAATAAAGTTTTCTTAAGAACAACAAAATTAACAAACTTTTTTTTAATGTTTTCTAGTAGATAATGGCTATAATGAAGTATTTTAAGAAGTTGAAAATTAAACGAATAATTTTTAATTTTTAATAATTCCCTGCAGATAATTCTATAATACGATTATCTTATTAAAGGATTTTTACTGATAGCTGCTCATTTATAATTATTATGATAATTCTAGCATCTTCGCAAAGCGGTCATTGGTGTGAATGCAGTAATAAAGTTAATCGAGCATTATGATAACGAAAATACAATTAGACTGACTTGCAGAATAAAGCCATAGAAATGTGCCACTTAAATTTGATATAAAATTTTAGATTTGTAATATACAAAAAGGATTTGCAAGTTTCAATTTAAAATTTATACTAACTGTCTCTTCTATTTTAAAATTGAATTTTGCTTTAGCATACTTTTCACTGTTTTCAAACAAAAGCCTAGATAATTACGAGAAGGAAAGAGGAAAAATTCATTCAATTCTTTTCATAATTGGTGCGATTGGATGAGGGAAAAAGCCAATATAAGCAGAATAATATGCCTTCAAGCCACTATCAATTAATAGCTGGCAGATGTACTTATTTCTTTGATTATCACTGATCATCTTTTACTCAAATGATAATTTCTGTTAATAACTCAACGCCTACGTAAATTTTATACTTAGAATGGAAAAGACGGAATGAAAATTTGCCGTTTACAATTCCAAATTTTGAACTACATTTCTAAATTTTTCTTTTTAGAAAAACAAATCGGTTCAATGAACTTGTTGTATCTTAATAAGTTCGTGACACATATTAAGAATTAAATATGGAAGAGGAAAAAGCAAGAAGAGTGGTATATTAGAAATTTCAAGGAGTCTCTAATCTCTCCGTAAGTTGATGTAAAATGCACTTTCTCTTTTAATCTGAGAGCTTCATGAAATCCAATCAAATCTATAATTTATGAACAATCTGATGATGCACAACAGTAAGTGATAAGCAAGGGCGGAAGAGGATTTTGTGCTCATTTTAACCTATGATTTAGGAATTCCTTATGTATATGTGGAGATTACGAAGTCTGAGATTAACTAAAAGCAGAAACCTGTTGATTGAAAGAAAGCCCACTAATCACTTTCCTGACCATTACTGTTGCCGAGGAAACGAATACGTCTTGTTCAGATCATCTTGGAGAAATAAAGTTGTTCTTTGAAAAAAGTCTCGTAAGAAGAAGAGTGCTGCAGAGATATAATCAATGATTGGTAAGCAATATCGATTTCTCAAAAGAACTTCAATTAATGATATTGTGATATATTCATCATTCTTTGCTCGTTTGACCTTAATTAGTGAAGTCATTAGTCATAAATGCTGAAAGAATTTTTTCTCCAAAACAGAATGAATGAAATATGGAAAGATAATACTTTTTTTTCCAAGGATTTTGGTTGAAGAATTTTAAGACTTCTGCAAAGGAAAAGAAAAATATAGAGCGAAAGTTCATATGATGGATCTTAATTTTCTCGCTATCATGAATAAGGATGTTCTATGTTTTGTTAAGGAATTATAACAGGCTTTGGCAATTACAGTACCATCTGATGTTAATGTTGACAAGAGAAAGAGAGATGTGTCATTGTCATCGGCACTCACAATTGGAAATGGATTTTAAGGAAGAGCAAGAGCAGAAATGATGAGCATACCTGATTGTTGATGGTTAGTCAACGGGCAGGTATCCGGTATAATTGCTGTAGCTGTAGACATTTAGAAAGTTCTGTTTTGGACTCGAGCTGAATCTCGAAATATCCTTTCGATATTTGCCAAAATATTATTTCCCGATAAAACCTGAGAGTTGCAGAAAGCTGTACCTGCTGTCGCTAATGGTAAATGGATGACGATGGTGCTATCGTTGCAATGGAAACTAATATTCAGAAAGCAGGCAAAGGCGGAGCTCCTTCCTACAAGCCTAGCCTTTTGCTGCCTATTTGGCCTCAATCTGTATATTACTTGATAGGAATCATATAGGCAGCACTGGGACTTCTTCATTTTCCTAATAATTCCATGCTAATCTGCAGCATTCAAAATATAAGATTCTTTCATCAATTTAAATTGAAAACTGTAATAATCAGAAGCGGATCAAATTTGAATCAGCTCTTTTTCCGAGTAAGATTAATGAATCGGATAAAACCTAGAAAACGATAGAGAAAAGACTATAGAATAGACTTCGATTACAACTACAGGCATAATTGCAACTGCAGTATCTCTAATGAATGGGATTGATGATGATGAGGATAATAATAATGATGATGATTAATGATGACGATGATGATGATGATGAGAGGACGATGATGATGATGATGATGATGATGATGATGATGATGATGATGATGATGATGATGATATATCAGAGAAATGGAGGCTATAGCAGCTTATGGAGTCAAAAATTAGTAAAGCCGCATACAAGTGCAAACCACCGTAATACTACTAGCAATATGCATTTTCCCCCTTTTCCTTCTTCAGCTCTTCAACGCTTCAAATTTCTCAAATTTCCTAATCGTTAACACAAATTTTTACAAACACTCGTTTTTCTCCGATGCTCAATTCTCACAAAAGTGATTTAAAAGTACGGTATGTGATATTTATCCGTTTGCCTAAAGTAGCCAATACCATCATCATTTCCACGATAACAACCGATAATCTTAACCATATATTTATATTTTATTATCAAATAACTATTTTGTTTTTTATAATTTTAGCGTAAACTTTTTATTTTGCTATGAAATGTCCAACATACGACAATGACTTGAAAAAAAAATTATAGTTTTTTATATTTCAATTCCACTGTCGGATAAATAGCAGATGGATTCAATGCAGACCGATGTAACAGAAATCTATGATGTATCGCTGTCAACAATTGCATGATTTGAATCAAAAAATAGAAAACTGTATTTCGAAAGCCATTGATTTTAATTATGGTAATTTGAATGAAATAAATCAGTTTAATCAATAATCTTAGCCAATTTTGAAAATGAGACTTTTCAATTAATCATTCATAAATGGATCAGCCAACTTGCTAATCATTTTTAATTCAGATAAATTGAACATATTCAACTCAATAGCAGATGTTACCAAAACCAGAACTCAATTATCCATGTATTTGTTACAATAGCTTCTACCGAAAATGAAATTGATACAAATCCATTTGGAAATCATTTAATAACTTGACAAAACAATTTAGTAAAATTGAAATAAGCAAATGATATTAATGCTCTTTCAGATGCACCATTTTGGTTTTCGTTTTTCAAATAATACGATAATTCTTTCCAATGTTTTCTTTTGCAACCTGAAAATATATTACAAAAATTTGTTTCTTGAAAGACGATAAACTAATTCTTAATTCTTTAAAACCATCGAAACAACTTTTAATATAATTTACAAAATGTATACGAAAATATGCATAAAATATGGTTAGAAATTAACAGAAATCTGTCTTTTATTCTTGAAAATACGGAGAGGAAATGATTAGAAATATTGCTTCAAACTGTGTGTATATATTATTTGTTGGTAGCATACTAGATAAAATGCTTAAGTCTACTCAACTGATTTTAAAATGAAATAATAATCATAAATCAATTAGCTTATCATTTTATTTTCATTGTCGACGGTCAGGCGATAAAGTAAAGACGTCAACGAATATCATCCATAGAGAGATAAAGTTCTCGAGATGTTGTATCTGAATTAATTTCAGCAGGCTGATTATATGCCTAAATTATCATTTAAAGAATGTAAATGGAACTTGCGTGTAGCTAGTGGGGCGATTGATAAGGTAAAGATGTAAAAATGAAGGATATTAATAAATTATTTAGGAATGGTTTATGGGGAAAAAGGCTAATGGTGAAGAATATGTCATGCAAACGATTCGTATTCCATTTGAGACCAAATTTATTAAACTTAATGACTTCACATTTCATATTTCTATCCCAAGCAACTATCAGAATGAGCTACTGTTTTCTTCTTACTGATATCTAATTTGGTTTAATTTAGTACATTGCCAGTGATATATGTTAGTTTCCTTATATCAATAAATAAGAAACAAATGGATGAATCAATCATCCATCCAGACAGTAGACCTAATAATCCAAGTCTAAGATAAAAATGCTTGAAATTTATGAACTATTTAGCATGAAATAAAGTAGTTATACATATTGTCATATCTAAAATGATGATATGAAGAAAGATGAGATCGAAAAGTCCCATAGATATCATTCTCGCATTTGACGGAGGTGATATTATCATTTCCTTCATTCTTTTCCATTCTTTCAAAGCATATTGATCAAAATTCGAAATGCAATTGCAATAAGGTGAACGTAGTTTGATGTAAGTAGGCAAACAAAGTGCTCTGTAATGATAGCCAATAACATCAGTAACGTTACTGCATTAGGGAAAACGAATGCATACAGCAATATTTCATTGTTTTAATGATATCTAGCAATGGATGACAACAATTAACATAGGATGATGCAGGATGCATGTTGCTGTAAAGGTGAAAATGCGCTAAAACATGCAGCAATAAGTATGGCAGTTAAATGTATGACAGCTGGCCTATCGCTGCATGATTGCTGCATCAATGCAGTAGTAATAAACCAAAAATTACTACATAATGCTCATCCCATACTGTCCCCCTCATAAATGCATGCCATCCATATATATGGCAGGCATATATGACAACATAAGGTCACACAAATTGCATTAAGCAAACGAGTACTTTTCCTATTTCTTGAATCTACAAATTTAAAACGCATTAACATCATTGGCCTACTGTTCGAGACGATTCCAAAAGTGAATCTACTGCATGTATCACTTTGAAAATGGAATGAATCATTCATTGTTAGTGAAAGAAGTAATTCTTTGACAATATAATGCTATGAAAGTGATTAGAAGAGTCACATGCTGGAAAGTAAGCCTTATCGAACTATTCTTTCATCTTTTGAAGAATGATTGAAATCACATAGTAATTGATCAATGATCTCGGCTTGAACCCAAACAGAATCCTTTTAATATCATTTTGCATAAACAAACATCATCAAAGAAGTCAGACATGATATTTAAATATGCATATTTTTAACTGTTTCAGTTTAGCTGTAAATAACTAAAAATTACGGAACTAATATTTATCACTACTCAACGCATAATAATAATAATAATAATAATATAATAATAATAATAATAATAATAATAATAATAATAATAATAATAATAATAATAATAATAATATAATAATAATAATAATAATAATAATAATAATAATAATAATAATAATAATAATAATAATAATAATAATAATAATAATAATAATAATAATAATAATAATAATAATAATAATAATAATAATAATAATAATAATAATATATAATAATAATATATATAATAATAATAATAATAATATATATATATAATAATAATAATAATAATAATAATAATAATAATAATAATATATAATAATAATAATAATAATAATAATAATAATAATAATAATAATAATAATAATAATAATAATAATAATAATAATAATAATAATAATAATAATAATAATAATAATAATAATAATAATAATAATAAAATAATAATAATAATAATAATAATAATAATAATAATAATAATAATATATAATAATAATAATAATAATAATAATAATAATATAATAATAATAATAATAATAATAATAATAATAATAATAATAATAATAATAATAATAATAATAATAATAATAATAATAATAATAATAATAATAATAATAATAATAATAATAATAATAATAATAATAATAATAATAATAATAATAATAATAATAATAATAATAATAATAATAATAATAATAATAATAATAATAATAATAATAATAATAATAATAATAATAATAATAATAATAATAATAATAATAATAATAATAATAATAATAATAATAATAATAATAATAATAATAATAATAATAATAATAATAATAATAATAATAATAATAATAATAATAATAATAATAATAATAATAATAATAATAATAATAATAATAATAATAATAATAGAATATTAATCAGGATAGCATACATACTAAGGTATATGCTTTAAATGGAATGAACAATATGTTAGGACTCATTATTAGAGCATCAAAAAGAGTAATAAAAAAAATTTCTAAAAATGAGTAATAAATATTTAATTCAAAATATAACTTAAAGGTAAAGTTCACTGAACAAAATTCCTGTTAGCAAATCGATACGATAGTTGACACATCAACCAACTGATGAAAACATTTCTTATTTACAGAAAATTAAAGATTTTCATTTTTTCCGTTATCAAATTCCATAAGAAATAATAATATAGGGATACATTTGTTTAATCTACTTATATCCAATCGGTTCTCTATGAAAATGATAAAAGTATTTTCTATTTCGTTCTTTTCTAAATTTTAGAAAGTGGGAATTTTAAGGAAAGAAAATAATCTGATTTTGTAAGGCTAAAAGATTTAAGAAGACAAGTTCATTCAACAAATTGAGTCCTATCACTGGTATCTCACTATCTAAAAACTTAATCTTGGGAAATCAATATTCGCTTTCGCTGCAGTAAAAAATTTCCTTTAACAAACTTTGAATTGGATCTGTGAATTCTAATGCATCGACGTAAACAAACTTTGTGCATGAATCATGGAGAAAACAGGTTACCATTTCTTAATATTGCAATAAAATCAGATTTCATTCATAGCCAAATGAATTAATTTTTCATTGTCAAGAAATTTAGAATCAATTATGTTTTAGAGATTTCAAGTGGAAGAGGGAATCTGGAGACAGAATTGGGAAGTAAAGTTTTGTTGAAAAAATTATTCAAAGAGTTTAAGTCAACGATAAAAATGATGATCAATGATTGATTTTTATGGAATAAAATAAAAAAATATTGCAGTTGTTGCTATTTTTTTTTGTAACCCTCATGTAGATTTAAAATGAATGAAGAAATTAATGAAGAGTACTACGATAAAATCAGATTTCATTTGGTTATCCATGATAAGTTATATTCAAGGTCATAACATTGAGCATTATGTGTGCAAGGAAAACGAAGACAAAAGAGCTGATTCATTTTTCGGAAAACGGATTTAAACATTCGAATTAATTAATTAACTAACTAAATTTAAATTATCGCCAATTTTTTTTACAAAAAATTACCAATAAATTGCAAAATTTCATTATAATTATAATATTAAAGATTTTTATATGCTGATTTCTGCATAAAATCGATTATTTTCTCTATTATTAAGAATTGTTATCTCGTATATTTATACTTTTCATCAACAGTAATGTAACATTATCATAACTACACTAATCAGAAGAATATATTATCAGGAAAAAATTAAATTGGGACCACAATAATAATTTTTAGATTATTGTCTGTTCCTAGAAATTAATTACGGCCAAGTTAAATAAAATTAAAATACTAATGGTTATAAAAATTACTAATGCCTTTGTTATGACATGAAAACAAAAAGCCTTCAGTTTTACTAATAATAGAAACAAAAGGCAAAATATGCAATGATATTTCGACAATTACCAAAATTTAAAACAATTTTAATGGAATTAAAGGTTCCAGATGGAAATAAAGACTTTTCATTTTAATGGAAAGATCTCAGAAAATTCATAAATGAAAAAAATAACTTCGTAAGGAACTATCGAAGGTCTTTTTCATTTTGCATTGTTCTATAAAATCTTCATTGCAGCTAAACCAACATATTTGTTTTGGAATAAAAATTGAATTGTTTAGAAACTTATGGAGTGTATTTTTCTTTGATAAGCCAATGCCGGAAACTCGAAATTAACTATTTTGCTTAGACAATACAGTTAAGTATTTAAACGAAGTAGTTGGAAATTTTTCCAAGTCCAAAATAATATATTGTATCTAAAACTCTTTCGAAAAAATTTGATATTTTTGAAGACAATAAAAAAAAACTTTATTTTTTGCATCAACAAGAGGAAACAATTTTTTTTTGAGCTAGCAGTATCCTTCCATCAAAATTTTTTGCCGTTTCTTTTCTTAATATTCAATTCATCCTCATTCGTCTTTATTTCATCCAACGAATCTGAAAGCATTACTGATAACTTACTGGATTTCACTACTATTAATATAAAAAATATCTCATTTGAGCGATGGGATTGTATGAAATTTAATATCATTTATCTACAACATTTTTTGTTTCTAACAATACAGACATAACTTGTTACGAATGAATTGCGGAAGTTGATATGGGTAAATAAATGAGTGTAATGACATTATTATGATTAAGAAGACCATAAAGATAGTTATTTATCACAGTTGATTATTTTAAAACTGATTGCATTTAATCTAAATACTTTTTGCTTATGTTCTTTCAAATTTATGAAAAAAAAACATGCTACAATCACAATAACAATTTTGCTGGAAATTTGTCATAGGATTGTGACGAATCGACCACGATCGCCATGTCTTCTCTCATTTCACTGTACTCAGGATAAATGAAACCATCTTCTTTACGTACGATATTTATTGATGTAACTTTCGATGAAGAATTTATGTGTCATATTACGAGTTTTGATTCTACTGAAATATTCTGAATCTTGACATACATGTGAAAGTTAAAAGTAGAAGCAATTGCTCATAGCTACTTTCTAAAGTTTTTGAGATACTTTCGTTGAAAGCTATATTTTGATATTTTGGCTTTTAGTTAAAAAAACGATTTTTCCACGATTTCAATTCCTGGGAGAAAAAAGTTACTTTTTGCTTTTGAATAAATCTGTCTCTTGTTTTCAATGTAATGAGTTTCAAGGCTAAGAATTTTTTCATCATCTTAATTTCAGCAATTTGCAAAACAGCAACATCATACAGTTTGTTCATCTTTATTACGCAAAGTCAGTGTTTTACAACTCGAAGCACATCTGATAAGTCCTGTATGTTTCACGCAAAATAATCAAATCTAAGAATGGTGATGAGAAAACTTCAGATGAGAGATTAAGATCTCTATCAATTTCCGAAAAAGTTGAAATTACAACTGCATGAAGTTACAAATGCATAACAAACCAATCCTGTCTCATATAAGAAGGAACTATCTCACCCAATGCTTACAAAATCATATGTATTTTACCAAACTTCGAAATAACCTCTCAAAAACTATATTATTGCAGATACGAATCAATGTAAGTAATGATTGATTCTTTATTCATTCTAATAAAAATAATTACAATAATAACAGAATAATAAATATCACTTCGAAATTCCCAAAATTTACAGAATATAAAAATGAAATTAATGGAATTTCGAACTGCACTTAATCATCCATAACAGAAGCAAAAAAATTGAATCATAACCCAATCAACTGATAGTTTTCACAACCGGCATGACACCTGATATAAAACCATAAAATCGCTGAGTTTAATTCCAAAAAAGTAAATAAACTTAAGCATTCATGAACACAATAATTCAATGGGATATTCTCCAATTTGATTATTATTTGATACACTTTACCTAACTTTACGGATAAAATGATTAAACAACATAAAAAATTTTCCTTCCTGTAGTGGAAACAACAATGTTCGCGTTACAGTTATTGCATAACAAATCTAATGATAAGTTATGAATAAAAGTTAATCAGAAGAAGATTAAAAAAGTTCTTAAGATATAGGTTTCATTTTTTTTCATTGAAAATTAATCTGCTAAATGCTTTATCCGGTGTTGTGAACAGCGAAAAACCTCACTTACTAACGTAAAATGCAGTTAAGAGTGAAACGAAATCAGCGTTTTTTTTTAAACTTAATTCAAATGAGAGTCAAAAACGTCATTTCGCATCATATACATATGATAATGATAAATAAGCAACCTCAAATATTAAATTTCTCATGTGAATCAAATTTAAACTAGTAAAATGAATTTTTCTCTCCTGAGAAAATAAAGAAAGATCTATTTTACAGTCGAAGTATGACCACAGGAATCAAAGTGACATGAAACATCAAATTATACAGAAAACACACTACTAAGGTGAGGCACTTTAAGTGAATGATATAGTTTTCTTTCACAGTGAGGAGTTTATGTAGAAATTTTTAATCATATAGAAATTGTACTTTTACTACTGTCTAGATTTCATGTAACTAAAGCAACAATATTAGAAATTTTATTTCTTAAAAACTGACTACAAAATTGTTTCTTTTATAAAAAGGTATTTAATGCCAGCTTCTTATAAAAAATATTCTGTATTAGAAGTAGCAAAAATTACAACCTAACGAAGTAATGAATGAAGCCAAAAATATCTTTGTATAAATATAAAATTCGTCGCTATTATTGATACAAAAATTTTAATAAAACAATAGAAAAACAAAAACATTACTGCACTGATTTCGATAAGTAGCGTTATAAATCGTAAGATAAGATCTAAAAAGTGCTGTTCGACCATGCTGATAAGCTTAATGAATGCTAAAAAAATTAATTATTTGAAATATTCGAAATAATAAAAAGCGCGCTACATCCAGAAAACGGCTTAGACAACGATATCCTGGCTTATATGAACTGCAGTGCACAGTATTAAGTAATCGCACTTTCACATTAGTTTTGGCTGACGAAATTTATGTCTGCGGACTGTTTCGAATTACTGGCCATTTCAGCATTCAAATCATTGATCAATGTAGACGATGTATTTATCTGGAGAAAAAATAAAAAAAATTACAACAAATTGGAATTTTTTCCAAGATGCAAGGATATAATTCACACAACTGATGGTTTGCAATCGACAATATAGAACTCTTTCTAAAAATTTTCGATTGCTTTCCTGAAAATTTTTAGTAATTGAATTAACAATTTCAAATTCAAATTGGGACGTTCAAATAGTACGATACTATGCTACAAAACGAGAGTCATATTGGAAAAGTCAATTCCAAGAAACATCCAACTGAATTTGTATAAGATCAAGTAATGAAAAGATTTAGTATTCTCTTCTACCTGAAGACTGAGATTGTGAAATCATACTAAATTTATCCTCTTCTATTTAGCTTTGGGATACTGAGGTTATGAAGTCATCCTAAAATCAAAAATGCATATAGCCTAAGTCAGAGGACAGAAAAAGTATCCCGTTCTTGCAAAATTATTAAAGACATTAGTAAAAAACAGCTGATCAATAAAAACAGTCATTCGTAATTAATTTTCAGCACATTTATGATAAAAAAGTGATTGAACTTCGATCACTGAAATAGTAAAATACATCACTAAGAGAATTACTACTCATATATTCATCCAAATCATCAGAAAATTTTCAAATGAAAACAGCATCGATTAGTTAACCTCTCTCTGAGTGATGCTTTTTTCAACAAGTGAAACAGTGGCAGCGCCTGTGACTGGATCGATATATTCATTTCGTTCAAATGAAGTTTCATTTTGCAAAATCTTTTCATTTATTGATAAAGAAGAGTTGTTGTGTTCTTCTGTTATATTTGCCAACCTCTGCAAGAAGGAAAAATCATTGCTACTTGGTAAAAATTATTTTATTTGCTTGATAAAAAAAAGTAGTATGGATTAAAAAGTAGTATGGTAAAAATTATTTATTTGTTTGATAAAAAAAAGTAGTCTGGTACTTACAAGATTCAATTTTTCTGGATAAAAAAAGCTTACAATGTTAATTTGCTCAACTTGTTTCATAACTTCTTCTGCTGCTTTTGAGTCGGCTTCCAGAGACTTAAACCTGCAGATAGAATAAAATTGAAAAAAAAAACTAAACTGATTTAGTATTTAAGTGCAACAATTCATAAATTAAATAAAATTACAATTTACTATAGTGAAACTTGACAAAATTATTTCCGATACATATAGAATAAAAAAAATTAACTTATCAAAGGTTTAACTCATTTGAAACTGTAATAAAGCAGAATTACCTAGCCTGCCGCCATTCCTGACGTTTCTGATGCTCCATTGCTCGTTGCTCAACTGAATTTAACGGTTCACCACTCAAAATTGGGGATGGCGAACATGCTACCAAACGATTTTCCGCTTTCTTTGTGCGTATTACAGCTGGCATTGTGCGAGGTACCGCACTACAAAAATCGTTTATAGTTCTTATGAAGAAACAAGAGTTAAAATTTCAAAAAAAAGATAAATCGATATCAATTTCGATTTGCAAGCTAAAGTGAATCAAAAAAATTAATTTATAAGTTTAAAACAAATATTGTTTTAAAAAAAAACCAAACATTTTTTTCAAATAACTTCTGCGAATTTCTATAAACAGTAACCAAATGAAAAAGAAAGCATAAAAAGAACAACTATAACCTAATTTGACAGTTAATCTCTTACTGTAACAGCACATTTAATCCCAACAGAAATGCCTATTAAATAAAAGTAATTCGATCAAAACAAATATTAATATTTGCGTCAAATAAAACTATCCTTTCAAAACAAACTTCTAAGCTTTATAAGAACTGTAAACAACTAAGAATAAATAGATTGCTGAGTTAGAGACAAAATTTTGGATTCTTTTTACTGAAGTCTAGAAAATAAGAAAAACCTGTTACTGAGAATATGTTCAAATGAACGATCGAGCTCATCATCTGCGAGACTGAGAGACATTTGTGCTGACCCACTCGCTACTTTCCTAGTTTCCTCTTCCTTCATCTTTTGAATTTCATCTTCATTTAATAATGGCTTCTTCGCTGAAATTAATATTTCAGAAATAAAAGAATCCCTTAATTTGACTTTTTTTTAGTGCTACTTTTTAGAATAAAAAATGACGGATAAAGGAATTCTCTGTCAAATCTGAAGAGATTATATATCAGTCAAAAGAAAAGTCGGAAAAACTATGCGGTATTTAGATTCATCAGTTAAATCCGTCATTCAGAATTCTATAGAACATCGGGGCTTCGTTTCACTTCTCTGCTTGAAAGTTTGAGAAAGGTACCGGATACAAGTTTCGCCTTATCTTTGCAAGTAGTTGAACAATTATTTTAATAATAATTGTAAGACAAAAAATTAAAGTGAATTGAAAATTTTACCTTAACCGAGAAAATCTTGATAACAATCATAAAATATTCCAAAAAGATCATAAAAATAATAATATTGTGGCAAAAACAAATAGACGAGAATATTTAGTGCATTCAATAAATTATTAAAATGACAGAATTCTAAAACAATTGAAAAGAGGACAAACCAAATGATAACAACAGCATCTACATCACAATCATGCAAACATTAATGAAAATATATGCAGCAGTATGACGTTCATTATTTTTAATTAGTTAATAATTTTAAATGAGGATTATTTCTAACTCTTAAACCACTTTGTTATCGCTTTTTGTTTGTAAATGAGCTAAAACATCTTCTCATCGTTGCATCGAAATCTTCTATTATAATAATAGCAATTCAGCAGTTACCATGCAAGTTATTGGAAATATAAGGTCGAGAAATTTTCCCTGACCCTCTTTCCATCGTGCTTCTCTCTCTCATTTACACTAATCGTTTTTATGAACCAAATCCTAATTTCGGCAGCACTGGTCAAAAAATGCGCTTATAGGAGTGCAAGGTTTGAAAATTACAATAAAAATTAGAAAATAAGTTTCATGCACTAAACAAAAATTCATAAATACATTTACTATTTAAGTTGTGTTCACGCGTATATGTATATGCTATAATACGTAATTCAAGTGGAAGAGAACGAAATTCAAAAATTCTATGCAGTGATAATGAACTTATAAAGAAAAACAAGAGCATCTAAGATGAATCTCTTTATATCTCAAATTTTCAAATATTTGAGTGATTCAGTTGAGCTTCATTCAGTTCAACTATCTTACTTTCTCAGTTCTTAAAACAAATTTTTTAAAAATTAAAAAAAATACAATGAAATCCTCCACAAAATATTTATGATTTTTTTCAAATTTTATAATGTAATTTGCTGAATGACAAATAAATTTTAAGAAAGTTTTTCGAGAAATACGTAGTTTTTATTTGCTTTTGAGAATATTTTCGAATTTAAAATTACAGATGGTTAAAACAATAACAAAAACCATGAAAAGGAAGTAAAATAACTAGGAATAAATAACAACTATAATAATATCAAAAATAAATTACAGAAGCAGTATTCCAACGGATATCACAGCAATATAAGTTGATGGCCATGATCGTTTTACATTATATGCAGGCATTCCGTAGGACTGAAATTTTTCTATCTTCTTTCGGAATAAAATTGCTTTTCAATTGAAATTACTAAATTTAATTCGATTTATAATTTACAAATAACCTAAAAGTATATCTACTAGTAATGTTGAGAATAATCTTCTCCTTCTCAACTGCATTACTATTAAATCTATTCAACTTCTTAACATTTTCATTTTTGTCATAAAATCTACAGTTTTTTATTAATTTTATTAAAATTGTGATTAATGAAGTGTGCTGTTAATCAAATATTTTTTCATTTTTTTCCTTCGAGAATTGACGAATTATAATTCAAAAAATACTATGCATATCCACGCTTTTCTTCACTCTGCCAATTAGATCATAACTGGGTTTAAATTATTTCTGTCTATTTAAAAATTAGCAATATGGGATGTGGAGCTTTCGACTTTACTCAAAAATAAGTTCAGAGAGCATGCAAAGCTTGTGGGAAAAAAATTTCAAGCAACAAGAGAAGGAAAAATCATGCTGTTAATTGGAAGCGATGAATTTAATATCAATAATTCAAGCTTTGTTTTAGTCTATTTCTTCATCTGTTATGGATTAGCAACAGAAAATAAAATCTATTCTTAAAACAAAGAAGAAAAATCTTATTTAAAAATGCTAACCGGGAGGGTGGGTGGATTTTGTCGTGAGGTTAGCATCTGGCCTCTTAATTTCAATTTCGCGTTCGAATTTTTCTAATTTCGACGAAAACGCCAACCGTTCGGGATTTGGAATCGACGACCAAGATGACGTGGACGGAGACGAGGACTGAAAACAGATTCTTCTTTTTATTCCATTTTAGTTTTCTCAACCAAATTTTTTAACATTTTAGATAGGATAACGCTTTTTTTGTTCGGATAACGCTCTTTCAAAATTTGATACAGCAGAATACTTCATTTCTCTTAAAAATCCCTTCTACAAAACTTATATTTTAGGTAACGATTCAACAGGTTTAAAAAATCCAAAAATCACAAAAAAATTTTCAGCCTACTGCGCGGAATTTAAGAAAATAAAATAAATATGATACGATTTTTCAGAGAAATAAAAAGACCTGCGCTGATGAAATTGTGTGCTCTTTTTGTTTTTCAAATTGTTCATCAAAAGAAGTACGCGATGAAGATGCACCAACTGCACTACCATTCTGTGAATAAATATATTTAAGTTCCCCAAAACTTAGGAAATTCGTTTCACTACTATGTCTCAAAACATATTAATACTTATTTAATTATTAATTGGAAGGATGGCATATTCAGGAAGAGCACTGTTCATCAAAAGACGAAAGCAATGAAGTTAAACAAACTATTTGTTCTAGTCTACAATGATTCTTTAGTTTATCTTCCAACAAATTTACAAAGATTGGTACTTGGACAAACTTCAATTTTTAAAAAATTCAATGAATTTGAATATGGATTAAATGATTTGAATTCATTATATCTGGTTATATTAACAATTCAATCTTCTTTTAATCCTAACAAAAATGCGTTATTGTCGATTAAAGTTTGCTTCCATCCTGCATAGGGATAGAATCTTGTATAAATTCTTATTAAAAAAATATTGTTAATCAGAAATAGTAAAATTATAGTTACGACAGACATTTATCTGTAACGTAATTGCAGTTCTGCTGCTTCTATTTGTGATAAATACTGACAAGTGCAATTCTAATTTGTTAAGAACATTCATAATAATATGCATATTGAAAAAAACATGAAGAGGAAAGCGGAAGAAGCAATGATAACGCGACCCATAATTAATATCAAGCACCTAATTTAGTTTCAAAAAAAAAAATTTGGAAGCGAAACATATAGAAAATTTATAATTAAAGCTTTCAAATGTTACAATTTGATTAACTGTTGAAAAAATTTTAAAAATTCCAGTAAATGAGCACGGGAACAAAATCAAATTCAAAAAAAAAGCAGAAATGCATATAAGATATCGAAAATTCAAAAACAGAACAGGCAATTTTTTTTAAAATGTCCCAAAAAAATTAACAAGCAAGAAATATTAGCATAAAACGACAAGAAATAAAAAAAAATTTAGATAAATATATTAAATCTAATATGTGCAAAATTTCGACTCTAGGTGGTAGTGTTTTTCTGGAAAATATATATTTCATACTTGATCTAATTAATTTCTAATTGTTTTTGTTAAATATATATTTAATATCTGATTTGATTAATTTTAAATCCTTATTTATTGTGTGAATGGGGAATCGTATTTAAGTTTACCGTCTTGACTAAATGACCAGGATATTATGAAAATCAAAAAATTTTACAGCCTTCAGAAAAAAAAAACGAGCCATTTCTATTACCTGATTCGGAATGATTTTCGGTTTTGGGGCGATCGGAGGAGGTAATGCAGAACGAAGGCTTGACGTAGAATATGCAGTCGTATTCGACGACGAAAATGTAGATAAAGGTTGTGGTAAACTCGACGCCGATGAAGGTGCCTGGAACGTGATAGATTTATAGTAGTAACTTTACCTGGTATCTGTGAATGAAAATGGGAAATCCGTCTGTATGCAGGACTGATTCTTATCTCGATAAAGTTCGCATCGGAACTATAATAAATATAAGATGATCTTCAAATATGAATGCAATAAATCTAATACACTGAAAGTCACTTCCTAGGATTTATAGTAAGAGAGTCAGATTAATGGTGCTCTTACCAAGGGTTAGGAAAATCCAGTTTAATTAACTTACAGCAAAAAAGAGCAGAAAAGCTGCCAGAGTTTCTTCTAAATCTGCACTAGACGAATAAATTTTTACTCTATGTACAATGACAAGTTCAGATTGTTGATCTGTCAGTATGGTATTCCTAATTGGAAAATCATGCAGCTATCTATCCATAGGTCACTTAAAAATATAAGGAATATCTTTCCCGTTATTTTTAAGCCTTTATTTTTGTTTAACAATGAGTACTTGTTAAAATTGGAGTCAGAAAAAACTGATATTAAATTTAAAACAAAAAAACTCAACCAAGTACCTAATTTTATTGAACGACTTCAATCTATGTATGTTTTAATTTTTTAAATATCATCTCCTTTCCTTTTTCCTTAAGCTACGTTTTTCTGTGAAGTTTGAAATTTAAAGATTTTTGAGCTACTTCCAGTACTGGTAGTTCGTTGAATTAATGTTTTCTGTTTCGCTTGTTCTATTTTTCCAGTATTTTGATATTTACTTTGAAGTTAGAAAATTAATGAGTAAATAAAAGAAATCTTGACCACAGCGGGAGATGAAGAAATAGGTGGAATTGGGGAAGAAGCAGCCAAAGGACTTTCAGTCGAAATAGATGCTACAATTCCGATTGTTTCGGAAGTACCAGTGTCTGGCGGTGATAATAATTTGAATGGTTGCGAGGAGGAGTTGCTTAATGATTCCTGAATATTAGCATGGAAAGGAGTATTGGAAATGGTAGTTTGACATTTATCGGCTACAAATCGCTTCTCATAACAACCTTGATTTATAAACGAGGAAAACACCTGTAAGGAAAATATCAAATGCATTTCTGGAAACTGAACATGAAAACAAGACAGAATAAAATGAATAATTATTCCAAGAACGCTTAGAAAGATGAGAAATTTATTACGGTGAAAGCAAAGAAATGAAAAATTAAGAAAAATAGAAAAGCGGTACTATAATATGTTAAGATTTCCAATGTTTACTATTCAACGTTTAAATGTTAAAAATTTAATGCATTTCTAAGCATCATCATTTCTTTTACAATTAGGACTGCAAGATAAAACCTACAGTAGCAGAAGGGACACAGAAAGCATCACACACTAAGAGTCGTACAGTGCAGCCTGACTGACGTAAAATACGAGCTGCCTCTTCTTGTGAGCATCCCAGCAAAGACTCATCGTTGACCTCTAAAATGCGAGTCCCTACTGATAATGATGATGCAGCTGCAGGACCACTTTGTTCCACCTGAAACAAAAAAAAAAAAAAAAAACAATTTATAAAGCGTTTACAATAGATCTCTTAAAAATTTTTTTTTCAAATTTTTTTACATCCACTTAGTATCTTCACTTTTAGCTTTATCAAATTCACAAATAAAACGAACCTTTTCGATGAAAATACCTTCATCAGTTTTGTCCAGAGGATTTGCGGGTGGACTACCTATACCGCCACAAATATTTAATCCCAGTGCTTCACCAATATTTCGTTTGATTGTTACTTGTCTTAAACCTGGTGGTTGTGGCTCATGAATGACTAACAAACGTACTATCCTATCACTTTGCTTCAATGCCTAAAATGTACAACGTTGAATGAAAACAAAGTGAGAGCGATACAGTTTATTGTTTGAAAACAAAACGCCAAAGCATTGCTGACGATTATAAACTGTCTGGAAAATAATATCATCAGCATCCACAGACAATTACATTTTGTTGCAATAGTCACTGAAATAGTGGAAAATAAAATCTCAATCATCATGGTATATGAACAGTATATTAAAATTTTTAAAAATAAATAATAATGATGCAACATTATTAGAAAAGTCGACTACACGAGTCCATAATAGCAACTACACGAGTCCGTAATATAACAAAATACAACAACTGCAGTAAAATAACCTCAACTGCTACTTGATGTTTCGCTGTACGGATATTTATATTATTCACTGATAATATCCTGTCCCCAATACGTAGCCTCTGTGAACGACCTGCGGGTGAGTTTGAAGTTATTTTTGAAATAAATACGCCAGGTGCATTAATACCAAATGGATGTGAGGAATGATCACTACCACCAACAATTGATAAGCCCAATGAGTGACTATCACGTACAAGTTCTACTTCCTGAAAAATTTTCATATATGTGAAAAATAAGTCTTATTCAAAAAAATTTCCAAAAATGCGATCTCAGAAGTGCACTGCATGATTTATTTGAATAATTAGTGCCAATGTTCTCTCACTATTTCATAATCTGCTAGCTATATTTTTCAATGAATGGAATACAGTAAGAAATTAACGTAGCCAAAAAAAGCTTTTTGCACGATTTTTTCCTTTTCAGTTTTCCTGTTCCAAAAATTCATGTTTTCCGGTGAATAAAACTATAAACATAAATATTTTAGACAAAACTTGTTATCTCTGATATCAATTATGCTCAGTTTGATTCAAAATTTATGAATCAAAAGACAGAGCAGAGTAAAATGTCTCTAGACATACTATAATAGTAAACCAGATATATCATTTATGATATGTGAAATGATATATAATAACTAACTTCAGTTTTACCGTCCCAAGAAGGATCACCGAAACCGTACTTTCTTAGTAGCGATATCTGCTCATCCTCGTGGATTTTTGTTGACGGTAAACTTAAATACGATTCCCCATTCACACAATAAATAAGGATTTAAAATTAATCAAATCAGATATTAAATATATATTTAACAAAAACAATTAGAAATTAATTAGATCAAGTATGAAATATATATTTTCCAGAAAAACACTACCACCTCGGTGAAGAAGAAGCCATTGCAATATTCTGATTTCCACGATCTCTCTGCACTACCAGATAGATATCATTTGCACTATGTCCTGTTAATAATGCCACTGCTTGATCATGTCGCGCACCTCTCATATTTGTGCCATTTATCTGAATTATATATAAATTAATGGAAATGAACTGAAAAATATTTTTTATAAAATATAACCGAAAAAGTTAAAACATAGCTACAGTTCTTGCAATGTGTATTTGTCTAAATAAATAAAAAAATTCGTCTAAAAATCTTTTAGAAATTTTTGAAAGATATCTTTACCGAAAGAACTCGGTCACCAACGCGTAATTTGCCATCTCTTTCAGCTGCACCTCCAGAAGTGATACACGATATCACAATTACATCACCAGTTCCACTTGCAACACTGAATCCTGGCGAACCATTCACATCGCGTCGAATCGTTGTTGAAATTGTTTCCTTTGTCACTGATGACGATGCTTCGATTGATTCCGAAACAAATGAATTATCGATACTTTGATTTGGAGATATCTGAAATGAAATTTATGCTTTGTCCAATTAACTATTTCAATACACCAAAATGAACATTGTAAAGAAAAAGCTTTTTTTTTAGAGAAATGAGGAAAGCAAAATTCAAGCTCCGAAAATCACGTACAGCATATCCGGTACAAGCAGTGTAGGAAGATGAAATTTCACGCGAATCACGCAAAATCGTCAACTCTACAATATCTCGAGCATCTTGCATTGATGTTACAGCTACCTGAACATCATATATGGAAGAAACTGCTCAGTGAAATTTAAACAATATATGAGTTATACTCATTTCATGTTTTGAAATGCCACGATTGAATATAATAAGGTAAAGCACTGTTTTAATATCTCCGAAGCTTTGCAAACATGACTGAAGAATAAGAAAAGATGCCTGGTGGCGGACATTGACAACATCTGTTTTATTAACACGAAGTAATTTATCGCCAACTCGTAATCCGGCAATCATAGCCGGACCACCATCAGTAAGTTTCGAGACAAATAAACCAGTATCATCATCCTGAAATCATACTAAATAATCTCTATTTATGAAGACTAAATGTGCTACTGTCATTTTTTTTTTAATTTATAGCACAAATTTTCATAAGCAACTTTTTTTTCAAACTAATCTTATAAGGTGTTGATTCCAAGCCACCAGCAATAGATAAGCCGAGACCTCCATTTGTATCACGACGAATTTTTATATTTAATATTTCAACACCTGGTGATAATTTTTGTCCTTGACCTGCCACGCGGTCAACCTGAATCACGACAGGAATCATTTATGGCATCAAAGTGAGAAAAAAATAAGCATGCTACGATAAGTGTATTTTTCCACGATGAATTTGAATCTTTCCATAATTTTTAAAATCCTAATAAACTTTAATTTAGAATATCTAATTTGCTCATTATTTCAAAAAAAAAATTTTAAGTGATATTAAGGTAGAATAAAACTTCTAGTTTTATGTTAGTATAGGAAAAAGATTTAAATGGAATTTTTTAAGTATTCACGAAGTTCCTGACAACTGGTAAGCATAGAATTTCTCACTGAAAACAATTTTCTTTTTTTACTTCATAAATTAATGAAAATACTTGATTTGATATTATTTCAAAAATCGAGTTTCTTTACAATTAGAAATTCCTGAATTTTCATTTAAATCTCGAAAAAAAAATTTTAGTTGCCAACAGGAATGTTGCAATTTTCATGAGTTTGATGCAAAGTAAAAATGCAACTGATCACACTCCTTTAGATTTTTGAAAATATTACAATTGACTGTTTTATGAAATTTAAAAATGAAAAAATCAAGTCGAAAATCAACAGAAACAAACAGAAAAAATCTTATGCGTTACTGATGCTCATGGGATATTTTAAGCAATTTTTCGACATACTAAAGGGTCCAAATATACAAAAGCATTAAAAGAGACAAACGAAAAAAATAATAATTACTAAAACAACTTCTGCAAATTTCAAAAAAAAGCAAGAAAAAACAAAACAGCGCACACTCAAATCAATTGGCATCAATAAAAATTACTTGCCACTACGTTTCATAAAAATTAATTACAAATATGAAATTAGAATATTTGCTGTAACTGATTCAATCGCGAACTCAAAAAAATTGTGTCTATAATTTTCGGAGGAGCAACAAGCTGTCCCTACAACTATCATTTCCTTCTATTTTATGGAAATTTACCAAAAATATCATATGTCCAAAACTTTCTAGTGACTGCCGCTTCAGTCAAAAAAAAATCAGTATACATGTAACAGTCTTTGCTCGAATAAAATTAAACAATCCTTAATAAATGATTTCAATTCAAGTTTATGAATCAATTATTCAATTCAAATTTTTGAATTCTGCACCAGTTTCGTAGTGATTATAAATTAGAATACAAACTAAAGATTTTATTTAAAATCAACTAATGCCTGAATAACCGAAATATTTTATAATAAAAATATATCGAGATAACTAAGATACTTTTACATTATATGAATATTTCGAGAATAAAAGTAATTTTTTGACACGAAATAGTCTCCATTCATATTTCTAAAAAGCTAATAAGTCATCTAATTATCAATTTTAAAATCATACAAACTACTACAAAAATTATAAACATTTTGATCATCAGTCATCTTATCAGTTTTACAATTCGTATAAACATTTAATAATATTGTCTGTAATATGATATCAAATTCTGGAAAGTTATAAATTTGACAACTAATAACATCATTTATAATCTTTTGAAATCACAAATATAATTATTAATTGTAAACATCTTTACTATAAAAAGAGTCCGCTTGTTGTAGATTAAATCTCTTTCTTTCTTTCCTTTCTACCAATCGCTACGTTGCGACTCTCAATACTAATTTTAGAATTATTATAATGCTATTGTTAGTATATTGTGCATTAATTAATAAACATTATCGCAGTGTGTGCCGCACTACAATAATACCAGCAATACTCGCAAAATGTTTCTTATGCTATCGAGTTACCTTACCAAAAGTTTTTCATCTCTCAACAAAAATGAGTAAAGTAAATCTTTCTCAACAAATCCTTTCTTAACAACCAAAATAAATATTTGAAAAATTTCAATCTTTATTCAGCTCACAGGATATAACGTAATAAAATCTAAAACTGCTAAAAATGTTCATGATAGACCAATAAGTCACTCTTTATTATTATGATATGCAAAGGAGTAAATCAGGCGAAAAATACGAAAACAAAATTAAAGCTTACACTGTGATTGAAATTAGCAACTGATGGAAGTACAGGTGGATGTTTTAATGCACTTCGAAGTGAAACGATCTGTGTAGCTGTAGGTGCAGCTGGAGACAGTGCACGAGGTGAGCCTTCATCAGGACCACGCTTCCGACCAGAATTCAACGTCAGTATTGGTGGTTTTGTGGACTGCTGCAAAAAGAAAAAGAAAAGTTATCAGTTCAAATCATAAGCAACTGAAAATTACAAATTGAGTTAATAAGACATCAAGAACATGCAATACATATAATTTCACTCTTTTTTGATATATAAAAAATGAAATCAGTAAAATCATATTTCAATTTAGCATATCTCCCAGATGAGACATAATAAATTAGTAAAATAAAAATAAAATTATTGGACTATCCCCTATTGATTAACTCATTCATTATGTTGAAAGAAGACCGTTAGATGGGGAAAATTCTTATAAATTTCATCAAGCATAACAGCACGAAAGCTCTTTAGCAGTGCAAAAAGAAAAAGAAAAAACAGTAAGCAACAAAACTTGTCGCTAGGGAAAATGGCGTGCGCAAACCTCCGATGGGTATAAGCAACGTACTGCTATACTGCCTGAAAAAAAGCGGTTCAAGTTCCCTACAATTTGCAAGTCCTCTTTTTAATTTAGAAAACTTGCAAAGCACCTACACTAATCTGCCGAAAATTACTTAAAACTAGTTGGTATTTAACTGTTCACTTACCATAATTTTTACAAAAGGAAAACTGTCCTTGGAACTTTTTGGATGGCAATAAGATCCCATCCAGTAAGTTATAAAAAAGCAACTAAACAACTAAACTTACGTCATTATCATGGTGAATAATGTGACCGTCGATAGATTGCTTCTTGAACTTTGGTGCATGAGAATGCGGCTTTGGATGAGGAGTATCATGTCGCGAAAATTGTCCCACCTCGTTTTCTTCATCTTCATGCATTTCTTCCAGATCGCTGCCAAAATGTACTTTTGGGCCACCGATGAACGAACGACTTGGTGGAGTTTGTTCTACTATAAAATTAACCTTCAAGGTAAAACAATCTACCAGCTATTTGGGTTAGTTTGACAAATAAAGAAATGTCAGTACGTAAATTTCAAATACCGAGTTGTGAATTGCTTTGAGGCAGAAGATAACATGTTAGAACTTTGATTCCTGTCCTTGGGTCTTGCTCCGTTTGCAATTTCAGCATTGCTTGAGACTAAATAATAAAGAGGCAAATGGAAAAAAATTTTTTTTTGAAAATATAGGATTCAATTACAAATTTTTATATACAATACTACACCTCCATAAATCTTATGGTATCAAAATTTCCGAAAAATTAATAATGTAAAAGATGATTTTAAAAAATTCAAAATTCATGGTTTCAGAGATATATTTGAAAGGACTAAAATGAGCCTTACCTGATTCTCAGATAGCCACAAGGCCCGTAACTTGAAAAGAACGTTTACTGTAAACGGTAAATAATTCAGACGATTATTGCAAACATCCAGTACTCGCAGATTTTCAAGTCGTCCAATTTCAAGTGGAAGTTGCTCTATTAAATTATCACGAAGTGAAAGGACTGATAACGATGTACAACCGCCAATCTAAAAATATCTCTAAAGATAGAAATGAAGTAGTGTTCTCACTGACACCATTTGACTGCTTTATCAGTTTTTTAAAATTGTCTTATTGAATGACATTTTCTACAGCTGGTAAAAAAGACAAAATGAACATAATGATCAAAGAGAACAAGACCAATAAAATCAATTCTGCCGCACAAATTATGATAATACTAACCGTAGGAGGGAGTTCCTTCAACTGATTTTTATCTAAATTAAGTGTCCGCAAGCCTCTCAAATTACCCAGTGAACTAGGAATTTCCTGAAAATTCATTATGCTTATCATTTCCTCTAAATAAGAACTTCGCAAGTTTTATTCAGTTTTTCCAGAGAATAAATATAAAAGAATCGTGTCTACTTGATTAACTCACATTTATAACTTATGAAATCAAACCTTAAATAATTTTCATCGAATACTCTATCAAAACCGACTTTATCTTTAATCCTAAACATCAAAAATTAAACAGATACTTACTGTGAGCAAATTTTCAGTTAAATAGATCTCTGTTAATGCATGACAACTACCAATTGCTGGTGTTAACTGTGTAATCGCATTACGATCTGCTTTTAACATCGATAATCTTTTCAAACGACCTATAGTAAGAAAAAGTATAACATTATTGTTCCCTACAAAAAGGCTTAAAAATGTGATACAATCGCAATGATTACTGTCGGATTTTTATGAACCATTGTCATAAAAATTAATTGTTTGGTGCCTTTAATTAATCATCTCATCCAATACTACATCATCTCATACTACAAGATTTCGTCATGTAATTGGGTAATATTCAATGACAATCAAACATTAATCAAACAACATCGAAAAATAATAAGATCAACTAATTTTCTGATAAAAAAAAACAACGATAAAAGCAAACAATTAAAAGAAGCTCTCCATTCAATGGTCCCTAGATTTGCGAAAACTTATAAAAAACTTGCCAATCGAACTCGGTAATGTTTGCAAGCAATTCTGTGCAACAGTAAGGTCGTCTAGCTTTTCCAAATCTCCAATCTCGTCTGGCAACACCATTAACTTATTTTCAGAAACATCTAATTGCTCTAACGAACGGCACTGAACAATCGATTCAGGAAGAGCTTCCAAATCATTCTGATCTACGTATAATTCCTCCAAATTTTCCAACATGCCTAGTTCATTTGGCTAAAATAACAGAGAAAATTTCACACAGCATCTGGAAACAACTTTTTTAGGAACAACACAGCAAAACAAATATTAAGAAAAAGGTAAATTCAAGAGAAAAATTTGAGTTTTCAAACACTTAACAATGGATATGATCTTTTAGTTATGTATAAAAATACAATTTTAATCAATTTTAATGGATCAGTAATAAAAAAAAAAAAAACTAAAAAAGAAACTAACCAAATCATCAAGTTCATTATGGCCAAGATCTAGCCTTCGCAGCTGATTTAATTGGCTTATCGATGAAGGTACTGTTCGCAATAAATTTTCGCGAACTTCCAAGGATCGCAAATTTCGCAACTGCCCAATATCGTGGGGCATTTGAGTAAGTGAAATATCATTTAGACCAAGATTTGTCATTGATGTTAATTGAGTTATTGTTGGTGGTAGCCTAAACAAATTCAAGGATAAAGAAACAAACGAATTTTGATGCTGCTCATCTTCTGTCTAGCATTTTTTAGAGTCTCATAATTCCTCTTATTTCGTCAAATTCTGATAAAATTTGGAAGTATTGTATATATATTAAAAAACAAATGTCAATTTCTTTTAAGTAGTAATAACTTAATTGACAAATTGAATTCAGTTCTGACACCTTATCGAACGGAATCGGATAAAAGAAACAAAAAATTATTAACCTTGTAATAGGATTCGAGCTGATATCAAGAATCTTCAACTGAGTACAATTTTTTATTTCTTCTGGAAGATCAGAAACATCTGCAAAAAGGAAGTTTCACAAAACCCGAAACAAAACTTCTTTTATTTCATCGAAACAAGAAAGCAAAAAGAGGATTAATCTGAAGAGAATTTATCGAGTAATTTTCATCCCATAACTGCTTTCTTTCATTTCCTTTTATTTCAGTAAAAATTTTCTAAAGTCATTTTCAGTTACCGTTGCCTTTAAGATTGAGTTCTTCTAGATAAGCAAGATGAGCAATGTCGGCAGGCAAGCGAATGACTTCATTTTCACTCAAACTTAGAATTTTTAATTTTCGGCATCGAAATAAAGGCTGAAAATTATCCATATATTGATGTTCATTTTATCAATGATCGTTAACAAAATACAGTTTACTTCTAAATTGTCAAAAATTCATGCCTTTTGAGAAGTAAAATTAAAGTGATGTTTTCTGCTCGACCTTGATATTCCTTTGCAAATTCATCGTACTATACGTAAGATTTTCACGTACTATGTAGATGCGCAGTAAATAAGAGCGACCTTGTCAAATAACCTTGACTTATACTAACAACGGTAGTATACTAATAATGAGTAAAGATAAGCAAAAAACTAATCACTGCAAAGCTCATATAGTTCACAGTAACTGCCAGAAAAAATGGCTTATTTTTACAAGGCAGAAACATATGGTGATCATGAAATTAATATGATTACATTATGAATTATCATAAAAAGTCGCTATTTCAACTCATTTCAACATATAAGATACATTTTCTCAGCGTTCAAACTACTATCTATAGTAGTCGGATTATATTTCCATACCAGAAATATAATTTCATTTATACTATCGAAAATAAAAGAAACCTTATCGAGATCCTTGATATGATTGCAATCCAAATACATTTCTTCCAGTGTTCGCGCATTTCGATCAATATCATGCGGAATGGATTGCAGATTACACTGTCGGCGATCCAGCATGTCCACCTGCCTATTGCAGGCAAAAAAAGGTAAGCATGAAAATGGCATTCTTTAATGCCTTTTGAGAAGTGCTCACAATCTATTATTATTGACGTCCGATTATTTTCTTCCTAATTAATTCACCTTGCTAGTTGGGGGTATACTACTTTATCCTGAAAAAAAAGAACGGAATTTGAAAGTGCCACGAAATAAAACGAAATTTTAAAGAAAACGAAAATTTGAAAACGAAAAAAAAGAAAACGAAAAAAAGAAATAAAACGAAAATTTTTTTTGTAGCCGATCGATGAAATAGCTAAAAAATAAATGAATATATGTATATATCAAATAGAAAAGAATAAAGAATAGCATAAGAAAAATTTCTGAAATCTCTGACAAAGTTGATTCTAGGCTTATTTTGTATATAAGTTTCTACTGGAAATTCTACGACGAAAAATACACGAGATTTATGTGTGCGTGCTAATTTTGGAAAAAAATAAATTTCAATCAAAATATATTTTGTGCTCTATTCAATCATTATAATATGTAACATAATCTACTCCCACTTATGCTTATTTGTACTTAATTAAAATGATTGGTATGGATGGAAATGAGAGAAGAGAAATTCTACTAAACAAAGATTTGAAATAGTGGAAATGAATTAATTTTGATTATGACTAAAGTCAGTTCATTATATGTTATTTCTTGTTATATTGATCATCTCAAGTAGTCTAATCATACCTGTCAACAAACAGCTGCTGAATAATTAGCATGCATAAAAATTTAATAATAAAACAAATGTGATGAAGCAAATATGAAATACTAATGTATAAGGAGACAAAAAGCGAAATTTCCCAATAGGAATTATATTACGAAATGAAAATACCTTTGACAAAAGTGAATTTCTCAAAATGAATACTTTTTTAAGAGCAAGAAATATTTCGTAAGAAAGACATTAAGACATAGAAAGACATTTAAGAGAGAAAAATGAAATAAAAAAAGATAGCAGTTCTCACTCTCTTCAGGTTTTGTAATAATGAACTCCCTGCCTCACTTCCATGCTCTCCCTCCCGTCTTTTTATTTGGATAATAAACTTTTGACCAAAAGTGCAAATAAAATAAACTGCAATAGCGTTGAGAGTGAGTGACATGACCTCAGCAAACGTCTACATGGTATAGTATAGTATCTATCAACCGTTCACTTTCATATTTATCATTCAAACCACGTCGAAAAGTCCAAAATGAGCAAATTTCTTCAAGTCGTACTATTTAGCTATGAGATATTCTCCAATCTCCATATTTTCCACCTATTTCATGTAATTTTTGATTAGCGAGGTGATCAAGGATGAAAAGTATTTCACCAGTCTACCTTGCTCCCAATTCAGTTTGTTCAGTTATTCTCTGAATTTCATTTTCCATACAAATTCTTTCTTTTGAACACCATTCACAGGTCATTCTTGCTCTCCTTTATAAATGATCGATTTCATTCTTACCAGTCCTAATTGTTTGCAACTTTCTCCAGCACAATAACTTTTATCTATTATCTTCTTGCACTGCTTGATAACATCTTTTTCCATCACTACTTAGAGCACAGTTAAATTGTCTGAAATAATCCACATAGCGAAAAATCAAAAAGGCAACAATCAACAAACATTTCCCAGTAAGGAAGTGAAACTTTGCTGAAAACCAATTTCAGATTTTGTAAATAACTCATAGATTAAGGCTACTCATATTCCACAAGATTAGAATAATATGAGCTTTGTGAATGGCACAAAATAAATTCGATGATAAATAAAGAAATTATTTGCGAGCTATTTGTTCAGCTCTGTCTTTCTCTGCTTTTTTTTGTTCAGACTCTGAATTTTTAAAAGATTTTAACTGTGAATGATTTGGGAATAAGAAGTAATATGATATGAATAAAGTATTTCAGTAATCAGTATGCTAATACTTCTCATTCTTTACTGTTATACTAATATCGAAGTACTCATAAATTTATATGATTAGTTGTAGATTTCAATATTATATAACTCTCTTTTCTTGCACATACAGAATTTAATTCTTTCTTACTCGAATTGTTAAAAAATATTTGTCAAATTGTTAGCAGTACCAATTACATTCTCACTGTCTACTCAATTTATGCTTCATGTATTAAGAAACTAAATACGATATAACATTTTTCATCATCACTATTACTGTCAGGATTACTGTCCATATAGAGTGAACTTTTTTTAATTCCATGCATTGAGTAACAAATAAGCAGTACTTTTTCGATCTAACACAAATGCTATTAAACTGCTATCTTAGATCGAGAAATATAAAAAATGATTATTATGAAAATCTGTTTTTGATAAGAATTTTTTTTAATTATTTATGAAAATTATGACGAAAAAAAATGCGCTTATTGATCGAAATGCTCATCACTACACACGACTCATTTTGTGCAATTTTATCAATTATATAACAAGTGTTTTATGATTCTCGTATAGATTCCTAAGCAACATTCACTAGCAAAAGAAATCCTTCTCGAGACCAAAACAAAACATTTTATATACGCCTAACTACTGTTAGAAAAAGCGAAGAAAGATAAAAATAATGTGTTAAAGCAATAAAACCATTTTTATAAATTATCTTCTTGATAAAGAATTCATCATATTATACAAATTTCCACTACCTTTTTCTTTTCTTTAATCAAGCAATGAATCCGTTATCATGTAATAAGATTTATCTAATAGTATTGGATGTTAAGCACAACTGTATGATAATTTAGGGAAAAAATTATCTTATGTACTATTCTTTTGCACGGCTGTGTAATTTCGATTTTTATGCTCGTATATCACACCCACCAATCTCGAATATATAAAGGACTAGTTAAGATAATAATTTCACCTTGATACTCAACACCTTTTCTTTTTCATAATTTCCTTAAATTTTATTGATGACATATTTCTTCCAGTTTACATTCTTGTCAGTTTCCCCACATTTCTCCTAGTTCACTTTATTTAATCTATCCACAAAATCCTCCCATTGTTCTACCGGTATTATTTCTTACACTAGACTTCATTCTATTCGACTGTAGTCGGAACTACTTTGAATCTATTCCTACTGTACTTTTTATCCGCATAACAATAAATGATAAACAGTGTTGTATGTTTCGAACAGTAAGTCATTTCCTTAAAATTTAGTTTCTCCCAGAAGACTACTTCTACTAGAAATTAGAAACTAAGTTTTCCTAGTACTAACAAAAAATAACGCTCCTCTTTTTATTTTACAATTTCATGACTATCGCCTTGTGTCCAAGTTTTCACTAACCAAGTAAAAACCTTATTATTAGTAGTAATTTTTATATAAAGCGCATGCTTGAACATTTTTCAAAATCAGTGTTTTTGTTCCAGAAAGAAAGTAAAGAATTCCGTAGTTAATGGCATATTTTTATGAAGGAATATAGTCTACCTAATCCATATGTTTAATGACCCACAGGATGGACAATGATCAGCTAAGTAATCTCATCAAAAGACATGGAAATATGTGTAATTCCAAAACTGGATAAAAACAGTAATTTATTAGTTACTAATAATGAAGGCTAATCTACAGCTTTTCTTCATATTAATGAAACTTAGAATTTATTCAGATGTTCTTTACATCACTAAAAGCGATAATTTGCATGGTATAGCAAAATAATTAAGTGAAGCAACACAATTTCAGCCTATTAAGTAATAACCTTCCTCTTGAATAAAAAAGATTTTACATAAGATGATCATTTATTCTTGCAGAAAATTTATTGTGCGCTGAATTCATTCATTCAGAAATTTGAATGTTTTGTATGATTACATAACTGCATCACCAATCCTCCATTTGCCTCAGCGAAAGTGAAAAAGTTTCATTTTTTCGAGTCGTTCTATATTTCATTCTGATCTGGTCACAGAATATGTAAACATAATAATAACAAAGGTACAAGAATATGGAGCACATCTTCGGTATTACTATTCACAAAAATGATATGGATTTCCAGACCTTTCCAAAATTAATTCAATAAGCATTTTTTTCTGTTACTCATATTTAGATGAGTTTACTGAACGCTTAAATTTATTGGAGTCTTAATTATCTTGAATTACTAAATTTTCAATTTCAAAAATACTCGCGATACAATTTAATCGATTTAAAAATCATATTTAAGAGTATTGTGCAATATAATTGTATATATTTCGGGACTAGAATCCAGTTTACTTTATTATTCGATATTCATTAATTTTGGTCGCCACTGCTCTCTCATAAGGTATAATATTTGATAAGCAAATGGATAACATATAGCTTCGATTTTGATTGCATACGTTTTTTGTTTATAACTATCCCATCTGCATTACCTTTTGTATGATGGTATTGGTTATTAGATACTTCTTACATTTTTATGGTTTATTAAATTGTGATGAAGTGTTGCCAGTGTAACAAAGAAAGTTCACAGGTTTTATTCTTCATCCAAATTTGCAAAAGATTTTTAAATCTAAATCTCCTGGATTTACGCCATTAGCTATTTTTCCCAATTTTTTAGAGCAAAAGAAAAAAAGAATGGATTTAGGTTTTACTATGTAATCAGATCAGTAAATGGAATCAGAAGATTGATGCATGTATATTACCTCGATAAAGAGATGAAAGGAAAGAAATGAACTGAGGATGAGAAATAGAAGAAAAATGAGGATCATTTGAATGAAAATTAAGAGCATTCGGTTAATATAAAACTAGCAATAACCTATATGTTTCACACTTAGCATACTGGAAAAAGTGTGTCTATAGTTTAAAATCAGGAGAAAAATGAACAAAACAGTTAGTCATGTGGGATAGAAATAAAGTTGCAGTGTTCAATCTATCTGAAACTTCTAGCTTTGCGACGGATTTCTTCCCATGAATAAAAATAACAGTTCTCTAGCGAATAAAAATACAAAACATGAAGGAATGAGAATGCCCAGTCCGAAAAAATGTTCTTAATACAAGAGGTTTTTAAGAACTAAATACAAAAAAAAGAAGTATTTGGCTGCTTTTAAACTCTAATTTTCCGATCGATAAGTGACAATGAAATGCTACTACGTACTGTAGGAAAGGAAATTATGCTATTCTTTCAAATTAATTTTAGATGAAAGAATGATAGCTACATACGAAACAATTTGTAGCAGTTAGCTTATTTTCTATCCTTCCCAAGAAGAATTTACTTGCAAATGTAAACGAAATGCTTATTGAAATATTCTAATATTTCTGGACCATTAATATTCAAATAAATAGATTTTGAAATTATATGGAAAGAGTCTATTCAATCTGCAGGAGATTTATTAATTAAAAATGATAAATATTCGTTTTGATAAATATTCGTTTCATCAGAATTACGCAGATAATCTTACCAAATAGTATTTCAATTCACATCATCAACATAGTACTCTTTCTTTATCATTAACTGATTTTTTCTCCTTAAATTTCTTAATTTTGAATAGAAATGAAATCATTAGGATTTTGCAGAAAATTTTAAAATCTGAGCTACTATTCTCATTACGAAATACCAACTCGAAAAGTGCAAAATCATGTAAGAGATGAATATTTAAAAGAGATTAAGCAAATGAGAAGCATTCATAGTCATATTACTTCAAATATTTAATTAATAATACCTGAAACTGAAAGTTTAGCCATTTTCATGTGATACTAAAGGAATGAAAGGTTAAAATATTAATTTATCAATCTCAGCACTTTAATTGCATCGGTGAATTTTTCAACAAACTAATAACGATGCAGCTGACAACTGCAATCAATTGGCGCGACAAACAGTGACCCCGAAATAATTTCTGGTAAGGAAAAAATTCGACAAATAGCGACCCGAAATAATTTCTGGTAAGGAGGGTGTTCCGATTATAATGAAACAGATGCCGACTAGTATTTGGAGAATTATGAAAATTGAAATATTGTGTTTCTAAGTCGTAAATAAGAAACTAATTAGCATGAACAGAAGAAAAACTATAACATGCTAATGCCAAGCAAAGGACGTCTAATAACGATTACTGTGATTTCACTGCGAACAAAATTATCTTCTCTAAAAAGATTTCTTTGAATTTGAAACGTTGAAGAATGCTTCTTTTAAGGAAATGAATAATAAACGAACGGTGAAATATTGTGAAATATTAAAGTTCTGAAAAACTTAAACTATTTCAGTAAGAAGACAAAAATGTGATAAAAATTGAAAAAAAAAGAAACATAATTCTCGCTTATTTTTTAATTTATTAGTATCATAAGAAAAGTCCGAAAATAGAGAAAGTAACATGCAGCCAATAGATAACATAAATCTCAAACGAGTAACTTCTCTATTCCTTTTGCATAATAGCAGTACTTTCTTGGTAAAAATTTCCATTGATCCGAACAGTTCCATTTATTTATTCTAATATCTTCCTTGCTCTATTTCACAGTAACCGATCAGTTTAATTCTTCTAGATCAAGATGCTAAATAGATGAATATCTCATCCTTTATATAAAACACTGCAGAATCAGAGAAGACTTAAGAAATATCACGATTCTGAAAGTCAGAGTGCAACAAAATAAGAAAAGAACAATTTAGATCAGAAATTTGAAAAAAAAAAAAATTATATCGCGTATGTGAGAATTGAAAGAAATTAAATTAAAATAATGCTAGAACGTTTCACTGACAAGTTTAGTTCTTAGTAATGATTTCCTGTACTGAACATTGCCAAAGTTTCGAACAATTTCTCAAACTTGTATTTTTTTAAGGTGTTCACTATATTTCTTTCCTGTTCCTCGCGACAGAAACATCAGTTAAGATCTTTGAGATAAGGATAAAACATGTGGATTAATGAAAGCAAAATTAACACATATCGAATTTTAATTTTAAATGCAAAAAGTTCTCGACAAACTAAGATTACTACGTCTTTTTTTAATTTTGTTTCCCATTCCGGCTTGGTAAGGCAAGCCATAAACTGATATCAAAACAAAATTTAAATGCTATAACATACGACGACAGAAATATAAATAGATTATTGGGCTTTTTAATAAATATAAAATCGATGGTTTCGTAAGTTTCGCTAAAAATAAATGATAGCGAAATATGAAAATTTTGTCTACAATTAACAAATCTTTGAATGCAATGATCTTTCATCACTAATATAAACCACAAAATAAGCGCTATCAGTAGACATGCAAAATTGTAAACAGAACTAGCCATAATGTTATAGGTAATTTTCCAATAACAGTAATCCTTTTATAGTAATTACAAAAGCGATTTTTCTGAGGAATGTTCCACTGAATTCTAGCTATTCATTAAACGTAAACTTTTAATGAAGGATGTATATGAAAATGAAATTAATTAAATAGAATAATATGGTCAGAGAGAGACATATACATATGATCAATGTGATCAACCATTAGCCTATAGAGACATTCGATCAATTAATCAGTCGATTAACTGCGGGAATAAAATGCGATCAATTATTGTAATTATTATAAGGAAAAAGTGCTACTACCTTCTACATTCATTAGAAAGTAAAAGGTGATAAGGCTATGGTCAGCCAAGGCCATCTGCAGACCAATAGACCAAGAGTAGTCCATATCGATTCATCAGAGTTGCATTTTATTGAGCAAATAAATGCAATGCCAATAAAAGCAGTAACATCAGTAGTAATCAATAAAAAGGCTCATAATGATGCAGCGGTAAAATGCCCTTATTGTAGCAGCAATGATCGAATTTTACTGTTAAGAAAGCATAGTGTCGCGAATCGATAGCATTATGTCTGTGTCTATGTGTCTGCGTTTGTCTATGTATGTAGTTCTGATGAACTGCAGACCATGCGTGACATGTTGATAGATCAATAGAGAAACTGATAGAAATGTCGCATAATGAAAGATGCAGACATATATATATATGCAGAGAGAGAGATGAGAAACGGAATGTAGACAAGATTAGATAGTGAAAGCATTGAATTGGATGTGTTGATGAGAGGTGTGATGACAATTATTTGGAGTTCAGTAGCGACAATATTGTTACCGTGAGATGGGGAAGAGTGATATTCGTAGTTACCACCGTATCACCTATACCATCCTTCTCTTTCCTATCTTTGGTTTGTCACCTGTTGTTTGTAGGCAACAGGTGATACTACAGCTGCACACAAACATTTTCAGCACCGCAAACTTCTGCAACGATACAGTTGAGGACGATGTTTGGGTCTACACATCTATGCCGCACGACATGCTATGATTGCATGTCACCGATCAAGAGCAAAGTATTGCGATATGTAACGAAGAGGATGGTTACTGCTCATTCACTATTATTATAATTTATCATTGCCTCTCTCTTCCTTGTTAAATAAGGCAAGGATGGAAGAGTTCGAATTTTGAATGCACAGGCAGTAAGCATTTTTCCTACTAATTAAATATCGATCACTAATTAATCTAGAAATGTGGGAGATTACTCTCAATAGGACCTTGCGTGAGGCGCATTTTAATATAAATCCCAAGTGTGACATATTCATTTTTGCTGCAAATATATTCCTTTTCTGTAGAATCTTTGTGATTAATGAGCAAAATGAAATTTATCATACATAGTGAAATTTATCATATATAGTGAAATTTATCATATATAGTGAAATTTATCATATATAGTGAAATTTATCATACATAGTGAAATTTATCATATGTAGTGAAATTTATCATATATAGTGAAATTTATCATATATAGTGAAATTTATCATACATAGTGAAATTTATCATATGTAGTGAAATTTATCATATATAGTGAAATTTATCATATGTAGTGAAATTTATCATATATAGTGAAATTTATCATATATAGTGAAATTTATCTATATAGTGAAATTTATCATATATAGTGAAATTTATCATATATTTTATGCTCTCATCAACTCGCCGATTGCTCTCTTTGCATTACTTACGAAATTTCCAATTTTTGTAGAAAATTTTAGCAGTTTTTGCCATACAAGGAATCTCTTTTATTGTATTTCGAAAGAAATGATATTTCCTTTAAATGAATTGTGCTTTTTGACATGTGAAGATTCCTGTATAACTCCAAAACCTTTACAGCATATTCAAACGCATTTATAACAACATTTGGTTTTCGTATATTTCATTGCAAAATCTCTGATCGGAGATAAACCTTTTCATTCATCAAAATGAACAATACAGAGTACTGAAATGAATAAGCCTTAGGGATTTCAAATTATGTCGCACGCAAGAACTGGATCATTCATCGTATTCTTATAGATTTCAATAAGAAACGTACAACTTTCGTACTCATTCATATTATTAAATTTTTGCAAACACAAAACGTAGCAGAATTAGAAATCAGAATGTCACTTATTATTAATTGTCGAAATTGATTAGTAATCGAAATCAGAGTGAGTAAGTTCTTTTTTTCAAATTTTAAGATTTCAAATTATTGTGATATATATTTAGCTGAATGCGAAAATATTAATAATTAATCGCAAATGTTAATTATTAATAACACTAAAACAAGAGCAAACATTTGTCGAAAGCTCAATATCTCAACTCTTTTCGTACAATTCAGAGTATCTCAATTCTCTTCATAAATTCAGACTATCTGTCTGCTCCTTCCAAAACTTCCTATCCAGGAAAAACAATCTAAGAAATTTCTGATAGGATTATTTTTGAATAATAGTGACATGAAATGTACGCTGTATTTAACAATAGTCAAATACAATGAAAGAAACAACAAACGATTATTATTACCAACTACGCTGCGACATCCAAGCGAATCTCTGAAAAAATAAAACTTAATTCTAAGTTGGACTAATTCACATTTAATTTATTCTTGTAAAAAATGAGTAAGGTAAGACAAAAGTAATACCTAGTTTAACATATTTTCATTAAAATGCCAATTTAAAGATATTTTCATTTTCATTCAGATTTCCTAGAGATTTTTTTTAGAAAAATGGATAAGCAGTTGCTGTATAGTTTGTTGCATGAGAACAGAATAATTCAACAATATATGACACCGCCGTAGGAACGCTCTTCATAACAAGTATCCATTTTCGAACAATCAGAGTCACCTGCCTCATTTGAATACCATTCACATAGATTTTTTTTTAAATTATTAAGTGCATTAGCAGCAGTGATAAGAATATATAAGTTCTATTTTTGTAAGTTGTACCACGAAGTATTTTGCTAAATAATCATGCATGCAAGTAATCAATTTATTATTGCACATGACAGTCGTAATAAGTTTAAATTATGACACTTATTATTTTGAAATATAGTAATAAATGAAAGCAAACTAAATACAGAAAATAATAAGTATTATATAATCTTATATATTTCTATTTACACATGCATATATACTGGATATAAATTACCGATATTTCAAGCAAATAATTTCAAGTTAAAAATAGAATTATTGGATATTACTTTCAAAAAATGTCATTCCTAAGAATTAGTCTCTTTTGGGGAAGAATAAATTGAACAAGATTCACCCCAAAAAAACTGAAGAAAAGAAATGCAATCTTATAATGCCTCAGAGAAGCATCGACATTTGACTGAATCATAACAATAAATAAGTGATCCATTCATGATACATCTCTAAAACAAGATCATAGACAAGTCATAAAATATAGATAGCAAAGGCTTATATATAAATAAATTAGGTTGAAAATTTTCGCCAACTCTGACAGATTTTGACACATCGCAACTGATTGCAACTATTTAGCAAAAAGCTAACAACCGTGTTATCACGTTCACTAACTCTTCGATCAAAAATAACCGCTATGTACAAATTATATTCCACCAGTAACACGAAGAAACTCTGAAATGAAAAAATATATATATTACAATGAATCTTTAAAAAACTAAACAGTTGAAAATATCTATATTTCTTTACAGAATCGTCAATATCTTCCCAAAAAAAAAAAAAGAAAAAAAACTACCAATGCATCAGCGCAATGCTAATAAGATTAATTGTCCAATATGGTTATTTTAGGTTCATTCTAAATGAGTTTTCAAAAAAACTGAAAGAAAATTTCTCTTCAAAACTTTTTTTTATTCATCTTTATGTTCAATTTTGAATTATTGTGGCATTTGGAAACTTTATGCACATCGCTGTTCCATCAACAAACTCAAAACGGAAAATAAAAATCGTACTTTGGATATAAGTTGATCATGGCAGTATGTGATACGATCTGTTCCAAACTTTTTAGTAGCTGCCTCCTGTATAAGTATGGAAATCGACGGAAGTAAAACATTCACTTCTTTTGCTTCACCACCAATTTTTAGAAAGATCAAAAATTTTTTCCGTAATTCACCTTCTCCATAATTAAGGTCTGTAGCACAGCCATAACCAATAACTGAAAATTTAATTCTGGAATTTTTAAAGATTTTTTTTATTTCAATTCTTTTCAAAAAGGCGCTGAAAAAAGAAAAATAATCAACTGCATAAAAGACATCTGAAATGTTTGAGTAAGAAAAAGACATAATAAGAAAAAGCAGATATCAACTGTAACTACAAATGGAAAAAGATTCGAGAAACTAAAAAACTAAAATATTTACCCATATTTTAAATATTGACTACTTCAAGAATTATTTCTCATAAAAACAAAAATAAAGAAAATAAGAAAATAGTGAAAAATAAACAAGCAATTAATAAATGATAAAACAAACGAGGTGATATATCTGGAGCATTGCAACGGTCAGCAATCAAAAGAATAAATAAAGGCTCCATTCTGCGTTGAAATGTAGAAAATATCTGAATAAAATTCGGTGATTTCATACCACTAATTGCATGATCGAAATCGCCTATCGAGCACTGTGGTTGCAATGAATCATGAAAATACAAAGAGAATTTCGCCAATAATAATGTATAAAATTCATACGTCCAGCTACATAGTCTCAAAGGAGAACACTGAACTTGTGATCCTGAAATTACATTTAAATGTTATTACAAAAAGAGTATTACGAAGTGTATTTTTTGCAGCTTCAACGAGAAATATACGCAGTCTTAAAATGTAAGCCATTACCGAAACTAAAGAATTTGACTGTTGCTTTGTTTTGCAAATGTTTATAACCAACAGAATTGAACCATAACTGAAGTCTAACATGCGCGTTCTTCAACTTAATCAATGACTGTAAGAACTGAAATACATTGATCAACAGTTCGAAGCAGCAAATTGCTAAACTTAAAAGATATTCACAAAAAAATCTATTGCTCATATATCTCATTCTCTTACAAATAGTTACGAGCTTTACGAAACAATAAAACAAAACCTCGCATCGTATGAGAGCTAACTGCACTTCCAAAAGTAGCTTCATTGTTACTATTTCATTAGCAAAAAAGTAAATAAGGATGTAAGTGATTCGTGGTTAACTAAAAGCATTAGTAAATGCTCCACTGATGAAAGGACTGTCGTCAAAGCTATTAATTCATTTGGAAGACCAAAATCTGAATGATTTTTATGATAATTAAATCAAAATAATGCAAAAACGGTAAAGCAAAACGTAGATATCGTGCATTAAAAATTGAAAGTAATCATGTATCTGTGATAAGAAAAAAAAACAAAAAAATAAGTTAAAAAAGACACTTATTACTTTCAACAAGAAATGAATTGTAAACATTGATCACTGAAACTCTAGCACTGGTAAAGTCGATTAAACGTCGTCTGATATCTTCTGCGGTTGAAATCGCAGTATTTCCCATGACATCATCCATTCGACATAATTCAGCTCTGAAATATAAAAAACTGCACTATTTTTCAGTGTAATGAAAATATAAAAATTTCAGAAAAAACCCAAAAAATATTTTCTTTTTCACTGCGTAGTATAATTGTCTAAATAATATTGAATTCAAACCATTTCGAACTATCACTTCAATGATAGTCATCGTTACATATGGTTCAAGCCTTTCATTAACTAAGCAGTGATGTCAAAATTTTTATTTAACTACACTAAGTTTCTAAGTCTCTAATCGTCAAAAATTTTATTAATCCAAGTTCAAATTAACCAGAAAGCGATACGTAAAAAATTAGGTGAAAATTTCACTTGATCTGCGTATAGGTTAATAGCAAAGTGCTTTCTCGTCGAAAAAAAGCTTTCGACACCATAAAATTCAGGGAATAATATGCGCTTTCCGCTTTTACAATCTAAAACATAAATTTTCAGATGCGACAGACATCTTTAAAAATCTTTGTTACTATAAGAAATTAATGAAAGAACCTGGATGCACGCAGAAAGAAGTAAATGACAAAGAGAATCTTCGGCACTTGCTGATATTGGAACCCGTTTCCCCCGAAATGATTCGATCAACGCTCGAGCATCATCGAAGCGAGCTTTACTTATCGCCGTGCTGAATTGCTGGAAAATCTATGTGAATAACAAACCAACTACGTATATCTTAGATAAAAAAAACCACTTCAATTTGGTGAAAGGAATAATGATTGAAAATAAAAGAAAAACCTCGAAAGAGGAAAATTAATGTACCTGAAGAAGAGGACAGAGATCATTCCCATCAAGGGGATCTATACAAGCGATATCTGCTGCTGCTACTAAACAAGTAGAAGTGGATGCTGTCTCTGATGCCATCATGCCATCATACCATTTGATCACTGACAAATTAATCACCAATATATCGTGTGCCAATTCAATTCCTATACCCCATTTGGGCTCCTTAAATATCAATTCATAGCCAAATACAACTATACCCCATTTGGGGCTCCTTAAATATCAATTCATAGCCAAATAAATGATCACTTCAAGCTCATTCCTTATTCGGTGGCACGAATTTGCATGTCGAGATATTATAAACTTTGGGTTCATTATTATATTTTCTTTCTGTTTTATGATTATTGATTCAGAAATACATTATACTTCTGCTTTAATATTGAAATCATGCAGAGGATATTTAGATGTGGAAAATGAGAACTAAACAATAACAACTGTTTCATTGCTTCCATCAGTAATCGCATGGTCAAAGAGAACCGTTTGACCTTTTGGAAAAAACGACCTATTATTGTTTCCTTTATTGACAGAACAGATACGTTGCACGCCCAAACACTTTATATATCGTTAAACAATTCAGTTGAATTAGATTAAATTTGGACTGATTTATTGTAAGCTTAACTGGATGATTTTAAATATGACATGACTGTTTTAAATTTTAAATGATCCACTCTAAAGTTGATTTAGCGATTTACTAAGTTGTTGTCCTGCACTGTTTATTGTGAGACGCACTTTAATATAATTCACTTTGAACTGCAGTAAACTGTCGTCAATTTAGAGAGCCTGAGAAGAGAATTTAATACGCCCATATCTTTGTTCAGTTAATTTATTTCTTCAGAACTGGCAGTCAACACTATTTTGAAAATGAAACTGCTACTTTGACAGCATTCTTGGTGATGTCTAACGAAGAAATATGGTTCTACGATGACTCTTTGGAGTTATCTGATGAGGAATTTACTGACTTTAGCTATATTAAAGAGGAAATAACCTATCAGTGGCAGCGCTGTCCGATAGGAGTGCTTGATTCTTTGCGTAGTACCACACTAAAACTCGTGTTCTGTTCTACACTGAAACGATTTCTTATATTTTTACACGCAAAAGGTTTGTTTCCGTTTCAAATCTAAAGCTTCTTGTGTAAATTAAAATCCTTTTTATACTTGAGATTAATGTCAAATTAATTATATTTATTATTATTTTTACTGCTTTCCTTTTTCTCATTTTCACTTTGATATTTCTCGGGTTTTCTTGATACTACTGATTCTGCTTCGTTAGTTCGAATTTTTTAAGTTATTACTTAAACCTAATAACGTCTTTTAATATTGCAGAATTTGAAAATGTTTCAGGAATAATAAATGACTTCACTCTGCATTTAATCTTCATAGCTTCTGGACTGTTTATACTAGGAACCCAAAATAATTTTTATCATCGATATGTACATATATTGCATTAACTGTTGTATTGCCGTATTATAAATTCCTCTTCAATAAGCAAATTAAGTTTATGATATTAGCGTATTCGATCGTCATGCTTTTAATTTGGTAAATTTCAGTCTTATTGTGTGCTATTTTTGGATTCAAAATTAGAGAGATTTTAGACAAAAAATCATCTTTTGTTTACGTCCATCCATTTGTTTATCAATGTTTTCATGATGGTTATAAACAGTTTTGCAGGCAATATTTCTTTACGGCTAAAGAATTTATGTCGATGCGTGGTATACTGATGATAGTGCTAATGAAAATTACTTCATTATCATTTGATCTAGCTAATGAATTTTATAACGATATCACGTTGTTGCATTTACTTTCTTATGTATTTGATAGTTCAACCGTATTATTTGGTCCGTGGATTACTTACAAACAGTATCAGGACTCGTTGTTCCCAAAAGAATTCAAAGTAAGCTAGATATTTATCCTTATTTGAAAACAAAATTTCTAAAAATTAATACTGTTAGAGAATTTAAAAGAAAAATATTTTAGTGTTTATAAAAACAATAAACAAGGATAATTTCAGGTAGAAATTACTAATTGTTTTCGTGCTCTTAGCTACATTGTTCTTTCAATATTAGCTATTATCTATTCATCATGCATTGCTGATAGTTTTATCGAATGGCCTTTCGTTGGAGCATATTTTGTTGCGCAGTCATTTCGATTCAGTCATTATTTTGTAAGCTGGTTCTCTGCGGGCACTTCGTTATTGTCGGGCATTGATTCAGGTATTGTCGCCGATTGGATTCATGTTGAATTGCCTCATTCGTTAGTGGATGTTGTTGTTTCATGGGATATACCGATGCACCGATTTTTGCATCAATGTAAGCAAGACTTTCACCTTATACTTCTCAAATTTAGCTTCAACGTTTAAATGAGATTTTTAATGATACATTACAGATATTTTTGGAGAGATAAAGAAATACAGCTCCATAGCTGCAGTCTTCATTACCTACGCCGTTAGTTCTCTTTTTCATGTAGGTTTTATAATTTCTTCAATTTTTGGGAAATATGTGTATTGAATTCTCCTTTTTTCTGTAAAATCCCTGCAAAAACCTTGCATAATCTGTTTTAAAATGTAATCTCACAATAAAATCTCGATTTTAGGGCATCAATTTCCAGTTATCTGCGGTGTTACTTTCACTGGGATTTTACACATATGTTGAGACAAGTTGGTTTAGTTTTTTTTAAAAAGCAATTTCTTTTACGGATTCATATGTGGATTTGACGAAATTAATTTACAGAAATAAGGAATAAATTGAGTCGCCGCACAGATTATGTGTTCGTGCAAGAAGATGTCGGGAGAAATGCCACCATACACATAAACAGGTCTTGGATCATTTTTTTTTTTGTTTTTTTTCTAAATAGTTTATAAATAAATGAAGAGGAAATCAAAGTTATTTAGTTAGTACTATATAAATTGTTTAAGCTGCATGTTCAAGTTGTTAAATTGTTTAAGCTTTTCGCAGTGAAACCTTTGTTTTCAGAACGTTTTAAGTATACTAGCCATCAATGTAATGTTTCGAGTTCTAGCTCTCTCACATTTGGTATATCTTGGAATGACATTTGATGATAGCACCGCAGAAACCGGATATTCTTGGAGACATACACTTTCTGTGTGGGCTAATGCTTATTATTTTAGTCATGTCATCGGACTATTTACACTGCTATTAACATTGGTTTTTTAAAGGTACCAACATAGAATGAAAATACATATGCACTTCTTGTTCTCTGGAGTACGACTTATTTTCTTCAAGTTACATCCTAGATACTCCTACATAAAAAAATGGTTATAATTTCTCAGGACCGCAGTCTTTTTTGTAAGATATACAATTCAATGAAAGGGCCATTAATAAGCCTTTTTGATGCTATGTATTCAAATCACTTCTGAATATAGTGCACATTACACTACATTGTACTCTTATCCTCTTGTATTTATGTGATCTCTAGCAAATGTAGTTGTTAAGACAAAGAGATTATTATATTTCTTTTACATTTATGATGATTGGATTTTTATTATTGTTTTGTTTTATTTCTTCTGAAGTACATTTCATCTGTTTAAATTAGGATGTCAAATTGTAACTATATCATCTTGTCTCACTACTGTGTTCAAAGTATGAGACAAGACAGTGTAGCAGAAGCTTCATTTATGAAACAGCTGAGTTTCATAATTCTGGTCTTGACATTCCGGGTAGAAAAAGTCGCGCAGATCGATCGCTCAGATGATAATTGAAAATATTTTCTGCATACGACGCTCTATTAATGCGTTCCATTATATACAACTGCAAAATTATCGTCGAGGAGCAAGTTATTTAATCGTTTGAAACATTTTCAAAAATAAGTATAAGAACTAATCGAATTATATCTCCATCTAATAAGTTGGCTGAATATAATTAATCAGTTAGAAAATATAATATTTCGAGAGAAATCACTTAAGAAAATTGACGAATTTAATGATTCTACTGAATCCATAGAATTTTAATCATGTATACGAATTATATATACGGAAATAGTGAAATATTAAAAAGTCAGTGAAACATTTTTTATACTAACACTCATTTAATATCATGAATGCACCTGTCCAGTGACATCTTTGGCAAAACCATTCCCAACACATCTTATCTGCATAATAATATCACTTTCATGGAAAATAATATTCGAAATTTCGTCTTTCGACTGAAAAGTTAATATCTGAAAACAAAAACTGGGAATATGATCCATTGATAAACGACCAGTGACATAAATGAGATGCATTTTTAGGGTGACCGGCAGCATAAAATTTCAGCAGATTTAACAGTAAGGAAAAATTAATTTAGCTTACCAACTTAATTTCTGAATTCTTTTTGAATTGTTGCAAATGTCGTATAAATGCAAGAATACGTGAGATAGTATTAGTGAAATCACAAAACACGGTGAAATTGTCACATATGATGAATATTTCCTTATCATTTTCCTCAATTTGCTTGTTGATTTCCTATAACAAGGTTTTTTAAGATTTCTATATTAGGTAGAGTCATACTTCCTTTAGGTAGAGTCATACTTCCTTCCAATTAACTGCAGGAGATTGCTTAAAAAGTGCTGGAATAAAAAAGTATCGAAGAATCTTGAAAAAGTTTCGGAAGACATTCGAAGAAATACGATACCTCTAAAAGACATGAGAGAAATATATCGTCTTTGTCCTCAAAACGATTGGAAAGAAATTGGTTCATTGACAAAAATTTCAGCCTTTCTGATAGTCGTATCATCATTTTGCTCGACATTGTCCTAATAAATCCCTGCTGTCAAAATTCTTTAGACATGTAGTTCATAAGCTGTTCTAGTTTATCAAGACATAATATGAGTTTCGCTCTGCATTAGCAAGACTGTCGTCTTGGATAATTTCCAAGTGAGATATTGTAAATACAAGAATGTTAGCAAATATCAAAATTTTTTTTGCCAAAGTATTTGCAGGCTTAACAAAAAATAAATCTCGATGTAGGTGACGAACGCAATATTTTCAGAAACTCAACCGACATTGAGGATACAGTCCAGAAAAGATCGTGACAGACTCGAAAATACTTAACACTGCATGTGAAATTGGAATACATTTTCGAACACATCCTTGTAATTTTAAAATATTCATTAGAATCGATCCATAATTATTATCAAATATTACAGCAATAAATGAACGAACTTGAATGCTAGCATATTTCGTATCGCTGATATATAGATAACTTTCACATTCTTCTTTAGTGCGTAATCCACAATGTACAGTTGCAGGAAAGCAGGTGAATTCAGTCCTTCGCATCCGATCACAATAATATTGTATTCTTTTCCATCCAACAAGCTACTGATCTCCGCTAGCATACTCAAAAGGCCCGACTACTAAATTCTTGATATATAAATTAAGTGTCGCATTCCCCTTTATTTCGATATTTTTACAGCCACCATACATTCTTGAAAATAAAATCATCCAAATATATGTTACTTTTTGTAGCAACTCACTGTAAAATATTTTCATAATAGTAATCCTTCTATGTTAAAAACAAAACCATTGCTTAACAAATAAACAAAAATTTTATTCAAATCATAACAAAAAAAAAATTTATTGGTAACCATAAGATTCTATCAACTTTTGATAAGGTGAATTTTTAACAATGTCTGATTTCAATGCCTCTGCGAAAAGTTTTGACTTCATTTTTTTATGCTCATAAAATGCCGCACTTTTAATTTTTCTTTTGGCTTCCAACTTTGCAACTACATCCCGATAATGCCAACCTACTTCATGAGCAAGACGTCCAACTGAAAATGCATCACTATTAATCATTATAACTTTAAGATCAAATTGATTCATAATATTGTGAAGTTTATTACGCACAACACAATTATATGATAGGCTAAATCAACTTTTCTAATCAGTTCAATGATCAAAGCTTTCACTGTTTTTAAGCATAAAAATAAATAATCACAACAGTTTCCATGTAAATGATTCATTCCTAAATCCATCCTAAAAATTTTCAAAACTAACATATTTTTAAAACCAGTAGCTTATAAGATAAGAAGACCAACCAATAGCAAACGGTTCTGATATCTGTCAACTAAATGATATTAGAAATGTCAACACAAAACTTATGAAAAAGATATACCAGTGCAATATTTCCTCCGTGGTTTCAGCGCCAAATGACGTAAAGCTGCGGGGTGAACTTGTCGTTTGACCCGATCATAAGGTTGCGGAATGCCATCGAAAGCCTTCAAACGAAGTAGTGCCGCCTTTCCGCGATGTGTTTTATGTGGCAACATACCCCGGACAGTTCGCCAGAATATACGACTTGGCGCACGGAAGTGGTATGGACCACGTGCCGGTTTAACGTTGCAGCGCTTCCGCAGAAAACTCATAAACTTTAATTTGGAACGATGGAAATTACCAGAAATGGCAATATCTTCGCATCGCACAACGACAATTTTCTGACCAAGGAGCAGCTGTTTGGCGATAACCGATGACAATCTTCCCAAAAGATGATCTTTACCATCGATAACGATCGGTTTATCAATCAAACCCATGGCGTAACTGCAATTAAATAATTCTCGAATTATTAGTTGAATTTCTTGTAACTAAACTAATATATTTAAGGCTGAAAGAGACGAACTGGAAGATAAAATCTTGGAAAGCTCATGATAATGTAATCAACATTGTGAAAATGAAAAAAGCAACGAATAACCAACCACAAACATCCAAAAATTTCATTGCAAATCTTAATTTATTTTCTTTCTGGTAAAAATCACGTGAATACAACCAATACAAAGTAATGAACTACAGAAAATTTTGTAAAACTACTGGCGGTGCGACATCCAATCACTCAAAACTACTGGTGATGCTACGTCCAATTATAGCCCTCCAAACACTCACTCTAAGCGCCGCATAAATTCGCTTACCCGATAATAGTTAGTTAGCTACAAATCTAATGCTATTATTTAATATAGTCCAGAGAGACCCAAACTTGGAACTAAGAAACAATCTCTTTCTCCCACAACCAAACAAATACCTCACACTCCACATTAAAGAACATCCTACTCACTGAAAAAGCTACGGCAAAACAGAACGCGTTACATTAACATTCACGAACGTTGCAGCTAAACATTCTTTTTTATCCTAACCTCACACCTGTAAACTTACCGACTTTTATTTTTTCTTGATGATTATTAAGCAACAACTTTCGTTAGATTTAAATATAAAGAATAAAGAACCCTGTGTTCTAGTTAAAAAAATGACAACGCAATTGTTTGAGGATTATTTATTTGTACATACTCGAAATAGTAAATTGAAATTGATCGAACATACCAAGTGATGTGACGACATCTTCGGTTTCAAAAGAGGTAAGATAAGGACTTACAATAGTGAACATAAAGATTCAGCAGCATATAGTTATGACTTCAATAAAAAAGCAATGAAAGCTTTCGATGAAGGAGAAAGTATAGCAGATGTTGCCAAAAGGTTTAAAATTGGTAAGTAACAATTACTGTCACTAACTTTCGTTCAGTAACGACAGATCTAGCTTATTAAAGGATTCCTTTCAGCTTTCAAATAAATAATATCAGTTAATCTGTAAATTATTTTAATCTTATATGTTTACTTACTGAATTAAGAAGCACGTCTGCGGAAATAAAAAATATTGCAAATATATTTAAGATAAAAGAAATTAAATAAAAATTCTATTTAATTTTTTTTTCAAACAAAAGCTTCCCGAAATCTTTACGATTGTCGTGTGACAGTAATTTAAACAGAACAAAAATTCAGTTTAGACTGAAATTGCTTTATTCCATTTCCTTCATTCCACAAAGTTCTCAAAGCCTAGACTCCATATTAATGAGCATTTTTAAGGTAGACAGTGACAATCGAATCTGACAACAGATAGAGGGAAGGAATACGTTACTAGTACTTATCACGGAATTCGTGCATGAACTGTTAAAATGAAACTAATAATTGTCATCTGCAGTTCAATTTCTCGAGGATTACTGGTGATGCGAAATGCTGGAACACCGGCACGGCACAATGTATCCTGCTGTTGCGTCACTATCTGTAAAGAACAGAACTGTTATCTACTGTTCTTTCATATGTGGTAGTGAGTTTGGAATTATGTCTGGAATAAATAAATTAAAATGATAACTGTGATAGAGAATACCTTATCGAGTTCAGTGACAATATTAATATCAATTTGCTTCATTTGTTCATCCAAATCAGGAACGCACTGTAATTCCATCAGTCGCTGCTGGCGATCATTGTAAAGCTGTCTAAATATCGATACCATTCATGAAGTGAACCAAAAGTTTAAGACTCAACAGAAGTTAGGTTATCGCCTCAGTAATTTTAACATTGTTATTTTATATGTTGCAGCTAGCAATATATGTTCTATGCGGAGAGAAAAACGTGCTATTTTAAAAGCGTCATCATTAAGAACAATGCTTCATAAAAGAGACGAAATTGAACGATCCAATGAACATTCATTTTCAAACTAAGCAACAAAACAAAATATACATTTCATTCATGCGTTGCAAATCACTAAGTGATTCGACAATCGCAAACACAGTCCCGTCCAATAAACTTTCGATTAGCACTTTACGAAATACATCATTAAATCGAGCACGTATTCGAGGTTCCAAGTGCATCACAAAGCTATTCATTTCTAGCAGCATAATTTCCATTTTCCGTTCCGCGGTAATATTACCGTTCATCGTTGACGTTGGGTCTGTTATTTTGCAGGATAAAAATGAAAATAACAGAAACTGTGAAAAATCCACCGCACTTATGCAACAGCACAAGCTCTCATTACAAGTCACTCCTGACCATGATGATTCTTGGCATATTTCTTACAGAGAACATTTATAACGCAGCCTCTTTTTATAATTTTCATCTTTTAAAAATGGCATGCTACGATTCTGGAATTGCTCTTGGCAAATTTTCAATGTGAATTTAGTTCGAAGTTTAACTGAGATGCGATATAACACCTTACAGATTGACAACTTTTTTATCAATTTAAAGAACGCATAAAATTTGCTCGTCAAAAGGATCGATATATATTTGATGCAATGCTCACTGTTCCTAAACTTGATTATATTTTTGTTCTGTGTGAAACGCAGAACTCTTAAAATTATGTGAAAAAAGCAGTTCCTAAAGTAACCAATTTTGTTTCGCTCTTAAAAATACAAAGTGGCTTTCAATGATTTACCTCGAGACTTGAATTATCTCTTCCTACGAAATTCGCAATAAATTAAGTCCGAAAATGATTGGGATGGTTTGATAGCTTGATATGGTTTTACATATATCGTATCAATGAAAAATAAGTAATGAAATGATGAATTTTAAATTTCAACTTTGAGAGATCTCTTATACTTTGTGACATTGATTAGCTGTACAAGCAACAAGTTGCTGCTGATTATGTTTCGGTAAGCGATATATAAAGATTTCTTCCGGTCTTTAGATACACTCTTTCATTAATGTTATTTGCTGCTCATTATGTTTGATGAATTTCCTCAGAGACAGCATCGCATATATTATGAAGTGAGATACCACTTATAGTACGCTACCGATGTATGCGTTATTCGTAAGACCTAGCGTTGCCTAGCAGCTCCTATTACATTGTTATAAGCATAATCTTGATGTATAGGGAGATGCGCATGCAATTACAACCATTCTGTACCACTACTAATTGTAGCCGGTCATGTCATCAGGTACATCACCGGAACAAGGAACTTTCATCACCTTCTCTTTCTATGTCAGCCGATTTTTTGAAAGTGAAGCGAAATCTTTCATACCGGCAAAGTTATTCCTTTGCAGAAGGTGATCGAATCTGCTTGCAAATTTTTTTTGTTGAAATTTGATGAAGAGCTGATGCTTATAAATTTTTCTATCAATTTGCAAATTTTTTTTTTGGTTTGATCGGATTATTTTTTCAAAAAATTAAAATTTCAGAAATTGGAACAAAAACAGAATTGATGATGGTTGCTGCAGATAATTCTGAAAATATATTCAGGACATCTCAACCGATTTGCAAACGAGCCAAGACTTTGGAGGAAATAATCGAATTAGCAAGGCGTAAGTCATCGTGTAATTGCGAGGAACCTCCATCACAAAAATATTATCACTGCTGATGATGATAAATTACCGGTGGAAGAACCAGCCATTCAAGCATCAGAAATAGTAGGGGGTAATGAATGGACCAACGATGACTGGATTTATTTGGAACAGCTTATGGAACTGGATGCAGATCGTATATCACCTACTAGTGAACCACTAACTGCCATTGATAATGACGATGATACATCGATGACATCATCAGCTCGAAGTCATCGGATGTGTTTTAATACATCCTTTTCATAAGACTGAGGTAAATAACTGTCTTTGGAGAATAATAGTAATTGATAATATAAATTAATGCATATTGAATAATATAAGCAAATGTTCTTTGCATATTCATGCATCATTTTGTATGAGTGCAAACTATATGAGTAATTAATATCTAAATCTATTTGTAGAAGATGAAGGAATATTTGGTTTTAATTTATTATGAAATATAAAGTTTTAATGAATTTAAGCTAATAAAATGGGAGATGCTAGGACAAGCATTTAGACATGATGTCATGACCTGAAAAATTTTAACATAATGAATTGCATGTAGTAAATTGAAATATAACACAGAGAAAATCTCAATATTTGATTTTAAAATTAAGGATTTTCAGTACCGTAAAAAAGGATATAGTGTTTGGATATACAAATTATGTTAGGATTTCCTCCTCACTATTTCATATATTTGCTTATGCTTTAGATACTTGATGTATTAAATCAATTAAATCGTCCCTTAATTCGTCTTTTAAGTCTCTCACTAAAGATAACAGTGTATTACTTTGTTACTGTCGTTCATTCATTATTGATAATATTTGCCAGAAATTCTTTCAAATTAGCAAGTGAATCGTTATTTATGGCACCGTTTATACCTATGTTTATGTATAAACCGTTCGCCCAATTTATTCTTTTGAGTACTAAAAACTTCTTTTTTATTTCAATACATTTGTATCAATGCTAGATGCAGAAATATAATTTACAGTCTCCGCAGAGAAGCAGATCCGTCATGAGTTAATCATACATGAATAGCGGTCATATATTCCAAAATTTCAATTTCTTAATTTACAATGATTAAAAACAAAGTTCTTCGTAATTTATATGAATCATACATAAATTGAAGTGAATTCTTCTAACTAGAAACATCTGAAGTTTCTTCTGACTTTTAAAATCTTGGACTAACGTAGGAGTTCTCGGTGCGTGCCATCAGATATCTTGAAGCACGAGGATTGAAAATCTTTTCGCCTCGATGTCCATACATGTGATATGCTAACATGCTGCAAGTTATCGAAAGAGTAAACAAAATTGTCATGAATTATTCAGCTAACTATATAGTCATTTTATTTTCTAATTACATCGGAAAAATGTTCTTAGTCTTTAAATTATGATTCCTTAATATCGTTACAGCAGTCATCGTTTCGCTATTACAAACAATACATTCTAAATTAAAATAACAATAGATAATATCTATTTATTTATTTATCACGTAATAACTGAAAATTTACCGACTGCTTGGGTAACTTTTCGAGCAATACTGACATATGTATGGATTAGTGCGCATATCAGAATAAACTTTCAGTGGATGCTTTGGTTCAAATCCTTTTTTAATGAATTCTGGAATAGGGAAATTATTTTCTGGTGTTTCAGTAATGGATACCGTTACAATGACCGACTTTTCATCTTCTTCATCCGGATGTTTATGATATAGCAAATCGGTATAAGAATGGAATGTTCTACCACATTCACACTTGTAGCCTTTCAAATCTGCAACAGTAAATTAAAATTAGGTATTAAAATTCAAAATAAAAAATGAAAAGATTTAAAAAAATCATCAAAAGATTTTCTCTTTAATTCGACTCCTTATTGTCCTTTCAGTTTCAAACTAAAAGAAATTTAATAATAGAAATTTGATTTTAGCTTTTTTCTATTTTTTATCTTCTTAGCACTTTTTTTAGTGTAGGAGTATATCTCGATGAATTATGAATAGAGATTTACCGGTATGCTGTTTGGCGTGATATTCCAATTCACACATGTAATGAAACGATTCTGAACAACGATTGCACTTATAAGGCTAAAATGATAGTAATTCTAGAAAAAAAAAACATCTAAAATTCCAAAATTTCTAAACAAATTCTTTTTTTAAGAAGATAAACCTCATCAATACTGTGTACTCGTTCATGAGCCCGCAATGTTGTCAAATAATTGTAAGTAAGTCCACAGAAACGATTTGTAGAAAATGAAATCACTTTCGCCTTTTCGTGCATCCTCCATAGAATTCTTGTCTATTAGTACTACTGAATTTGATGTGGTTGCTGAAACTGACAGTTCTGAAAGCTATTCTCCAGAGCAATTTTTCGAAAAATCCTATCGCTCATGAACAAATTTTTTCAGTGAATTGTTGTTCGAATATTACCCCTATTGTATTATTAACTGTTTTATTTGCTCTAAGGATAATGGAATAAAAACCAAAACTGGTATATATATTTCAATTTAGTGAAGTTGCCGAAATCTCACAGAATGCTGGATTCATGGAAAGCTGCGAAGGGATGTATGTCTGTAGTTCCTGAAAATGAAACTTGTGGATCAAACGTCTATTAATTCAAGAATTTCCGAATATTACATATTAAGAGTATATAAATGTTCAACAACCGTTAGTTATAGTGAATAATATTCCTTAACAGCTTATTCAAATGTCACAAAATTAAAAAATATGTACCGGCGCTCTCGAGATAATCGCTCTTGTCGATATTGTTGGTGAAATAATCTTTTCAGGCCCAAAATTTATGTTTGTTTTGGGCCCCTCATTTACTGTTATTCTCTGAAATTGAGTGACTAATTATTCAGTTCAATCCTCATAACTTTGTAGTTTCTGAATAACTTATTAAAAACATTCAGTGATTTTGCAGGTAAATAGCAGTTCCATTTATTGAATTGGATGAAATGAAGGAATAAGAAAAATAAAAAGAATTAATTTCAAGAATGGAAGAATTAATTTCCGATGGTGTTGATTTTTCAGTAATTTCGAGTTTTGCAAGCTATGGAAAAACTGTTTCTAAAATTGATTTGAAATTTCAAACCGATTAATACCGATTAATCAAAAAAATTAAACGATGGGAAATGTGAGATAAAAAATCTTAAGAATGCGGTGAAATATACAGTTATTAATTTTATGAAATAAATGATATATATATAGCCAATTTTAATTTTTAATTCGACAGGGAAAGAAAGTAATATGAAGGATGATGCAGCCACGAACAGAAGAAAATTATTTTTAAAAAGCATTGGAGAAAGTGAGATTGCAAGAAGTGAAATGATTCTAGTTCTTTTTAAATGGCTATAAGCCATTATAAATCCAGTACATACGTTGTAATTCGTGGGGAAAGTAGCATTCCCCCAATAGTGTGAATATCAACATCTTTGCGCTCATATCAGTTACCTGTCCATATAGCAGTCTATTCAATTTTTGATTATTGAACAAGCAATATATAAGTGATGTGGTTCAAAAAAACAAAAAATATGTTCAATGAGAATACTAAAGGCTTATGAAAACATAATTAGAGAAAAATCTTATTACTGATAAGATGAGGAGAAACTAAAGAATGACAAAGTTGGGTCGTTAAAGTAACTCTTGCACATCTCTTGCAGGAATTATTTGTTTTTAAAACTCTCCTTAAGAGGATATTTTTTTTGATGTATAAAATAACAGGTGAATGTGGCTAATTTGGACTATTAATAAGAATGTAAGTGTTTAAAGCGTAGAACTGGAAATCAGAAGAAAGGCTTAAACAGACAGCAATTTTGATTGCAAACATTAAACAGTTACTATACTAGCTTACAAAACCTTGTGATCGTGCAACCATCTTTCTTTCACCCACTTATTATTTCTTGGATTTCAAGTTTTTTAATCTCTCATTTCTGTTGAACCGTACGATTCTGCTTTATAAATCCAAACTTTTCCTAAAAAATTTTTCTTATGAATGCAGTTAAGGAATCTCAAAAGATAACTGAAGAAAGTGCACATAATAGCACTTCTAATATAATAATATCAATAATTCGAGAAAAGCTATTCACGAGAATAATGAAAGATAAAAATAAATAAATATAATCAATAGCCAGTCAACTGTTTGTTATCGACTCCTTTCTTTTCAATTCAATTTATAAAATTATTTCGACTACTTGGTAAAAAAAGATTAATTTTCGGATTATCTCACAATAATATCTAATATTAAATTAAAAATTAATTAAACTGAACAAATAATTGAAACCAAGTTACTGTACAAAATAAGAAGCATTAAGAAAGTATACTAAAATAAAAGAAAGAATTTATTTCGCCAACCACTCAACCATTAAATCCATTTTGAAACAATACATATGGTGGTGTAGAAATCAAGTTAGACATGATTTTTTCTGTAATATTGATCAATCAATAATGCTGCATCTATAGGAAAGTTTGATTATTGAGACAAAAAAGAATAGGCCAGTGAGAATAAATGGAGAACTGGACTATCAATGATCGCTGAATATATCGAACAACAGCATGGATAATTACTGTTAAAGCTGATACAGGTTTTTAAAGAAATTTAAGTGATGAACGACCAGAATGAAGTTATACAATGAGTTTAAATATGAAAAGGATAATCCATGAATATAAGTAAGCACTTTTATATGTTGCAATCCATAGCGAAATTATTATAACTTTCATTTGTTATCAATTATTCAATTTTATTCAGCTTGTAGGACAGCTATAAATAGCAGAAATAATCACATGATTGCTACCTATTGTTGAGGTTGTAAAATTTAAGGAAGCATTTGCAGGTGTCTAAAGGATTTATTCCAAGGACTAACCAATCTTTCAAATATTGCTATGATACAATTAAGATTTAATATCTTTTCACGGATATATATTTACATATCAGAAATATGAAAAAAACTATCACACTTGAGATCAATGTGAATTTTCTTGCGAAAAAACCGCAGCGCATTCCAAGCTTATGCATAGCATTCCTGTCTCTCTAATAACTGAACAAATAAATGAATAGATTGATACCTGTTGTTCGGAAGACTGTACTAGTGATTCATCCATTCTTTATTTACTGATCAATATCTCGAATAAATCTAAAGCTTGTATTCAAGACAGCAGCTCCTACAGCAAAATGGCTTATACAAATAACAGCAAAGCGACGACAGCTTTTGGAATATATTACAACATTCCAAAATATAAACAGCAGTAACACTTTATATCAGTTTGCCATCTCTTGCATTACTGCAAGCCCACCTCTCATATAACGTCTTATTTCCTTGCATTGGCTGCATTTACAATAGTTACAACTTCCGATAATTGGCCATATGAAATCTAACGATTAATGATATCCATTCAGACATAAAAGAGATTAAGAAAAAAGATCATCTACGTTTCATAATTTTTCCTGAAATTGCAACGATAGAGGATTTTTGTTAATAAAAGCTAGTAAATTGAACTGCTTGGATTCTTTTTTGTGATTACTCACTGACTGTACAGAAGAATTAGTGAACTGATTTTCCTTTCATGTTTTTTATTTGAGTAGTGCAAAATATATATCCAATCTAATCTGAAATTCAGCGGACATTTATGTGTAACACAACAGACAAACAATGAAGGAATAAATATCAGAATATAAATTAAAACAAGTCTCTTCTTAAGATCAGAACTAAAAAAAATTTTTTTTCACTAAGACTCATTCTTCTTGAAAAATCCTAACTGAACGATTATACTTATAAGGTCAGCAAATATGAAAGAATTATTTTACATCCTTTTGCAATGTGTACAATTATGAATGATTGCAACTAAACAATACAGTAAGAACATCAAGAGAGCTACTAATAGTAATAATTAAAACGAACATGTTGCATTCATATTTCCCAAGGGCCTCAATAATAGAAATAATTAATTATCAGGCATATACATTTCCACAACACACTGTTCATAAATTTCATATATTCTACCTTACCATTTCATTTTGAACATTTTGAACTCAAAAATTGTTAACATGTCTTTTTGGTAACACCTTAGAAACATAATTTTTCTTTGAAAAATGAAATATTTTTGCATATTAGAATATAAATAATGGCAGTAAATAAGCAAAGCAATATACTTGTAAAAAATAAACGAAAACACTGCGAACAGCATTTGCAAAAAAGTGAAATTTTTTGAATACACACAAAATTATCCGTTGGACAATATATTATTTAAACAAAATTTTAATCTGTGCTCTTATATTCTGCTTAGCTTTGCAAACAATAAACATAGATTCAGCGAATTTTTTTCAACTTCAGTGATGCTTTGCACTTTTTCTGCAAAAAATATGTAAATTCATTTTGAAACAAAAGATATAAAAAGTATAGATTTACATATAAAAAACAAAGATACAACCAATTTGTCATAAGCAGAACAATGGAACTTTAAAAGAAATTAATGTAATAATTTAATGCTAATATCTTGCACTCCTTTTCAAATGAATAAGGTGTGTCTGAGGTTAAGGAATAAAGAAACTTAAATATGGCATATATAAAATATGCTGAATTATTAATGATTATTGTCTCGCAAGTAATAATCAACTAATGAGAAAATAAAATATGACGGCCTTACTCTATGAATTAGCCCTCGATTAGCGATGTTCTCATGCTCTTGTTTATCATGATGCATTTTAGTCAACGAATCCAAAAAATCATCCACTTCTCCCTGTAAATTGATTTTTTCCATCAGTAAATAAACAGCAAATTTATACAATGAAGATTTCAAAATAAAAATTATAAAAACATGAACAGCTCTCAGATCTTTAAAAATAATAACAATTTTCAAACCTTAAGTTCTATGTTTCGCACAGAATATTTTTTAAAGTGAAGAACAGCTGATTGCAAATTCGTAAAAACAGATTCTAAAGCCAACAAATTTGAATAAGTTGGTAGTGATTCAGCCATAAAACGAAACGACTTTTCACTCAGTGGAAGGCATGAAATACAATGTGACAGACATTCTGCCAATCGTGTATCAAACAGTCCATCTCTTAAAATAAAAATAAATCACTCATTTTATAATGAAAACCTTTACAACTACAAAGTAAAAAAAAACTTTTTTTCTTACTTATTAATGACACCTTGCATGCGTTGTATTAGTTTTTCTAGTAAGCTATCAGCTTGTTTATCTTTTTTGATAAATGCCAATAACAATCTGAAAACATAACAAGCGTTTACACGAAAATTACAGAAAATGATTGAAGGTACTGACGTAGATATTGTTATTTGAATTTTTCTATAAAGTTGAAGGTTGCGTTCTAGTCATTTTATTTTATACTTTTTGGAATAAAAACTTATTAGCAACTTACTTCATGGTTTTTACAAAATCATCGATAGTTACTGATTCTCTAGATGAAAGCCGTGAGATCATATCAGGCATCAAATTATAAAGAATGTTCCCCTGAACTGAATCAAATTTATATCCAATTATGTAATTTTTTACGACAGAATTAAAATTTTTTTATAAACTTGGTTATTTTACTTGAAAAGAAATGTAATGAATGGGAATTCTACTTTTTTTTACTGCTGACTATCAACTGAGTGTTTTAGTATTCAAAAAAAGAATAACGCGTTTTACGCAATAAAATTTGGAATGAGGTTGTCAAAAGAATAAAAAGATATAAAATCTCTTCTTCTAGTGATTTGGAAGAATTTGAAAAAAAAAAATTGATAATTTTCAAACCAAACCTTCTTTGCAAGTTCCGAAAAGAAGAATTTCGCAAGTTGTCCGACGCTAACATTTTCATCGTTAACACATTGTGCCAGATCGGCAACTGTTCCCCGTACTTTCACCATATCGTTTAACATGAGATAAGACAGTACAATAATGGAAGTCTGTCGCACATAATCATCTTTATCATTTATTCTAAAGTAGAATAGATATTATTTCAGATAAATAATCCACTGCAGTCAAATCGTATTTTGATGCAATGAATGCTTTGAACCTCGGAAAAAAAACTCTGAAAAATAAAATAACTGGCCCATGATAAAGATGTTCACTGTATTTCTCGATCACATTCGGGAAACGAAAACATAAATCACCAATTGCAATCATTAAATTGCTACGACATTCTGAACTTGGTGAATTTTGGAAATACTCCAGGAACAACGGCATAAAACGCACACATGTTTTCATACTGGAAATATTAGCATATAAAAAATAAAAAATATTTTTGACAAATCCTATTTAGCGAAATGTTATTATTCAAAGCATTGTAAATAATCAAGCGATTGTCATGGAGCGTATGATTATAACAAACCTCAAAAGCATGAATTTCGATAACGCCAATATCGCAGTAGATCGAAGTTTTTCTGAACATGTATTTTTCTTCGATTTTACAACTGCAACTAAAAATTTGCTTAAGCGATGCAGTAATGATCCCTTACGTGATACGGCATTTTCACATATTCGTTGTGCACGCTCCAAAATCCGCTCTTCCTCTGATATTCCTGAAAAAGAAGAAAAAGTACGTCATTTATCGATTAAGACCAGCAGTTAAGACAGTGTGAATTATATTACAAGAAGCTAATTTTAATAAAATTATGTAAAAATAAGTGGTGATTCCATGAAATTAATTGTTGTCTTTAAAATTCATTTAGAAAATAAGAATAATAAAACCACAAACCCGTTAAGCCTAAACGATCGCCTTCTTCCTGTTCATTAACTTCAAAAAATCCACGCCTTTCAATTGATTCAATTTCTAGTGTTGAAAGCGGTCTAGTTGTTGAAAACTCTTCAATACGATTTGCTTTTTCCAGTTTACTATGATCGATGTCGTTCAAAGTCGTTCGAATGCCGTGCAAAACTTCATTTTTCCTTTTCATCTCAGCCACAAACGATACATCAATATGAACCAGAGTCTTCAAAGCGACCTCAAAATCCTTCTATTACCAATACTCGCACTGAATACCATAACACTACCACAATAGTCGCAATGAATATCATAATAATTTATTTGTTTGTTTTTCGCTTATATTTCTGAATCATTCAATTAATATTCTGGTCATTCTTCATCTAAAATTCCAACCAACCTGTCCAGCAAAGGCACAAACTCGTTCTGCCACTGTTTCCCAAGTCAGAAAAGACTGCTCCTTATTTTTTTCTAATAGTTCCAATGCATTTTTTTTCATCTCTGTCAATTCCTCGTTATCAACAAGATCAATATTCTGTAACTCGATTAATTCTTCGTCTTCATTCCCACTACAATCTCGTAACCACTCCTTTCTCTCAGCCAAAAGATCTTCAAACTCATCAACATCTGCACTGTTCGGAGGATTTCTAAATATTACATTCTTCAAAATTAACAAAAATTGATAAGTTACCTCGAATGAAAAAAAAAAAAACAAACTCAAAGTTAATTGTTTTTGATCTTTTCAACTTCTCGTTTCTTCAGAAAAAAATATGCAAGGGATCGTTTCGATTCATGCATTAATCCGCTAGCAATAAGTCGACAACACAGGGATGGCCTTGCTGCCACATAAAATATTGTGTTTACTGCTTTTTGCATCATACTTAACCAATTATATGATATATTTGCTATATCTGGAAGATTTATACAATAAATTGATAAATTTTAAATGCATCCATCTATTCTAATTAATTTTAATTCAACATGAAATTAAAAATATATATTTTTTAAAACAATTACATTTTTTTTTTAAAAAAAAACCCAAACTATTTTTTAATTTTTTTTAAACAGCTATAATTTTTAAAACAATTATATTTAAAAAGCCAACCAAATACAAAGCGGTAATTTCAATCCACAAATCTGAAAAAAAAGAGACTTACTTTGTACTAATACAGCGTGCACACACTGAAGAATTCGGTGTGTTTCAGGAAGACGGAACGGTGGTTCGTAAAAAGTACCAACATCATTAATGTTTGGAGTACTCCCTAACATTGCGATTGCGTTAAAGAATTCTGTTGCTAACGCCCCATCATCATTATCGAAAAAACCTTCGCGTTGCGTTAATTCAATGAAAAAATTCAATCTTTCTCGCATAAATTCTTTGTTTGCTCTAGAAATTTCAATCAAAAGATATTTTCGAATTAATGATTAGTCAAATAATGAAATTTTCTCATCAAATCTTTAAAATTAGAATATATTAACAATGAAATACCTGCATATAATAGAGAAGAGACGCAAAGCTGCAATGCGAGATGCACCTTGAGTTTCAAAGACTACTGCCGAGAGTACATCAAGCAAATCAATATCCCAGCGGTTTTCACGTGCCATTAAGCAAAGCACCTAGTTAAAATAAATTTTTGATCATAAATTGCTTAAAAACTGAAAAGAAAGTAAAAAGGACCACATAAACTCTCGCCAGTGAGTGAGTCAAAGACAAAGGATATGAGACAAAAGTTTTTACAAAAAACAACAAATAAAAAGCACATTCTGTAATAGTCTAATAGTCCCACCTCCTCAACGGATACTCTTTCTTCTTCGCCGATACCAAGCACTATTTTGATGAGATTTTCCGCACTTCTCCGTGCACTTACATCGCGATCTCTACATAAAAAGACTTTCAAAAAGAAAAAAAGAATTTATCATAAAATCTTAAAATGTTCAATTTCTATCTGATGTGATGTTAAATAGTTGATGGCTAACAGTTACACTTGACTGATTATGCAATTTTTGCATCATACTTACTAATTAATTCAAGTCGTAATTTCATGAGGCGTTTTCCAGAAGCAATAAAGAATAAAATTTGAGATGAGTCGGTTTTATTAGATTTTGTGTTGTTTTTCTGATTGATTCTATCACAAATTCTAGGCAAATAGAATATTCAAAGCAACCAAATAAAATAATATTTTATCAAAGACTTGCAAACTTTTAAAAGAATGAAACAACAGTTCAGAAAAGAAATTTTTCATATTTTCAAAGCAGATAGGACATATGATCAAAAAGAATGATGCAAACCTGTTCGCAGAAATGAATAAATCTCGAGCAGCATTTATGATAATTTCTTTAACTGCATTATCTCGCCTCCAAACTACCTTGAAGAGTTCACGAACACCTTTTTCTGAGCCACGTATTGCAAACTTACTAGCTTCCACAATAAAATGGATAATCTCAGTCAATTCATTAGCTTGTCCATACATTACCGATCGTAATGCTAATTTCATGCAATTTTCAATTTCCAACGAAAACATTATAGCATTCTAAAAGAAGATATCATTTTTCGATTAAGCATATTAAAGACAGATGCATATTTGATTATCCTTGCTGAATCATTTCAATTCCACCAACTATTAAAGCATTCGTCATTATAATTATTTAGGTGTCATTTTTATTTCAAAGTAAAAAAAAAAAACCCATTCATTCTCACTTCATGCAATTTGATTTTATTATCCAATTCCTCCAATGTTTTCTGGTAATCCCCAATACGATCTTCCAACTCCAGCATTTCTTCATCATCAGCTAATTGCATCTTTTTATGCTCATCTAAACAATGAACTAATTAAAATTAACAAAGAAGTGTTTGAAGCAATACCAATATCTGGGAATTAATTCAAAAGAATAAGTTTATATTGTTGAAAAACCATACCGAAATAATACAGCTGTAATGATTCATAACACTCTCGAATGATTTCGTCAGCTGATCCATTTCTAAAATTCGTATGGTATAAGAAATTCACAATTTTTCAATCAATATATAGCAAAATATTTTTATCGCTATAGTCTAGTATATGGAATAATAATAATAAAAAAAAGAAAAGCAATCAAAACAGCAAGGACAGAAAAACACAAGCTTATCAACAGTAGGAAATCTGCCATCAAGAGCTGCTCGAACAAGCACTTCGATAGCTGCACGACATGTTTCACGATTCTCAAGAGCATGTACAATTTTAGTTATGAGTCTGAAAAAAATATAAAATGAAATTACCAAGAGAGGCCGAGAATATTTGAAACTCATGGATATTAAAAGTAAAACATACTCTTCGAGAGTAACATCATCATCTATGATGCACTCATCGACAGTAGTTGTAATGATGCCACTAGTTTCATTGGCCATAACGTAAATATTCTCTGTGTCGCCTATGAATTTGAAAAAAATAGTGCTTGTTATATAAAATAAAACATTTAAATAAATATGTATTGAACATTATATTTAAATTACCAGCGAGATTTTCATTTCTATTTTGATCAGCAGCGTTATCCACAGTTTCTTCTTCACTGGCTTCCGCATCTCGTTTACTTAGTTTCTGTTTTACTGCTTTGGTAATCCACTGAATCAAGTTTTCTTTCATTGATGCCCATTCAACACAAGCTTTCCTGATTCCTTCTTTTTCTGCAAGCAAAATGCATTTCGTTCAGAAAATGTTAGGTAATTTAAGTCATGAGCACAATCAATCATGTCAAAAGGCACACTGTCACTGACAAAAACTAAAAATTCTATTTTTTTTTTCTTATTAACAAATAAGCATTCATGGACTAGAAAAGAATATTTAATATAACTTGAATTTTTTTGCCACGTATCGCAGCGGATTTAAGTGACAAAAAGATAATTTATAATTCGTCGCGAATTTTTAAAAGTGGATGCAAGCTACTTTCAATTGCTTTTACCTGGATTAGTATTCTTTAGTTCAAATCGCTCGGTCTGAAGACGGCTGATAGCATCCGCCAAATCATTTGCATTCAACTACAAAAATAATCTCAAAACAAAATTTCCATAAATGCACCTTTGAAATAGCTTTTTAAGAAAACAAAATGTAATCTTTTTCGCAAATCCCTTTCTTAAAGGAAAAAAAGTGTAACTCACAGAAGCTCCAAATGGATTATATTCCAAAACCGCACTTAAAAATGTGGCAGCACTTCGCCGAACAGACACCGATTTGTCTATTAAACGACCACCAGCATCACGAATGAGACCACCACTTATGAAAACTATCGGTATTTGTGAAGCACGAGCCAAACGTGTCCACAATTGCAATGCGCGAGAACGTACTACTGCATTCACATCAACTGTATGATCCTTTAATTGATTTGAATTAACATTATCGTCAATAATGCAAAAACAATGAGAAAATTTTGAAAACTAACAAGTTTAAATGATGGTGAACAGAAAGAAGAAAACAATTTAACTTAGCTTAAACCTGTAAATGAAGAAGAAGCCGATCCCGTGATCGTCGAAAATTACCCTCTGGTAAATTTCCTTTATACACAACCATAACGATTTCAACGAAGGCAGTAAGAACAGAACAGCGAAGAGTTGCTGGCTACAAAAAAAAAGTATCCTGCAGCATATTATTTTCAAATTTTGCTAAAAACATGACTTAAAAAAAATAAAGAGAAAATTACATCATCCGACAGAAATGTAGCAATATTGACAATATGCTTATTCAACAAATATGGCTTCTTCTCGGCCAGTGAAACAATGAATAAAGCGAATGGTCGAGCGGACACATCACTACGAGCAAAATCACTTTTCGATAAGCGACCTAAACCGTATGTTTCAAATATAAAAATCACAGACTTCCTATTACATCGGAAGATTACCTTACCATACTTATATTAATTTTAATCCTGCGATTACAAAATATATTGAATCTTTTTCCATATTTTTTCGCCTAGAAGCGTATACCATTTTGGAAATATGTATCCTTCATATGTCATAGTTAAATCAAAAGAATACAAAATTAAAATATTCTCCGGAATTCGATAGCTGTTATTGGGGTTAAATTTATAAATTCACATCGACTTACTAAGTGCCGAAAGCATTGACTGGAAAAGAATGTCCATATCATCGTAATATGAGACACATTCGATTGCATCAACAAAGGGTGACTGTGTTAATGAAGAAAGTGACAAATAATCAAGACGCTTCATCAAATTCACCAATTTTGTACCAACTTCTTAAAAAAAATTAAATGATGAACTGAAATTATTACAACGTTCCATCACTGTAAGAGTAACAAGGCTTTTTTATTAATAAATCAGCCACATAGCATGATAAATCATTCTTCCTTGATTTTAAGAAAAAGAACTTGAGAAATCATATTTAACTAATAGGAAAACAAAAATATTTACTAGCAACTTCGCTGTAGTCAATACAAATAACTTTGAGATAGCCAAATATTGCCTGTAGCCATTCACGTCCACTAACTTTGCTGAGCTCTGGATTTTCGAGAAATTTGTAAGCCAAATCTTTCGAAATTCTCAAAAAATTACAAAATGATGGAGTTTTTACTTAGAAATTAATGTAAGCTACATAATTAATCAATTTATGTTGATTTTTTATCACAGTTACATAATTTGCTGATTACCTTAACAGCTCCGGAGGAACTATAGATGGTTGCCAAAGAAAGCGAATAGCCGTACTACGCTGTCGTCCATGAGCATCGATACTATTCATTGAAAACGCACGGCGCAATAATTTCAAAGTATTGCTTCGATCGCATGTCCATTGTGTCATGTATTGATCATCTGCCTTATCTGATAGTGCTTTACGGCCTTTTTTAGAGCCTGATGCTTCTGACTGTCTAAAATTTATTAGAAAAATATAAATTTCGGTACGGTTATTATGATCTGAATTTTTTTAATCCGAAAACCTTAAAAAAAACTTAATAACACATTATTAGTGGACGATTCTAACAAATGGATAAAAATGATAGTGCAATATTTTTTTTACGATAATTATAATAGCTACTTAATATATCATATATAACCAGTGCAAATCTAAGAGACTAAAAAGCTATGTTAAACAAAAGTGCTTCGAAATGAAGTTGATATAAACCGATTAGATGATTCCTTTTCGAAAAGAATAGCAAGTCGACACAACAAATACACATAAATTAGAAATGCTCGGGCATGCATTTCTCTTTCAGCAAATAGATCTTGCGCTAGCTCAGCTTCTGCCTCACTTGTAAGCATTGGTAATAATTCCTCGATGCTGTCTAATGTCAGTTTTAAGCCTAAAAAGAATCTGAAAACTTTGAAAACATTTCACAATACTTAATGGCTTGCAGCAATTCGAGCAATTAAAATATACCGGCATTTAATACTGAGATTAGCTGAGCACGAAGACGCCACGGTTCACCCTCGGAAAACGGCCTGATAATATAACGTGAAAAAAAAATGAGATGATAAGATAATAACAAAAATAAGACTAAGAAAATATCAATACCCTTTCGATATAAACAGAAAAAAGTATGAAAGTAAATGTGAAAATAAAAAAAAAGTAAAAAAATTTCGAATTCATTTCTTCGAAGTTTCATTACTGATTATCTCTGGACTACAGGTTTAAATACTGTTAAACCAAAAAAGCTAAATTTTTTCCAAAAATAAAGCTTACTTTATAGTAAAAAATAAATAATCAAATCTATCGATGATTCGCGACCATCTACCAGCATCTATATCATGGTGAAATTCTACAAGATATCATACATAATCCACAACCAAGATTATAGTAAATGGAATATAATAAATTATTGCCAGCTTTATCTTTTAATTAGTTATACTGAATGAAATAATATTTGTCTCTCTTCAAAACAAGTTTCAGTGCTGAACTTAATGAAAAAATTAATTTCCTTACAATTATTTCTTTTTCAGAACAATCCACAAAATTTGTTGCGGAATATTTCGACCGAAAAAAGTTGCGGACTCAAAACTCTATTTCTTTAATGATAAATCAAAAAAAACTTACGAAATACTTTTGAAATGATCTCATCCAGTTGCGGACGTATGCCAATCGTGTAAAAATCATCGCTTTTCTCCAACAGATCATCATCTCGAGAAGGAATCACAAATTTTTTTGGATTATTCATTTCCTTAAAAAAATATGTTGAATCAAAATTTGCTGAAAAATATGCAAATAGAAATTACTCAATCGTCAGGAAAAATCGATCTTGTGAAGTTAACTAAATATTAAACTTTTTAATCTAAATAGTGAGTACAACATAATCTCTTTTCTTACCATGACATCCTAGTCACACCTATAAATCTGGTACGAGATGCTAGAGTTCAGTTCCCGATAATTTCCGCATAAACACATCAACTACTAATACGAGCTGACATTCCTGCTAAATATACCAACAGAAAAGTAGAAGTATATAGAAACAATTGGAAGAAATAGATATGTTCACAAAATTGAATACTTTATTTCAAAACAACAGTTCTGAAGAATACAATAAAATAATCGCATTAACTCACTTTCGAATTATTATTTAAAATCCAAAGAAAAGATTAACAAAGATCGATATAATTTCGCAGAGAAAAGGAATGCGCAATAAAATTATTGGAAACTGAGCGAGAACGGTATTTCATTCCAATTCCATTACCGAAAAACGCAAAAGTCAATTCTGCTGTATTGTGAAATGAAACAAGTTCGGCATATCCACTCTCTGGAATGAAATAATTATATTTTTTCAATCAATCTTTGAAGTGAATTTCATTTAAACTAAATAAAATCCAGCCAGATTTGTAAAGTAAAAAAAATCTTATTCTGTAATTCAATAGAATGTCAATTAAAGTACTAATATGAGCTAAACATTTTTAATGCTGAAAACGAGATCAAACAAAAAGACGCTTCTATTGTAAAAAATAGAATCCATAAACACACAAATTAGAAGCAAATAGAATTTTGCAAAACAATCGCAGCTTGTCTGTTTTCTTAACACAGTAGTTATCGAAATGTACAGCAAACTGCACCAATAGCTTATTCAGCTAAATGCACGACAGCTTCTTTTGAGTGATAACTGAAAAAAAGCTTTGCAGTGTACACCTCTTCACGAAATTCTTCTTACACATCTTTTCGCGGTGTCAAAATAGAGACGACCAGTACCACTATATATAGCGGAATTCTAAATTTTATTTTTGTAGTTTAGTTGCGCCACTGGTATATACAGCCAACAGATGAAATATAACGGGAACCAGAATAATGAAAAGAAGCTTCATCAATCGGCGTATGTTGCAAGCCGGCCTCTACGACAGTCTGATTTCCATGTTGTCAAGAAAACTTGTCTATTTATAATGCTCATCGATATTGAATAATCAATCAATACGCAGTTGGACATTTGATATTATTCTCGATACTAGAACAATTATTTATTCTATTTTATACAATCTTATACAAATTACGGGGACGTCCAGTTCATTTACAACATTCATTATGAAAATCACATTATAAATCTCATTTTCGAAAATTCTTCTTATTAATATACATTCGGTTCGATGAAAAAAATCTCCAAAAGCATTTAGATTTCAGTGATTGTAAAACTCTTTACCATCATAAAAGTTCGATGACACTAGTTCAGTTTCCGATGATTTGAATCATTCACATACCTTTGTCAACAAATAGCACCAATCCACCAGCGAGAATATGTTTTTTGTTTCGAGTTTGTAGATAAGGAGAATGCAGAAAAGCAGCATTGAAAACATGTTTGATTTTGTCTAAAATTACATCTTCCTCACAGTTCCTAAAAACAGCTCAATTAAAAAAAACAATTACTTCAAGTTAATATGAATAATGTACATTATAAGTCTTTGATATCAGCAGAAAAATATCTGCTTTTTTAGCTTATGCTTTAATGCAAGAAAAATGCAATGCAATTTAGTTTTTTAGATAATGAAGTACAGATTAGAATATAACTTTTATTGAAAGAAAATGCTTACCAATTGAGTAAGCTTTCTGAAAGAGTCTTTGCTAATAATGTTTGAGCAATATATTCACCACAACCAGATAATGCAATTGCAGTACTCTTGGAATCTTTCTCATCAGCCCAAATAGCACCACCAATTTGAATTGTATGCCCTAATCGTCCTTCAGCTTTTAATATAATTCCACCACTTGAACATGCCGCATTACAACCACCATTTCCATACTGAATAAAACAGATGAAATAATTTTTATTAAATAATAACCGATCATAAACTCCAAAGTTATAACAAGAAATCCTTGATCTATCCAAATTATAGGAAACTCATAAAAATTACCGATACAGCGCCTACGGTATCCATTGTCTCATTTCCCCAGTTTCTAACAATATTTCGTGCTTCTCGCCACTGTTGTTGTGATCTTTTCGATATTAATGATGATGGATCACAAAGTTCAATGCCACGCTTCTGAGCCCAGTCTTCAGCACCCTGGCCTACTAAAACAGTCGGTAACACAAATTTTTTGTCGCCGCACAACTGCTCTGCAATAATATCTTTAAAAATCAAGCCACCAAAGTTTTCCTATAAAAATGCTATTGAAGTCGTTGTAAAAATCTAAAAGTGGATGACTACAATATTTATTACACAGAACAAGGAAACTTCAATATTCCACTTCACATAAAACTGCATGAAAAAAATTTAACCTTTTGCGACCATTGCAGCAACTTCAATGGGATTTCGTAGACGGGACACCGCTCCAACAGCACCAAATACATGATCTAAATATTATGATGATTTGGATGCATAATACTTGATCTAAGACTACAGTATCCTGAAATGTCTCGCAATCATATTAGAAGCTACGAAGAAGTCTAATTAGAAATGTAAGAACAAAAATGATATCTCTAAGTTTATACACTTTTTTGCTTCTTTCATGTAATTTAAAAAGACTTTAAAAGTTATAATACTTTTAAATTTTGACCTTCGGAAGACGTAAATGCTGCTTCACACTCCACGTGCCCATTATATGTCAGGTTTGAACCAAAACCACAGTTTGTTCTAAAATCGTTTTCAAGTTCCTGAAAAAAAAAAACAATTATGAAATTCGTTAAACAACCAAAACAAATAGTCAGGTAATTTTTCTAATATTGTTCTAGAATTTTATTTCATAAAAATGTGAGGGGTAATGGAGCAGACAACTGTATATTGTCAAAAAAAAATTGAAATTTTTGAAAATAATTCAAAACAAAGTGGAGAGCAAAGACATAAACCTTAACTGCTTCAACAATGCCTCCTTTCGATTTGCATACCGCTTTTAGGCAAATATTTTCTGTCTTATGCGGATGCGTTCCAGCACCAGCATGTACAGCTACAAATGCACACATCTGTTATTTACTGCAATACACTTGCAATGCAAAAGCGAGAACTTTCTCGAATTCTTGGCAAAATTGATGCCTCAAGAGAATTTTATTATTGAAAGAAGCACTGCCACGTCATATTTATATTTCTGCAAGTAATTTATATGCCAAAATCTGGAGTAATTTTACTTATTACAAAGATTAATCGAAAATAAACATGAAAAATAAAACAGACATAAACGAAGCATAACGAAATAAACAATAACAAATGACAATGTAACCTGAATATGTGATTTTTAACTCATGCACTAAATCACCTAATCTACATATTTACTTCATGGATTTAACTATTTGATCCAGTACTGTGTCTTGCTTTCAAAACATAGTGCTTATGCCAAATATTCAATCCGTCATCAACAGGAAATACTGAAGCTGTTCAACGTTTGATCTAGTAACTCAAATCATTTAATTTATTGATATCACAACTGTTAATACTTGGCAGATAAATGACTAAGAAAATGAGAAGTGGAGAGAGAGTGAGAGTGAGAGACAGGAACAATATATTCGAAGGATTGTGCACAAATCTTAAAAGTGTGCTATTTATGATATTGATAATTTCCATTTGAAAAAGATGAGTAGATGCCCTTTGGTGATGCCCCTTTTTGTGATAATTGTTCAGCTGTTACTTGAAACGATCACAGAGAGGTAGCAATTGATGGTCAGCAAATAAAGTTGAAAGAGTCTTTTCTTCTTGCAATAACTACTAGCATTAAAATATATAGCGATTCATTGAAACGTTCGAAAGAAAGGCCAATGACAAACTCGCCTTATATCTTCCAGATCCATCCAACTTATTTCGATATCGATTTTACACAGTGTCAATGGTGTAATTTAAAGTGACCGATGAAAAGGTTTCGCTGCGAAACCGTCGGGAAATATGTAATGTTCAAGGAAATTGAAAGTGCGTAGAAACCATAAGAAAAACGAAGTAGGAAAAGTGGGATTTGAGAGAGTTTTTTTATTATATCAGAAATATGGAAAAAAAAGTCCTTTCCCATTTTTAATTATTATATTTCTGCTTTCTTTGATCAAATTTAGAACGACATGTCCTACTCTCAATTTAGACAAAGTTTTTTTCTTTTTTGAACGTTTTTTTTTACATCTTCTATTACCAACAGACGATTAAAAGCATGCAAAACTTATCTTCAAATGGGAAACAAAAGGTATGCAATGTCAGAAATTATAATAAAAAATGATAACAAATAAAAAATCAAGTCCAGAGTCGGAGAAAACAGAAGATCCTTTTGGCAATATCATCTAATTTTATATCGGTTAATTTAGTGATCAAAAAAATTTGAAAAATTCCGATGTCTCGTAATGACTATGCTTAGTTTTCATTAATATGTGATATTTCAATCAATTTGACATCGAATCGAACATCAGACTACTGTTTCGATGAATTACACAGAGATGTTTTAACAAAGTGCATTAAGGAAGGACAGACATATTTATCTTTTTTATTTATTCGTTGACTGAAAGTTTTTGCTTGAATTCGCCCCTCACTTTCCCTTATTTGGCGAAGTAGGATTTTAATAATTTCAAGTTAGCAGCAGTTTTGCCTTCCACGACAAAAGTTTAAGCAGCCGAGACAACATTCTTACTTCTAACTGACAAATAGTGGATGAGATACGATCGAACATGTAATATCATCATAAAGTAAACGAAGGAGTTCCTTACAGATGTGTGAAATAAAAACCTGCGTAATAGTCCATTTTGGCTATTTAAGCATTGAAGTACTTCATCAACAGCGTTAAAATGATTCAAGCCAAATTTAAATAATAAGTTAAGTGACTTAATGATGATATAAAAAGGATTATTCATGCTGAAATACTGAGAGAAAAGAATGGATGGAAATTCCAATACTGATTTGTTTCTCAGTTATTCTTGTTCCAGAGATTATTTCTAGATACATTAAATCATTAAAGTGGCCGTTATTTCTAAATCCTTTAAGATAGTATACAAGACATAAATAGGTGTATTTTTGATAGTTAAAAAAATAAAAAAAAATTATATACTCGAAGTAATATTAATTATCTGTTTACTTCACTAAGAGTAAGCAAATGGCACTATTTTTGTAATTTTTTGCATACTGCAAATCCATTTTGATCCATTCAAATTAATATGATCGAATATCGGATTGGAAAGCTCAAAATATTTACATTATTTCAGGATTTCATGTAATCAAAATATGAAAATTTGTTAATGATTTATCTGCTTGAGATTAATTTTGAGAATTTCGCATGATTAAATTAATATTTTATTAATGATTTATTTATTTTGAAAATTTACATTATAATCAATGGATTTTATTCCACAAATCAGTTATTGTACTCGAGATACCTACATAATACAAAAATATTTTAGTTATCTCCATATATTTATATTATCAAATATTTCGGTTATTGTAATAGCTTGTTTTGTTTGCTTACCTTTCGCACTGATCTTCCTTGTATATGTTTGTACGTTTTCTGCGAAGTTTGCATTCTTTTTGATATAAATATGAGTTTTCAGTCATTCTCAGCATATTCTTGTCGCGAATTTCAATATAGCGAGACTCCAAATAACCCAGTAACCAAATACATAATAAAATAAATCAACTCATCCACATTGTAACTAAATATTCCCGATATCATGACTCATTTAATTCCTTAGATTAACAGTTGTCGGAAAATCGATAGAATATATTATACTTTAAATGCTTAAAACATTTTTAATGATTCACCCCTTTGTACTAATCATTTCCCAGCGCTTTCTTTGTTAATTCCCCCAAACAATTCCCTACCCAATCTTGTTATAATGCTTATACTGTAATTTATCCAGACAGTTTTTGTGTTTTTGGTGTGTGAACAGCTAAAAAACCACTCCTATTTCCTAATTCATATAAACCCAACGGTATTAACCGAAGAACACTTATCAATAAACCATTAACAATCGAGTGTTTTAAAAAATCAACTCAACGACCATCAACTCGACTTGTATCAAAATACTGGTGGCATCCGGCTTCAGTCGACATTAACTCACAACTTAACAAATTCCACGACAATCCTTGCCAAGTAAATATTTCATACTATTCAGGTAAATACTTTGATCTGCATTCAAACATCTTTATACGCTTATATTTTACATTCAAGTTAAGCACGACTTCAATCGTACTGAAAAGTTGAAGGGGTATAGTCACCTAGAATATTTTCAGATTACAATTTAACACAATTTTAATTACGAGAAATTTTTCGAAATATAATAGAACTAATGTCCAAATTATTAAAATCAGAGCTGGCTCCTCGGATTCATAACAATTTGTATTGGACCAAATATTTCTAAAATTTTTCTAGCTTCATTGAAAATTTATTCTGTGCCTCATCTAATATAAATGCAAATGTAACTGATTTTTGAATTCAAATTCACCTTTTAAGCATTAAATGATTGCAAAATTGTTTTCTAATTACATTCAATTTTTTGGTCCGCTATTTGCATATTGACTTTAATTTCAAAAGAACTTATTATAAACAGTCAACTTATTTCATAAAACATGGATGTTTTAATTAAATCATGCAGATGTCTAATCTGATTCTTTTCACGTTTCCATAATTTGTCATTGAATCTTAAAGGCTGATGATTTCTTAAGAAACTAAAAAAATGAAATTCTAAACGATAGGTATCAAAATATTTAACAAAACTTTTTGTGTGTAAAAATCTTCTTCAGATGTTATGAGTTAGATTCCATATGTACGTTGCAAATCTTTTAATTATGTGACTTATTCTTAATTGACTCAAATTACATTTCACGTAGAACTTACTTAAAAGATTTTGAATTGCCAGAAAGATCTGGAATTCTCAAGAAGAAATGCTTATAACTCGATATGCTGGATATATCAAAAATATAAAGATATCATTTGTCGGAATAAAATCCTGGAAATCTACAAATGATATCTTTTTAATGTTAACGCCGCAGCAAACTTTAATTGCATTTTTAAACTAAGGGAGATCTCACTCGACAGCAGTTTTAGACGAAACGAAACTAAGCATATCGACGTCGATCTGAGAGAAGCAGCTGCATACCAAAGGGTATTTGACGATATATCGCAAATTTTCAGACTACGCGTTGCGACAATTTCCAGCTATCCCCTTTGTATTGACATTTCTGTGCATTTTTGTGTCATGCATGTCATTTTAAAAGCGTAGAAGGTTTTGTAAATGATGTCCTCTTCAACAGAGTATCAGGGGTTCCAGTCTCATTTTGCAGCTGTATGCTTTTCATTTTACTTGATATGCTCATTTATCTGATTTCAAGAAAGTATATTGTTTATCATTTGATGTTTGCTTCCTCTTATAGAAAACCATATTTACCTCATTTATGATAAGGTTCCCACTTATCATTAAACTGTCTATCATTCGGCTACAAATGTAACCGAATTATATTTCAATCATCATTTCTGTTTTTCTTTACTTTGTTTTAGTTTATCTTTATTTCTATAAATTAAGCTGTTTCACTGCTATTTCGCTAAGCCATATCTATTGATGACCATCATCTTGACTCAGAAAAGAGTTACAATTCTAAATATTATAATCTCTCTTGCACTAAAATGCGTAAAAATGCACTAATAGCTTTCAAACTGTGTACTATTATCTCTTAATTGAAAATATTTGTCCATCTACTCATCAAAATATTTCGTGTCCTATCTCTGCATGCTACTAAAAGTTTCATAATCAATGACAATTTAAATCATCATATTTCATAGAATGGAAATTTGCAACCTATTGGGGCTGGGAGTTTTGTGCAGGTATATGCATTTTCAAATAGCTTGTTCTGGCTTCAATCATTTATTCTCCTCAATATTTTGAGCTAATATGAAATCAGTTTTATAATTTTGTTAAAGATTAATATTATTCTTAAAATCTTGTCAGAGTGATTTTGAAAAACATTGTCGATAGCGTAGGAACTTTGTAAATTAAAGAAACTTCAATATAAATTTTCTAGTGCTAGCAAATCATACATGTAATTTAAGCAAACGAATATTGAATACTTGCACATTCTTAGAAAATATTATTATAAACGAGAGATCTCGTCGAGAATTCCATAACTAGTAATCTTTTTGTATGACAATGACTAAGAAGCTGTAAAAATACAATCACTTTTGACACTTTAAATAATAAATTAATTTGATAAGCGATCAGTTGCTGGTCAAGAAATCCTGACCAATTAGATTAATAAAATTTTTGATAAATTTTTTTCAATAAAATTTTTAATCACTAAAATCTTTAATTTTTGATGCTTATACTGGCAGATATAATTCAAAACTTTTAGAACTTGAAATTTTTAAGAAGTGTCAGATTATCTGGCCCATCAGTACCACATTACGCATCAGTGATTGATTACCTGTGATTCAATTGTAAAAATTCTAACTAGAGCAATGGAAATTGAAAATGTTTTTGTGCTTCTGCATTCATTTCAAAAACTCTCTTGACAGATCGATCAATATTGGCAATAAGATGCTATGTTAATAATTCAGTCGACTTCAATTCATCGAATTAATAGCCAATGTAAAATATTTTACAGTATAATGCCATTTGTCATGTACATTACGGATCTGAAAAATAATCAATATGGCTATATGCCAAATAAAATCCAGAAGTTCCCCCTTGAAACATTGAAAAGATGTTTCAAAAAAATGAGAAATAATTTTATAATATTTAGAAATAGGTACGCATATTTGACTTTCTTCTGAATTTTAAGAGTCGTCTCCTGGATAAAGTAGCTAGTGAGTGAATTATCTCTTTAAATATTTTTCATTTTATGGCTAGGAAAAGAAAAATTACCTGTTTGCCGTACTGCTAGGACCTTTCTTAGCAGATGGTCTTTGACAAATTCCTCGTATAATTAATTTGTTCTACCGTAGACATCGATTAAAATTCTGTTGATTTTAATTTCGTTCATTGACCTTCCTATAATTAGCTATTGAAAAAATATGCAAAGAATAATATATTATTTCACCTCAATGCCAAAGTCTAAACTTTCGCTGCAATATGGATATATCTGTCGTTGTCGTCTGTGAATTAGTTTGCATTAAAGAGAATTTTTAGCTATTCTTCAGAAGCTGTTCCATGATCTTTCTTTATCTCTTCATTGACCCTGTACTATCACCATTATTCTTATTGTCGTTAACTTATTGTCTTACTTATTGTACTCCGACAACAATATGTCCCGAAATAAGTGTCTCGAGTCGTCCCAGCTATTGCAAGAAAGCATGTACAAGAGATGAGCAGTGCAAGAAAAGCAACAAAAGATGTCTCTGCGATGGACCATGTGGTCTGTCATGCGTCAATCCATGTAAGTAAATATGACTTTTCTCTCTGGACCAACCAGTCCAATATATTCATTTTGTTCCTTCACACATTACGCTGTCTGTTTATTACGTACATGTGCGCTTGCCTGCTATAAATATAACTTATGGAATGTCTTCGATTCTGTTAAGTGAGCCATCATCTTAAATACTTTTTCTATACTTTTTCTTAGGTAACTGACGCTTGAACCAGAAATGTTGAGAAAATTTTCGAATTTGATTTCCCACATGTATTTTATGAACTTTCGATTTATTATTGAAGATTGAAATCTGAAAAGTTTCAGCAATAACTTGTCATCCATTGGTCGATCTGCCAAATGGTTTTATTAGAACACCTGGCGATTTTTTGTTTGGCTCAAATGCAGAATATGGTTGTAATGAGGGGTATGTGTTAGTAGGTCCATCACAGCGACGTTGTCAAGCGAATCGTGAATGGAGCGGTACTAAACCTGAATGCAAATTGTTAAGTAAGCAGTACTTCGTTTTGTTTGGTAATTAATCGAATGATAATTTGCTGCTGATTTAAGAAAATTAATTTTATTTCTTTCTTTAATTTGATGATGGATTTTTTGGTAGTTTCAGATATAACGTTGGAAATAAGGAAAGCAAAAATCAAAGAAATTGTTGGTTTTTAGCTCAAAAAATTTCTAAACAATAAAAATTATAGAAAAGTGCGGTCCACCACCAGAAATACCATATGCGCAGCATGATGGCAATTCGTATAGCGGTCAGTATGAGTTAGAGACTGAGGTGCATTACAACTGTGTGCCTGGTTATCATCGTTATAACAATAAAGGAATAACGATAGCAAAATGCTTATTGAATCGAGGAAAATCAGCACAATGGTTTGGTCCTGACTTGCGATGTCGAGGTGTATATTTCATTTTTTAAATAATTTTGCTCTTAAGTTTTACAGCGTATTTTAATTCATTTGTTATTGTAACAATGTGGATTTTTTTGTCAGCTTTAGGCTTAGATAGCTGGCGACATTTTGTGTGCCATCTCCATCATCTCTGTGTTATATAGCTCGTAGTTGTCCCGATCCGGGAAATATCATGAACGGAATGCGGAAAGGTGAACTATACTATTATCCACATACAGTTGAAATAGTGTGTCTTCCCGGTTATCAGCTGATTGGATCATCAACGCTTCGTTGTTTAAGCAACGGACAGTGGAGCGCTCAATTACCTCACTGTAAACGTAAGTTTCTGAATTTGCTGTTAATTTCTTTCTGTAGATTTAACGTTCAGTAATAGTAAGATTTATAGTATGATAAAAATTATAATAAAACAATTCGGATAATTTTTTGATGCATTCAATTTTTTAGCAATGGAATGTAAAAGACCATCGGATCCACTACATGGCAAAGTACTTGGCAATTCATTGACTTATCAGTCTCGTGTCACATATTCATGCAAAACAGGCTATCGACTTGTTGGCCAAGTGCAAAGGATATGTCTCGCCGAAGGTTTTTGGGCTGGTAATGAACCAACTTGTGAAGGTCAGTTGATTTTCTAGGTTCAGAAATATTGGTCATTTAAAACAGAGGCAAAGGGGAAGTGTTTTAGCTTTTCGCGCAAATATGAAGCAATCTAAATAGACTATTAATGAAAATATTGAAGGATAAATTCAGTGAATCAAGATATTATTTGAGAAATTCGCTGTCCACCTCTGCCCCAATTACATAATGGATATATCGAAGGTGATGACACCCGTTTCGGAGCAATTGTTGTATTTCGTTGCTTAGAAGGAATGAATCATATTGGTGCACCTTATGCAAAGTGCGAAGACAATGCACGATGGTCGCATCCAATGCCTATTTGTTTAAGTGCTTTTTTGAATATAATTATTGCTTCTTAAATATAAACAATTTTAAGTAACGTATTATAATTTCATTTTTCATCCCCATTTTATGCGTCATAGCATGAGAAAAGCGATAATTTGTCCTATGTGCATTTTTTACATTTGAATAACTTAATATACAATGCTATTCAAATGTAATGCTATTCAGTATGCCATTCAGTACAAATTTTTATTGGCAAAATTAGTGACCAGCAAAATTTCGCTTCACATTTCACTGAATTTTCTAATAATACTGTGAGTTTAGCTGAATTGTTGTTTTTCTTATTTGAAAACTCTTCAACATTTAGGTGGTTGCCGCATACCTGAAATAAACCATGGATATATTATTAACCACATGCCTTCACAGTTTGCTTTACATGGAGAACAATTGAGAATAGAGTGGTGCTCCAAAATATGAAATTGCTGAAGTAGAAGCGACCATAATCTGTCGAAATGGTACTTGGTCACACATGCCAACTTGTATACCAGGTAGGTCTTTCATTTATTTTACGTAGGAAAAATCTGTTTTCTTTCTTAGGAATTGTTATCATAACTACTTGCTTTTATACCTAAAAAACTGCTGAATATGATTCCATAGATAAATAAACCAATAACAGAATACTTATAAAGTTGATTTGAAATTACAATTTTTACAAAATGCTTCTGTTATAAGTGCGATGCAAATCATGGCCACCAAGAATGCCGAATGCCAAAGTTGTCTTCACAAAATCGTCACATGGAGCTTTTGCGCGTTATGAATGCAATGAAGGCTATCGACCATCCGGAGTGCATAATACTGTTAAATGTTTATATGGAAAATGGTCTAGTGGGGGCGAGCCATTTTCATGTCTACCGGGTACTTTCATCTTCTATTGTTCTTTGCACCGTACTTATAAAAAAAGTTAATTTAATCTTCTCGTCCATCAGAATAATCGGTAATTTTGTTTATTTCAACAATTTTTTTTTAAATGAACTGAATTAAATTACAGTTGCTCTGAATTTTAATCAACTTCCTGGAAAAAATTAAATTAATTAAAATTATTTCATAAGAATCAGAAAATTAGCCATAAAATTGTTAAGTTGAAGTTTACTAAAAAAGAATGGATTTGCATTCTTCTGTTTGCAATATATAGTAATTTTTAAGTTACACAATAGTTCAAATTGTGATTTGCATGGAAACAAAAGAGTATTATACTTTCTTTATATGAGACTAATGCAATGATCCGTTTTTGAATAATGTATTTTATAACATTTAAGTTGTCTGTGAACATCCGCTTAAAACGTTTGGGATTTTGGAAGGCGGACAAATAATGTTAGAAGGACAGATGGGTGCTTATGACTATGCGCAATATATATCGGAGGTGGAAGAGGGTCGTTCGATTTCATTTCAATGTAAAAAGGGATTTGTGCTGCTTGGATCATCCAGAGTAATTCTTCCTATTTTTTACTGTTTTCATTCAGGCATAATTCCCTAAGCAGCTAAAGTTTGTCGCTTTTCACTTCGAGTTACTATTGCCTGATAATTTTCCGTTATAGGCAACATGTGTCAACGGAAACTGGATGCCGCGGAAGAAACCGAAATGTGTATCACAAACTCACCCGATAATAGAAGGACAGATTGCTTGGATGCGACGTCGTCGTTTCGTTGAATGCGAACCGATTTTAGATGATTATAGATGGAAGACTGTTGTCAGGAGAGGTAGTGACAATCCAACTGAAATTATGGTTCGTTTCAAATAATCTTCTAGCACTTTATTTTATTTTCTATAATTTCTATTTTGTTCTATACATTTTTTGCACTCTCGGAAATTTTTATTCTCATTGAAGATTATTGATTTCTATCATGAACTAAACTAAAAAATTCTTTTCTTTGCATTCATAAGGATAAATTGAAATCGACAGAGTTTCCGTTAATTTTGATATATTGAGTTATATGTTTAGATAGTATGTTCTGAAGGTTTTCATTTTGAAAATGCACCGACAAATGGAATCATATTTTGTAAAAATGGACGATGGACACCAGAAGTTCCTAACTGTATTCCTGGTAGGTATTGAACTTCTTCCAGATATTTTTCAAGCACATGTACAGTTTTTTTTGGTTTTCATCTTAGTGTGTAATAAAAATTCTAGAGCTTTGAAATTTATCAATATTTATCAGGAATTTTACGACTTTGAAATTAATCAGTAATTTTATAGATGACTGTCGGATACCGATACGTAATCATGTTTTCTTTCTTGATATACGGTCAGAACGAATCATGCAATCGGGTGATCTTATGCAGCATGGTGGTGGTGCAAGGATGATTTGCTTACGTGGTTACGAACTACAGGGGAATGATAAATTTGAGTGCAGTTACGGAGTGTTCATTCAACAAATCGGGTACTGCAGGCCAAGTACGGCTTTAATTTTTCGGTCTTACATAGTTTATAAAACAAGAAATAGGTATTAGCAAGTAATAAATATAATGATTTCTTCTTCTTTTAATAATGATTTTTTCTACAGAACATTGCAAACTGGAAGTAGATGAGGACAGCAGATATAGCTCTAATAAAACAAAGTTGAATCATAATGAAGAAATCGATATGATATGTGAAATGAACGTTATTCGTTTAAAATGTCGCTTTGGTGAAATATATCCAAATTTTGGTTGCACTGGTGATGGTTAGTTTTATTTAGTATTAAAATTAATAGATGTTTCTTTTTAGATAAAAGATTTAATTTTACGTAATGTTATCAGAAACAGATTATGGGTCAAAGGTCAAGTTTATGCCACTGCTAAATTAAAAAAATCTTTAGCGCACGAAAAAATGCTTATTATTTAAATTGAAAAAATTGAAGATATTTAGTGTTCTTGACATATTTGTATTATGAAATTATTGGTAATTAAAATATTAAAATTATGTAATTATTTTCCTGTCTTTAGATTCACCATCGGCATCATGTCGTCGTCCTAATGATGATCAACTCTTTGTTGCGTACCGTACAACAAATATTAGTGGCCGTCTTGTTCGCTTAGATATGAGCATGCAACAGGCTACTTTCCCGAAAAATACCATAATTCAATATATCTGTGTGAGCAATGAATATAAAAATAAAGCGAATGCCATCGAATGTCGAAATGGCGAATGGCTTACGCGCCTTCTACCGTGTAGTAAGATTTAAAATTTTTATTATTGATAAATTAAATTACTTCTATTTAGCTGTGTATTTTTTACAATATCAGTTTCCCACAAATTGTAATGTGGAAGGGAAAATAGAATTGCAGTCACACTTGGAATCAAAACATTTTCTTATAGTCACTTAATGGAACATTTTTCTTAAGGTAATGCAAATATCAATTTGATATGATATGACACGCATTTATTTTTCTATGAAACCTCAGTATCAGAATTTCCGTAATCCATGCATCATATTATCGATTATTTGGTCCTTCAAACTTTTGATACCTATCTTCGATAAATTCAGCACTGTTTAATATAATCATCTATTATATAGCAAGGCTATATCTCGTACAATAATTGAAAAATATTAGTATCGAGAGAGTCAAAATCTAATTATTGTTTTAAAGGCCATATTTATTATCTTATAGCTAGAATTTAATACGTCCACATGTTTTTAGGAAAAAGTTGTTGAATTCGAAGGGTCTTAAATTTGGATTTTCGGTGACTTTTTTTATTTATCTGCTCGGATTCATAAAATTTAAAGGAATGAGATTTAAAATATTTTTCCAAACTTTTGTAATATTAGTTCTTACCAAATTTCAGATAATTTACTAAAATACTCTTCAAATTTTGCTTGATTGATTTAAATAAAAATAGTACTGTTTGTAGTAAAAGCGTCTGCAGCTCCATTTGTTACCCAATTCGATGGAATGTGCGATATGCCTGATCTTGCTTTTTCCTACCAAATTCTTAACATCAAAAATTCTCACTTTTCAACAAAGTCACGCTTTGCTCGTGGAACTACTTTAAAGGTTTTTTTTTTTTTTATTTCTAATAAATTTTGGTCAGTAAGTGCAAGGGAACATTCTCGACATAAATTTTTTAGTTCGGATTTTTGTTGATATCAATTTCTTATCTTTAGTTGTTGTTGAGCAACAAAAAAATGATTAGCCCAAAACTTTATTTGTATTAGTGTTTTTATCAATTTTCTGATTGTTGTCAGTATGTAGAATTGCTGTTTTGAGTAATGTGATTTTGGAAAAAATTTACATATTTTTGAAAGCATAGTTTTTGAAAGTTTGGCTATTTGTGTGCATCAAATTCAGTTGGGCTGTGCTGTGGGTTTTTTGATAGAAGAAGAAAAACAATGGAAATGCGCTGTCGTAGAGGCAAATGGATTACCGCTGGTATGCTACATTGCCATTCAGGTCAGGAAATTGTTTGTGTGGTACGATAATTATCAAAATTTCAGCTTCATGACAAATCTCTTTAACATTTCTGGGTACAAACAATATGAAACATTTTATGAAATTTCTGGAAGAAAGTGTTTTGAAATCCATGAAATCAGTAATTATTCGTTATATATCACCTTTGATAAGGATAGATTAATTAGAATGATTCAAAGTTCCATAGATAAACTTCTTTGTGAAGCCAAGGCATTTGCATACATGTCAAAAGTGCGTCAAATCACTGTAACATTCTGAAAATACAAAAAAGATTTTTCGGAATTCTTGTATATAAATGAATAGTATTTGAATCACCAAGCTGAAAATTGGACTAATTCATCTTTCGTTTTATTTAATTGAACTATTATAGATGTAAATTCATGCGAATATCGAATAAATGAGAAATCACATTTAATTGCTTTTTCTGCCAAACATAAACAACAGATTACGTTTAATCAGCGATTTGCTAGTAAGTTTCCCAATTACATTCAAGATTTCAAAGATTTTGTGTTAACATATTTGCGTTGTATTCTCACGAGTCTTCTTTTCTTATGAACTGCTATAATTATTATTATCTTAATGATTTATAGATGGCACAGAATTAATTTTCTCGTGTCAAAAATTTGGTATGCAGCAGTTTATGGGAAATGCTGTTATCACGTGCAGAGGAGGCATATGGGTACCCAAAATACCCAGATGTATCATATTGGATCCACTTAATAAAAATGGTTAGCGATATTTTAAATTATGTTTTTTTCAATAGCAAGGATTATTAGCATTTGTGAAGAAGTGTTTGTATAGGGGCTTATTACACTAGCCATTGCACTCCTATACTTCTCTACTGTGCTCTTATTTACTTTTCATTACACATGTTACAATTGTTTTGACATCGTTATATTCTGTCTTTTATAAATTTATAAAGATTCAGTTTCCCCGGTAATAAGATTCAGAATTTTGAATTCTATCAGATGATGGTGCGCCACCCATAAATTTGGAATTAGGACGTGGCTTGCATACAATAACACCACGAGGACATCTTATGGTGAATATATCAACAATGCTTAGACTGCAATGTTTATTTCCTCGAAGAAAAGGACAGCCTCGATGGGAAGTTTCCACAACGTACCGTAAATATCCACAAGCATGGGTTGTAATCGACTTGCCCGGAAAAATCGCTATGGATGCATACGAAGTAATTTTTAGCACCGTTTCCACGAAAATTTTTAGCTTGATTTTTAACGATGCAACAATTTTAGCCAACTTCGAATGATGGTCATTTTTTATAGCTGATTGTAACAGCAGCACGTCCTGAAGATGGAGGATTTTTTCACTGTGTACTTCCGAGTGGACATCGAAATACTGTCAAAATCATTGTAAATGGTTAGGATCAATTCCAATATTTTTGAACCAAAAAAAAAATGAAAAGAAAATTGCATGGTATAAAAATGTATATATAAGAAACCTGCCGAAAAGATAAAATAAAAAAAAATATTTTATTACAGATCAGAAGTGCGTACCATTTACAAAATTCAACAAATTTACAAATCTTTTATACAAGTCCCATTTATTTTTGGAACAGTTGCACAATTTTCATGTGAAAATGGTTTTTATGTTGACGGACCATCTTCATCGACGTGTCTAAATCCCGGGAAATGGTCTCATACCCTACCGAAATGTCGAGGTAGACAGAATTTTGATAGTAACTACATAATGAATAAGTTAATTGGCCTAACTCTACTCTTATTTTAACTAACAACTCAAAATATGAAAATCAGATATATCGCGGGTGAAATACATTGTATTGAATATGGAAATCCTGTTTCTAAAATTTCGAAGAACATTTCCTGCAAACAATCATTGTATATATCTATTTGTAATCACCAGATTGGAAAAAAAAAAGAGAAATGTCGCTGTATAATTTAAACGCGATCAATTTTCATAAGCACTTTTTGTAGCATTGCAGTGTCCACCATTGGTGATCATGGATTTTGAAATGAAATTAGTGGTTACAACGTTCAGGACTGGAGGTATTGCAAGATTTTCTTGTTCACTAACACATTTTCTGGATGGCAATCGGACAATACAATGTCTTCCACATGGGGAATGGTCAGGAATAGTGCCACAATGTAAAAGTAAAATCTCATATACTGCATAGAAAAAAGCTTTATATTTCTCTTAGCCCTTTACGCTAAATTTGTAATTTTTATCAATTTATGTATTTGTCATTGTAACTTTTATAAATTCATTTGATATTCTTATTTTTCGATATCAATTTAAGTTATTTTAAGGTGTGAAATGCCGGACACCGAAAGTACCATGGAATAGCATAATAGTTGGAGAGGTGAAGGATGAATACAATGTACGGGAAGTGGTTATATTTGAATGTAGACGTGGCTACATGCTAACTGGTATCGACTACAGTGTATGTCAAGCAAATGGAAATTGGACTTCTGTTGACTTAAAATGTGTGCTTTGGAGTTTCGGCTCAACAGAAAAGCGTCCTTTTTATAAACTATAATATATAATTATCTCCTTGACAATTCATGAAAGAGTCAGTTGGTTACGAAAGAAACACTATAAATCCTAATAAAATAAGATAAAAAAAAACTGAACAATCAGCAACTGAATTAGAAAAGCAATAAAAAAGACAAAGAATTTTTCAGGTATACCAGTCTGCCGTTTTCCTGGAAAACCTGAACAAGGAGCCACCACCTCACTAGCTAAAGCCTATTATCTCGTTGGAGAGAAAGTAGTATACTACTGCACTTCTACCGAATACCGTTTAGACTCAGAAAATGTATTGGAATGCATATCTTCTGGAAAATGGAGTCGAAAAGTTCCAAAATGTGTGTCTATCGAAAAAAGCTAACAAGCGAAAAATGTACATATCAAAAAAGCGACATATTCAGAGGAAGGTACCGGTAGGAAATTTGCGCATGGATGCAAAACTATTCTCTTACGATTTGAAATACTACACATTAACATTTTTTGGACTGAGGTAAAAAAAAATGATGCGAATTAAGGAAGAATTTTGAATTAAATATCTGAAAGATTGTGAATAAAGCAATAGATAGCGAAGAAAACATTGGTACTTTTTCCCTTTAAATTACGCTTAACTTTGAAAAAGCTCTGTTGAGATGGCAGAACATCCTTTTTCAGTAAATTATTTGAACAATAGATGGAAACGAAAACTAGAATTTTTTGAGACGAAATTCCACTAAGCATCAAAATAAGGAACAGTTATATGATGTTGTATAATTAAAGTTTCCAATAGAAAAAGAACCTCGAATTCAAAGAACTTGAATCAAATCCGAATATTTAATTTTTGCAATTCTGATGTAGATATTTCAAATGTTGTATATTGTTCATTTGTCTGCTGTGTGACACGAACAAAAGTTGCCCGTTTTGAAAGCTCTTTTAATTTCGTCGCACCAGTATATGTACAAGCCGATCGCAGTCCACCTAACAAATCTTGCACTGTTCTTGAAATATCACCTCTATAAAATAACCGTTTTTGATTTTTCTTCCAACAATTTTGACTAAATTTAATTTTGAAATTTTTTCAATTGACGTGATGAAAACTAAATCTTAGGTAATATATAATTTCTAAATAATACGCAACACTTGCCTGAATGGAACGGTTATTGTTTTGCCCTCCGAAGCCCGATATTCTGCAACATTTCCTTCATATTTTTTCATTGCTGTATCAGAAGACATTCCGTAGAATAATTTATATTTCTGTCCATCCTTCTCAACAATATCACCACCACACTGATCATGTCCCGCAAAAAGACCTACAAGTAAAAATAACTATAGTATCCGAATGATGGAAGTCTTTTTTTTGATATGAAGTAACTATTAAAGGTTAAAGATGAAAGATAAGAGAAAAATCCATGACACCTCCAATCATTACGAAATCTGCCCCAGCACCAAATGCTTTCGCAATGTCGCCAGGATTTGTGCATCCTCCGTCACTCATCACATGTCCGTTCAAGCCATGTGAAGCGTCGGCACATTCCAACACAGCACTGAGTTGCGGGTAACCAACTCCAGTTTTTTTACGTGTCGTACAAACTGAACCAGGGCCTATGCCCACCTAAAGAGACATATGCTTTTCATTGCGTAGAATACATATCAAATAAAATATTCCGAAAATGATCAATAGTAATAATACATTCAAAAAGACTGAATAAAGGCAAAAGTCAATTTTTAAAACAAACGAATTACTTGGCTGATCTAAACCATTGCATTTCTAACAAACCTTGACAACATCAGCTCCTGAGAGAATAAGCTCTTCAGTCATTTCGCCTGTCACCACATTCCCGGCAAATATTGTATGTCGAGGGAATTCTTCACGAACTCGTCGTATAAAATCTACAAACACTTCCGAATATCCATTCGCAACATCCAGACAAATATATTGTAGTTCGGGTATCATTTCACAAATCTTTTTCAGTTTTGTGAAATCACAGTCGGATATTCCGGACGAAATTCCGATTTGTGATAATGTCTGAATAAAATTTGAATTTCTCAAGTATTTAATTCAGTTCTGTGATTCGTCCCCATCATTACATATCACTTACATTAACTGTGGCATTTATGAATTTCACCTTTTCCAAGAAAGTCATTTTTTCCTGCAAATAATATCCTAAATCATTTAATCGGACTAGAAAGTCATGAAATCCAATAGTTTAACTAGGTCAAAAAAAAGTATAAAATTAAAAGCAAAATATGAGTAACAGAAAGAAAAATGCAACGTACATCCTGATTCAAACCTATTCTACTCACAAATTCCATCCATTGTTCAATTGAATAATGTTTATGTATAGTTGTAAAGAGCCTTTTCTTAGAAAGAGCTTCTGCTACTTCAAACGTTCCCACAGTATCCATATTTGACGCAACGATCGGTATCCCAATATATTGCTTTTTAGAGTTACGAAACACAAATCTAAAAAAAAATCTTGCATAATACTGTAATGGCAACTTTTCCAATCGATAAACTTTTGAATTTAGGTTGGAGTGGCTGAATGAGGAAGAAAATGATGTCAGGAAAATTGGTAATTTAAGTTACGTCTTCAATTATCCATCTGTTGGATGAAAATAATTAAAAAATAATATAATTGAAGGATAATATAACAGTAGTCTTAAAAAGTTTAATCTTATCCTTCTAAAAACAGTTCTGTATATTTTAAAGTTTTTCGGCAATCTATAGCAAAGATATATGGAACTGAAATTCACACTAGTGAGTTTAATCAGCCAAATAGTCGATATAACGCAGAAACGCTAATTGTTGACTAAAGAGATCATTTTTGGAACGATTAACACATTGGTATTAAAAAGAAAATAAAAGAACGCAATCCGAAGCGCTTAGGTAACAAAATATTGCTAGCAGAAATATATACAATGATAAGTTACAAACTCACTCACGAACAAGGTCTACATCCGCTCGACTTTTTAGTGTGGATCGCTTCGGCCGCAATAAAACGTCTTTGAAATCCAATTTTGGCTCGTACTCTATTGTCGGCATCTGCAAATTTATTTAAGACAAACACACTAAGGTTGTTGTGAAATACGACCTTGATAATTGCACTCATTTTAATAATTTTATGAATTGTTGTTTCTGAAATCAAGTGATACGATTACGACGCAATGATAACTTCCATATTCCATCATGATTGACGTCATAAATGATACACAGTGAACAGTGGCAATCAGTGAGAAAGACAATATATACACGATCAATTCTCACCGACATTTGACACACCATTTTTTTCGAACCTACACAAAATGTAGAGAGCTTAAGTATTATGAGAACTTCGTCAAAAGAGAAAAGAACTTAATTTTTATTTCTACGGTTCTATTAATATAATAGCAATTGAAATCAATAAGCAACAGTTATAGCAAAGATGATTGATTTAATAATTAATGTAGTTTTTCAAATTTCCGAGTAGTGAAGCCACAGTTCTTAAAAATTACATCGACAAATCAAACTATCCTACGCATTAAAAGTATTAATTAGATGTAGGAAAAAAAATATGAGGATGAGTATTTCCCACTAACAATTTTCTGGATAAAACTTCTACTCTCGATCGCATCGCAACAAGTCCGAACTTTGTCTATCGCTGGAACGAAACTAAACTGTCAATCGCCTGTGAAAATTTGCTAGTGTCCAACTTTTTGTTTTGAATTTTTTTAAGAAATAAAAACAATCTAAAAAAAAATTTGGAAATCGGATGGAATTTGAGTTGCAAACTTAAATTTCCGAAGAGGATTGAAGTATGCCATTTTATAATCTGTATAGAATTAAAAACTGTAAGTTCAAAATTTGAATGAAATTCCAAAATTATTAATGATGAGACAACAGAATACAGAATAAGAAATATTTTCCTAGTTATGTAGCTCATAAACTGATTGTTGCGCCATTTCATATAAATCTACCGTGGGTTCGATTATCTTTGGTTATTGCTTCATTTTAGATTTTTTATCAAAATAATAATGTGCAGGTAACATCAAACAAAGGTCAACGGTCATGCAAAATTATATCTCATTCCACCTTTCCAAATATTGTTCTTCTCTACAAGCTTAGCACAGATTTAAGCAATAATCCTAATCAGAGGTAGTTGAATAAAATAATTGTTGTAAGGAAAATCTTGAAGAAACTTAAAAATTTGCATCCTATGCCTGTTGTTTTTGTCGCACTTGTTATTAGCATTTGATGAATTTACCTTGTGACTTTTAGTAGTATTAATTACCCAAGAAGTTAAGAAGAAATCAAACATTCAGATGTGTAACAAAAGCCTGAAGGAATTATGTGCAGAATGTTACATTATATTGCGAGACATCATGCGTATGAACACATATCTATAAAATATCAGTGAAACAATGCGTGGTCTCTAAAAAAGTAAGAAACCTCAAATGCTAGCAGATAAGAAATAGAGAATCAAAATACGGATATCAAGAGAAGATATCAAAGGATTCTCTCTTCGCTACTTGTAAATTAAGTAGATCTTATACCTGAGACTTTAAATGATGAAAATAAGAAAAGATAGTATGTTAAAGACATGTGAACTATAACCCGATAAATGGACGAATTAAGCAGTTAACTAGATTATTAGACATATCTAAATAAAGTTTGTTCATTTATTCACTTATATTTGAATTTATAGAATTTGCATTGTTTGAGAGATTTTAATAATAGAAAAGTTTTTATTTCGTTACAAAAACAAAATGGCATCTCCAGCAGCAATAGAAAAAACACAAAGAAATCTTAATGGTCTTAATAACGTTTTGAGATAGTTAAATAATAGAAAGAAAAATAAATAAACTCATGCCGCGCATCAAATGATGAGACCGCCTTGATAAGATGCCAGGAATGTATATACACACTAGTAATATGCACACTCCGAACAAAACAAGACAAGAATTTCGCTCCACTTTTTTTTTGTTGGGATACTTAAAAATAGCAATTATCTCAATATATTACACTGAAAAACTTGATTATTTTTTTTACTGTGTTCTATAAGTTTATTCGATCTATCAAAACTGATTGCGATAAGAACAGCAAACTAATTAATTATCAAACCTTTCTTTAATTGCTGTTTTAATTATATGCAGTATAAGTTAACTGTCACATAACTCCAATAATGTTTTGATAAATCGTCAGTCACTAATTATTAGTCGAACAGTTCATCAGACATTTCATAATAAATCGTCAAGCTTGCTCTAAAGTTTGCTTTTCAATGGTTCTAACAGAACCATTGAAAACAGACTACAATATTTCGAAAATATCTTCTGCTATATGATGGTATCTATTGCAAAATTAATTTCATCCTATTAAAAAAACAAAAATTTAGGAGAAGAGGACAAGCAATAACAATTTTGTCAGCAATTCACAGGTGGCAAATTGAGCAGTAACAATGATACTAATTAAGGAGAGATAGGCTCTATCATAAGATTTCATAGATATCATAAGATTACTCCATTTAAGAAGCAAAACAAATTTAGGGAAACTTATTTACATATTGGACAAAGATAGATCATCGCGATTTATTCAACAATTCTGCTAAGCAATCAATGTATTGCTGTGCCATTTGCAGAGTTTCAAATTTCGATAACCTTCGACCGGTCCCTACCGATGGTAGTACGGTTCGTAGCTAAAACAAAAAAAAATAAAAAAAAACTTCTAGAGATAGACACTCCATCATTGTATTGAAAATGTATTGAAGAAATGGAAAAAAGGTCAATGTAATTAGGTATGTCAGCTAAATCTTGAAAACTTTTAGATCTTCGAATATAATTTTCTCAGATCTGTCAGACCTTTCGAAGTCCACAGTTAAGTAAAATATAATTAACAAAATAAGTCAACATTTTCTATCCAAATTTTTCCTGATACACTTGATAAGCATTGAATAATGAATTTACCCTATCGAATGCATCATTCAAATTATTCATTCGTCGTCGTTCTCGTGCATTCGCTGCTTGACGTCGCATACGTAATAACTGTGGGCTCGGTGTTTTATATCGTCGAGCTCCGACCTTATTTTTCCGTGGTATTTTTATTTCTAACTGCACCATTTCTTCTTCTTTTTGAATACAGCTGAAATACCCATTTATTCACAAAGCCTAAATTTCTTATCTCTATCTGCACTGTTTTGATAATAACACATTACATGAGCAGCAACTCTATACGCTAATAATCTGACGTACTATCACTAATGAGAGGATAGTAAAAACTAATGTGAAATTAGTGGGAAATGCATAAGAAAATTGAAAGAATGTCTGTATTATGAATTCATGGATGGCAACAAATCTTAACCAACTACAGAAGCTCATTAAAAACTTTTCTTCTTGCTCTCTTTGTATTGTATTTTCATAAACGTAATAATTAAAACATAAAAAAACTTTGAATAATTAAGCAATCTTCTCGACAAAACATTTTGATGCCAGCAGATTACTCAAATATCAGAATAAATTATTTAAGCGCATTTCCGGATGTTAGGGTCTAATTTTAGCACGAAAGTAAAATTTCGGTATATCTTCACTCAGTTCATTGGTTTAATTCATTGCTGATAAGATTCTAAATGATGTCGTTGAATGTTGGAATTATTTCTGGGTAATCATTTTGTTAGCATCGCTTCTGCCAATCAGCGAATTAAAAGAATAACTGAGAATTTCAAGCATATTTGTGTAAAAGTTTGCAATTATTTATAAAGAAGCTTACGTTTGTTTCCAAAATAAATTTTCGTCAGACTGATCACAGTATTTGCATGGCTGATTAGCATAATTAGCAGTTGTGGCTACGACTGTAATATCAGAAGAGTTTTTGGGTGACGATGCATAATAATGCTGCCAACTTGCTGATAACGTTGAGGAGGAGGAGGACATTTCCAGCACCAAATCAGTAATATCATTAAAAAGCTCCTATCACTGAAATATGGACAAGCGCCATATGTCATCTCATGCAATCAAAATCAAATTTTTCTCAAGATTTGGGCGGAGCGACAAATCTCTCAGCACTCTGTGATACCGGACTTCCCTTCCCTCTACTCTTTCTGAGAGAATAGTCATCCATCAAATCTTACGGTAACCCATTCTCTATCTCCCATATAACGAATGTCATCTCGTCTATTGCTTATTTCTGTTTAATATTTTTCAGTACGGCGCCCCTCAGAAGCCTGTCAAGGTTTCAATATGCATCATCAAAATTTCCATCGACACAAGTTCTTCAAAAAACTAACTATATTATGCCGTATTACTATGTTGGGCTAGTTAGTGAAAGGTGAAAGCTCAGCATATAAATTGCTGCTCAATTTTTCAGTAAACCTTAATTTTTCATTTTCAGACTTTACATTCATTCCAGATTTGAAATATGAGTATGATAACTCTTGCAGTTTCACACATGAGATTTAAAAATTGCTGTAAGCAAAAAGATATGTCATATACAGACACTGTCATTTTTTCCTGTTACATACTTTTAATGATAGAATCTTTCAAAAGTATTTCCTTTCAATCCAAAAAATATAATCTTTACCATAAATTTCTTCTTCTTCAAAAAAAAAAAATTCAAATGGAAGCTATTCCCAATTCGTAGCAATATATTTACAGATTCCAATTCGTAGCAATATATTTACAGATTCCAATTCGTAGCAATATATTTACAAATTCCAATTCGTAGTAATAACTGCAATACACGATAGTACATGGCAATAGAGAACCACGTGATACATTACCGTATGATGCATTTAAAGAGTGCTAAGAAATATTGAAAAAAGTAAATGGAACGATGCTTCTGAAATTCACAACAAATTTCACTTTTTTAAAGTTCTTCTGCTGCATAACTTTCTCAATTTCCACTGCAATTTTCATATCATGTGTAGCACAATCAGTTTATTTCACGCACCTGATTACCCTCTTTCTTCGCTGCTTATAACATTTAAAATTGCTTATTTCTTGTATCTATAAATAGCTGGTATTTACCAGTCAGTTCAAAAGGTAAATTTTCACTAGTTTTTCTAACCTTTTGTTGCAGATGCTGTCATGTGTTTCCTATTAAATGAAGCTTGAGTTCTAAACTTTCAAGTTGAATGTCGTGTCATAAAATGTTAAGACATTTGAAAATATGCACTTCACCGTACTTTACTACTGAAATTGTTAGAGTCAGGATTGAATTAGCTCAAGAACAGAAGAATAATATTAATCATATTTATTTCCTACAAATATCAGATACTGATCAATGACTTTTGCAAATAAAAAAAAATTCATCAATTTGTATTTTTCAGATATTCTTCAACAAAAATACTTCAACCGAAAAAAAAATTGGCTAACAGAAAGAATCATAATTAATTTAAGAATGCAAAAAAATGAATTGATTAAGGTTTTTCTCGGTTTCGAATAATGAAATGATCTATATAATATTATATATTTGAATGAGGATGTATAATATTATAAAAAAAATCTTTGCAAAATCCATGTTATATTCCTGGATTTTTGATCTAAAAATGCACTAAAAAGTGAATTCCAATCCACTAAAATATTAAAAAAATACAAAAAATGCCAATAAAAAGATAGGAATAATTCAGAAATCAACAAAAGCAATCCAAAGAAAATATCAGTTTGTTACATTTATAACATTGTGAAACGTAACATACTGATGCAAATCCTATCAACGAAATCCGTATATAAGGTTATGAAAACTATTAAAATTTCACATTTATTAAAAATATGATATTATTATAGTAGGCAATTAATAACTGAGCATTTGCTGCATACACGTGCCGCATGTCCTATCCAACACATAAAGCTTTATAATGGCTATAAAACTGTACGCGACACGGTGATGACAACGTACACTGCTGTTGCGCACTCCTGTATCCTTTAATTACCACTTTCCAGCTCATTCCGTTTTACTCATATAACAATAGAATGCAGACTACATCGACCCCATTTTAATAGTTTTTTTTTCGAATTTAAAAAAAGACGAGAGGTTCCAAAATCACTGAACTCCTGTTTTTCTTAGTTGTTTCATTTAGAGTCTAAATCTGACAACATTCTTCAGTAGAAAGAAGAATGTAAGTTAAAAAATATTCTACATCAATCTTTCTCTATTTTTCTTTTGAAAAATTTAAATTAAATTTCAATTTTACCTCTTATATTTTATTGCTTTAAAAAAAAAGAAATAAGGGAAAAAATTACAAAAACAAGTCATAAAGAAACTATTGCAGTTTTAACAGTAAAATATCTAGCATCTGATTGAAAGAATCTAGCACACTTTTTTCAGCAAATAGATAAATCACCAAGACATTTTTTCCCCATACAAAACACGGGATCAACTGCTATCAATGATTCATTATAAGCACCAAGTAAGCTTAGTCCCGCTAGCCCAAAAACAGTGTGAAAAGGATCAGTCTGAAAAGAAATTCGAAAGATATTTTGAAGCAAAGCAAACATGATTCTTCAAACTATCAAAATTGTGCATTAATAATCAGCAAATCTACGCTGCAAAAAATGAGATTTATAAAATAATGACAAAATAGAATATACGTGTACGAACATCAACAATGAGCTCTTTTTTTGTACCGAAAATCTATATCCATGAAAATAGAAAATGAAAATTTATTACCATATCTCCTGGTCTATCAGCAAAACCACCATCGTTGTCTTGACAAGCTAATATGAATTTTATCATCGATTTCTGAAAACAGATGATAAAATCAGTAGATAAATCACATACTTACCATACTGTCAATACATAATATGACAAAATCTCATGTCACAAGTTGTAACAAGCATAATTTCAAAAGTATTACTAACATTATCAATCCAGTGTAATCGTCTAAGCATGCTCAATGATGCAAGTACCCACCAAGAATAACAAACATCCGGTAATTTCTCTGGTCTACCTGAAATTTTCTTTAAATACTCAATAGATTAAACAAGATAGATTCCAATTTACAGACAAACAGAAATTTATGTGCATCCATTCATTTCTTTCTGTACTGTTTAGCGCTAGACATCAACAGTTGTGTTACACATTTTCCACGGACATTTCTTTAGATATTAATAGAATGCAATTCAGTGTACATTTTCTGATTGCAATCAGTTTGTTAGTACATAACGAAAAATACAACAGAAAGTTAAGTACTTTAAGAGACACTGCCACAACCTTTGTGAATATTCTCATCTTTTCTCTTTTCTCCCTATGCACTCCTGTTGATCGCATGTCCGATAATGCGTATAATGATGCGTAAATCGTGTAGCCCTTTAAACAGAATGTAACATTTATGTATAGTTGGTTGACGAACAGTGATAAAGGGACAACTACTCTAATTTATTATCGTTTCATGCCACACGTCTTTGCTAAATATTCTCTTTAATATAAACATCTCCATTAATATCGTTTCATAAAGGCCACTTTGGTCCATTTCAAAAATGATCCTACACTTATAACGCATTCACCAAAAAAAATGTTGGTTCTTAAAATTATTTCTCTTCTTTTACAGAACATTACAGGTCGTTATGTTTTATATTTCATTTCAACCAACTAATAAATTATTATACTGCAGTTCCTTATTCTATAATCCAAATAATCTTAATCATCAGAAATTAGTAGAAATGCAACTTCGTTGAGATAAAGCATCACTTCCATGTATTAAATATATTGTGTATTTTCAATGAAGATCTTTGAAAACTTGAAAAAAGAAACTTTTGTAAGAAGACAGCATATACTTTCCTAAATATTAAGTTTACTGAATTAATAAATAGCTCGTAGTAAGATGTCAAGATTATTGATAGAATAGAAGGCAGTAGCAGCAGGGACACTCAGTAAAACCATTCGATGAAAATATTGTCATTACAGCTATTATCCAATGACGCCTGTACTCTTTTCATTCACTCTGCAGGGATCAACTGATGTAATTACAAAATCATCAGTGGTATAATACATTATGTCATTACTTACTGCTAAATTTTTCTATATACCAGTAACTGAATAATTCTTATTCATTACAGAAATGATAATATTCAGTTAAATAAAATCTGCTTCCTATATAAAGTTAATGGCTGTGGTGATTATTTTTCTAGTGTTCAAATGTGTTAACTTGATGGCATATTAGAAAGCTAGCTGCAGTTCTGTCAGACTCTGACTTTTCCGTCATTCTCAATTTTTTTCTTTTCTTCTAATACTGCAGTAAATATATTTTTTTCGTCTTTCAAACTACGTCTTATCTCTTCTTTTATCAAAGAATCAAACTTGTTTACAGAAAATATTTTCACTAAAAGTATTTAAAACGATTCAAATATTTTTATCCGATGAAAAAAATTTTAATTTATTGTTTTTAATCATTCTTCCAGATCAAAAACAATGCAATATTTTACAACTATGAAATTCACGTGAATTGAATTGGAAATATGCCAAATTTAAAAATATGCCTAATCTAAATCTTTGATTTTCATTCAAGATTTAATTTAAAAAAAATCAGACAAGTAAGTAAACAAAATTTGAAAAACCAAACATACCATTTAGGCCACCCGACAAACATTGCCTTTCGGCCAACCAACGTGCTGTTCGCTGAACATCAATCATTTCTAAGCAATCTACTATTGCTAGACTTCCCAAGCAACAATATACCTAGTATTTAGTAAATTTATTGTTTTTAACATTATTTAAATTACAATTCACATACAATATCAAATACAAACTGTAATCACAAACCTGCCCAGCATGGCTTTCTGAACCAGGCCTAGCTCCAAATCCACCATCGAAATTGTAACAATGAAGAACGAAATCAATAGCCTTTTCTACATTTATCGAGTTTTCTAATCTCCCCTACAAAAGTGAAAAAATATATTGTTTGTATTGTACCCATTATCGGATAGAATACTTCTCGACAATATATCTATCTAACAGCGAGAGATAAAAAATCTTCAATTTTCTCTTGCTTCTATTTCTATTCATTTTTTAAAAATTTATCTACTCTTAGAAAAAATAGTTATACAAATATCCATTGAGTTTTTTACTAAACGACTTTCTAAATTCCTATCATTTTATTCATTGATCTATATAAAAATGAACTATCAAACCTATCTTAAAAAGGAAAATTTTCAGTTTATAAATTTGCCACTATGATTAAATTTGCAAATGTTTTTTGGGACTTACAATTAAATGAAGCGTCGCCAATGCACAAAATGAGAAGCGAGTATCGATCTCATTGCATTTATCACCGCCAAAACTTCCATCTTCATTTTGTAAGGATGTTACATAACAGGCGACCGCATTCACATCAATTTCATCTAATTTACTCAGCATTATCATTATCTGAAATACCTCAAAAAGAATCGAAAGAGATTTTAAACAGAGAACTTTCTTAAAACTATAACAATATTTTGCTAACTGTTTTCTATAGAATTAAAGTTTATAATTAATTTCAGAGTTTTCGGTATTCTCATAATCTTTTAGAATTTATTTCCTAAAGGTTACGCTTTATTTTGTTGGAAAAATATGCTGAGAAATATAAAGATAACATGACATAAAATATAAATTTCCTAGTTTGATATAAATCCAAGTTCCTACATAAAAGAATTTGAAAAACATAGAAACAAAAAGAAACCTGATGATAAGGAAAACTGATAAATTAAAACAAACACGAGGATAGCATATTTATGATCTAAGCCATCCTTAATTTAAAATGCATAGAAAAAGTAAAAGGTAAAACAATCTGTCAATAATAATCAATAAACATGTATGATAAAGATCTGGATGACCAGTGATGATAACCTATTTTAGTAAATCTATATCTAAGCGGCAAGGAAGCACAGAGTACAAGGAAAATGGGTTAATAATTAGGCATAATCAACAATTGCTAACCCAAAGAGATGAACTGATTTACATTGCACAATGATACTTCTATCTTCTCCACCTCTCTTTTGATTAGTACCGCACAAATAATCCTTCGTTAGCATATTTATTTGCATACGGCAAACTATGAATTATGAGCGGCGGATAAGAAATCAAAAGAAATTTTCAAGGAAAGAAGTCACAGGTGCGTCAGGACCGGTCATTAGAAGTCAGCACGGTTTGTTTCATAATATAATACAAAAAAATTTACACGTATTTGGTTATTAGAAAAATGACTTAATTCTCCCAAATTTCGTGAAGCTACAAATGAAACAGGCATTCTCTTGTTGGTTTTTAAACGTATCGCAACTTTTTTCTACCACATTTCAATAATTATTAAAGTCAATCCGTGTTATTATGAATCATGACAAATACTTCATATATATTTAAGTGAAAATCTTAATTCAGCTGAATAGTTCTGAATTAAATTATCAGATGTACGACAGGAGCGACTGCTTTTGTAATAAGTTAGGGAATAATAAGCCCAATTTTACTTGTATAGCACTCAGTGTTTGCAATAAGTGAGCATCATGTTGTTCAGCAGGTGCAAAACCACCACTTGGTTGTTGACATCGTTTCACATAAATGACAATCTCATTAATATCCACTTCATCTAATTTTTCCATTAAATCCATTGCTTGCAAGCACCAGTATATGCCATTCATTCGAAGATATTCTGTAGTGACATTTTCCTATAATTAAAAGCATGAAAACTACTGGCAATAAAAACTATACTAAGATTACTATAGTGTATTTTTATAAATGATGAAAAGCTTAACTTTTCACAATATCAATAAATGAAAAATAATTATTTAAAGATACTAATCTTATTTCAAGCTATTTGTAAACTTAGTGTATCCACGACGAATATATAATATATGGAAAACTTTTTAGACAAATAGAAAGTTTTAATATTATTGATGACTTTTATGGAAATATCAGGATGCATGGAATAAAGCAAGAGTCAAATAAAAAGATAAAATTTTAAAAAGTTTAGCAGACATCTATCACTAAGATAGTAAAATACCTACATAAGATCCCCTATTTTCGATATAGCGTTTGATAAAATCCACATGTTTGGTAACTAACAATTCATTGATAACTGCATCTTTACTAATATCCACATCTTTACGGCAATAATCAAGGAAGACATCCATATTTGAAATAAAAAAACGGTGGAACTGAGCTTATTGACGTTTACTGAGAACCTAAAAATTAAAAGATATATAAAATAATAAGACCTAAAAATAATCTAAACTGATTTCATGACAACTATCTCCGGTACAAATATATGAACCTTCTCATATCAATCTAGTGATCACCACGATCGCCAATAATTGTGCGTGAACACAGTACTCAAGTATATGAGCGATTTAACATATGTTCTATGACAAGTACCGTAATCATCTATTGTGTGCTCATTAGAAAATTACACTCAGATCTTGATAACGGTAATTCTTTACTATTAGGTAATTAAAACGTGTAAAAGATGCAATCAATCATGATATGAGTACACAAAAAGGAGAAAATCAGACGTGAAATGTCAATAGTTTCGTCAAAATTCTCATTTCTCTCTTCTCCATCTTTCCTTCTCTAACTCGAAAAATATGCCAACAGATGGGCAAATGAAGAAATGGTTGACAGCAAGATATCATCACTTAGGGAGAAGATTCAAATTTAATGACGAGGAAAGGGGCTGAAACATCGAATATTTTTTGAAGAAAATTATGCAAATTGTAAAGAAATCTTTTTATGTCCCTAACAAATATTATTATATGTATCTGTTGCTCTACTTATTTATTTTGTAAGTATTTGATCATTCAATATAAAATCGCTCTCGATGATATGCAATAGATATGCACTTCACCTCCAAGAGATTCTGGAAATCTTCGACTAATTTATCTTTTAAAATGAAGACTATGATAAAATATTTCGTCGCATTCGGAATCACACCTCATAACAGTGTACTATGATATAAACAATTTTTATTTACATTGTCAAGAAGAAAAAGCCAAAGTTTCTTATACTTTAAATAGCAGGAGCAAATCGTTTCCAAAAATAAGAATTCCAATCACTTGTTAAAAAACCGAAAAATTATGCTAATTAAGCGACACAAAAATTAACTCGTTTTAAGCATCAAAATCTCAGGTAAAGAAAATGGTAGTATGGGTGTTATTCATTACAAAAAAGAAACAAATTAACGAAATCAAAACAATTTCTTTAAATGAAAATGAAAATTTCTGGAAACGATTTGAAATAATTTTTTGAAATTCCTGTATTACTTTGACATATTTCGGCATTCAAGACTTCCTTTAGTTTCTTTTCCTTACTATCCCAATCTGGTTCTGAAGTTAGGCTCCGAACAAGTGATTAAAAATAAGCATAGAATGAATACCACGTACTGTTAAGATTAACATTAGAGTTAAACTTCAAAATTTTCAGATAATATACTTGAAAAACACATAGCGACACAACAAAAAAGAGAAATATAATTAAAGAAAGATGATAAAGATAGAAAAAAAAATTGAGATTATCCAGTAATAATACTAAGCTATCTGATTAACTTCTTATATCTGAGATCCTTGATCATGAAGAATGAGAAAAAAATAATCATGTAAAGATTGCATTAGTTATTCGATTTTTATTATGACAAGAAAAACAAATAAGTAATTTTTTTAAGCGGATCGAATTACCGAAATCAACAAAATTAAAATAAAGTGTATATGATTTTGAAGAGCTGGATTCTAAAGAAATGAAAGATAGCTGGATCTTTTTCTGAAAGAACGAATAACTGCATATGTAAAAATTAGGTATGTTCAGATTTCAGTAATGTTATTGTTGATTAAAAGATTTCTCAGTCGTACAATCTCTTTTTCAAGCTCTTTGATACGATCCCTGAGAGATTCCACATTTTCTCCAATTTTACCAAGTTTAGTAACAATTTCAAAAGCGTGAGGTCGTTCCTGTGGATCTTCTTTACACATTTCCTGAATTAACTTAGCCTGAAACCATTAATAATTGTTAGTCAATATAATGATAAATGGTTAATAAATGACAAATCGAGGTGATAAATAATAAAAATTCTCTGATTAATCCAGTTTTCACAAAACTTTTTATTTCTTATAGTGAAATTAAAATAAAAACCGATAACAGCATTTCTAATCGGATATAAAGTTTGCTCTGGCATTTTCGATCAAGTTAAAAATTTTATGCATCAATCCTAACCAACATTCAGTAATATCCACGTAACATTAAATTTCATGAATAGATATAACGTCGAAAAAGCAAGATAGGCAAAGATGAATTAACAGATCCAGTACGCCTGATATGCTATATTACTTAACAACACCAACATTTATTGAAAATCAAAAAAAAAAACTCTCAATTAATTTAATTAATTTCATTAATTTTGTAATCAATCGATGAGGTTGACCTTTAAATATAATGTTCTCGGTGTCATCAGATCCGAGCCCACATCTGTATAAGCATTTAAGTCCATTTGTGATAGGCCATATATTTTTAGTTCAGATTTATTATCTTCACTTTTTTTTATTGAAAACTGACAAAATGGTTAAATTTCTTTTTATCAAATTTTGCTCATTATAAGCTTATAAACTTAATAAATGTATTAGAGAAGAAAAAACGCCTTCGACTTTTATATCCTGTAATTGCTTTTACAATTTCCACGCGCAATCTAACATGAGGAATGCAAAGTTGAATGGATTGATGAAGTAAATTCTGAGCTCTGAGAATGTAATGAGACATATTCACTTTTTTTTACGCTCATCATTATGACAAAATTTGGAAAATTTGAATAGAGATAATTTTTACGAAATGAAAACTGGCATGGAAATAAATTAGGCTTATTTTTAGCCATAAAATTGAAAAACGGCAAACCTCATCAGGGAAGGAAATTTTGAATTCCTCGCTTAATTTTCCTTTCTTCAACTTCCCAATAATTTCTAAGCGCTCCATTTGTGTAAAAAATGGAACGCATAGTTCAAAAAATACTATTCCAGCGCTATAGATATCCACCTGAATATTTTACTGGACAAATAGAATGCATTTTCATTTCAAAAAAAATCGCTTTCTATTTCGTTCTGAATAAAATCAAAGTGGATAAAAAAATTATGGTACTGTCGAGATTAGTAAAACGTAGAATTATCAAAATATTTCCGGATAATTAAGTAATGAAATTTATATAAGTCTTGATGACTTTCATAGTTCTTAAGGTTCCTTAGAGCTTCATGGCTTTCATGGTCCTTAATATAAATTAAATAGTAACCACTTAAAATCACTAAAAATATAAAGAAATTATTCCAGCAACTTTCACTCACTGCATTATCGTAGGCAGTAGAATTCTGCTGTTCAGGAGCTGCATACAAAGAAGTACCAACACCTTCGCTATGTGTAGTTATTGTTTCGTTTTTCGTAACTATAGTATTGCAAACCATCTTATTTTGATGAAGACATGCTAATCCAAAATCGCCCAAAAGTACAGATGGAATTGGAGAAGAGCTCTCATTTCGAAGGAAAATATTGCTCGGCTAAAACTAAATTACATCAAATATAATTTATATATTTCATCTATATCAATATAGATTTTTGTTTTTAACTTAGTAATTGAAAATTAAATTAGTAGAAGAATCCAATGAGTAGTGTTTTCTCTCTTTGGAATTTTAATTGCTTTGATTTTAAAAAACTGAATCATAATTATTTTATAATGTAGATTTGAAACCAAAGCAATTAAATTATATTTTCGGGCAGTTCATTAATTATATATATTTTGTGAAAAAGAACTTACGCAGCTTACACTAAACATCAACGTCGCTTACGCCAAAGTGATGTTAAATTAAACAATAGCTTCGAATTTATAATAAACAATGTCAACAATCCAAAAGTTCATTAATTAAAAAGAATCACTGATATAATATACGAATAAGTTAAATGATATAAATAATCTTCAAATCACTCCAGATATTCCAAAATCATATCCAAGAAAAATTATTTTTTATAAATATAAATAAAATCGAAAATTAACCAAATGGAATTAAGATAAAACCATTTTCCAGTAAAAATATGACTATACTGCCTTTCTTGAATTTTTTTTAATAATCTATGAACTAAAGTAGTGAATAGTAAACTAATTTTTCTCGAATCTAAGGAGACGAAAAACAAACTTTGATGTCCCGATGAATAATTTTTTTGGAATGTAAGTGAGCTACTGCAGACATCAACTGCTCCATGATGCTTCTATTCAATTGTCGATTTTTCTTTGGTCTGATTTCTACGATGATGTATATAAACAAGAAAAATTCCTAGTACTCAATTGAAACATTATCAATAAACTCTAAAAAATATAAATAAAAAAATACCGGCATTTCGTTCAGTGAAATAATCGCTGAGAGTACGTGAACAAAGTTCCATTTGTACGAACATAATTGCAGTCCCCTTAAATAAATTCAACTGATGCAAAGAAATTCAATTTCAAAATTAATAAACTATGTTTACCGATTGAGGTAGTATTAAATTTATTGGATCAATTATCTTGCTCTCTCTTGCAACAGTTAAGCTTCGATTGGAAAAAATATTTCGACGCATCTTCCACCCTTCTGAAATCATTGAATTTGAGGAAGTTGAAGGCTGAATCCGAAAATGACCTTTTTTTGTAGAGACTTCACCAAATTGTTCTCCCAAATCATTTTCATCCTAAATCATATAAAAAAATCTACTTAAAGTAACGCAAAACATAATAACTTTTAAAGACTTACAATACAAGCATATTTCAAGCAAAAATATTTAAGAGAAAAAAAAAGCATCTGGAGAAAAGCAAATTCAATTCTTGCCAAAATTTTTTTAGATTTTATTGGTAATACGTACCACTTGAACGAACTTTGAGCAAGCATGAATTGGTGATGAAATATTTTTTCTTGAATCCTTCCAAGTAACTTCCCCCCTTAATTTTAAAATTTATTTGAATCATAGAACTTCTGCTCATTCATACTGAGGAGAAATTAAAACACATATAAAAAAACAACCATCTAACTTACTCATCATTCGAATAATCATTGTCCTCTCCGGATGGCGCTGTCTGCAAATCTTGCAGCTCTATCCAAGCTCCATAATACCGCACGATATTTTTGTGCTGAACAACTGCAAGCAGACGAACTTCATTGACAATCTATAATTCAATGAATTTGGAAATCTAAATAAAACAATTCATATCATTTTAGAACTAATCCATCAAAAATCTATATTAGAGAAATTCAAAACGGAGAAAATTGAAGTTTGGCACAAATAAAAAAAAGTTTTTTTATTATCAATCATTAGAAATTATTTTTTTGAAATTACTGATTAATGCAGATAGCGTTAACCTTCGTCATTGATTTAGACATCGTTAAGTTGAACTGGATTTTTTTTATGGCATAGTCACAGTCATCAATATTAGAGTGTACCTAAAACGAAAATTCATAGTAAGAAGACATTTGAAGTCTCTAAAGCTATAAATCTTACTTCATTTTTCTTGATATAAACAACATGGACAAGATAAAAGAATCAAGTGTAATAGAAATGTCTCTGTTTGAGTTCAGTTATAAAAACAAAGTTTATATAGTTTATATATGGATATCTATTAGAAAGTTCATTATTTTCATAATATAAATACAAATCTATCCCAATACTGAAATCTGAAATTCCAAATATTACATGAAAAACTTGTCCAAAACCTCCACATCCAATTCTCCTGATTTCTTTGAAGTCGACGCTATATCGGCTTGATAAAAAATATTTCCTTTTTTCAGCACTATTAACGGTTAAACTGCAATCAAAAACTCTAGATTACTTAGGTCTTTCCTCACAAAAAAAATTTAAAAACGAATTTTTTTTAAACAATTTTTTCTCAAATGAATTTTTCTCATATGAATGATAAAATGCTATCTGATTATGATTAGGCTGCAATTCTTCTTTTTTCTTAAATCTGATTTTATATAGTACGAGGGTAATGTACCCATTTTCGATTTTTAAATTTGTAGCAACATTTAGAGTTTCCTTTAATTTTCTTCTAATTGCGATACGAAATGCTCTGTAGTCTTCAGAGAGATATGAAGAATGGATAAAGCGTCCAGCAACCTGCCTCAAGACTGAAACAATTATCTGATCTAGCAGTTCACTTCAAAACGAACTCTAAAGAGTTATTTAAAGTCTAAAAATTTAATATCTTTAGGGACATTTAAAGAAAACAATAGATTCTCAATTGTTTAAAATAAATTTCCCGAGTAATGGGGTAGTCTATTAATTCAATTGAAAAATTTGACACAAAAAAACTGTATTAATTCTATCATCAAAAGCTGTAAAAAAAAGTGCAAAGAAGAAAAAACGTTAAAGGTTTAAATGAAGAGAAGAAATGCATTCAGTTAACTATAAAATATTTAACGGGAAATATAAAACATTTAACGGATTCATCCACAAAAAATATACTGAATGTATGAATACATTTATAGAAGTACAGACCATAAAATTAAATATTAACAAAATTATACCTTCTCGAAACTGAATATTTAAACCATCAAATTCACCGTTGCAAAGCATTTCAATGATCGATGCAAAAAAAATTTCCATTTGAAACCGTTTCATTTTTTCACTTCGACTTTTCTTTTTTGGATGAATAAATAGATTTATCTTCATTATCTAAATAAATACTAAATTACACTAAATATTTCAAAGAATCTATGATAAAATGAAAATGCATGCTCTCAGTCCTTTACAATGAATATTCATGAATTGAAAACATTAAGAAATCATTCAGAGGAACAAAAAAATCTACGTCCTGCCGACTAATAAGCTAATCATATTTTACGTTACTAATTAGCATTTTTAAATCAATTACTTCACATAATGAAGCAAAAAAATTTAGTGGAAGAAAAAAAAGAGTGAAAATGCTTAGAAAATTTGTCAAAACATTTTCTAAATCAGAAGAAACTTCTAATATAGATCTCTCAAAATATAAAAAAAAGCAAGGGAAACACAACAAATATTTACATGAAAAATCCGCAAAAATCATTGGAACAATAGCCCATTTCTTCAATTCTTCATTTCTGTTATTACCGTCACCACTAATTTCATCACAACAAAGGAATTCTAGAAGTTCTCTATCTTTCAAACCACTCTTCGAATCCCTTCTTATTGTACCGTTATCTAAAATACCTGAAATTATTATCATAATTAGACAAGCGGATATTAGGTGAGTCAGTGTGAAGGGAAAGTCCAACGCAAACTAGTTCAATTAATTAAAGCTACAATTAGTATATACATATCACTGAAAATTATTTTTTCCATAATTTAGCAAACCTTTAGATGAATTCATAACTGGATAATTAAGAATGGGATCTCCAAATACCAAACTGGCATTTATATTTCCAACATTACTGTCGATATCTTTCGCATTTTTATTCTGTTTTTCGGCTGTTTTTCCCTTGTCCGTACAATATTCATCACCTCTGGATTCAGAGCTAACTTTCGACTGAGCTCTAGAACTACCAAAAGCGTTACACTCCTATAAAAATTAAGCATAATTAACTCGCAGAAAACAGTTTCAAATATCTGAAGATACTACCTCATAATAAAAAGAGCATGTGAAGAAACATATCTCCTCTCCACTCGAGATTTAATAATAAATAAATTAAAATAAAATTGGTATAAAATATGATTGGTTCATAAGATCTCCTCGAAAGGTGAAGTTCATCATTTTCAAAACGCAGCCTTTGTTTCATACGTAAAAGACGTGCTGCACTAAATATAACAGTAGCCATATTTTTGATCACCAATGTAAGTCCCTTTTACATTTAGCATTCCGTACATTATCACTAATGTAATATGAAATGACGATTTACTTCAAACCGTGCATCACAAATGAAAAACTTCGCGATAAGACTTGACGATGCAAAAAAAAAAAGAACACCTACTTCAATATGCACCATATTTATTCTGCACAGTGCTTCTGATAACAAGATAGATCCCAAAATGAATTCAATGACCTGATTGTTGCTAATAATTTAACCTGCTTCTATGGATATCAGTCTCACCAAATTTCAATGAAACTGCAAGATTCATTTACTGTTTAGAGATATCAAATCTTCGTGTTGTCTTCATAAGAATTCTACGAATAAAATACAAAATAAGTGCAAGCAGACTTTCACATCAAAGATATTTCATGATACTTTAAAAGACTTATTAAAAATAATTAGGAAGGTCAGATCCAGTTCGAAAAAAGTCAAAAACACTTCAACTCCAAACTATAGTAAATTGTTGAATAAAAATCCAAGCGTATTAGTCTTCTCAATTTGAGCGATTAAAAAAATTTAAACTTCACTAATTAAACGAATGAATAATCTCCAGATAAATAACTGTCACTGAAAATATCATCACTTATAGTCGTTAGAAAATTTTATACGTATTACGTAAAATAAAAATAAAAATAAAAATAAAGCCACAAAAGATAAGGTAAGATAGGTAAGCACCTATCTTCTGAGATAAATAAAATGGGTAGAAAACTATAACAGATAGAAAAACCAGCATCAATTCCTATACGGCGATATATTCAATTTTTTCTCATTTAATTCAAATTTCTAATTGAAACTTTTGAACAGAAATCAATAAAAACGGTTCATTTCACATGTTTCTCTTCTTTTTATGAATTAAGAAGATTGAAAATTCATGAGTCGAATGGTTTTCCAGAATAATATCAGTTCAGCCTATAAAAATTAATATTCACAAGAGCCATCCTTCCAGCCATTTAGCCATCGTTCATTCCACTTTGTACAATCATATTCGGGTTTACCAAGTTTTTTGTTAACTCGGTTATGCAATCCACACATCCACAATGAAAATTTTTCACGATCTTCAACATCTGGTGGATATTTTGCTATGTCCCGACGTAGGTCTTCCGCGCAATGCGAACATGGATATGTCTACAAAACAGAATCAAACTTCGCAAATTTTTTTCTAAACATTGAATAAATATCAAATGCAATTATTCAAATATCGAAATACATCCACATAACAAGAACTACATTAAACCTAATAATTATATTTTCACTAATTCTAGCACATCAATATTTTCATATAAAGTCGTATATTGCACTAAAAGTTTAAATACTATTATGACGATTAAATAAGGACAATTAGTAAATTTTACAGCATAATCGCGTAATTTGATGTTCAGAAATTACTAATAAGATAATTCTCACAGTTTTTTAAACTGAAAATAATACACTGAAACACAAGATGAATGCATGCCTTTAGCTCATTTTTTTCCCAACTCTAGTAAAGTTTTCATGAATATCAAAACGAAAAAAAAATTGAAAAGACTAACTTTTGATACTTTAAGCAATTTAGTAGATATAAGAAGTTATTTGAATTTATAAAAAGATAGTCGAATTGCAAAAAACTTGCTTCATTATTTGCTAGGTTAATCAAAAACTTAAAAATTTGCTTCATTATTTATTTTGTAGGGTAATCAAAAACGTTCCATGTATTTTCTCGTGCATTTGCGAAAGTAAGCATGAAATTATATCAGCAGCTAAGTGATAAATAATGTCTCAAGAGCTATAAAAAAACATTATCAACCTTTCCTAACACATCTATTAGGGTCCTTGCATTTTTTTTTTCTTCAAACGATGGTTTAAGGGGATAATATGCTGCTATTGTATGGAGCAGATTCCAAGTTGACCTTCCCAATTTTTCAATAGTGACAGGACAATCGGTTCTCATTGGTTTCGTTTTAGTTGAATCCTAAAAAAATCGGCTGTATATTTTTTAAAAGTTCCTATGTGACGATAATGATATATTTTTTTTCTTTGTAATAAAGTATAAGATTTCCTTAAATCCATTTTGTCATTCTTAAATTTTCAATAAAAATTTCAAAATAAGATAAGTATAGCTAATCATAAGAATCCGCACCGTACCTTGAATTATAGTTTTTTCTATGGCCCTTAAAGATGATCCACAAAAAAAAATAATTCTTTTCAAGATCATTACTTATCTTTCATGCAATGATAAATATAGGATCCATTTCTTTCATGCAATGATAAATAGGATACAAACCGAAGAAGTCTGATTCGCTGATGACTGTTGTGTGTCATTTTCCAAAGACACTTTTCCGACTAGCTTTCGAGCACGTTCCATCAATTCTTCGACGCTCATACATGCACGACAACGTTCATCACGAACGACAGATGGAGCAGTCGACATAGCAAACACTGTCTGCTATGATATACAAAATTCTCAAACTAAAAATCTTTGGAAGCTTTTACTTTACTTTTTTTTTCTTCCATTTTTTTCATTCCTTTTCTTCCATTATCTTAACATAATATACTATACACTTGATAATCTCTCTGATAATATGTTTGATTGCAATAACAACAGTATGCTCATCACTTTGTATAACAAGATTTTTATCAAAACTGAACTGCAACTTACAGAGAAATAGACTGCAGTAAATTGAAAAACCATTGCACAATATAACCAAATGATAAATCAATGATAAAGATTTCCAGTGAACAGACGTATCAAGTTTTTTGCAAATTTCTGTAAGCCCCTGATTACTATTTTATTTTCTAAAATAGAAATAGCGTTACATGAAGAAAATTAAATATTTCAAATCAATAAAACAAAAAATTACAATCATCAACTAACAAAGCTGATTCATCAGTTAAAAAAATCCATGACAAAATGAAGAAATAAATATATCAATTTTGCTTTCACGTAAAAAAGAAATTTGAAATAATCATAATGTACTACTTAAGGTGCGTAGTGCACTGGAAGATGATAGTAATTTCTGCTCCTAATTTTTTGAACTACTTAAGACTGTCCAAATTAATGTAATCGGCTAAAAGAGGCAGCACGATGAACGATGCAGCAAACTTCATCTGAGGATGACTTAACTGAAGAGATCGGCGAACGCAAAATTTCATGAATGTGATGCAAAATTAAATCGATAGCAACATTGTTATCAGCACCACGGGGGATGATAACGTCAGCATACTTCTTTGTCGGTAAACAGAATTCTTCAAATGCTGGTTTCACAAGATTTAGGTACTGATGAAGAACCTAAAAGCAAACAAATGCTTCAAAAACTAAGACCTAATTACATCACCAATTTCCAGCAACTTCGTATTTATAAGTATTCATTTTTATATCATATTGAGCAAAAAAAAAAGCAAATGCAAATGTGAATCCTTCAAATTATTTACCTGGGATAATGAGCGTCCCCTTTCTTGAGTATCCCTCTGAACACGTCGAGCTAGACGGTCGTCGGAGTCAGCATCAACAAACAGCTTCATATCAAAAAGATTTCGCAATTCCTGATCATAAAGAATCAATATTCCTTCAACAATTATAACATCTGCTAATTCAATTACATCAGAATCTTTTGATCTGAAAAATTTTTAAAACATCGTTGACGTCAACAAAAATAAAAAATGAACAAAAAATTTCTCTTGAGAGGCACAAGGTACTAAGAAATAAATGAAATAAAGATCGGTATATTAAACAACTGTTCTTCAAGAATTCAAATAATATAAAAGTTTAGAAGATTATTCCTTTACTAATAGTAAATATCAGCTTAAGGATCAAGCACGTTTTTCTGCAAAAGAAGTTTAACAGATTGTTTGCATGGCATTAATAGGGAAAAGTGAAATATTAACCTTGAATTGGTGTAAAAATCATATTTTGGAATAATAACACTTTCACCTTTTTTCATTTTATGAAGGACTGATATCATTAGTGAATATTCAACCGCATCTAAAACCTGCCTTCAAAAATTAAAATATATGCATTGGGATAACAAAAAATAGCTATATTTCCGAGAATGAGGACTGAAAATCAAAATTTTAGTCGTAAACGAAAATTCGGACTAATATAGACACAAAACCTGGATGATCAAAATTGAATTCTCCACGACTAGCTCTTTTGGTTTCTTCGTCCGTTAGATTGCGATAAAATGAATCTTGTGATATGGTCACAACTCGCCGTTCATGAGCTTTTCCGAGTTTCTCCATTATTCGCGAACATACTGATGACTAAACATTATAAATTTATAATTGCTTCAAAATCAAAAATATACGTACTGGAAAAAATGTGATAGTTAATAAAGCTGAAAACAAATCCACGATCAAAGTGTTATGTATGTCACACATACGTGTCCGCTTCAGATTATTCAAATTCATTGCTTTTTATCAGATCTCTTCATCACTCTTTCTTTGAAAACTTAGTCTTCATTAAACTGAATCTCGCAGCATAGTTCTCATATTACTGTACGGTCAAATTCTGCTATATCATTGTAAAAAGAAAGCAATAAGCATAACATTCGCAATAATTCACTAATAAATGAAAAATATCAGTTAAATGGGTGCTATATATATCAGTTACAATGTGTCCAGCACTTGATTCTGCCATATACTTCAAGAGACAAGTAGCAAAATGTAAAATAACCTTTCCGGAAGCTGTCCCACCAGCGACACCAATAATAAATGGAACTTTCGTTGCAGCAATTTTTGTTGTTGTGAGAGGCTCAAAACCAGGCACTATATTCATCTTTGATTCCTCACATTCTAGTATGCAGTGGTCATCATTTTCCATCTGCAAATAATAAAGCATGCAATTACTAGCATAAATAACATTTTTATCTTGCCTCATCATTCAAGAGAGTGAAATTAAAATATGCAAAAAAGAGGAAATATAAAATCATATGAAGTGACTATTTCATATGATTATTTCAAATTACTCAAAACTGCAGCATCAAAATCAATATTTTGAGTTTTTATTCAAAGTGATCCACATTTTTTTAAGAAACAAGAACAAATTTATCAAACCACAGTTGTAGTACATATATTGAACTCTTGTAATATATTGAACTATTTGAAGAGCAATAAAGAATTCCTGGAGTTTAAAAGGTTTCAATATTACGAACAAAAAAGAACTTCAAACTCGAACTTCAAAAGACTTCTGTATTATTTTAGTTTTGTGACAAATTCCAGATAAGAATAAAAGAGATGGACCCGATATGTCCTTAATACAGGTTCGAAAACTTTAGGAATTGCAGATCAATAATCAGAGGTCGTGAATATTATTTGCTTGAAACCTACGGATTTTTTCTAGAGTATGAATAAATCAAATCATAAGGAACTGAATACTAATTTCTTTAATACAGCAGTCAGTAACGAAGGAAAAATACAGTTTTTTATGAATAAATTCATGTTTTAACAGTACAAGACTAAAAACAACAGATAGTGAACTATAAGGTCAGTGATCGCAGTATGCAGAAATTACTATGAACACAGAAACACCGGTTCGACCTTCCACTGGATATGAAACTTCACTGATTTTAAGATGAAAATTCACGAAAATTTCGATTTCAAGTTTCCGATGATATGTATCAAAGAGGTCCCAAACAATTTGATATATCAGTTTGTCAAATGTTCATATACAATTACTTGTTTTCTTATCCACGGTAATGACTCTACTGCACGTAAGGTATAGTAAACAGCTAATTAATTTTGATCCGTTGTTTCTCTTTGACATATTCGCGTGTAGCAGCATCGATGAGAAAAATGATATCGCCTCTTCCAATTTTTTATCTCGTAAATTTTCGTCCGCATCGATTCTGTATCACTGCTATCATTCTTTTTGCTCATATACTAGCATGCAGCAAAAGCTTGAAATCAGGGAAATCTAATTTTCTTCTTACTTGTCCCCGGACCCCAGATCAAGATTAGCAGTTACAACCAGCAGAATAAAGTTTTTAAGAATGGTGGAAAAACACAACTAGAAAGCATGATAACTAACGGAAGCATATATTTTCTGTTAAAAACACTTTCTCATTTTTCAACACTTTCGAAAAATCACAAAATTTCCATAGTGCGACAATTTCATCAGTAAGTATTGAACTATCTAATTTGTTTTGTTTGCAGCACCAAACAATAAAGTAAAATTTATTTATGGCTCTTTAAACAACAGCAACAGAAAACAAGATTAAATTTAAGCGTTTTCAGATGGCATGCTTCGAATAATATCTGAATCTCCAGCATCCGTAATCGATAATGTGCAAACACGAAACAACTTTCCACATGCTGTACCTAATTCAATATTGTTACCGTTATAATGATGAACGCCTGTCTTAGCCAACATAGCATAATATTCAATTTCACTTTTCCTGAAATCAGCTAAATTTTGTTTGCCAATTACGATTTGAATGCAGCATTAATAATCTTATTTACACTTGGTCACAATGTGTAACACTTACTGATCACAAAATATATTTAATTTTTGCGAAGGAATCAATACAGACATTTAACAGCATTGCAAAGTAAAAATCGAGACTAGATAGCAGAATGAGTATATACGCATGAATGCTTGAAGCAAACCGCAAACACACTAATGCAAACATAAGCTCATCAAATTGAAATTCCTGAACTAACAAATAATATCGATAATCTTCTTAAGCAATTGTGCATTTGCAGCACTGATTAAACTAAATTTTTTTACTAATTACATATACACATAACGCTGATCACTGTTATTAAGAACAATCAAAACCATGAAAACTTTCACTTCTATCATTTGTGGAAGCAATTTGGTCACCTCATTATGTTGGAATTATTCAACTAAATCCATATAGCTCAAACAAATTTAAGTATATGCATGATAAACCTGAGAGGTGGTGTGTTGTTAGCGATAATTACCAACTTGGCTTTACCAGCTCTCAATGTTTTCAATGTCTGTTTGTATCCTAAGCAATATTTCCCACTTTTCATCACCATAGCAAGTCGTGCATTGATGTTTTCTGTTGATTTTTTCTACAATTTTTCAAATACAAAGAACAGAACTGAGGAAGAGCTGATAAGAGCAAATTCTAATAGGTTGAATGACAAAGCTATTTTGCAATTAAAACTACTGATCATCTGAATTTTTAGAGATAATAACTGACAATTCTGCAAACGATTTCTTAGCTTAAACATGGTAATAGCAATGATTACTACCGATGATGATAACTATAAATTCAGAGTGTCCTTTTCACGATTCATCCCTTCAATTATATACATTTTGGAAGAGACGAATACACTTTTTATAGAGTGAAACTGATATGAAATATTCAAACCTGCTTCTTCACTGCCATTCTTTGCTGTAAGCTTACTATTTTTCAATCTGAAAAACGACTGCACACATTATTTAGCAAGGACATTTAATAATGCCACCCACCTTACCAAAACTAAATCCATCCACTCATCCTAACACCAATGAGACTCGTTTTCGGCCACAAGGGATCCAGGATGAAATTGTTAAATCCTGTTTTTATTTTAGCTAATTAGTGTTATGACATTTGGGGAGAATAGCAGTGGTATCATCAAAAGTTGAGGGAATGGAGAGCAGCAAGAGAAGATGCTAGGGAGTGGAGATGTTATTGTGGGGTGTTAATTTAATTAAAACATCATGACAGTTTCATCGTTAATTGCGGGAGAAATAACATTTCATGATTTTATGAGTACATCGAAAGATTCCATTAGCAAAATAGTATCATTCAAAAATGAAAAATTCAGTTGCTAATCAAGTGCAGAAGTCGATGAAAATTGTTCATTTTATAAAAATTTATGAAATATTCAAATAATGTACAAAATTTCGAAAACTTATTCTTGTCTTATTAAACCTACTTTTGCCTTCTGCAGAGAATATCTTGCATTGCGAAATAATTTCACAAGTATGTTGTAATTGATAGCTTCAAGAATGAATAAGTTAGGCGACAACTTTTCATTTCAAAATTCAAATCCTTTAATCAAATAATGAGAATATAATAAGTTAGACAACTATATGATTAGAATCAATTAGTTAAGTTCTTAATTTGAGTTTGTTGTGCATTTGTGATATGGTACAACTATAGTTAAATAAGGAAATAAAGCGGGAATGATAGGAAGTTTGAATAGTAATTCATACTTGTCTTTTATTTGATCACAATTTCTTATAAACTTTGCTCATGTGGAAAGTCACGTCGCCATGCTGATCTGATCATATGAATAGATATTGGCATGATTGACGATTCGCCGCCTGATTGCTGTTAATCATACAGGCAGCAGTTTTGACCCAGATCTGCAATCCAATAATCTTTTCCGAATTTGATCTGTTCCAGTTATTTTATTCTTTAAACCATATTGCAATTTTTCATACCATTCATTCAATTAAAACATTTAAAGAAAATATAGAAACTGCTTGAGAATGCCTGTATGTCTATGATTTAATTAAGTGAAGCTAAATTCATGAGTACTTAAAATTCATTGTTAGATGATAAGTTTATTTATTTATTTAGTAGTGCTCGCTAAGCTTGATTTCTCACGATAAGCATGTGGCTATGAAAGGATATAGTTGTTTGGATTGATCCTATACAAATTTTCGAAAATGATTAACGACTAGAATTGGAATGACCTTGAATATTCAACGGGTTATTAATTGAATGTTTAAAGATCATCAGTCGATGATAATATTTGTCCCTTTTTAAAAGCACAACAAAATAAAGTATATATCCTTAGAACACAGAATCTTCATTTATGAATAGCGATTTTAATAACTTGACAAAGTAAACAGTTAAGAGTATCTCATACATACGAAATTTATGTAAGATAATGATCCAATTTTATATGCTCGGAGATAAAACCAGATTTTTATTATTTCATCTAACGAGCAGATAACTAATTAAACTCTTTTATCTATTGCTTCTAGTATGTGGTTTGAATATGTTTTACGAAAACTTATTTTTCGTCAGAACGAAACTCTTCCAAGTGCATTAAAGCTTTTTCTGTGGCAGTTTGTTTGGATTATACCTTATTTACTGGTTAGTTAATTCATATTTCCTTTGAAATCAATTTGAATTACAAAACGAGCAAACGCTGCAAGCTGCACTTATTTATTGCAAAGTGCATGTAGAAGACTTATTCTCTTTAAAGTGGACAACATTTGACGCAAAAAAGATTCTGCTCAGCTGTTGTTCACTTCAAAGATAGTAAGTCCTTTACATATATCTTTGAAGAAATGCAGCGTTCTTCAAATTTTACATTTTCAGAAGTTCTTAATTCCAAAATTAAATTCTCAGTTGCATTTCAAAATTATTGCAGTTAGCGAATTATTTGGAACGGAATCTGTTTCCATTGCGTTTATTATGTTACACGCAGCACGAGTTGCTTAATGTGCCACATGGTGAAAAGATTGAGTTCAACTCGTGTTTGCGACAATTCTTTTTATCATCAAGACAAAAGAATAACAAATGCTTGTATGAGGATCCTGTACGAGTCCTTATTAGTCCAAGGATTTCACGTCACATAGACAGAGTGAGTGTGGTGCGTAGTGCACCATCGGGACATGAATATCGTAATTATATTCGAGAAACGTGGAAATCTGATATGGAGCCGAATATTACTGTCATTTTTGTCCTGGGTACTAATGGCTATAAGCTAGAACAAGAAGCTGGAATTTATCAAGATATCATGCAGTTTGATTTCGTCGATTCATATTTCAATCTTACACTGAAAATGATTTCAATATATAAGTATTTCTTTAAAAAATTTCCCCATTTAGAAGAAATTATTATGATTAATGACGATACTATTGTAAATGCCACGGCTATAAAGAAGGTATTCATATCTTCATTGTAATTCATTTTGATAATAATTTGACTTATTTATCTTGAATGCTACATTCTTTCTAATTTCTTCTTTCCTATTTGTCGGTTTAATTTCGATTTTACTGAAACAATTCTTGAGGAAAAAATTTTTTACAAATTTTTAAATCGAACACTACAATAAAATCATAAACAACGAAATCAGAATGGATAGTTCTCTGCCGTTATATGATATTTTAAATCAAATCTAAGCGAATAGTACTACTATTATTTTTGAGCTTTGTTACTAATTTAGAAGTTTTTTATATGAAATCTTTTCCAAAAAAAAAAAACTTTTTTTATCTAAAGAAACATATTTCAGATGAATCGGTTGAAAGGTGCGGCATTACGTGGAAAAGTATCACGCGGCTACCCGAGATTATTTCTGAGCTCACTGCTATGGTATGTACCATATGAAATATATCCAAAATTGTGCTATCCTCCATTTGTACAGGTTCACTTTTTGCTGACAAGTATCTTACTTATTAAACTTATTAATTTATCTTTAAACTGGAAGCAGAAGAATTCTCATAAACTTTTTTCTTCCACAAAAAGCTTTAAAATTTCGGCCCATTTGCTTACTTTGCAAATTAAACTGATGCTTATATAATCAATTATCATAATCTGTTAACATTCATAATATTAGATGACAAATTAATTTTAAGGTAGAATTTTATAATAATCGAATGAAATCTACAATCGATGATTCCTCGTTTCTGCGTATTCTTGCCAATTTGGCACATAAATGTTTCTGAAAAGTAATTAAATAATTATGATACCCATTTTTAGCGTAATTTTCAACTTCAGTTGATGTGGTATATGATTAAAGCGTCATTGGTTTATAAGAGACTAGCAAAAGAATTTTCGGTGTAGGCTGGTTTTTGAATGTGACCAATCTCTTGATGTCTATCAGGTGAAGTTTGTTGTAAAATACATGCATTTCTAATTAGACTTCTGATATCACTTTAGGGCTCAGGTTTTATTATAACACGTGAGGCAGCGCAACGTATAGTGAGCAACATTTGTTCATTTCCGCGATTTAATCTCGATGACGTTTTTATGGGTATTTTGGCTAAGTGCTTGAGTATCAACTTGGAACATACAGTTGGCTTCGACGATTATAACTCAAATAGTTTTATCATTTTTCATTATCAATGGTCTCGCTATTCTGTGACACAATTAAATTTTTTGTATAAGAAAATACTTGGACATTTCTGACTTAGACGAGGGCAACAAAATGAAAATCAGTATTTTGTGTGTGTATGCTTATATATGCACTATGAAATAAATAGAGTTGAAGTACTAGTGAACTGTAGAAGTTTTTGAAACTTCCCTTAAATGCTTGAAATCAGTACATCATTTTTAGTTTTCGCGCTACAAAAGTTATTTTTTATTACGCGTATTTTTCGTGTAAAAGCAAATTTCTATAAAATGAGATTTTTCACCGACTTTTACTATATGTTTTTTCTGAGCTTACAACTGTAACTGTAAATTATTGAAGTCCATAGTGAGACGCTATTACTTTTAAGTCATTGTGATCATTAGTTTGCGTACATCCATTGACTTGTACTGTCAAACAATTTTATAACTTATTACAACTTTAAAAACTTTAGAATTCCTCGCATCTTTCATAAAAAAATCTTTTATTTTGCATTAATGTTTTCGCTGATTCCGTTCAAATGGTTTCTCGCTACAAATTGTTGTTATATATCTTTGTTCAGATTCCAGCTATGAGGGATGCTCACTGACAATACTAAGATGATTGTATCAGCAACAGAATGAGAAGAGAAAGTTTTTGAAAGCATTTCGTCATCATGTAAGAACTTTCATTGAAGCAGATATTAGCAACCAATCTTGCTAAAACCTCTAAAATCTTGTTTTTGTCATAATTTTTCCAACTTATACATGAAATCAGATATAAAATGTGAAAAATCTATCCAGCCACTTTTTCAAGAGTTTTTCAGGGCGATAAAAGGTAATGAAATTGAAGAAATGCAGTTAATTTTGGCTTATCATTTTCAAATTCGAAGTGGTACTGGAATATAGAAAATTTGTTGCACAATTTATTAATGTTTAGATAGTTTTCTATTAATTAGTTTTCGCAGAAATATTTAAAATATTTCCATACAGATAATTTCTCAGAGATAAATATCATAAAAAGGAATTCCTGACATCGATTCATAACTATACAGAAGCGTTTGTACGGCATTATCAATCATCTGAAATGTTATCTTTTGGAGTGATAGTGAATTATTGCTATTTCATTAATTATAGCATAAAGGATCATATCGCAACAATTTAGCTATTAGAAATTTTAATACTTCATCATTCAATTGATAAATTTTTCATTTTATCATGGATTAAATTTTACTGGAGAATGACTTGATAGATGTATTATTATTATGCCGGAAACAAAAAAAATTGGATATAGTTTTTATCCAGACACTTTTGCATAATGTAATATAAATTTTAAATTAAGATTGAATTAGGCAGAAAAAGTCAATTTTCCGATGAGTTCTTCCTTACTAATCAAATTAAAATTGCATTTAAGACTGAAAATCCATTCATTGCGTGGATGGAACTTAGCTAAAGAAACCTAATGACAATAAATCTTAGTTGAAGTAAATCTTAATTATTAGCTTTGCTCGGCAAAGCTTTTTAACATTGTAATATTTCATATAAATTAGGACATTTCTAATTGCTAAATTTCTCACGAATTACCACTGCACATAACCATGACACCAAACAAATATGACACAGATTTATGTTGATTATGTATTCGCAAGATCTTAGCACTTCAAATGATATAAATCTCATTGTCAGTATAAATGGTTATCGATTACTATAGAATATATAGTATAAGTCATGAGAATTTATGAAAAAAACAAGAAATTATTAAAAGAAACTTTTAATTACTGGGAGAAATTTTTTCTAGACATTGTGTTGCTCGTATATTTAACAATCAGTATATGACAATTATTTGATTAATTAATTGAAAGTGTTCATCCAGTTTGAATTCTTTGTTTTAAAAGATTTTGTAAATGACTGATAAAGAGGGTGGCATTGAGAAGTTACTGAAATTTAAGAAAGCTTTCTATTGTCGTTCTCGAGTAACAAAGTGTTGCTAGCCATAACTGGATCATCCGGAAACAAAATAGCAAGGGCATCGTTGATTCGACTACAAAACTCATTCAAGCTGAAGTACTGCTCGAACCGTTTTCGCTGTAATGAACATAACAGTTACTTTCTTCATCAATAGAATTATTCTGGGTTGCTAATCGTTTAGTGCAGTATGTGATGGTTACTCATGAACCTTACTGAATGACCATTGAACTTAATTCATTTCACGAAAAAGAAAAAAGACTGAATTCATAAATCTGATTTTAAAAAAGAGAAATCATTGAGAGATATACAAATACAAATATAAGTGATTTAAGTTGTTGTTACGAATAATAGAAGTGGTGAAAGCAATAAGAGGAAGATACTACCTGATGCTTGTAGATTTCATCATTATCAAGAGCTGGCCATGAACTTCGTTTCATATGTTCCTCCATGGCAATTGCTAACAATTTTTCGTCGGGAGCAGCTATCTGCAAAAATAATTTTTAAAAAATAAAGCTAAAGGTCTAAAGATGAGTGATGCTATTACCAGGATAATAATATAAAAGTAAACATATCAAATAATCATTAGTTTTCAATGAATTCAACGTGCAAATGAATGTTTTGAAAATGGATTTCTTCTATGGTAGAACATTCTAAAATAAGATCTTGGATTTCTTGAGAAAATTCCACGCACTTACCAGGAAGATATGTCAAGACAACGATGTCAGAATATAATGAATAATGTGTAATATTTGGCACTCATTTCTATTCAAATTCAATAAACTTCCCTAACTTAGCAATGACTTTATTCTAATTCCAAGTATCAAATGCGGTTTTAAAAATTAGCCTATTTAATCCAATAATAAAACACATATCATGTTTTACTTATAAGAAATAATGTAAGAAAAACTAATAATATGATATTGATTGTCAAAAAACATTAAATTTCCTTTTCATCGCTTTATAAAGATAATTTTGAAAAAACTGAAGAACTGATCTGAGATGAGAGGAAGCTTTAGGTTCTTAATGATAATTTTAGTTTTAATATAATGGCAAGTAATAATATCGTGAATGAATTTAGTGCAACCTAAATGATAGCAAAGAAGATTTGCAAGAAACTGAAAAGAATAGGGAGGAGAAAATAGATTCCATAGATAAGAAGTCATTTCGAATTACTAGATAAAAATTGCTATGAGATTTAGATTTTATGATAACCTGAAGAGAAATAAGCAGTGGTTGTCATTAAAATCTCTTAAAATTAAGTTGATGCTTTCCATATGAGGATAAGTATTTCTGCTGATCTTAACTATTATCACTGAACACTGCAGTAAATAGTGGGACACAACGATAGAAAATTTTATAAAGCACGAATGACCTCAGCAAAAAATGAAGGAATTGGAATAGGGAAGCTATGATCCACAGCACTCGATTAATATAAACTATCTGCTTACTTTTTAAGTTAATGTGTTTTTTTCTTTGACGAAGGGAGTTTTTTTTTTTCTCGCGGATTTCGAACACATTTAAAATAGATATTAGGATTATTCTAAAAAATCTGAGATTTCTAATAAATAAAATTAAGAAAAGTTCCAAGTTGCTTCACTAATATTGATAGCGGTTATTTTGATAATTATGATCGTAGAAAGCTCCAGGTAATAATTCACAAGAAATAAAAATAATAATTCTTGTGATTTTAGATAACTATGTAAATACTGACCTTTGAACCAGTTACTCCTTCTATCACTGTTTCTGCTGGACCGCCACTATTGCAGACCACAACCGGCCTACGTTGCTCCAGGGCTTCTATAGGTACAATACCAAAGTGCTCATTCGGTGGTGTGTAAAGAACTGTATCACATTCTCTATATAAAGCGAATTTTTCGGAATCTGTTGGAGATTGCACAAATTCTACGATATCATCAACCTGAAGAAGAATGGGAGAAGGCATTATCGTGTTAATTCATAGAAATGAATACTGTTTTATTTCTATCCAAAGAATCCACGCAATACTATTTGTATGGAAAATATTTCATTACCTTCAGATCATGTACCATTTTCTGTAATAAATTATAATAAATGCGTGATTCAGGTATATAAGGCATCACAGAACCCGCTAGCACTATACGAGGTTGCATCTTCCTCTTTCTTTTTAATAGTGCTGCAATAGACATTTTTAGATATGTAAAGCTCATTATCATCATATCAGCCCATGCACATCAAAGTGTTATCTTAACTTGTTTGCAATTTCGTAACATCCGGCTTTAAAACTTTTCAATGAAGTATTCAAACGAGATTTTATGAAAGGGCATATAAATGCCAGTAGAAATTCGGACATAATAAATCACTGTCAGCTGATTTGTAGCAAAAGCTAAAACCAAGTTAAGTTATATAGTAGCTAATCAATTGATTTGTTATGTATTAAATGATGATGAGAAGACGAATATTCTAAATATTTAAAATATAAAAGCAATAACTAGAAGAGAATACCAGCAGCTTTAACAATAATATCCAGCTTTTTCTCTGGCCAAAAACGATTAATCGACAAAAATGTGTAAAGTTTATTATTACGCTGATATTGCTTACGACTGACTGGATTGTCCCCAGTTTTAATAGCATCTATATCACATGGAGGATAAACTACCATTAGTCGGGATGGATTCACTTCAGGCATCACATAAAGAAATTGACTTTCTAAATCAAACATTTATAATACCTTCTGGAAATTATTCCAGATTTAACGTATTTCATTCTTCGCTAATATAATTTAACTTTTTTGGAATCTAGAAAGGAAGAGAGATTTGAAAAATGTCTCTTCTCAGGAAGTCTCAGAAAAATTTGGAAACTAGAAGCGAAGTCTTTCATTTTTAAAGTTAAAAAAACAATTTAATGATAATTTATTAAATTAGCTTTCTGTATTTTTTTTAGATTTTTTCAGCCAAATCCCGAAATCAATTTTCCGAAAATCAATTACCTGTAAAATGACTATTGACCATAATAAGGTCAGCTTTTTGGAACAACAAACCTTCGATTAAACCAACTATTCGCGAATACCAGCGATAGAGAAAAAAGCGAGCAGGAGTGACGAGTTGCTGCGGGAAATGGCAGTAAAATAAAATTTTAACCTTTGGGAATCGCCATTTCAGTAGCGGTAAGCAACTGTTAAATATTTCATGATTATGTGTTATGTCAGTTAATATTAAACTATGATATACTGTGATATTAGTGCAAACCTATATAATCAACATTATGAGTACAAAAGTATTATGAGTACAAAAGTAAAGATGATGCAGATATAAATGTTTCTATTCAAATACCTAGCACTGTGATCAATGATAATAAGATCAGGAACGAGACCGGAAAATATAAGCAGCCAAGCAAGTACGACATTCTGGGTCCACCAATCTCCTGGATGCAATGGCAAATTCACATCGCGTATTTCTGAAAAATATTTTTCGTAAACATAATTTGTGTCGCAAAAGGAGCGAAATAAGAATAACGGTTAGCAATATTATGAATCACTTAGAAATTATATCCCATGGTTTCATCTTTTATCCATGCTCATCACTTTGTATCTTTCTTTTACCTACAATATCTATAAATGCATGTCTTCAATCTGTCTGCATGTAATGATATCTTTATGATTCTGTACAGCTAATGTAAACCTCCCACATTACGGGGATATAGTCGCTTCCTTAATTGTTTTTCCTCCAATCATTACTCCCTGATTTTTTGTTTCCCACGATTAATTAGTTTATCCTGTTTATTACTCCTCAGTTATTTTATAACATGATAATTCTAGAACGTTCTACACAAATCACTATAAATACCTCCTAACCCTCCATATCATTCATTTCTTTCCATAGCATCTATCTTTACTCCACTCTACTATTTTCCTTCTTATGGTTTTATGCGTCGTTTATTCATGTATCCGTGTTTATTTGGTATGTCGTTTAATTACCCAAATTTGAGGTTCGACATAAACTATTCGAAGAATCAACCCAACAACAGGAAAAACTTCCACGACAATTTGTTAGTTGATGTAAACAACCACTTTACGTAACCAATCAATTTAAAAATGTTGGACATATTCGTAGAATCATTCTTGATAGTAACGCTATGTCATTACAGTTCAAACGATGCTATGATAACGGAAATGATTTACTTATTTATTTCAGATATCTTTTTATGTTTTTAAAAATAGACACAAAGAAAAGCAATGTAAAGAATAAGTAAGGATAGTGAAAGTTAATATAATTAATTGGTGATTTAAAATACACTGTCGGAAAGCAACGGAAAAGAATATAGTAATTCCTTTGTGTGTGATTTCCCATGAATGAGTGTAGAGTGTACGTGCGCATTTACTGTATTATGTAAGATGTAAGTTAAATTTGTATGCCTTTGTCTGTAAACTATATTTCATACTCAAAAAATGCTCTTTTCTCTTATACTCGCAATTATATCATGATCCATTACAGACTATACATAATATAGTAAAGGCGTCCCAAACAATACACTAGAAGATTTGCTTGCAAGAGATCATTGGATTCACCGCAACGAGCATTTTCTATTCTTCTTTACTATCAAAATAATTTGTCTTCCGTGCGTAATCTCTTAACCACTTTCATTTTATTCCCAATACTTTTCCACTGTATTTTGAGTTCGATAACTATTGAATAAATATTTCCTGATTTCTCACGCCAATTAACAACAAGACAAACTTTTCCTATACAGGCGTTTAGCTTAGTCGACCATTTCGCCGGAACTAGAAACAAGTGAATTTTATTAAGTCCTAAAAGATTTTTTAGAAATTAAATTTATTATTGTGCTACTAGCAAAATATGGAGATTCTTTTTTGTGGCTTATTGTTATCACAGCAGAAAATATTTTAACGGTAAATTCATTTACTTCTTAATTTTTTGAAACTTTCCTAGTCATCCAGAAATTAATACCATTTAAATAATGTTTATTAATTTAAAGCGTTCCTCTATTTTAAAATTTTATTAAAATTGATTAAATCATTTCTCTTTCTTTTCCAAACATTTCGTGCGAAATTGTGTAGCACTGCTTACTGAAATATTAGTAGATTTAATGTAAACTGATTGAATAATCAGCTGCAAACATTTGAATGAACTTAATATGTATAGTTTCATCACTACTGAATTTAATTCCATATCTTATGTGTTTCAGTATCCTAGCTTATCTAGGTGCTTCCATTTGTTTGGATACCTATGTTTCTTTTCGAATAAACAGATTAAATGTTCAGATATGAAATGTATCAGTATTCTGCACTGTATAATTACAGCCAAACTTATGCTAATTCAAAACCGGGAACAAACTGATAGAAGAAATTGTAATAGAAATAACTAACCCACATCATTAAATAGTTCAGTGTTCCAGTAGCAGTCAATCATCGTGGTATACCAAATAACTCGGTGCCCCAGTTCAACAAAATGTTTAATCATCCCGAGTGTACATCGGTCGGAGCCACCATTCCACTGCTCAGGATGCAGGATGACGACGAGCATGCCTTAAACTTGCCTAATTCAATGCTTATTGGTATAAAAAAAGTTTTTTATGATATAGTAATGATGGCGATAATGGTAATCAACTGGAGAGAAAACGAGGAAATTATGATTTACCAAGACTAAATTTTTCTTATGACTTAAACAATAATAAAAACACAATATTATGGTCTACCAGTTAGTAATTAGTAAAATTTTTGACAGATGATATGAACGATGCTGATATAATAATTTTTTTTCTTCTTTTTATAATTCATTTTGTTTCTTGTTTTTCCCTCAGTCTAAGCAAAATTTCACAAAAACTCTGTAATAACGAGGTTTCGATTCCTCTCCTGTCCTCATACTCATACCGCAATGACTATAAACTACCATGCAAATGCACAGATTACCAGTAATGTGTTGCAGAATCTGTACAATTATGGAAATCAATATAGATGTTTTTCATGTATCTATTTCCTTTGCGCGAGTTATGCTATTATCCATGAACCAATGCTGTCGCGAAAGTCGCAAAAAAATAAAATAAATTTATACAAATAAAAATGGGAATGCATTCCATGATTCATTATTCATTAATCTCATTTTTATATCTGTCTAAATTTGCATTCCTTAGATTTGTTCCCATGTTTTTACCATCTTTAATCAAATTCACATCCTTTTTGTCTAAAAAAAATATCTGTTGAAATTCCTAAATTAAAACCACTCCCACTTCTTAACAAATACAAGCTTATCAAAATTTTTACATTTTTACTCCTATGTGATATAACTTGCCCAATAAACCGCTTCACATCAATTTGTCCTACACACAATCAGTCCAATGGATTACCAACATCATCAACAAAAAATTTTTCTCAGCAAATGCAATCAAAATTTTTACTGTGTTCGTCATCATTGCGAGTTTTGAGCGATATTAGATCATTTGAATATGTAAATTCTATTATAATTTTCCATATATATTATTTGGAATTTGATTTTAAATGCCATTATTGCGGATGCAAAGATATTCTATAAACGATTAATTGTTTAGAGAAATTCAGAAATATTATTAATAAATATTGTTAGCATAAGCATAGTTATCCAAGAATAACAAGTCAAAATTCGGAAATCTCTCTAATCCTACTAGATTAGGATTCATTTATCTATAAATATTACTTTCTCATAAATATTTACCCTGAAGTTCAAAAACTTATATAATATTTACTGAAAAATCTGGATATAAATTGATTAGTTATACAGTAAGAACGAGATTATGCAACAAATAATTAGAAACTTCCTTTTTATTACTCTTCCTCAAAATCCTTTCGACGATGAAATATCTAAATACACACAAAAAAAAAGCATATTGAAAGATAGGACCTGAAGTCAGATTCGAATGTCAGAATTCAGAGTTATTGCAGAAAGCAATGCAGAATAACGATGAATAATTAAAATTTCTTTGATAAATAAATACTTCGTTTAAAATGTGACTGCATTCCAGTGAACAACAAAGACTAGTGATCAGAAAAGATTAATATGTCATAGTTTAAAAATAAATGAGAGATATATCTTATTTCCAATTTCTTGACTTAACTAAAATCCAATACTTTTCTGCTGCTAAAAAAAAATTGATCTTCGATGTTGCCATTGCGTTAGTTATCTCATTTAATTTTTTTTTTTGGAAGTATTCCGGATGGATTCCTTTCATTTTTTTGTAACTGGTTTGTATTCGATGTTTTATTTTCAATAAACTATGTTAATACTATTTAACTATTTATTAAACTATTTAATTATTCTATTTAATTAAACTATTTAATTAATAAACTATATTAATACTATTTAACTATTTATTAAAAATTAAACTATTTATCTACTAATTTCAGTATAAACCATTTCTGACATTCACCTCAGCTTTACTTTGAAGCAACTATTTATTAAAGTAATTTTGAATAAATAGAAACTAAAAAAGTAGATTAATTAATAATGATGTAAATGTTACAATACATTCACAGAACGAAAAATAGTGTTATAGAAAATATCATCCAAAAATTAAAGCATCACAATATTTGATGACAAAAACTCAGACTCACCGCAAAGAATTCAAAAAATATATGAATTTAATGGTCTCTGAAATTTCAGGATTTAGTGACACACTGCAATCTTTGATATGCAAAAACTTTTTCACCATTCTAAGTTAGTAATTCATTCCAAATGCCATAAATTAACTTTCTCCGAGCTGTTTCTCTATAAAAGCCACATAAAACTCTGAACATTGTTATTTATGATGATCGAGTCTTTCAGAGAGTTTCTATCACAGTATCTAGATTGCAGAAAGTTTAGCAAATCTTTATACAATTTGAGCTTGACATTATTCTTTATTATTTTAAGTTATTGATAAGTAGAGTACGATTTTAACTATAGTTTATTCTTTCATTCCCATTTATCCTTGAAGTAATATAAGATAAGCCAGTTTAAGTAAGCTTCGCATCATCATGATATAAATTTTTAAGGTTTAAAATTTTTTTTTTGTCGCAAGATATCGCTAATATAGGATGAATGCAAAGTAATTCATACATTTATATCAGTTAATATTTTTTTAATAAAAAATGTTCAACCAATTGTGTTTTATGGGTCTTTTGTGGTCGTACTTTTGACGACAAAATAACTGAGCGGTGGTTTTAGCACTAGAATAATGATGTAATTAAGTTAAAATTCTGGATTAGAAGAGAAGATCGTATATTTCAAAAGTTCCAGTAAATAACTACTTCACTTTTTTCAGTAGTTTTTTAATAGCAAATAAATATGTTTTTGTTTCATTAAAATAGTTTTTGAGTGTGACAAATGGAGTAGAATAGTCGAATAATTTGAAATACTAACATATCAAAGTAATATCGAGATCACTGCTCAAATAACTTCCTTTAGTATGAAAGAAAATTTTCAACTTTTTTCTGTGAGTATTCTAAAATCATTACTTATCGATTGCTGATTTGTGACATTTTTTGAAAGCTAGTTATAGTAGTATTTATTATTCACAGTTCAACGCATAAATCTCACCACTTTTATAATTTTTTTGTTAGAAACTCTAATTCTATTCGCATTTTCATTTTGACAAAACAGGACATATTGTGACTTGATATTTATTAAAAGAAACACGCTAATAGAGCACACTAATTTTTTTGAAGAAAATATTTTCCAGTGAGAAGAAAAACTATGATCATATAGTGTTTATTTGAAATTTTTTATTTATTGAAACCAAAATTATAACTGAATTGAATTAAATGTAAGAAATAACTAGCGAATAGATTTCGGCAAATCGCTTCTTTTGTTTGGATTTTTTTTTTAAACTATTAAATTTATCACAAATCCTAATTTAATGTTGCTGATAATGGGCTGAAGCAGTTATGCTTATGAATTCATAATCGTTAATTGTAAGATGATTCAGTATGAAAATTCTTGTTTTTGTCAATTCACAGTTTTCGCATAATTATGTCATCTTTCACAATTTATTAAAAAGAATATGAGACATTAAAAAAATAAAATTGGCAAAATTAATAATCGATAATTTTTACTGAAAAATTAGTTTGAATATTCTATAAATGATATAAATGATAAGTTCCTGTAATAATATCTAACTTCCCATTATCGATGAATAAAATCGAGCTTCTACATAATCAGATTTGAGAATTTCTCGATACCTGTTTGTCTCCAGCCACTAATTTCTCGTCAAATTTTCGTCGTATCCACCAAATAATTATCGAAAGAGGTATACACAAAAATATGCTGACAATATAAAATAGAAAAGCAGAAAACGTCGTATGTTAAAGATCATACCAAAATTAATAATACTTTGCGAATCCGTAAGTAACTATTCTCTGACTTCCGATAGAGCAGTGGCAATAATATCAGCAGTATTAATAACATCTGCAATGTAAAATACTGGCGTTTAAGAAAGAATTGCAGCACCAATGATCGCAAGAAAATTTGAGGACATAGTCAATGCTAAAACTGATCTCTGTTTGGTGATATGCTCAGACAGTGTTATATTTATTTACTCCTTACATGAGCAAAGGACAGTGACCTAATTTTTCTACTTGAATGAAATCATTCTGCTAAAAACATTAAATTATAAAATGAAAAGATAAACGATATTATATACATATAGCGGGAATGAATTAGTAAAAAAAATTGATCTGAGATATCAAGTAAATAGAAGGGCTATAGTAATAGCTTTGTCCTCTTTCTCAAAATTAAATTACGATTGAAACCGCAGAACATAGGAAAGATTTGGTAGAAAAAATATTATAGAACGAATGGAATTAAACGATTCAAACTGCATATGTCATGATTTCTATTGTATGACGTTTTGTGCTGTTTTCGTCTTCATATCTTCATGCACGTTTTTTCCAATATTTATTTATTATACAATGAAAAAGGATACGATGAAAATTTGCCAAAAATTTGGTAGCTAAGGAAATGAGCAGGTATTGTGAAATTCGGAATTTTAACTGTTTAGATGCTCGATTTTATTATCAATAACAGGGAGTTAGGTACTGTTACGAGAGCTTATCATTTATATCATTTATAGAATATTCAAACTAATTTATTCCTTTTAGAGCTTCATATTCTTTTTAATAAATTATGTATTCAGCAGTTTATTCAATTCCTAGTCGAATGTAAATTAAAGAGGACATAATTATGAGCAAAAAAAAATGTTTTTCTTAATCAATAGTCAATAGCATCAATAGGTGAAATTTAAGAGGCTTTCGAATAAAGATGTCAAGGTTTTCGTATGGAGATAAAAGTTGAGTTATATGTAAGCTAATTCTCTAATGGTAACGAACATGATGATTAATTTGCAAAGATTTCTGGAAGTGAATAAAACAACAGAGAGACCAGAAACAATGTTTTTTTGACGAGAGAATTATCTCAATCATTCATATTCATCACTGATATTTTTCCATAAAACTATTAATTGGCAAATGCGTATTATTTTTGAAAATTAAGTGAAAATTTTCGAAACAAAAATATCTCGGTACAATAATATTGATTGATAAATGAAAATCAAGCAAACAATCATTAAGACACGCTTTTCCGATTTAGTAAGTCATAGGACGCATTTACAGCATGCTCTCACATCGTCGAATCTGCAATCAATTCAGCAAGAAATTCTAGGCAGTCGTTTTCTCTTTTTGTGTCTGACTGCTACACTAAAAAAGTATCAAAATGCTCAACAATTCATTACTCTATCATTTCTCAGAATCAGAAGCAAGACCTGCAAACGATTTTTTATATATCAAACACCGCCAAACTGTTTTCATACCAAAAAACCCGATCCCTAATTTTGCTGTACAAGAGAGACTTTTTTTCATCACTGATGTTATTCACTTTAAGATGGCTTCATAAACATAATTTCGCAATTATTAAAAATGTGAAATTATCAATGAATTATTACAAAAGGATAAAAATTGGACAAATAAAATATCCAAAGGTATTTTGAAAACTATAGTAATTTATTGGATCGCGCTTTAGAAATTTTTGTTTTTTCTCTTCTCTACTTAATTAAATTTACCACTATGTTTGGCCTCATTTATGATTTCATTCTTTGATTAAAACGAAAAAAGTTGCAACAATTAGCTGATTTGTTCACTGATCCGTTAATTAGTTATCGAATATAACTAACTACGTTATGTATGAATTTTGAGAAAAGGTATATTATACAGCTGTTACCAAGAATAGAATAATGGAAAAAAACTTTAAATATTCAAACTTGCTTAAAAAAAGAAAAAAAATTAGATCACTTATTTTAAGTGAAGTGAAGAATCCTTCTTGAGGAATGAAATTTAATGTAAATATATTGCCATCACGATGCCTAAGTTTCAACTTGATTTATGCGTTCAGTATTTGTATTTCTAGGATCACATGCGAGTTCAAAAATGTCAAATTCGCTTGTCTACGTTCATTCTTATTTTCAGCCTGCTAAATTGTCTGTGCGGCCAAAAAACAATAGCCTAAATCCGGTAGAGTTTTTTTTATGTTAATATATGTCAATAATCAAAATATTCATCTTTTCCGTATTATCCAAAACAAATAAGGCTGTAATTCAATTTTTTTTTTAATTCAAAATAATCCCTACAAGTACAATAAAAATATTTCACTAACATCTGAAAAGTTAATGATACATTGTCATGTTAGCATGAATTCACAGAAAGGGAAAAAAGAGAAATTTTTGAGAAGCAATTGAAAAAAGCATTTTATGTGACCGGTAGAAATCAATATAACTTTCATTAATATCATAAGACATCTTTGTCTTCTCTTATAGCAGTGGAATTTTCAAACAGATATTTATTTCAATATCTCTTTAGCTTCACAAGCAATGACTAATGCTGTCACTTGTGAACCAAAATAGAGATTTAACAAGAACATATCAATTTGATTGGTGGACTATTCTGTATATTATATATCCGTTGCTTGTTCGCAGCCAATGATCTATCTCGGGATTTAGTAAAGAAAGAAAAAAATGGTTTTAAAACCCTGCAAAATTTTCCATGTAAATTGAAATTCTATATAGTACTTTTCTTGAAGGATAATTTAGATTTATTGGTAAGACATCTCAAGAGAACTTTAATATCTTTGTTTTTTTACTGGCGAAAGTTTTAATTTTTATTTCTCTATAAGCAATTCCACTCAAGAAAAAAAGCAACAAGATACTGCTGATTATCAATCAGTGCAATGTATCTTACACATTCATTAAATGGAATGCTTATATCAATTGTTATTTTAAATGTACTCGAGAGCAGCTCAAGGAAACATTGGGCAAGAACGTGAAAGATCATGCCATGCATGTGTCATTGCAGATGTTTAAGCAATGATATGCAGCGATACGATGTACTCAGTGGGATAGAATATTTTTGAATATTAAAATATGCAAATCAGATAATGAATCATAAATTTATTTAAAAACTGCTCTGAGAGCAATTATTTGCTCATACACTACTAAAATCTCTCTGATTGATTCGGCCATCGAATTTCGTTTGGCTTGGAACAGTATAAGTCTATTCAAACTTTTAATCGTTTCATCCACATATATAGAAACACTGCTGTCCTATACATGCCAGGCTATCTAAGTGAAATCGAAAAAGCACAAAGAGAGAGATTGGCTTATTTAGTTAGCAAATCCATACGCTCAAAATTCTTTTCGCCGACTCAGCTGTCTCCAAGGATCGATACACGACAGGAGAGAATAATCTAGCTGCAGTTGCAGTCACAGCTAGTTTTAAGCTTGCTTGCGGATTCGAGCTTTACGGGAATTTCTGTTTGCCAAATATTCATCACCAAGAGCGGACGGCATGTGGTGGCCGATCCTACCCGCTCTGCTCTTTTACTCACAGGCATCATTCTATGCTGTAGGTAAGTAAGTTGCAAATTATTTTAGATATTAACATTTATAAACAGACTTTGACAATGAATTTCGCTCTCCACACTTGCTAATTTTCTCTGTTCTATCAAATGTCAACTTAGTATTTGACAATGTATTTGATTTCTATTATTATTATTATTGTGTTCGAAGCGTTAAATTTTTTTGGAATCATTAATTTCAAATTATTTCATCATTTGTTCTGGGAAATATTTTTATCTTTTTTTTGAAAACAAAAGGGGAAGGAAGGCAACTGAATATTTTCAAAGGGAATCGAAATAGTTGCAACAATACTCTTATATCGACAATACATCAGAAGTTCTGTTATTACACTTTTTTTGATTCATAATCTTACAGTTAAAAAGCTTTTGGAAGTCTAAACGTTTTGAAAAAAGTGCATGAAATAGAAGAGAAGAGAACTGAGCGCTTGGAAGAAATGCTAATGTTCATCCTTCCATCATTCTGAATTTAAAAAGGAAGGAAACAAATTCATGGAGTTGTTCTTCATCGTTTTACAATTTTTTTTCGCTTGAAAATTGCTTTGTTTGTTTGTAAAAAGATCGATGCTTTATAAATATTTTCTCTAAGAAAAAAGCTGCAATGGAAAAGGATTCTTCGAAAACATTCAAATGTTCTCTCAGAAATATCCAGAAAAAGGCCAAATAAATTTTTCGATTTATTCAAATAAAATGCTTCTATTATTTTCATATAGTACAATATATGGCTCTTGTTTTCTTCTACCTTTGAGTATCATCTTTTTTTAATAGATGATAATTTTTCAAACTTTTTTTTCACTAAGCAAATATTTAGCAACATATGACGTTAAGATTTCTTTTTGAATTCAGATTCGGCAAAAATCCATTTGAATGAACCTCAGTCTCTCTTACTTAATGAATCTAAATCAGATTATTGTGTACGACCTTGTTTCAGCTATCTCGGAATATTTTACCAAATAAATATTAAAAAATAACTATTCATCGCAACAATTTTCACTACTTTTTATAAATATGTGTATGTGAAAAGTTTCAACGATAAATTTTATTATCGAAGTAGCCAGTTTAATGCCAGATCTCAGTATTCGATGATTTGAATTTTGATTCTTTCTGCGACTAAAAAAAAAAATTAAGACAGAAATAGACCAAAAATAAATCGAGAAAACTGAAGATGAGCAAAAATATTATGAATGAAATAAGTAAAATCATTTATGTTGATTATTCTCCAGCAAAGATTTTATTTGGCTTTTCGTACAAAATTCGTTTGAGTCATGATAGTTGTTGCAGTGGCCCTGCAATTATCTTCTTTTGAAACGGACATATAATACATTTTAAGGATACTCTTAAATGAAAACAAATTTCTACGCAAAAAAACAAGTGAATTTTAGAATTTCTATGGAATTTTGCTCTAAGAATTTTACATATTTTTCGAATCTTAATGAAAAAATTAATTTTCATTTCTGTCCGTACATCGAATCTTATACTCATATATTCTATAACTCGGAAGGCCACATTTTCATAAGCATGCTAATTTTATTTTATTCTTGATTTTCATTTCAGTTTCAAGTTTTACTTGAAGTGAACCCGAAATGTACTTCTATTTTAAAGTATTACTCTTCCTAGGAAAAAAATTCCTCATAAATAAAACCTAATTTTTATAGATATCTTATTGATTGAAATTCACTTAGAATTTATAAAACTTTTGGACATTGATTTTTTTAAACTGAATGCTAAATAATAAGTTTTCAGTACACACATTTCTGAATAAACATTATAGAACTTCTTATTAGGTAGATATCCGCCACCCATTTTGGGGTCATAGCTAGGAGCAATTAAAAAACATAGAAATGATTGCATTCATGTTTGATCAGTTTTTAGATATTTACATAAGTTTTGCTTTAATTTCTGATTTTTTTAAATGGCTGGAATTCTGGTCAGAATCCATATATTGGAGCTGTTTGATATACATTGTGATAAGACATGTCATTTATCATTTTTCTGTTTTGTTTTCTCTCTTTGCTCTAACTTTATCTTCGAACTAAAAAAAAGATTTGAATATTGAAATCTAAGCAAAAATCAATTCGAAATTCATTCAGAATGTTTCGGGAAAATTAAATAATATACACTAAATGCCTACATTAAACTGATGTTAAAAATAAATAGTCTAAACTTCTTGGCAGATAGGTGAATCATAGTTGGAAAATGATATCTTGCTAACTGTCGTGATTCTGAAGTTAAGAATAAACGAATGACATGACATGAGTTGTAATAAGTGCATGCACAAAATATATATTGGGATTCCTGTCTCATATAGTGACTCTGTAGTGATTTTCCGCTAAAACTTGAGAAAAAAAATTAATTATGTTTAACATAAGACTTTAGCCAAGCTTCATTTCACTGTTTTTTTTAAGAAAAAGCTAAACGAATACTTATCACTATTTACATGCAAAAGCTTCTTATTAGTATGATAATTTTGATATAAATTTAATTGGAAAGAAATAGATGATTGTGTTCGTCGGTTAATTTAATGAAATTTGCCGTAAAGAAAATGCTATTTCTTGAATCATTGTAATGGATGAAATGATCGACGAATCACTAGGTTGATCGGCATTTTATAGAGATGAGAATTTTAAAGATATAAGCATTAATAGGAAATATGAAATAAGAGAAATATTTTATTAGCTTTAGAAAATATTGAAATCTCGAATTTATAACATGATTTTGGATAATTGTAAAGCTGAATTTAATAAGTTACCAATTTATTATAAAACACAAATTAATCAAATGTTTCATAAGATGGAATTATTATGGAATGGGAATTTTTTAAAAAATAGAAATCTTGCCTTTGTTTTCTTACCATGCATTCTTTCGAAGATAAAAAGTTTTAAAAGAAAAGTAAAATATTCAATCAGTAATGCATTCGGATATGAATGTAAACATACAGTTTAATTATCAATTGTTATATCAAATTAAAATTGAATGATTTAAAGACAAATATCAATCAAACAACTATCAGTCATCATCTGAATAATAAGAAGCAATTGAAGTGAGGCTGACTTGTAGCAAATATAAATTGTTTTTCCTTTTTTTCTACTTTCGAAATTTTTCTGCAAAATTTGCGAAAATTGGTTAAATTAATCCCATTTTTCTTGAAATTTCCAAATATAAATCAAATTCCAGCCAGTTTAAAACTTTTCAGGGAACTGAAAAGCAGAAAACATCACTGGCAAGAACTATTCAAATTGAAACTTCATCTCTAATTTCTTCATTTCAGAGAATGGACAACAGTACAATAATGATGAACAGGTTGCATCACTGGTGAATTTATTGACGCAAGCTAACAGAGGCAGGCGACGGTCGCGTTAGTTTTTCAATTTTTAATCACTTCATTATGGTTCAATTGAAAATTTACTAACAAGTCACTTTCTTCTTTGTAATATCAATGTCGAAAAAATAATTAGTTGTATACAACAAATTGTCTTTACAGCCAATAATAAGACAGGTGGCTCCTATCATCACCTTATGTAGAATTATTTCTAAAACATACTTTTTGCTTACCACATTTCACTACCTTTTATTTTTCTTTATAACTAAGATTAATTTTAAATTTCAAGTCTCGATAAGTTCCAAGCTATTAAAATGATGGAAATCAAGAAATCAAAAAAATAATTTCCTCAGGGCTATCTCATCACCTTTTGATGAAAAGTTTTTGAAAATTTTTTGGATTTGAATGCTTCTAAAATTTTTTTTTAATTTTATCTGTACTCTTATCAAATTTGTTCCATTTACATTAAAATTAATTCATTAAAATGAAGTGTTATATATAAACTTTCAGCCTATGATGAATACAGCGAACCAGAAAGCATCGATGAATATGATATCGATATTGAAAATACAGAAAATGCTGTATCGAGAACGACTGCAACATTGGTAGCAGCACAGAAAAAAGGACAAAGCGAATTTGTGGGATTCATTGAACCGAAAATATCAAATCAGATGAAGCATAGGGAAGTAATGAAGAAACGGGTTGAAGATCACCAAATAGTCCAGCAATCAAACTTCACGCCACCGCTTCATATTGCTAATTTCTTGACTTTAGGTATGTGATTAATTTCTAATTGGAAATTCAATTTTCAGTAGTAGAACATTTTAGCTTATTTGAGTCAAGGATATTCCGAAATGATCAACAAAATATAAAAGGAACAGAGAATTTGACGATTGGTTCCATTAAGGATGTTCGGAAATTCGGAATATATATAGTCTTGTTGATTGTACTGGTATTCTATATGTATCACTTTTTGAAAGCACGATATCGTACTATACTTTTTGTTAATCTTTAAACACTCATCGCTTTCTTGGAACTTTTGACTTTAAATTTTATTTATTACTCGAGACGATCATTTTAATTAATCAGATATAACCCATCTGATTAATTGATTAATTTCCTAGAAAAAGAGTCTCAATCCTTTGATCAAAACTATGAGACGATCGTTTTTTCAGCAATAGCAACAGTCTGCATGTTGGCGGTGGTAATAGGGATCGCAACTGGCAGCTTCTACTTTTTCAAGTAAGTTTAATATATTTTGTTTCATCATTAAATATGCCAAATGAGTTTTCTCTTCGAATGAGTTATATTTGGTAAAAAACGATCTTCAATGTTTTTACATTCTTTTGCTTTGTACACAGTTTCAAATTTCTTATATTTGTTCTTTATTTAATGAAATGTCAGAGTTCGATCTCAAAAGACTTCAGTTGACAGTTGTGATTTCACATATGCACCCACTGGTCCCAGAAAACGAAAGAAGAAGATTGGAGATGAAGGATTGGCATACAAGGTATATCGAAAACTCATTATGTATAGATGGATTAGAAGTGCATCTTGTATTGGGAAGACTAAGTATGTCATTAATGTTCATTACCGGTTCAGTCATGAATTGTGGTCCTAATTTCCACTTTATTCTGATCGATGTCTGCAGCTATGAAAAGATCTCGGCATCATTTACTATATCATTGAATAACAGTGATTCCGTTGCATTCAGAATAATTTTCATTTCTCCATTCTTGTAGAGAAAATGAAACCAAATATTGAGGAGAACATTAGAAAAGTGATAAAAATAGCAACGTATTTAAATAATTCAAAAGAACATATGAAGTTGAAAAAAAGAAATAAAAGCATATAAAAGTAAGAAGTAGAAATAAGAATTAATCGCTGAAAAGTGGCGAGACATTAATAACTTTCGATTTTGAAATAATTAAGAATAAATTATGATCTGTTCACGTACTATCTCATACTACGGGAGAATGCAGTACAGGTGTAGAGGAAAGAGGATCATTTTCTTTATCAATAATTTTGCAAGACTGAGAGGCATTTCCAAATATTTAATTTTATTTTGCCAAAAACTGCTGATTCTGTTAAAGCTTAAAGTTCTCAAAGTTTTTTTCTGCGACTAATACTTTTAGGCGCAGCTGCACCACTATCATCAAGCAAAACAGAAGATAATATCAGGTGAAAATGGAACGGTAACTCTTCCCAGATGTTTATGAAAGCAGTGAAACGTCCGATGATGAGAATAATTTTTCGGTATATGAATGCCCTGGTTTAGCACCAACTGGTGATATCGAAGTACAGAATCCAAATTTCATTTCGCGAAGCTGAAGCGTCATTAGCAGATCATTTGAATCACATTTTATTCGGAAGCCGGAAGAAAAACTCAAGGAGCAATACGATACTTTGAAAATTTCCATTATTTTTATAAATTATGCGAAATTATTATAAAATTTCTGGCTCCTTTTAGCACTGCCTTTTGAACAGCAAGAAAAATAGAGATGTGATGAAATTTGTTTCAAATATTTTTTTTGAAAAGAAACATTTTTTTAAGTATTTGAAGCTAATGTATCGCTGATTTTTAAATTAATTTGTTTCGCAGTTTGCTACGTACAAAAAACAATCATGCATATTTATCAATGTACTTTTTCATTATGGACAGATCATTAAATAATTCTCCTCACTTATCAACTATTTATATCGGTGTAATAGTACTTGTTCGAAGCATTTAACTTCAACAGAGCTGAAATCACATTTCGTATTGTCTTCTATTCACCCAAATCATTCATCAAAACAAGTCAAGTAGTAGAGATCCTAGATTGCATCACTGGTTACATGTGATAGATGAAAATATGATAGATTTTAAATCTGCAGAATGGCAATAGAGAATTAATAATTGTTTCTATTTTTGCAATTAAAACTTTATCATGATGACTTGATGAAATCAATTCGATCGTTTGCAAAATGCTTTGATACATATCTTTTCTAAGGTGTAGTGCTCATCGCATTACAAATTCGAATAATCAAAATGATTAGGAATTATGCAAAGAAGGTGTAAACGATTGTTACTATTATCTAGAAGAAGTTTCGGAGAGCGAAATCTGAGCAGTACTGAACTATTTCGCGGATAACTCTCGAAAGATCAGTACCCGTGTGATAGAAAGTATGGTCAATTATCAATAGAGAATTGCAGATCACAAAGATCAGAGTGATTAGATGAAAAAGGAAAGAAGTGTAACTAGTCCTGAGAAAATAATTTCGCCATAATCATTTCTTGGCAGCCAGTAATGGTGACATTTCTAATTAATGAAAATTCCTAACGCTAACTATCGAATAACAATAGTGCCGTGCCAAGTTTTACCATGGTAATAGTTAGATATAGTAGCGACATATTATGGAAGAAGATTGCGTGCTAATGAGTAAACAAGCAAGTGAGTTGATTCTGAAATATTTTTATTTTCTGTATTAATCGATTCTAGTATTCTTTTCTGTAATTTTAAAAATTTATTTTTATTATCTCACTTTTATGTGGTATGAAATCTTGGGAACGATGAATGCCAGGGAAAATTTAAATAGGATGGAGATGGAATGTCTCAGTGAAGTTTATAAAATCGAGAAATGCATCAAAATTATAGTTAATTTCATTGATACATGGAGAAATCTCAACGCGCAGTTGGAAGCTACGAGAAAGGCAACGTTTAACAAAATATAAGTATCTTATACTGTGATGGCTATTACTTCATAACGCTTACCAAAATTCCTTTTGCCCTGCTATGTAAAAATCTTTTTTTGATCCAAGCGGAACTTACTTAGATAGGAAGCTATGGCGTTCTCGTGATTCCAATTCGTCAGTCAAGTACTGTTGCATTACTGTTTCTTGATGCTTTGGAGTTCACTCTTTGTTATCGTTAGGCATTATCTATTGTTTATAATACCAGCATTGAAAGTTATTGCTATTAAATTGATGCAGAATTTTCCAGAAATTATAAATCTACATGCTCGTTAAATGAATTCATATTTTTCAGATGCCGCAATATACATCACTAATGTTACATTTATCAAACTGGCAGCCCCGATTAATGGCACGAATCGAGCTTGAAATCAATACCATCGCTAGCGAATTATTTGAACAGTGGAAACAAATTGAGGAAGCTGCCAATATGCTGAACGATTTTATTGCAGTTAACTGGAAGCCTCGACAGACCGCACCACCCTCTTGTCATAATGATTTTCAGCATCTTTTAACATACCTTTTGGTGGAGATAATGAAGTGGCTTGAAATGAGGAATGAAGCGACTTGTCCTGCAGCTATCTCTTCCATGAAACCGAGTGATGACGTAGAAAAAAGTATTGCGCGCTGCAAACAAAATTTACAAGCTGTTAAAAATAATATATCCAGGAAATCTTGATTTCTTGGTTCTGTAGTTTTTTTATGAGTTGAGTAAATATTAAAGTTGAGTAAATATATTCGTATTGGAAGCAGACTCGAAACATTAGACAGGGAAGGTGCATTCATCAGTCCACTAGAACCAAAATTAATCCATCAATTTCAAACTATACAAAAAATTTTTCCATGCAGGTCTTCTCAAGAAACCCGAAGAAATTGTGTTACTTCATAATTGATATCAGATTTTTCATAGTCTTTGGTTGATATTAAATTTAATTTCTAGCAGGAGTGTTATTATTGATTGTTATTCCTTGCAAAAGTTTTTTAGCACCATAATATGTTGCTCGCTTCATCTTATGTATATTACCAAATATAACTATATGTGGGAAAATTGGATTCCCTTTGTTCTTATCAGTTAGCCCTTTTTTATATGACATTGTTTAAAATCAATTTATCCCATTCATGTCAAGATATTTTATTTCTTTATCTCATGTGTCTCAGATGATTATTCTTTGCATATATCCTGATCCACGACGGATAATCATGCATTGTGTAATTAATCAAAGGATGTTTTGGGGGATGAATAAGATTCCAGTAGTAAAAGACCACCATAATTAGGATCTCAGAAACAGTAAAGATGAAATCGTTCCCCCCCTCACGGAAGTTATGGGTCCACTCGAAAAACCCTTAACAAATCATTCCCAATTAAAGTAGTGCAACAGTTTTTGTTACCAGCGCTAGCAATTTCGATCAGCAAAGCTTTCCAAATTAATTGTCTGTGAAACATCAATTCGCTCTCTCACAAAAAAAGGGTTTTCCATTTTCTCATGACAATTCTTCCTCGCAAGCAATCTGCAAAATTATTGCAAGGGAACAATTGTTGCATTTCGAGGAGAGAAGTTTAATCATTATCCATATGGTTATTGGAATACTGAGTATTTGCTTTCATCTCTTCCCGATTCGACATATTACTTCAGTTACTATGTCAGATTATTGTAATAACAGTCCACACCATTTATAATCAAAAATAGACTGGAAATAACATAAGAGATCTCTAAATTTTTTTTGTTGCCCTTCAGGAACAGTGCAATGGTCAGTACATAAGTATTAAAGAACCTGTAAAACAATCGATACGGAAAAAAACATCCCTGGCGGGAAAAAAGAATTCAATGAGGAAATAGTAAGCAAATCCAAAATGCAACGAATAATATTTTGTTGAAAAGTACGTGAGGTATTGTGTTTATCCCCGCATAAAAATATTGAGGCTCGGCCTTACGATAATGCAAATCCAAATCCTTAGAAACTGGCTAGAGTATTAATCATTAATTACATTGTTCACTACACATTAAAAATTATACTGGTTTCTCATTCATTTCAGCTCATAAGAGCCACAACATCCGGTCGCAGATTAACATAAATTTCATTTACAAAGTATTTTGAACAAAACTGGAAAAATCAGATATCACCAAATATAAACCCCAAGTTCGTGAAACTTTCTTCAGGATATTCCCTATTTTTCGGAATAGGTGGTAGTGGACGAAGACAGATTGGTCTTCTATGCTGCTCACCAACTGAAGTCTGAAATATACTTAATATGACTCAACAAAAAATGTAATCGAAAAGAGTAGATTAATACTAGCATTAAAATACTTCAATTTGATTACACAATTTGAAATTCCGATCATAATCCGATAGAAGGGAAATGATTTTATTTGAACTAATTTTTTGAACCTTTGCTTTTTTATCCGGTAAATAGAATGTTGATTCCCCAGTATAAATAAATCAATAAAAATTCAGGTAGAAATTTGTAAATATTTTGAAAACGACAAATTCAAAGGATAGAAGTAATGCGGCGCGGCAAAGGCAGTAGAAAACGGTCAACTAATAATCAACGTAATACTTCGGCAGAACTTTCGTCTCGCAAAAATTATAGAAAATTAACTGCTATTATAGTTCGCAGCAATTTTTTCATCATTTCTCTCTTCATTTTTTCATTTGCAAAATCTTTGCTATATTTCATTGATGCGATCCGTTGATCCAATCTTTGCACATCTTCTACAGAACATCCCGGTACTTGCTGCAATATTTGCGACAGACTCATGAACCGCCCTCTCTATAAAATATTTAGTTTTAACTTTATTTTTCAAAATCAAATAATAATAAAATTTTCTTGAACAACTGATATCGATTTTATCTATGAGAACTTTATCAAAATCATTCTTTTTTTGAAGGTTAAAAAGTAAGGGAAAGCAGAATAGAATTTTGAAATGAATGTTAAGGATGAAAACTACTTGATTTATTCGTGCATTCCTCGTTTATCTACCAAAATTTAAATAAATATGAAAGGTTAAAAAACTAATATATACAAATATACACATATATCTACACAGAATTTAAATTACGAAGACATATCTACGCATAATTGCTAAATGACAGGTTATTATGCAAGTTATTAATTATGAGGCATAAATTTTATTCTACGTGTTGAAAAAATAATGCGACTCACCAGAGAAGCATAAATTAAAAAAACAAGAGATAGTAGATGAGTAACAGCTAATTCATCTGATCCATGAATTTGTAAACTCTGGATACTTTGAACAAGCATGAAGACAGCTATTTCTTCATTACACTTTTCATTTAACTGAAAAATAATGAACAGAGAATTTATTCTTTCTGAAAATAATAACCCTCAGTTTTTGGATGAAAAACTAAGAGAAGATTTGCACGGAATATCCTTAATTTCAAAACAAGGTAATTTTGTGACGAACATTTTTGATGGCATTCCTACAAACAGGTATTATTCGAACTACTGAAGTTGCATCGCGATAAGTTAAGCACAAAAACATGCACTTAACGATTTTTCCAATTACTTCCTGAAAGAAATATTCCTAAATAAAGATCAATTTTTTTACTTAAGTTTGTCGATTAAAAGAGATGCACTTCATCCGGGATACAATTCGCAAGAGATCAAAAAATAATGCAGAAACAATGCATGTGCAAAAGATTATAGTTACCTTCTAAAAAGTTTTATTTTTTGCAGTTGAAATTATTACTGATCAGAATTTTCGAACAAATTACATATCCAAAAAGTATTAAAATTCTGGACGATGAAAGAATAACAGACCTCATCTTTCAAAAAACAGTTTTTTATACATGACACTTCCTCGACTTTCTCACCTGCAATAAAATTTAATGCCATAATTGTGTGTTAAATATGCTCCAAATGTAAAAATATTGTAAGAATTAATTAATAATAGAATCTTCATAAATTTCTTACCCGCATCAGAAATTCCAAATAAATCACGCAAAAGAAGTACACATTCCCTCGTCAAAATACAAGTCATATGTTCATTTAAAAGTTGTTCTTGAGATGGTTCATCCTCTTGTGCTGCAAAGGGTATATAACTAATAAAACCTTTTTACATACTTCGAAAGATATTACTCAACAAATTTTAATGATAAAACGAAAACTATGAGATATCTCTGAATTTACAACTCAGTGAATCCCACAATAATAAGAAACTTTTCATAAATTTAACATATTTTTATCTGGAAAAAAATTACAGATGATTAACTAAGAAAAAGAATTAGTCAGTTAATGACTGAAAAGCAAAAAAAAGTAATAAATGAAAATAAAATCGGAAAATATTAAAGAACTAACAGCATTCGGATGCTGAAAATTGCTCCCATCTATTCTGCAACCGCTTGCTCAATTCTTCAATCACTACCAGCAAAAGTTGCCTTACACTGCGATATGCAATTTCCGGACATGCGCATAAAAATGGTTTCCTTCAAGAAAGATACTACTACTAAATTTTGTTATACCTATTCACCAAAAATACTCAAAAATTAAATCTATGTTTTTTGATAGCAAAAGTGTCTCATTTCGATGTTTAATTCCAGTCAATATAACATACCAGGTTCTCCTTAACCAAAATCGCAAACGGAAATCTGGAACAAAAGTGAGATGGTATGAAAGTAATAATGCCCAATTGCTTATTTCTGAATCAGAAAATAACTGCTTGGTTGCTCTGCTTGCAAAATACCCAATTAAAGTTTGCCTGAAAAAAAATCTAATGCTTCGTGAGTTCTCTTAAAATAAAAATCTTATTCACTAAAATAGTAAGTAGAATGGAATAAAAACTTGCACTTTTTCTGTAACATCAAAAAAGAAGGCACGGGCATGAGTTCCTGGATCATCATACAAAATTCGAGCCGTTGACGATGAGCATGAATCAATCGCTAAAAATTACGCTGTTAGTAAACAGAAGTTTTGAAGATGATAAATAAAGACAACGTAATAAATGCAGTAAAGAAGGGGCCAATGTTAGCATAAAAAATGAACAAAATAAGTCAACTGTTCAGGAATCAGAAAGGATCAAAGATCCAAAATTATTGCAAATAAAAAAAAACCTCCATACGGATTTTTTGATCGAAAATCCTTAAATTTAGGTTGCTAAAAATAAAAAAAGTCTCACATGTTAATAACTGCTGTCGTTCACTGGTGGTAATTTCAAAAATTGATAGCGGACCATATGATATATGTATAATATTCGTATTTCTTGGATCATATAATGAATTTAAACGTCTAAAAGGAAGACAGTTATAAAATCAAATTCTTCTTATTCATCAAGGAATACTGATTAGCAGTAAATCGGAAATACGACTTATGATATATTTCTCTTTACTGTAGTTATTTCATTTATATCTTTACAACCTTAACGCATATTCAAACTTTAAACGGAGACATTCTTTTTTTTAAAACATAGTATAGGAAACACTATTCATACATACTTACTTCACTGATAAAAATATTATTGGTAAAATTGGTCGGAAAGCAGTATATGCGGGATGAAAGGGAGGAGCGATCGATTGAGTTTGAGCCATTATTCCTTCCAGAGTCGATAAATGTGCTCGAAGCTGTAATTTGGAAATTAAAAAGAAATCAAGAAGACGAAAACGTTTTACTTAATATAACAATATATAACAAGGACAGATGTGAATGAAAATAACCTTTCGACGATTAAGCATGAAAGACGATATTGTTGCTTCCAGCATATTTGCTGGTGCAGGAGAAGTGAAACCGAAATAAGTCAGGAATGCAATGTCACTTTGAAAAATACTGCAATTGACTTTTTACATGTTCAATAAACTCAATAAATGAAAAAATGAATCCGTTTTGAGAAAGTTAAAATTAAAATAGCGGATGGAAGAAACTATCCATACAAAAAATTTCAAATCAGCAAACACTTACTCTTGAATTTCAGCTTGAAGAAAATAAGACGATGTATCGGATAAGGCACTAGAAAGGAAATTATTTTGTGTTGCAAAGTCGACACAAAGGTTGCTTAATGCAGCAACTACTTGCATACAAGAAGCTAACTGCATCAATGATAAAGAGGGACGTATTGAAAGACAAAATTCCAGAATGGTTCCAGCTTGTTCCTATAACAGTAAAATAGAAAAAAGCTAATAATGATGATAATGTTGACAATCAAAGAATTGAGATGATTAACTGTTACTTTCGAACCTGAAATGCAATCAGCAGGATAAATCAAATGGAAAACAAACTTTGATGTCGTCAGCAAAAATAGTGACTACCCTCAATAATAACGCTATACAGTGTCTCTTTACAGATTTCTCATCAATATCATCATCTGCATTTTCGCTCAAAGGTCGTCGTAACTGAAAGCATTCAATAATCCTAATAATATAACTTTCTTATTCCGCAGTTCATTGACATCTTTATTTTTTCCACTCATTGATTATACATATATCATTGTATTCAGCAGTGAGATAACTATTTTTGTATAAATTACTTTTTGTACGAAATAATATTAATTTAAATGTAATGTAAAATTACCTGAGAAAGCAAGGAAACAAGCAACTGCGGATAACTTCCAACAGTAACCAATAAAGTGGAAAGCAGAGATAATAAGTTGTTCATTAATATTGGGGAGGTACAATTTGCCATCAATATCAACATTCCATTAAATAATGAACTTAATCTTTTATATTCATCCTAAGCAAAATAATGATATCTCGAGGATTAAACGAAGAAATAAAAATTAAGGACCATATGAAGTACAAAAAATTGGAAATGGAGCAACATACAGGCTTCAGTAACTTTCTGTTATGACATTCCCACAAAACTAGTTTCGAAAACCGTTGCATTGCATCCCATTCCGTTTGTCTTACTAAAAATACATAATTTTTCTTATAATAAATCCTTAATAATAATTGAAAAATATTAACAATCTATGCAATCTTTTAATTTAACTCAGTTACAAATATAACACTGAATGATTAAAATATTAACAATTTTGATAACAATTAATGTGTACCCAAGATCGATTATGTTCAAAATTTCTTTAAATCAAATTTGTATGGATTGCGAGAAAAACTGGAGACAACTAACGAAAAATGACGAAAGCTATATCTAATGTGCAAAAATTTTAATAATTATATATGTATAAATTAAATCCACCTAAATCTGGATGATCCAGGCATCGACTAATAAACCATTTCTCCACAATACTGATCAGCAAATCAATATACTTTTCAGTACAACAAGAACGAATAAATTTCAAGGAACGATCGCGAAATTCTAAAGTAGGAATACTGTTTAAATTTTCATATTTTTTTGTGATATTTTACATCGACTGCTGATCTAAGAAATCATTACGCATAATTATGATCAAACTGTATCTCACGTGTAAAGTCACGGGAAAAATCATTATCATCATCATAATCATGCTGCGAGAAACGACATGTTTCGTGGCCGTCCTGGGATGGATAGCCGATTTTTTCCAATAAATTGGGTGTAGAAATGATCACGCGGCAAATACATTCATTAAATATTTCGTCATCTCTAATTCTATCATGATTTATTAATGAAGCAAATACAGCAACTGCTTCGTTTCGTAGATACTGCAATAAACATCGTATTCAAAATTTCCCTGATTTTTAAAAAAAAAAACTCTTTGGGATAATTTTACCAAGTACCAAATGCGAAAGCATATTTAAGCATTTCTTAACTCATCCAGAGTTCTTAGCAGCTGTGTTACATTTGCATCATAAGAGAAATGATTAAAGCGATGTAATTACTGTAAACTAAAATTATTTATCAAAAAAAACTTCAGTAACTCACCACTGATGGGTGTGAAAAAAATGCTTCAATAGCAGCTAGATACATGCCAAAATTAGGAGGTCGTTGGGTCCAAACATCGGCCAGATGAATTCCTAATGCAGATAAAACATTGCAAAGTGTTTTTAGAAAACGATAATGTTCCACATTATCAGCACCAACACTAGCCGCTTCGCTAAAAATTTTCGCAAGAAAAATATATAGACAATTTATTCCAAATCTATCTTTTTCCTATGAATAACGACTTTAAGTGCGCATTACATAAAAACTTCACTATAATTATTTTAAACTTCGCACGTCATGAGCGGAATTATGTAAAATAAAACATGAATTTCTCGAGAAAGCACCATATTCGTACCTTTTTTCCAAACAGTCATAATTACATAAGAAGTGCATAAAAACACAATTCACATAATCGATTACATTTTATATAGCAATTTAAATCTGTTTACTATTAATAGTTAAATGTATTCATTAAAAAATGTAAATAATTCTCATCATTTGGATTATCTTTGCTTAGAAAAACTGACTCTGACTTCTATTCTCACAGAGTAAAAAATATCAGATATGGAATACTGGGAAATCACATACTTTGCAGCTCTAAGAATCGAACGCATTGGAATATCACCAAAAAGAGCAAGAACAAGATTTTCTTCATTTTTTGCTTGCTTACGTGAAGCTATTCTCCACAAACATTTTGCTGCCTAAAATGACATTCTAATATTTTATGTATTTCATTTTTACCAAAAGCACTATTAAAGACTATTAGTGCAAATATTCATTTTAATCTATATATTTAATCTATGTACTAGTTTACTACTATTTTTCTTAATAAAGCAAAATAACATTTAAATTTTAATGCGGAAAAATGTTTTCGAACCACTTCATATATGCAATATTGAGGCGTTTCAAGAAAGAAACAAATTGTATATAACAAATCGTTTATATATGGCTCTAAAACGTTAGCTGGTAGCCATTCAACAAGTTCGCCGAACAAATCCAAAGCTGAGCGGACCAAAGAATAGGATTCATCTGAAGAAGAACTCAACTTCAGCAATAATTGTTATTAGTAAAATTGCTTGTAAATGAATACACGTTCCAAATGTCTTCTTTGGTTTATAGTTTATCATAAATCGTTGGAAAAATTGTTATATTATGTGAATTAGTTGAATAAAGCTAAGATATTTTAATTTCATTAATTTGCGACAAAACAAGAAACAACTGAATAAGCAAAAAAGTTTTCTTTTTATTTCTGAATAGCCATTTTTCTTTTAATTAATAAATAATTCATATAATATAACAATTCCCAAGGATTTATAATAAATTTTAACTCAAATAATACAAAAATAATAATAAAATTACCAACATACCATTTGATTCAACAAAACCTTCACGCAATGCAAAACGAATGTTATGCAATATGCGTGGTACATGAGAGGCAATAGCATTATTAAGGTCTTTCCTTCTAGAAATGCTTTCAACATTTACCAAAGTGACTACATTTTCGATCAAAAACTGCAGCGTGATAAAAGGGATTTGAGCATGTATTGTAGAAACAGAAGCAATCTAAAATCGCACGAAGCAGTCATTACAATACTAGTAATCAAATTAAAAAAAAAGAGAAATTTCATTAAGTAATTATAAGTAATTCTAAAAGCAACTTTAAGTCTACTTGGCAAAGAATTCGAAATGCTTTAATTATGAATAAAAAACTAACATCCTCAAGCTCATCAAAAAGTTCTGGCCAATTCTGAGGCCATTCATGCTCAATCATTAAGACGACACATCGCGCTGCAGCACATCTCAGTTCATTTCGTAGCATGACTTCCGATTTCATTGCAGCAAAACATGTACGTCGAATGGCCAGACGTGATTGCCCATCTATTTCTAACCATTTAAATCTGCGAAGATTTGAGAATTTAATACAGTTTTTATTTCCATATGTATAGATCCATAACAAACAAATGAAATTTATACATCTTACTATATTCTCATTTGTCTTTGCTGTGGATGATACTACATATTGTTTCTCTAAATAATTCAACAGAAAAAATTATGGGTGGAGTAGAATTTCTTTTCAGGAAAAGTTAAAAAGATTGGGTCTTTATCATTGAGAGACATCACATAAACTTACTTAATGATATGTTCAAGAAAATTCCAGCCTGTTCGAGCAAGGATGAGATCCTTCTTCAAGATTAATGCATAGGCAATTTGTTCTACATCAATAGGAGATAATTCTTTTATCGATTCGATAACCTTGAATAATAATAAAAATGTAAATTACACGGCAATTTCAAATAGTTACTTTCACATAATCTCACTGCGTTATTATAAATGATATATAAAATTGGATTATATTCATGCATATTATATGCACTCTTTCAATAGCAATGATTTGTTTAAAAATTCGTCTGCTAGTCAAAAAATGACATTCTCATTCACCTTTCTAATCCCTATATGGATTATATTCTTCATGAATAATTAAATATGCTGCCGTTCTTCTTCGTCCGTTAAAAATTAACTTAAATGATCTCTTTTTAATCTTCCGTTGATTAAACCTTACAACAAAGCCAAAATAACAATCATTCGAAATTATGAAAGGATTCCGTTTTTATTTCTTTTAATTTAAATTAAAAATTATTTGAAAAGTGTCAATTTCGCTCAATACAAGTAGAAAGCACATACTAAATTAATTTAAAGCCCATTATTCTATGCCCCCATATTTTAAAAAATATTGTTAATTATGATATTCAATTATCCCATTTCTAATGTTATTGGTAGTTTTTCACAATTCAGCTAAAATTACTAAAATGTAACCTATATACAACCCATATGAGATTTCAGGATATCGGTATTCGAAATATATCCCGACAACTTTACCGCGGATAAGACAAGGTTCGTAAACAACAATAAAGAACCATTACTCACTTGAGATGCAGCCGCTCGCTGTTCATTGCTAATTGTCGTATTATAAATAGCTGCCAATGCATTTCCGATTATATTCAACCTATCCTCCATAATTATATATACATCAACTGAAATAATTGATGAAATAACATAATTATTCATCTCTTTCCTATCTTTGCCTTTCACGTGGTTAATATAGACATCAATCATACACAGCAAAAACATGACAAATCCCTAGATAGCAAAACGCCCTTATAGAAATCTCGTCAAACAAATGCTGGTAGTTAAAACCTGAAGAGATGAATAAAGGATGGAATTGGATTATGTACGCGAATGATACCAGTAACTAATTTTGAAGGACCAGTTACCAATATCACATCTCACAGAGTCGATATCAGGCCAAATGGATGACACCATCTGCTTGAATCATTATTTGCGTTCCTGGTTTATTCCCGCTTCTCATCCTTCCATTTATAACAGCTCTAATTGCCTGCTCCGCCGAGAGCAACCTAATCAATATCTCGAGATAGTATTCGGTATGTTTTGTTTAAATTAAGGTTGAACTATATATTCTTATACAATAATGATGTGAAAATTTCAACAACGTTTCATAAGGACAAGAATCAAAACGAATATGAAGCAGAATGAAGCAGACGTTGTTTATCCCAATGAATTATCGATGCTTGAAATGTCTATTGGATCAACTTCAAAACCAATGACTGTAATGAGATTAGTCAGATTTTAATACCATAATCTTTACCAATCACTGATGTGATTGATAACAGTACTATTGATAAACTTGCAAGCAGTAACTATATGTAAATAATCAACCCAAGCGAAATTTCACAATCACATAGAACAAACAAAAAAAATAAGAAAATAAAAAAAGTGAATACAGTACAAAAAATCATTTCATCTTCAAACAAAACAATAATAAATTGCAATCGATGTAAGGAATAACGAAACATCCTTAGCATGCAAATATTTCCAGCAAAAAGTATAATTTATTCTATTAAAATAATCTGACTTTACGCAGAAGAAATAATTATGATTAAATTCAAAAATTCTATCATAAAAGAAAAAGAACAAAATCATTATAAACATTTTTTACGGCAATTACAAAAATTTAAAATTGTTGATAATTCCAGATGTCGTATGAGTTCTCTCAAAAGCGATCGAAGCTAAAAGGTCTGAAGCAGGAAGTACTTATAATCGATAATAAAAAGATTACCTAGTAAAACTGTTAGTTTGTATATCATCCTATAATTTTGGCATCCAAAAACTATATCTGTCAGAATTTTATTTCATATAACGATAATCCTATTTGAAAATGCAAACTAATGTAGGCACAAGTCTACATTTCGAGATTTAACATATGGAAATCACCGAAAAACAAAATTAGGTGATATGCATAAAATGAAACCATATAACCTAACAATAAATTCTCAGTTAATTACTACTACAGCTATATTTTTTAAATTAGTTGAAACTTGATATATAATTGTTGTGCTTCAAAATTCTTGTTCTTTTCTTTTCGTTCATCAATTTGTATGAAAAATTTAGCATGATCGCTTCAAAAAATGAAAAGATGGGGATTCGAAAGAAGTGAAAATGAAGAATAGGGTCAAATAAAAAGCAACAGAAAAGTCGTCATTGTTTCTCAAACAAACAATTTTGATGTTTTCAATGAAAAAATCAAAAGAAATCATAATAGTTTTGTCATAAAAAACTTCTAATGAAAACAATACGAACAGTCGCACAATTAGTTCTATTAATTGTTGAAATTTTAAGCTCATTTCAAAATGCTTTTCACTAATTTCCATTCTGAACCATCTGATCTATGGAACAACGTAGCCAAAAAAAAATTAATGTTTGACTGAGGGTAAAAGGAAAAACAAAATATAGAAACACTTTAATAAAATGAAATCATGATCCTGAGGAAAAATTTTAGATCCTTTTTTTTCTAAAAGCATAAGAAAACATTGATAGCTATGAAAAAAATGTAAAAAAATTCCAAAGAATATACAACTTTGAAGTTGATTAGTATTGTTAAGTTGAGCTAAAGCGCCGTACGTTGAGTTTCAGTGCGTCCTTTTTGCATTGATATAACGATTCGCGAAACATCGTTCACTTATACGATTCGCGGCAATTCACTTCGTTGTTCATCCAACCGTTCTCTCTGACTTCGTATCACAATCTCATACAGGTTACCAGCATCTTCAAGTCGTGACTCTTCTGCTGACGGTGCTGAGTGTTCTATACTAAAATTTTTATTAACCAATTCAAACTCTTTAGAAAAGTTTACTAATATTGATAGCAGAGGATAAAATGTGCAAAGAAGAGCCAAAATAAAGTTACGCTTACCTTTCATTGTTATCTTTTATGTCATTATTAATCGGTAAAGATATTGCTTCCGAGTGAGCGTTTAAATGAGCTCGCTGCTCTTCCATTCGGCGACCTTGCAAACTAGCTATCAGATCAAGCATTCCTTCAGCACCATCTAAAAGACATAACTGGTATAGACATGAAGCTAATCACGTACTGTGTTTCTTAAAATGGAAAGATATGGACGGATTCCAGTTTTTAAATACATTCCAGATTTTGAAATATTTCGCATATATGCATTTACTACCTTCAAGAAACTATTTATGCTACAAACACAAGAAACTATTTAGAAAGATGCTGCAAAATTAAGACAGAGCTAAAAATGCATGCCGAAAAAATTCGAACATAAATAGAGAAAAATTAAGAACTAAATGAAAATAACCAACTTTTTTGTCTCGAAGAGATGGAGTTCGATGAAATAAGTTGATTACTACGAATCCGGTTTCTAGGTGGTGCAACTGGAATACGGAATTCTGACAATTCAGTGGTCTGCGACATATCAGGCATAAATGCATCATCGCCATTATTCATACCATTTCGTGCTTCGGTATCCGAGAAAATAGATGGTAGATCTGAGATATTTGCACATGTCGCAGATGATTTATTACACCGGTCACTATTATCAACAAGTAGTTGTTGCTTTACCGACGAAACCGTAGTTCGGGGAGTCGAAGTTGTGGAGGGAAAAAATGATGCCGACATTAATAAACTTTGTCGTCTTGCTGCTTTTCCAACACGTCCAAACAGTGCCGATAATCGATGTCTACGTCCCAGATGCATCTCGGTTTCTGATAAAAATCACAAGATTCAAACAAGCATAAAACTACACTGCAAACAAAACATGGCAACTTTGCGAGAAAGTACATAGAAAATGAAAATTTATTTTAATATTTCTTTACATTGAATCTTATTGGAACACTAGTCATCTCATGCATCCACAACGAATACTAGTCATCTCATGCATCCGCAACCACAACAATTTATGCATAGCAAAATGAATGGAAGATTAGAAGCGAAAATAAAAAGATGAAGATGGTAAATGCAGCAATTAAATTTAAAACAAAGTGTAATTTTACATTAGCGTAATTGTTTTTAACTTTAATAAGAGATCATTTAATTAAATTGAAGAAAAGAATAAAATCTGTTTAAAATTGAACGAAATAGTGTAGTGATTTCTATCTTTTATTATTTCGTCTAATCTTTTTTCCTATATTTGATTTTTAATTATTTTAGGCTACTATTTCTATTATACTAATATTTAAAAAGTACTCAACCTGGATTGCAGGAGACTGTATCCGACTGCCTGGTAATATTCCTTGAATGATTCGTTAAATCGCTCAATATAATTGGATCACAGCGCTGGTCGTTAAGCCGTTTTGATTGTAATCGTGAGACCATTTCAAAGAAATCATCATTATAGCTAGCAAATCGAGCAGACTAAAATATCACTCTATTTGAAATAAAATAATTTTCAACATGTGAATAGATCAAAACATTCTAAGGCTAATGTCAATAAAATCTCTCTAAATCTTTATTTTCTTAAACTTACAACTATTTCAATTAAATTATTCATGTATTTAATTCCAATAGTTTTACAGGCTATGGCATATCGCTACATGCAATACCTAAACCTCAAACGATCCTAATTACACTTCAAATAATGAATAAAATGTTTAACTATTTTAAATAAAGAAATAAAGAATAAATAATTAATCGATAATCACAAAACTGAATGTTGTAAAATCCAAATCATTATTTCAGTTTTAAAAAGCGCACAATAAAATGTTGAGAAAATAAGAAGTTATGCTGCTTTTAATAAAAGAAACCAATATGAAGAAAGTAATATTTCAAAACTGAATAATTCATAATTGATTGAAATGATTATCAAAGCTCCCTATAAATGATCTAAAACAACACTTTTCGTAGAAATAAAACAAGAGCGATTTATATATCTGGATCATGATGATGCTTTGTCCTGTTAAAATATGCAAAAAGAAACTAAAACTTGTGAAAATGATCTGAACCTTTCCCCTCGCTACAGAAAATGCACTAATATGTTATCTACTGGATTTTGGCTTACATAGCACTTTCAGTCATTTCTAGTTTTATAATATTACTAAATATACAAAAGAACAATTCTGTTTCTTATAACTTATTAATTTAATATCAAATCTACTAAAGATGATAAACAGCTGAATAAATCTTATTTTCTGATTTTTATATTATCTATCACAAAAATACCTGTTTGTTGACAATTGCAGGTGTTGAAACATTAAGTGACTGATGTGTGAGTGCGGAACTCAAATTTAATTCTGATTCACAAAGTAATTTTTTAAAGGATGTATCGAAGTCGGGTACATTGTGCGGCTCAGGATCAGCGGATGCATCCATTTCTATATCGCTAACTTCTTTTACAGGCCATTTCTTTATTGATTTCAACAAATCTTCCAGTGAACTACGCGCATTTTCTTCATTTCCTTGATCGTCGATCTGCAATTCAATCAGATTCTACAATCCGAATAGAGATTATTTATGCCTTCTATGAAAACAAGTTCATTCTTCTCATTCGATTCATATTTACGTCCGATATGCGTGTCCAAATTTATTATTTACCTTATTAAAATGTCATTTTTAAGAATGGACCGTTTCACTTTATAAATATGTCTTGCTATCAAAAAAAAAAAGAAAAAAGAGAAATATTACTTTATGCTTTACGTTATATTGATTTGAAGTAAAAGAAATCACACGAAAAGTCATCATTCAAACGAAAAAGATTGATTGTTCTTCTGATAAAGGATCAGGAACTAAATATGTAACATAGTATTTATTTTTGATGGAATTAGAATACAAATCTCATACACAAAAAAACCAAATTTATGCTCTTATAACGCGTATATTTCATTCTAAAATAATGTACCAAATTAATTAAAACATCTCCTTTTATTTGGAAGTTTTCACAAAAGCGTGAAGTTATCTCTACTTTGTAGTTGTTCAAACTTGTAAAACTAATGAATTGTTTTATTATTTATTATATTTTAATATATTTTATTCTATTTTTTTAAAACTATCCATCTCACAGAAAATAAAATGAAAATGTCCATTATTAACATTATCTGTCTAACTGTGTAAGTTAACAACAAAAATAATTGTATGATAATAGAATAAAACGATAAATATATTTTATGAAGATATTTTAAAGAAATCTAATTTAAAAAGATTTACACTTCTTTTATGTTTTAAAACATTAAAAGAAAAATTTCATAATTTTAATTGTGATTTATTTAAAATATCTGGGTAATCATTTGTAGCGTGACTCTGGAACAAAAATAACAAAGCTTACGAGAAATTATTTCATAAATGCCAACTACTAATTGCCGATTAGGCTGAAATATAAATGGTTATATTTTTGCCAACAAATCAGTACGGTCTTTACCTATTTCCATAAAATCAATTATTCTGTTCACTTCACTGTTCACTTCAAAGTTTTTGGCAATCTTGTCTACATTTGCAGTCTAATACATATTTTTCACGAAATCAAGTCGTCTAACACTGCGAAATATAAAAAATTACAAACACACTCTTAAGAGATGCTTCAATGTAATTTCGAGTTTTCCAACAATTTTTCTACAAAAAACAGTTAATTCCTATTCTTTTCTAAAGTTGCTTATATATGCATAGTGAAAAAAACCGAAATTTCAATTTTTTACATTTTACAATAAACGTTCAGCAATTAATTATAAACAATTTTTTCCTTAGATGCACAAGTTCAAAAAAAAGAAAAAAAAAAAACGAACTTTTCCCGTTGAAGAAAAAAGTGCATACAAAAGATACATTATTATCTACCTGTTAAGAAATAATGATTTTCTGCATTAATCAGGCACTGTTAAGTTTTATTAAAAGAAAAGTAATTTCACTATAATGATTGCAGTACAGTCCCTTGTTCTCATACGATTTTAAATGAAATTTCATTATAATGATGAAGAAAATTCATTAAGCCCATGGCAATTTGCCAAGGAGAGAATAGGAAAAAAGTAATTAAGCTAGAAATAGAAGACGAAGGATTTTTTGCGAATATTATGAAATATTTAGAATGATTGGGGAGTAAGAGCATAGTCTCAGAAATCAAAGATGACAGGAAAGAGAAAAGTTAGTCATACAAAAGCATAAAAAGTTTAATTATATATCCATTATGAAAATCAGGGGTTTTACATATGCTTAAGGGGACTAAACACTATACAAATAAACAAAAAAGAATATTACAAAGAAAATATTTTTATTTATAAAAGAAAAAAAAAACTTATTCATTCTTACAGTAGGAAGAAAAGTGTAAGGATTTGAAATGCATATAAAAAATTTCTCTGAAATACGGCATGATGACAATTCGGGGCAGAGAGGTTAGTAATTTACATTACATGAAGGTCCAGGAAAAAAAATAAATAAATAAAAAAATAAAAGATCCGTAATTGATGATGCTTTAAATCCTCAATTTTACCCGCTGACTACCATCAAAATAATACACAGGTTACTGCTCTCTAAATAATAATGCCCATATTATTGGTGAGCGATTTAATTTATTTTTCTCATTATTATCTTCGAATTCACACTTGTTCTTAGAAAAAATAAAAATAGAATATTATGAAGTTCTCTATAATATTTGCGCTCTTTTTTATCATAGAAATTATATTCAATCATCGAGGAGTGTGATTCGATGTCAGATAAACTTAAATTTTTTTTTAGATTGTCAGAGGCAATTTAAGAATGCGAAAATGCATTAAAAATTCCTCCAATTCAGAATTAGAAAAAATTTTTTATTTTAAAATTCAAGAAAAGCAACAACTGCGATCTGAGATAACAGGACTTAGAGCGCAGCTGTGAATATTAAGAAAAAGACAAATCAGCATGGATCTAAAGTCAATAAACCGAGAACTTCGTAGCATCAACTGCTATACACTTTCATCTGTGTATTATTTTGACAGATTCATTTTAAATTAATTCCTTTCATTTTAATTCCATTTTATTATACATATGGTTATTGGATAATTAGTGGTTTATGGATTACAGAAATTATAGAAAATCATAATAACGTTTTATACGAGAAAAAATAAGAATGTAAATTATTAAGAGAATGACGTTAAGGATTTTTATCTAGCGAATATGCGTATTCAGTACAGAAAAGAACTCTTTTTATTGCATTATTTTTCTTTAAAAGCAACTCGAAAATTGAGAAATTAATGGTCATCTGATCGAAACAAATAATTGAAATGTCAGGGAAAAAAATTTTTTCAAAGTAACTAAATCTGCCTTCTTATCATTTGAAGTGTTGCATATTCAAGAAAAAAAATCATTCGTTATATTTCAATTGCCTCCTTCTCTATTCCAACATTATTTTTGTACAAAATAATTAAAACATACCAATATTATTGGAGAAAAACAAGAGTTCCATTCACGACTGAATGTTAGTTACCAAGTATGCACAATATTCTCTCTTCACTTTCAAACAGTTTTCTTATCTCAGTTTCATTGCAGCTATTTTATTAAACATACTCTCTCGTTATTTTAATATTGGTGAAATTAATTGTGATTGGACTGCTGAACGAGAAGACAAGTAGGATAACAGTAAAGCTCAAAAAAAAAAAAAAAAAAAAAAAAAAAACCATTAGAAATAAGAAAAACAAGAGTCAGTCGATGGAAAAAAATCACTTATGACAGATACAGACATTAAATTCTTCGATTTTCTTCTATCAAAATTCTACTACGACATTTTACCAATATTTATTTTAAAAAATTTTTGGCAAAATATTTCTTCGCAGAAAATTTAAATAAGCAAGATTCTTTTTAATAATAATTTATTTCTAAAAATCATTTTAAAATATATTTAATTAAATTTACGAGGAAAAAATTTTGAAAATATGTGCTAAAGAAGCAGCATCGTTTATAATTTCTTAAAATCGACCATAAATTTAACGGATTAGATATCTGTTATTTCATAAAAAAACTGTTTAAAAAATACAAAACTGCAAAAATTTTTTATAATTAATTGTAAAAATTTCTAATTTATTCAAAAACCTAAACAATTATGAATTCGCACGTAGATGTCTCAAAGAGCGTTGTCTCCCTCCAACTGGCATGCAAAATTATTTTGTAACAACCAAGAAATTACGAAGGAGATAGCAGGAATTTCAACTACAATGATCTTTAGTACAATTTTTTTTTAATAACGGAAAATAATGAACCTCAATTGATATATGTCCTTGTAGTACACAGAAATAAACAGCTTTTCCGACCATTCCCTGTTTCCGAAAATCTGTTACTAATGCTGCGCATGCACGCGATTCTGCACTACGATCACCCAAGTTTCTAGCGAGCTTCAAATATCTAGTATGATATTCCGTTGCTGAAATGCAATTAGTTACTCATTAGTAACTGCGTATATAAGAAAATTTAAAACTTCATTCCGAATAGAATTATTTTATCTTAAATCCTTGCAAGTACACAAACTAAGAAAGTCAACAGAGAATAAAAATCTTTAAGATCTGCATTTTCGGACTGTCTTTTCAAAATATTTAGAAAACCTGTTGCGTGATCACCACATATAGCAGCACCATTACCAACATTAAAACAGCACTGTGCTTCTGTCACTTCATCATGCAATTCCGCTGCAACCGACAAAGCCAAACTAAAGAACTTTTATTATTTACGTAGCGGCAATAAATAATCATTCAGATATTACCGTCAATAGGAATTAAAATGTGACAAATATCAAACAAGTCTCAAAATGCGGCTATGTGACATCTTTAAATTACCACTGCTATGCGAAGATAGCTGCAAATAATATAAATAAATACTATTTTACAAAATTACCGGTAATATTCTAAAGCTTTTGCCGTTTCTGAGAGGAAAATATGAGCATTTCCAAGATTTGTATAGGCGCGTCGCATTGCTGCACGATCACCATATCGTCGAGCAATATCCAAACGCTGAAGGATTTTTCATTCAATAACGAAGCAACTAAAATCTTGGATTCCACTACACAATTTTACAAGAAACTGAGTAATTTATAGACTTCTACATTATGTAAATTACAAAACGAAATTACCGAATAATGGGATAAATATGCAAAACTTATTTAGATGTATCTTTATCAATAAAGACATCCATGAATTTCTGCAAGAATATAAAAGTACCAGTCATGAACACTAATATTTTTTTTCTTTTCATGAATAATAAGTTTACTTTATTGTGATAATAAACAGCAGTTGTATAATCACCCAGCATATAGTAACTGTTACCAATATTGCCATATGTTCTACCACATGCAACGAAATCTTTTATATTCTCGACTATATGAAGATTTTGCCTAGAATACAGACTATCTGACAGGTTAATTTTTACTTGCAGCACTTCTGACAAACATACGTTAATTTCGTTCCTGTCAAAATTTATTTTTTGATAAAACAACTGCAAGATCTCTATATTTACAATTTACCATATATTCGAACGGAACTATCAGCATATCAATGATAAAAGAAATGAAGGGGAAAATGGAATAAATATCTATTGATAATTAACATGTAGAGTTTCACTGCAAAATCCCGTTAATTCGTGTATTAATTCAATTTAATAATAACAAAACATTTACAAATAACAATTGATAGCAGCTTGAAGTTGAGAAGTTGCTGTCATATCGCTAGCTGTAAGAAGTCCGGATTTATCAAGTGGTTCCGATGCATGGATTATTGTCTTTGCACGACAATGATAAACTGATGCTATATTATAAAGAGCTCCAGCTTCACATTCCTGCAAAAGAATTTCGGTAAATATAAACCGTAATAATATAATTAAAAACCTCGTACAATTTACTATGTATTGTATTAAATCAATAAATCATGTAAATATGAGCAATCGAAAAAAAAGCGCAATATAATTTATTTCGTCAACTGATCGACGATAAATAAATGCATCAAATACAACTATTAAAATTAGAAAATCATATAACATATATATGAGTTCCGCGTAAGATATTCCTAAATTAATTTTAGTATTTTATTGTGCTGAATCATAAAAATTCATAAAGTCGTCAGCATAATATTGCTTTATTATGAAAACAAAACAATTGATTCAAATATCACAATAAAAACCAATGTTGATTAATTAAGCTTTATATATCATAAATAACAGAATATATATAAGATGTTTATAAATCTGAAAGCATTAGCTAGAATAAACTTGGCCTTCATAACTTTTGTTTAAAATGATATTAACTTACTTTATCATTAAGTTCTTGGGCTAATCGTAAATGTGCAACCGCATGCTCATAAGCACTATCAAAATCACCCAAAGCCTTGTAAGTATTTGCTATATTTCCATGAGCTTTTGCAAGTCCAGAATGGTCATTGAGCAATCTAAAAATGAATAATAACATTTCACGACTAGAAATTTTGATATGAACCTGAGAGAATGTTGTCATAGTCTTACTTTGCAGTTTCCAAATCATGCCGATGATATTCGAGTGCTTTATCGAAGATACGCAGTACGAAGTAAGCATTTCCTAACTGTGAATAAATTGCGGCCAATGCTTCCAAACTGCGTCCTCCAAGGTTGATTTTTTTTTTAGAGCCATTTCCAAATATTTGATTCCTGTGAAAAGATTCACTTTACTATTTACAAATTCGATTTTCTAATAACTCAGATAAAAGATGAGAAATTCGTGAATAGTTTCTAAAATAATTACATTATTGAAAAAATCATATCATTGTGCAAGGTTTTATCTGAACTCCTTGGTGATAATTAAAGCGTTAGGAACACTGCTCCATCACTCAGAAACTGCACCGATGTCTTACTGCTTTAGTTAATGAATTTTTCTATTCTTAATACAACAATAACTTGAAATCAATCTTCTATGAAGGACGGAGGAAATAAAAGGAAACGAAAGGATTGCACAACTCGATGATAATATGATATGAGGGATTATTATAAAGGTATTCAGTTTCGAACCTGCTTTCATGCTATTCTCGCGGCATAACCGTTCACCTTCTTGCGCAAGCGCCAAAGCATCCATACCTTCGACCACTAGCGGTACACTCATCTCCACACCTTTCTATGCACTTTGAGATTACAGTTTCACTTACGTGGATGAAAAGTTTGTTACGGATTCTTTTCAGATAAACAAAGTGCACTTTGTTATGACTTAAAACACAATTACGTAAGATGTCAAAAAACGGTACAAATGTTATGAAACGTAACGTGATTTAATATTATCATAACTAAAATAATATTATCATACTGGTTCCTTTTCCCACAGATCAAATCCCACACAAAACTACTACGCAGTGTCGCATTCTTAACTTTCTTTCATGCTGCACGAAATGATACGCGTTCTAACACTGGCGCCAAATTGATCGGTTTGAGGTATGGATCACAGTGCAACATTTAGTGCATGCAACGCTTCATGCAACTTCCCGTTATTGTCTTGTTTGCAAGAAATATCTTGTAATCTTTTATACGTTCATTCTTATTCATGCTGTTTTAAATAGTACTAATTGACAGACCAGCGATTGTCAGCTTACCGTAATTTTTGTGTAGCCTTTCACGCTAAATAGATTCATATGATGTGTAATGATAATATTTCAATGGCATTTAAATACCAAAAAAAAAATTTTAAGTATCGTCGAAACATCGGTTGCAGAATTTGACGTAAAAGGTCGTATGTCTGAGGACGTTAAACGTTCCTCTGAAGTGGTACAAGAATCCACTCTTACTGCTACTAGAGAAATCGAATGCAGTGGTATGCTTTTCATTCTACAATTGTGGATTAAAATTTAGGGACAACTTAATCAGGTCCCATAAAAATGTCGTTTCAAGATATTTTTTACGTTGTTTTTTCAGATACTATCATACGACAGGATGCGGAGTGCCCACACAAAAATAGGAGGGAATTATTTAAAGCTGCAAATTTGCGAAGAAAAGTGAAAAATATGAAGAAGAAAGTGGGAATTAATTATTGTGAAGACTGCGCAAGACTCGATCCACCCGAACAGCGGCCATCAGTATGTTTTTCCACTTTTTTAAGGAAGTTCTTCATTTATCTTTGAAATGTTATCGAATGAAATGCAGTGAAATATGACTATTTCATATTTTATAATTAAGACTATGCTCAAAATTCATATTGCTTGTTTCCCAGTTGATATATTGTGGTGTTGAAGGTGTGGATATGTGTCACTTGCACTTACTCTGGCTGCGACGAAAAAAATCATACTTTAAACCACTTTAGAGCTTTACGCACTGGCATGGAACATCCACTTTTTTTTGCCATAGAAGGCAAACATTTCCGGTATTTTTTACATATTTAATTTGAAAATGATTTCAGAATTTAATTCGCACTGCAAATCCATTTTTTATTTTTATGCTTTCATGAGCAGGTCTGCATGGACAAAGCAGGTATTAATTTTTTAAATAACGTTTTATCATAAAATAATTTAATTACCGACGAACTATTATAAACAAATATTGAAAGTTCAGCCCTTTTTCGGAAAAGGGCTTTCATAGTATTTTTTCAGTAATTTTAATAGACTTATTACCGGCATTGCAAAATAGCATGTTTAAAATGAAAGGATTTATAATTTCAGATGCTTCAGTTGTGAACAAGAAATTAGTCTTAACGAAGAAAACGGTTTAATGAAAGCTTTTCTTAACGATTATAATTTTTTTATAAAACCAAAACTGAAGACTGACCCAGCACAATCTCAATCAATGAAAAGTGGTAATACGAGAAAAAAATTTTCATTCGTTGGAGAAGTTGATTCGAAAAAGATTGGAAATAGTAATGAAAAATATTTAGCAGAAAATAAAATGAAAAATAGTGAAGGAAAAACATTGTTATCAGTGAAGGTTTGTGGTAGTAATTCGTTTTTAGATAAATTCGATTGAGGGCTATGGAAAACTTATCTTATTTTTTATGTATTTTTTTAAGCATCCTATACTTATTAATTTCTTGAATTAAGTTCGTAGTACAGTATGAAATTATCAAATTCTTCAATACAGGGCCTTGTTAATCTTGGAAACACCTGTTTTTTCAATTCGATAACTCAGTGCCTTCTTCACACACACACTCTTGCTGTGTATATCAATTTGATTGGTAAGGAAAACAACATCGAACTCATGCCAAACAAAGTTTTAGTTGGCGATAAGCAAGTCCAGGTATTTCATCGATGTTCTCATGCTTTAAAGTATCAAATTATCTTTACCGCTTTTGGCAATGCGCTGTCGGTCTCATAATATTTATTCTGATTTTTCATAATAACATACTATTATTCTTTTTAGCACATATTTGAAAAGAAAAATTTTTTAGCGGGCGGGAGCTGATATGATCAGATTCGTTGCCAAGGGTAATAAATTGGCTTGTTTTTATTAGAAAAATTCTTAATACTTGATTAATAATGGAAAAACCACAATATTGAAAAGCACATATTTTTGAAAAGCTGCCCGTTATGGATTGAGAACAAACTCCTCAATTAAAAATGGATCCTTTTTTAATTGAAATATTGCAACTGATGGTTAAATATGTTCAATTGAACTGTATATATGCTTTTAAAACGAGGAAATTTTGAGAACTGTGAGGGGACTTATATAATTTTCCTATAAATCTTAAACTGACAGTCGATTTTTTTTCAAAGTTCTAAAAATTTTAAATGTTTCAAGATTTCTACTGTTCAATATTTCCTACTATTCAACAATAAGAAAAAACTTTTTATTGAAAGTTACACGCGTAATTTTTAGAAAGTTTAAAGGTCGCATCTTTTGCTGTATTAGCTGTGTCTATGAATTAGTCTACATGTTTAAATAATTTCGGTATCCTATCTTTTCTTGATAAATCTTGGAAATTTTTTTATCAATGAATGAATTAATCATTTATTGCACTGGAGTTTAATGTAGTTCTGAAGTTATCATGAATGATCATGTAATTTGGGAAAGAATCAGTTCCAGATTCCGCATGTATATTTACTTTTGGATTCATTTGATGGACCACTAAATAATATTTTCGCCAGTTTTATACGGGATTTCAAAGCTGGACTGGCTGTTCATCCTTCTTCATTATTCAGTGAAATAGCCAGGAAGTAGTTTACTATTGTCTAATAAAATGAATTTTGTATTTTTTCAGAATTACTGAAACTATTACTTTAGCTGTTTATCATAATGTTTTTAAATGCGTAATAGACAAGAGTTGTAAATCGCTATTTGCATGTATAAAATATATATTATCAGTTAAAATTTAGAACGGACATATTATCGCTTCTAATTTTCCGCATTATCTTATAAGTCATCAATATATGAAAACTGTAAATAATAATTTTATAGTTTTATATCAACTTTATTACTTATAGAGCGCCACGTTTTCGAGGATGGGCGCAGCAAGATGCTCATGAATTGTTACGGTATTTAATGGACGGTCTTCGAATGGAGGAAATTAATCGTTATAAGGAAGCTATTTCTCGATATATTAAAGTAGCTAGAAATGGAAATCCTATGTTAACAGATGGCGAACTTTCTTTATTGGCCAAGGTAAATTCTTATTAGTCGGAATTTCGTTTCATAATCGCGACAGATTTTGTAAACTTATTTTGATGGACAAAATTTTTGAGTACAGTTATGATTCTCATGTTGCAGTGACATTATCGTTTTCTTTGCCGAATTGGAATTAGTAAAATTGATTTGTTCTTTGTATATCAACATTTTTAGTTGCATTATTCAGCTATCAAATACATTAATCATATAATGTGGGACGCCATTTTTCAATATACCTAACTTTTATTGTTTCAGGGCATGCTTAAAGCATGTGGAAGGCCACTTATTGATGCTGTTTTTGGTGGCACACTTTTGCAGACAGTTAAATGTTCAGATTGTGGTCATCTTTCGAAGACTTATGAAGATTTCCTAGATCTTTCTCTTCCAATTCCATCGACATCAGCCAAAACATTATTTAATGGAACATATAAAATGCATAAATCTACTTCATTAAGCTTAAGTAAATATCAGAAAAAAAAAGAAAAAACAAATACGCGCAAAGGGGTTAATAATATTTATTTTAGAGAATTCAAAATTATTTCTAAATGATCTATAAAAACGGTTTCATGTATTTAATGCATTAGAACATAAGAGTTATATATGCCACACACACATACTGCTAAATCCTGTTTGATTTCTATACAGTAACTTTTTGCAAATTTAAGAAAGTACGTCGAAAATCGCATGAAATCATTTCGCATAGCGCGGATATTAATCATAGTGGGGAAGGATCCCATTTTAACAATCATGTTAGTGATGAAGATGTTTTTGACGATGATGATGATAATGCAAAAAATGTCAACGGTAATACCCCTGTTTTATTTTCTTTAATACTTTCATTTCATCTTTTACATATTTTTCTTATTGATTATATTTAGCGTAATGTACTTCAATGGTATTTTATCGGGACAGGAAATGAAACTTGTCATTTTCTCTCATTGCCGATATTTTTTTTTTTGCTTTTTATTCTAAAATTTTAAATTAATTACCCATTCGATTTTAGGATATCACTGAGATTAATTCTTTTTTATAAGAATTAGGATTGAATTTCGAGATGAAAAATTTTTTTTTCATTATTCTGTCATTCTATTTTTCTGGGATATTGAGTATTTTAGGTAATATTTGTAATGAAATGAATAAAATGAACGTGGGTACTGAGCTAGAAGATTGCCTACAGTTGTTGGATGATGAAGAAGTTATAGAAGATGAACCGCGTTCATTAGCAGCATGTCTTCGAGCTTTTACAACAACAGAAGTTTTGTCAGCACCAAATGCCTATGAATGTGAAAAGTGCTGTGTTCCTTATAACAAACAGGTTTGAAAATTTCATTTTCATTAGTTATATTTCCAAATTCAGTTTCATTCAAGCATTGCATTACTAAATATGGTAGTTTTTTTACAAAACGATGGACCTGTTGAAAATATATTAGAAAGATTATGTTTAAGGATTGTAATAGTTCAGTTATTTGATGTGCAGTTCACAATTCTTCAGCTTAGAAATGGAATGAAGAAAAGGACAGTTGAAGCCGAAAAGCGTTATTTAATTTATGAGCCGCCTCCAGTTTTAACATTACATCTCAAACGGTTTGAGCAGGTAATTCAAAATCTCCAGTTGAAGTATTAAAACAAATTATTTATTTTTTGAGCTAAACAGAATTGACAAGAATCAAAGAGCAAACATTTCAGAAATTCATTGAATAATTGTGAAGAGATTTTATGTCATTTCCAGAAAACCATAAATTTTTATTCTTATTTACTTTCAGAAAGTGGAACGCAATCATTTATCCGATTTTTATATCTTTCAAATTAAATTCCTTTTCCTCCATGTTTTTTGTGATTCCCAGTATATAATTTTGCTATTGGCTTGAAAGTTTAGTTGCAGAGTATGTTAGTAGAATTTGGAGACTAATCTTCTAAATCAACGGTTTTCGAAAAGGGCAGCTGAGACTAGTTTTGTCCAAAGAATCCAATTCTTAGTTAATCATTTATTTGAGAGTGTTCATTTATGTTGTGCATTCATATTACCACTCACTATTTCCCTCTTCTTCAGACGCATTCAGTGAATGGTCGAGTGATTACACGCAAGGTTCCTGGGCAAATTTCATTTCCAAAAATTCTTAATATTGCACCTTTTTGCACCCAAATAGCTAAGGTAATTGAAATGTATAAAAATTTTAAGTTCTTATTCTCATTATTTTTTAAACTGTGACATGTTTTCTGTGGCCAGTAACCGTTACTTTTTGTGAACTTTCGAAGTTAATTTAATTAAATCATGGAATTTATCTTGTTTATTCCTTGCATTTTTAAAACTCATATTTATTTAGAATTTCACTTGTGGAAATATTGTAATCACAAAATGCAATAAATTTTTCTTCAGAGGATTAAAAAAGGATTGAAAAAAGTTTGTTATTCTTTATATGGTGTTGTATCACATTCTGGAGATCTCTCGTCCGGTCATTATGTTGCATTTATCAAGAATCGATATCCTTTATCACAAACAGAAAAATTTTTCTATGAAGCTGCAAATCTTTCTCTACCAGATTCAGTCATTACTTCTAGTGATTCAGAATTGAAAGAGTTAGATCTTGATTTTCATATTATATTTTCATAAATCTAAAATGATGATAACTATCTGTTTTTTAAGTAAGTGATTTCATCACTTACCAATTTTTTAATGAAATGCTTTTAGAATAATAGAAGGGTCGTGCGATGGCGAATGGTATTATGCAAGCGATATGAGAGTAAGTTCTGTGTCGGAATCTCGTGTACTCGGTGCTGAAGGATATGTCCTTTTCTACGAACGAATCCTTTAATGAATTCCTCCATATTGTGTTATATTGCTAAATTTTTAAAAATTTTTTTCATTCAGTATTAAGAATTTTCATAGCAACTAATTTTAATATTTTGAAAGTTTCTTTTTATGACCAAATATGCTTGCTCACATCTTTACATCCAGTTATACTTCATTTTTCATTTTTCTTTCTCTATCATTGGTTTCGGTTAAATGTGAATTATGAATACACAGCATTTCTTGAAATGCTGTTCAGCAATACGTAATACATATTTATTTTTTATATTGTAAATTGCTATATTGATTATTCGAAAAAGTATTTTGTTCAAAATATAATAAATCGCGAAATCTCAGTTTGTTTGATTTAATAGATAATTTTGATCTTTTCTTTTTTTTTTTTTTTTTTTTTTTTTTGAACGAACGAGATAGATTATTCACATCGCATCAAACAACTGACATATTGATGAGGAATGTCTGTTTTCCTCCGTATGTATGTCGTACCGATGTTATGTTTGACAGTAAACTACGGGTACATTTTTAAAGAAAATCAAAAAACAATCGTTTTTTTTTTCTCTTTTTTGGATAATAGGATTTGCATTCAGCTAGTCTTTTCCAGTGTCGTAAAATTCATTGATTTTTTTTATGTATTGCGGAATAAAATGTTGCACCACATTCTGCATTTTATTGATTTAATGAGATTTAAATTAACTCTTTGTAAGCTTATTATTTAACAAAAATGATGGTGGTAGTTACGCTTATCTTTGATTTATTACTTCTCCTCTGTTACTATGTTTGCGTATATAGTTAATACAAGATCTTTTTTTCCTGTTTCGGTCTGTAAGAACTTTTTCAGGATCATGGATGAAGATTATATCGGAACCATGAGTGTTCGAGATTTTGTTAAGGTTATCGGTTTTGTATAAACCATATAAAGATTTTGCATCTTTTTTTTCCGAAAAAATTTTTCGGACTTACGTTCACTTTTGAGACAAGTATTTTTATGTTTTCAGCGAAATATGCTTGCCATGGAAAGTTTTCAGTGACGCGGTTTTAACTGGTTTCAGAAACATAATTCGTTATGATCGGACGACATGTAGTTGTTACCTGCTAGCACTGATTTCAATCTAAGTAAGTTTTTCCGGTTATGTTTCCTTTTCTGTTTTATTTTCTTTATTTCCCTTTATTTTTTTCTTTTTCCTGAGTGATAACTGTAATCCATAATATGTTGCTTTCTATACTTTTATTAATTCCTTGGATTTCTCTGTCAAAATTGTTAGATCTAACAACTGGTAAATTAAAAAAAAAACAAAAAAAAAAAACATCGTATGGAATCATTTTAAACTTTAGTTCAGATTTCGAGATTGATCCAGTAACCGTCCTTAATGCAAATACGTTATATCAGTTTTATCATTAATTATCTCACTATTATTATCAAGACTTCGATGCACTGTCTAGCAATAGATTATACTTAGACGCAACAGCATGTTCATCCGTATCAGTCAAGTCAATAATGCTATTGATTAAGTTCGTGAACAATATAACCATTATTATTTCTTCCCTTCTACTAAAAACATCCGAAATATAACCAGATAATTTTATATTTAACCAGAAAGAAATTATAGCATTTTTTTACAGGCTTTCCATTTACTTGCAGCAAGCATTGCGCAGTATAAAAAAATTAACGATGTTGATGCGGATACATCCAAAAGTTAGTAAGTATAGGATAAAAAAGATCGATAGGATAAAAAAAGAGACTTTTCTGCACTCCTGGAAGAAAATAGGTAAGATTATTGTCGATATCTTTTTATGTGAGACATTCTAATTCTATTGAATTTTTGCATGATAATGCAAGGGAAAGATAGTGATTAAATAATTCCTGATATTATGAAAAACTTTTCCGTTAATCTGGAGTAAATATCTCAAATGAACTTTTTAGCCTGTCAGTGGTTTTCTTAGCTACATATTTTCATTCTGTTTTATCCCTTGTTTAATAAATTATTCCGCTGATACACAGTATTAACGGTTAACTTCCCCCGATTTTTAAGATATATTAGTGATAATGATTTTAACATCAGTACATTTTACTGAGAAATGTCTTTTTTTCCCGATTTTAAAGGTATTGTTGGGATAAAAACGTCTTTTCCTTAAGAAAAACAAATTCATAACTCGTTATTTAAATTATATCGGCGTTTTTATAACGGAACATCGTTGTGCTCGGTATCCATCTTATACTTCTCAGTATTCAACTGAACTTATTCCTGTTTTCATTCTCTTATTTATATAAAAACTCTCTTTCATGCACATTTTTCTCTTTCGTAATGCTTCCTGAAAATGTAGTATCATACCTTTTATTGTTGCCTTACTTCTTTAACTGTTATTGTCCAGCTTTCATTTTATGTTTCAATAGTTTTGAAGAGTTGTTGCATGACATATCAGTATATATTATTTCGTTTAAAATTAAGTTGCTTTATTGTATGCATACGATCCCTTCTGAAAACTATATTGAATTTTTCGTTTGTTTTTTGCTACAGATTTGAAAATGAACTTCTTTCTATTGGACGATATCGCTTTTTGCATGAAACAGTAAAAATTGAAATAGCTTATGCTCGCTTAGAAATTTTTCTAGAACTGAGCATTTTAATGATATTTCACATATGAAAGTTTTATAATAATTAAAAATACGCTTTTGTAAATGAGTGTATGCAGCATAATTGACTTCGAATGAGCGATTTGAATCATTATCAGAAGAATTTTTGTTGAACCACTCAAAATATAGCCATGAATAATTCAAGCTCTGCTTGAAAGACATGTCATGGCTATACTTCACACTTTTTTAGTTTCATAAATTTTATCTCAATAATAAGGCAAAAATTTAATCAGTCTTTCTTATCGTCATCAGACTTCCTCGCATTCTTCATTATCAGTTGTATCAAAATTTTCAGTTCTTCATGTTTTTTAACTAAATGACATTTTTTTGAACGGAATGGCGGAGTGAAGTTAATATATTCAGAAATAGACTTAAAATGAGTGCGTGTTGCTTCGATTTCATATACATCATAACATTATGTTTCGGTGTAGAAACACGTCACAGTTCAGAATGATAACCATAAATAGGGGACAACGGTTGACATTACTTTTCTTTCTTTATTAGCTCTTTGTTGGTTGATTGTGAAAAGTTTTTTCTTCTTCATTTCGCTATATTAAGGCTGTTTTAAATTTTTTCTTATTTGAAACAAAAAGAATACTGCAAATATTATCACTCTGCTTATCAAACATAGTTGTTTACTTAATAAATAGCGTGATGTGCCGATAATTAACCAATATTAGGAAGATTCTCTTCATTTCTTTAATTTTTCATTTCTATTCAATAAGTCATTTAATTTTTGAGAAACCAAAATTTTAGCCAAAGGCATTATACACAGAGAATTTATACTGAATATTTATGAAACATAAATTTTCGAAGTTATTTTATAGAAAGTCACATGCATCACATGATATGCTATAGACATAGTCGATTTAACCTGAAAAAACATTCTGTGAGATCATGTGAGTTTTAGATTCTCGAAAATTCTTCAAACTTGTATTCTTATTAATTAATCATCTCCTTCTCTCTATCTACTTTTACATTCCATTTAAAATTCATTTTACTGAAAGGTATTTTTCAGCTTATCTATGTTTTTTCGAAATTGCCAAATTTATTTGTCTGAACTAGATTTTTGATTTCAGCGTATAATATTGAGACTGAAATTTGAAAATACGTAAATTAAGATATTCTGGCATATTATTATCTACAGAGCAGTTTTCAGCAACTTATACGTTGATAAAGTTCCAGAAATCTTTTAATCTCATTATATTCTGTTGTCATTATTGCCAATTATTTATGCTTGATCATTGTGTCTGTCACCTCTCCTCTTCCTGTTCAACTGTTTTCTGAAACAATCTTATTAATTAAAGTTAATGAAATGCGTTTATTTTTTCAAATTTTTATGATAAAACTACATACGTAATTCTTATTAAGTGTCTTTGCGAAATTTTTGGCCCTTCATTTTTTTTTTGTTTTTTAATCTTATTGTCCAAAATGATTCCGTTACCTTTTCTGTGATTACTAATCTTGGCTAAATCGAACGAATGATGCTTGATGATACGATGAAGCTCTTTAAGCATGATTCAGTATGAAATTTTATCTTCGGAAGTAATTAATCTGTGTTCTTTTTATCTAATATAGACTAGCAAAGGGAAAAAGTCATCAAAGTTCACTATTGTCGGAAACCAGTAATTGACACTCAAGTTTAAGAAGTTGCTTTTCATAGTCTTTGGTTGATATTAAATTTAATTCCTGTCAGGAGTGTTATTATTGATTGTTATTGCTTGCAAAAGTTTTTTAGCACCATAATATGTTGCTCGCTTCATCTTATGTATATTACCAAATATAACTATATGTGGGAAAATTGGATTCCCTTTGTTCTTATCAGTTAGCCCTTTTTTATATGACATTGTTTAAAATCAATTTATCCCATTCATGTCAAGATATTTTATTTCTTTATCTCATGTGTCTCAGATGATTATTCTTTGCATATATCCTGATCCACGACGGATAATCATGCATTGTGTAATTAATCAAAGGATGTTTTGGGGGATGAATAAGATTTCAGTAGTAAAAGACCACCATAATTAGGATCTCAGAAACAGTCAAAACGAAATCTTTCCATTCTCCTGGAAAAAGTGACTGCAAAGACCCTATACAACTCTAAGCAATCAATCCAAGTGGTGAAGTAATTGCCTTAAAATATTTGCAACTAGTGATCCAGTAGATTTTTTTCCAAATATAATTCTCAGTGAAACATCAATTCGCTCTTCCACAAGAGAAATCATTTCGCTTTTTCACAAGTTATTATTAATTTAATTATTGTTAATGAAACACTTGTCATGTTCATTAATTTAAGTGGTAGTATGAGCATGTTCAGAATTTTTCTGATAATTCGTGATGGCTTGTGAATGTGGTATACTACAGTATTTCGGGTTAAAGATAGCGGGAAGAATTTAGTGAGGAAGAGCAGAATAAAAAAGGAAAATTTTCTTTTACTTTAATTTCCTATTTATTTGCTCTTTTATTCTTTGCTGTGTTCATTAGTGTTCACTTGTATAGAGGCCTTATCTTTCACAGAGATTCATTAATCTATAGTAATAAAAACAAGCAAATTTTCAAATCACAATTCTAATTGCATAGAGTGTTAACAGAGAACAAAAAAAAGATAGCTTAACTTTAGAACTTTTTCTTTCATAATTTTGTTTCCTCCATGACCTATTTCGAAATATAATTTCAATTATTGGTTCACAAGTCAATATAGTTTCACTTTGAAATCTGTTTGCTGGTAGTGTATTGGTTTGTTTGTACTGATGAGCGTTTCTGCCGTCCTAATTATTACGTTTGTTATAAGTGTTATTTCTTCCCTTCTGCTAAGAATTTATGAATTATTAGCCGGAAATGGTTTACGTTAAAAAGTTTAAAGAAACTATCGTGTAACAGCATTTCGAATACGTTTTGTTTCGTTATTCGTCGGTGCGCAATGATTATATATAATAGTCAGCTGTGTAAATGCACAAACAGGCCATTAGGAAACAGGTAATCGATTACTCTTCGAACCACTCGTGGAAATTAGTTTCGATATTTAGATGATTTTGCGAAATGTCATTCGCTCTTACTAGGTACATCAGCTTTGCTTTTGTTCAGAGTTAACAAAACATTTAATTTATTGCTGTCAAGCAATGAAGATAGATGAATGAGTAACATTTTGATTTTCCAGTTTTAATGCGCACTGAAAAGATTGCTGCTTGAAAGATAAGATTTGCAGAATTCTCGAGTGATTCTTTTATAAAGTTGACACTGTTATATTTTCACTGTGATATTCTGTTTTGAAATATATATTCTTTTATCATTTTGTAGTGTTAAATAAATGTTTATAATTACTCATAAAATTTTGCATTTCTTGCAACTAAGATCTTAGAAAGTAATTTTGATTTGATATTTATAAAATCTGTTTTAAATAGGCTGCATAAATAAGCGTGTTATATTATATACGACTTCATCCAATATTTTTTTAAACTGTGGGTTTGAAAATTATTAATACAAGAATTTCCGTTGGAATCAAATGTATTTAGAAAAATGTTATGACAGTGGTTTGAGGCAGTAGATATATTTCCTCAGTCTTCTGTTTATTGAGTATTTATCAATAATCGGATCCCTCGAATAAACCGTCTCAAATGAGAATAAGCATACAGTACCTGAAGATATTAAGTAATCACTATTTCTAATGATTCACTGGTTGTCCTAATCAGTAATTTGCTATTTCAAAAAGTTAACAAATTGATTACTGCATGATTTATTGTTACTTATTATTGTTATCTCAATTAACTTGAACTTGTAGGTTGTTCTTAATTCATTATCAACATCGCCTGATGTGGTTTAGATTAAATAGCACTTCTTTCTTACATTAACAAAAATTGAACGATTTTTTGTAAATAACTTGAATGATTTTCAAAAATCAATAATTTCTGAAAAATTTTGTGGAGATTGATCCATTACTATCGTACCTGTTAGTTCCAGATTCTGTTATTTAAAATAATGCATGTAGTGATATGGTAACAATTAATACCAGCAATCACATTCGGCGATTGGTTTTTTTCCTGTAGGAAATAAACATTTTGTCATAAAAACCAACATTATTTTGATAGCTTTTCTTAACATCCAGTCACTTCACATAAATTACTGTTAATTCCAATTTCTAGTCTTTGCAGGTATTTCTGTTGCAATGAATTTTGTTTTTAAAAATCTCATTTATTTGCAGGATGTTTGATTTCAGTATATTATCATTTGCTGAATTAATATTTTGGTCATCATTGTTGAACATTCTACCATTGTGCATATTTTTTGCATTCTTCGCTTATTTAATTTTTCGGTGCCTTACTTCATTCTACTTTTATCAGTGCTATTCAACAGCTACAAGAGATTTGTGGTGAGTTCCACTGAATTTCAAATTTTAAGAAATTAAGGTAACACATTTTGAAATGTGCTAAATATCAGCAAAGAATTGATCGGAAACGGATTTTTAAATAATTAAATTTGTCATCAATTCGAATAAATGCTTATATTTGAGTTGATAACGAAAGATAATACAAATTTTTGAGCCAAGAATACTTGGTGAAAACATTCATTTAATTAGTCCATTATTTTCCCTTTCGACTAAATATTAATGATTTTGTTTATATTTGAAATTTTCATCTTTGATTGTATATCCCTTTCGTTTTAATGAAGTTCTTGCGTTCATCGCCAAAAATCATCTCAGTGTGCCATTAATCAAAAAATATTTTATCAAGATTTTTTCATTTCATTCCATGAATCTATTTTATTCATTTCAATAAATGGTTTAATGTGCTGTTTCGTTTTCAATTGTATTGTGCTTTTTTATTTTTTATTTGTTAGTAATTAATTCTGAATTTGATTTGAGTTTTCTTTTTTATTTGCAGTGGTTTGATATTACTGATTCGAGTAAAATGGGATATTTGGATACATATGAAAATTAATGAGCCGTTACATCAAATTTTCTTGCGGAATGTTAGAAATTATCGTGATAAAGAAGCATTAATTGAGGTGGACACAGGCAAGAGATTCACGTTCCATGAAATGAATCAATTATGCAATCAGTATGCAAATTACTTTCAGGTTATTCGTTATTTATTGTTTTCTCCAAAATTTTATTTAATATAAAGTTGCTATAGTTTTATTAATTGATATACACTGAGGATTTTTAACAGTCTAACACAGATGTTCGAAAATTTATATCAAAACAAAAATAAAATTAAACATCTTTGCAGTCACAAGGTTACAAAAATGGTGATGTGATAGCATTATTCCTTCAAAATTGTGCTGATTTTCCTGCAATTTGGCTTGGATTAAGTAAAATAGGTGTTGTCACTTCTTGGGTAAATATAAATCTAAAGTCAGAACCACTTGCTTATTCAATTAACATTTCAAAATCAACTTCCGTTATCACTAGCAGTGCACTCTTTCCTGGTTAGTTTTCATCATTTGTCAAAATTTTTCTTTTAAATCAAAAAGACTGGGGCTTTGGAACTTGGTCAAGGAATCGATGCAGAATTATACATGCAGGAAATACCATTCCAGCAGTGGGATACTGGACTGCAGAATCAGAATGGTATTGGCAACAAATCAAGAGGAAAGCAAGAACTAATTCAAGCGAAGTTTATGAAAGAATTCATTCTGGAGGGGTTTTTTGTTATCATTACTTTGAATGAAAAAAGCATTAGTATTCGCACGTGTATCATGAAAAATGACAAACAATGGTCTTCTTTATTAACCGGTTTATTTTGATTTGAGTTGTCTTCTTCGTTATTGATTGCTTTTATAATCAGTATACTCTGCTGTAAGAATCTTATCACTGGAGAGATATTTAAGATTCTTTATCTTTTCAGTGCTGGAGGAAATATTCTCATCGGGGAAATTGGAACAAATGAAAGTTTATGTTATAGATGATATTGATAATAATAAGAATGGCATCTTATCATTGGCAACGAAAATTCCATTATTTTCTTCTGAGGAACCAGTTGTTAACGAAAAACCAACGTTCAGATGTAACTAATTTCTGTTTTAATACGTCCTTTGTTCTCTTTTTCTTACTCATAATCTTTTTCCATTCGGTCTCTTACTTTGAGACGCTAATCATAAAGAATAAATGTAGTGCTATTTTGCTGACTCATTGTTTTCAATATTTGAATGATTTGAAAAATTTTGAAATTAAATCTAATTAAGGATTCAGAAAAGCCTTTTATTTATAATGATCATTAGTTTTATATTTTTCCATCATAATTTCAATTTTCTCGTAAGAATGTATTTTATTTTTATTGCTTTCCTTACTATTAATTTGATATCTTCAAAATTTTTTAGTTAATATTCATTTCTTGTTGTTGTTGTTTTCGTTCATCTTATTTTTTCAGCAGTGCTTTGTTATATTTTCACATCAGGAACAACAGGGAATCCGAAGCCAGCACTTATAAAGCATTACCGGTATGTTAAAATGAGTTTTATGTCAGCATTAATATATTTTATTGAATAGATTAGAAATTAAATTAAGAATTCATTCGGAATCATATGATCTCAAGCCACTTTGAAGAGGCAATAATCTAACGTATGTGCATAATTTGAGTTTGCATCATTATCTAAAATAACATAATATAATTTAACATAATATAATTATGAAGTATAAGTTTATTAATATGATGTGGCATTAATTTTCGAAATATATGTCTTTATTTCCTCATAAATTTAGATACTATTGGATGGCGATAGGCGTGGCCAAATCTTTTGGAATTTTTACAACAGATCGTTTATATGTGATGATGCCAGCTTACCACAGCGCTGGAGGAATCTTGGGTATTGGACAAACCGTGCTACAAGGTAGCACATGTGTCATTAGGAAAAAATTCTCTGCGAGTAATTTCTGGAAAGACTGTGTAAAATATAATTGTAATGTTACTCAGTACATCGGTGAAATTTGTAGGTAAGATTTCTCATCTTAGTTTAGCATTTTTAAAGATAATTGGTTTGAAATTTAACGCAACTCTTTTTTACAACTTTTTACATGTTGGACTTTTTTTTTTTTTACATGTTGGACTGGAGAAGGAAACGAATAAAGACAATGGTTGTAAATGAGTTATCGGGCTTCTTTTTTCTAAATTTGAAAATGGAATAAAAATTCTTTGTTTTAGATATCTTCTAACACGGAAGGAAATTGCGGAAGCGAAGGAACACAAAATACGTCTTATGTTCGGTAATGGCTTACGAGCAGAAATTTGGTCAGAATTTGTGAATCGTTTTGGTATTAAAAAAATCGGTGAATTTTACGGTAGTACAGAAGGTAATTCAAGCATTGGTATGTTTTTATCATTTATTAGTTTTTGAAGATTCTGCAAACAATCTGTTTTGAAGAAATTTGTTGTAAATAAATATTCTTTAATTGAAATAATGAAAATTGCGTTGAATTTCTCAAAAATTCCTGCTGAGAAAAGCTAGATGATTTCAAGTCATATTACTTTGAAATACTACTTATTTCCTAAAAATTTTTCGGGGAGTCTGCAAATTAAAATCACTTTTAGTGAATATAGATAATCATATTGGCGCGTGTGGTTTTATCCCGGTGCATCCTTTTGTGAAATATTTATATCCTGTGCGTTTACTCAAAATTAACGATGATACCGGTGAATTAATTCGTACAAAAGATGGGTTTTGTGTGCCATGCAAACCTGGCGAAACTGGGGAAATGGTCGGTGTTATTAAGAAAAATGAACCTTTACTTAGGTAATTTTTGTTGTCCAAAGTGGATTATAAAAATCGTAATCTTATTGATTATTTTTTGATCCAACAATTTCATCAATTTTTTTAATCACCATTTAGTGAAAAATGATAGAGTTTAAGTTTTCCGATATTTCAACACACTTAATGTGCCTGAAGATTTTGCAGCTTTGAAGGATATTTAGACGAGAAGGATACTGGGAAGAAAATAATTAGAAATGTTTTACGTAAAGGTGATGCTGTTTTTACATCAGGCGATATTATATATTGGGATAATCTGGGATATTTGTATTTCAAAGATCGAAAAGGCGATACTTATAGGTTCTTTTTTTTACAGGATTTATTATCAGTTTTCTTTTTTTTTCATGGAGGACAGATCGTCTTAATTTTCCATTATTATAAATTTTTCATTAATTTTATTGGTAATATATCAAGATATAATTCTTTAATATCGTAATTCAGTTTTCATCAAAGCAATATTTTTTTAGATGGAAAGGTGAAAACATTAGTACTACAGAAATAGAAGGAATTTTACAACTTCTGAGATGTATAAACGATGTCGTTGTATATGGTGTTGAAATACCGAGTAGGTTTTGATATCTTTCATTACATTTGCATTGTTTGAAATGGTCATTTTTCACATTATTTCAAGTATATTATTTATTCGTAATATGCTATTCATTCTTTGTCTTTGTAAGTATCAAGAAGTTTTTCAGAGAATGAAGGTCGTGCTGGCATGGCTGCCATTGTCATATCAGGCGATGAATTTTTAAAAGTTGGTCTTTAATCTTTTTTGGCTTATTACGTGTTTGATTTTAATAAGATAAATAACAGTTTCGTAAATTAGTAGCCTTCTTTTAGGATGTAATACAAAAAATAACCGAACATCTCAACAAAAGTCTACCATCTTATGCTATTCCTGTTTTTTTACGTTTCTGTAAGGATTTCGAGCGAACAGGTTCTTTTACGCTTAATTTTATATTTAACTTTAGTCTTTGAATAAGAGTAGTGGGATTGTTGCATAACTAAGCAATTCAAAAGAATAATACTTTTAAAAAATCTTTAATCTGTTTTTAGATTGTTGATTCATATATGTTACAGGTACTTATAAGCTTAAAAAATGAAGCTACAAAAAGAGGGATATGATTTATCAAATTTTAATGATAAAATATATATTTGGGACTCCTGTATTAAGTCCTATAAGTAAGGCCTTTTTTCTTATGTTGTTTTCAAAAATTAATTTATAAATCTTCAAAACGAATATCAGTCGAATAATAAATATCTTAGGAAACAATATATTTTGATTATTTTTCTGAGGTTATTAGCGATTTTTTTGCATGTCAGGTATTAATTTTTATTCTTCAGCTAAATATAAAGAAATAAAACTCGAATAATGTTGATAGTATCCTCATAATATTTTAAACTGTGTATCGAAAATCGAAGATTTGTATGGTCTCAGTGATTCAGATATTTACAGGATATTTGATGAAAGGCTGCAGTGCCAAGTAGATAATGGTACTTACATGGGCATTTGATTTGTTAATAATGTTTTAATCGACATTTGTATAGTTTATTTATCTTTGTTTAATATTTTTCGGAGAAACTTAAGCGTTAATTACCAAAAAATCATAGTATATCTTTACTGACAAAAATCATGGTGTTTCTAAAATTTACTCTTTTGTCAGCAAAATGCTCTTTTTCTTCTTTTTCTCTTCATTTTTATCTCTATATTCTATAAAATTTAAATTTGACAGTTTAATTTCATTTTGCAGTAGAAATATCTAAATGATCTAGTAACATCGCCAGGGCGTTAAAGATATGAATGTATAAGATTAAAGATTCAACTTGAGTGCCTGAAGTTTCGATGATGCCAACCATTCAATATGCTAACAAGTCATAGATTCTTAAATATCAGTATTTTGTTTTAAAGTCATAAATTCATATGAACAGATTTAAGACATATGTGCATAGCCATATTTTCTCAACTTATTTTTGATACCTATATATTTATTACCAGTTGTTAAATTATTGCCAAACGCGTATGACGTCATCAACTTTGGTAATAATAAGTAAAACTCATCATTTTTTTCAGCTGTTGCGATATTGTTAATTGCGATATTGCGATTTTGCTGCGTTCCCTTCCATATCGTTGCTTTTGCTTTTTTTTATTCATCGGATACACTCTGATTCGTTGCCATTTTTATTATGCATTATATTATCTAAGTTTTCCTACGCACAGTTGTAATCGTAAAATTAACTCATGTTATCAGTCATATGAACCTGTTGAAAAATTCAATTTCAAAAATGTTATTTTACTTTCTTATCAAACTTGCAATAAATTTTTTCTCCGTCATGGAAATGTTTGACTTACTTTTTAATGAAATTGTGTTATCGATAATTGTAGTACAGCGACAGTTTCTCTGGATGGTTTTATTTGCGATACGAAAATTTTTTCTAGCAATAACTTTTTCTTTTTTGAGTAAAGTGAAGGTGAGGTTATTTCCCTTGCCCTAAAATTGCTTCTTTTCTTTCGTGTTTTCATAATTTTTATGATTCCAGAAATAGAAAGTATAGTTTTATTGAATAACTTATAAATTCTTCTGAGTTTAGTCGTTGTGACATTACTGATGTTTCGCTACAGTAAGAATAACAAACTTTTTTAAAAAATATGGTGTTTAGAATTATTCATTACATTCAACTGTTAAACGAGAAAAAAATTACAAGAGTACACTTGTTCATACTGATCGAATGTGCCTATTAATCATTTATCAGTAATAATGAAGCTGCAATCACAGTTTATTGCGTTGTTAGGAAATCACGAATTGTACTAATCTAAATTTTGAATGAAGTTGCTCTCTCAACTAAAGCGGACATTGCTAATTTTTTGTCGTGAAAGTAAGCAACAACATATTTATTCATTCCATTCATTTGTATCGATATTAAAATATATTTCATGAAAGATAAGAACTGGTTCATCAGCCGATCAATAACATCAACCGACCAATAACATTCTGCTTAATCCCTGATATGCAATCTGTTGTAAATTATTTGGAAAAAATGAATCTTATGTACATACATCTGAGAGATGTCATCATAATAGACTAAGAAATGGAATAAATATTCATTTTTTAATGAAAACAATGAATTTAGTACAACAAAAGTCATTTTCAGAAACCAGAATTAACGCCTTTCAGTACTTGCATGAAATAATTTATGATAAAAACTGTAGGGAAAATTTAATAATATTATTTAGTTGCTTGTTTAATTTAATGGCTTCGTTTTATTCAAAAATCACCTCGCCCGTAGGAAATCACTAATATTCATTTACAATTATTCAAAAATAAACAACGAAAAAATTCAATCTATTTTTTGTACAGTCAAGTTTTAAATCTCTCTGGATCTATAAGATCGTCGAAATTTTGCATATTATGTTGCCTAAACACTTGTCATTTTTTTAAATTAATTTTTACATTTTTTGAACTCTTTAAAAACAATGTGCCATTACCGTATGCTATTCATCGCATCTTATTTTTGACAAACTCGAAATATTTTTTTGAGATACGCACACACTGTTCACGCACATACCGTTCTTCTGAATTTGCATTGAATCGTCTAATTCAATGATTAAGAAACCACTTTTATTTAGCGATCAAAACTCAGTACATTCTTTGCAAGCGATACACAATCAATCGTTGTTTAGATATTCTGAAAAACAATTATGTCAGGTTTCTGGAACTGTTCCTGAATAGAAAGAAGAAAATTGAATTTCACGGTTGAAATATACACAATTAGACTATTTTATCTTATCATGAAAATATTTCGATAATTGAGGTGACCTCTAGACCTTTTCTTTTTTAAGACATATTCAGAATTCATTACAGAAATGGTAACAATAATAACTTCGATTCATGAATAGAACTCATCTCGGCCCTTGGAGCACCGGCAAAAATAGAAAACAATTAACGTCTGCTATTTGATGTACAGTGAAAATTAAAATTATTCTCTGCAATTCCTGAAATTTCGCTTTCATAAGCAATGCAAGTGCATCATTTCGAATTATATCGCGCATAAAACCTTTATTTCATTTATATTCTGCAAAATCGAACTTTGCATTCAGGCTGCTAACCACTATAAAATTCGAATTTCGTGACAAAGTATCGATTTGGCTAAACCACAATCGAATTGAAAATACAATATTTCCAGCATAAAGAAAGGCTGGAAAACGAAATGGTTTGAATGTACGAAAATGCTATCAAATCTGATTTATTTCCATTTAATGTTAGTAAGATATTATTGAGTTTGATAAAATATCGAGCTTTAGAGAGGATGTAGTATCATTTAAAATAAATGAAAAAAAGCTTGAAATCATTTCAAAAATAAACATAACAGTGATAACAACAACAAACGTGAAATCAGTCTGAATTTTCAATCATTCAATTGCCAGCCTGCTGCTTAAAATGATTCCATAAGTAAACAAACAATACAAATTTTAATTTTAAAGTCTATTAGGATTTAGTGATGTGAGTAAAAACGCCAAGAATTCCCGGCTATTCTAAATTCTTTTATTGGAAATTCATATTACTTTATTTCAGTTTGTAAACTTTCTAACATAAACTTATATATGTTCCAAAATACAGCTTTCTTCGTAAATTTATTTGTTATACGCATGTAGCTATCGTACATTCATAAAAAGCAACTTATCTTTATTAAAAATATTTGTAAGGAAATTCTTATCTTATGCACATTAGCTATCCTATGAAAATCAAAGAATCGCAGTGATGAACAAAAGTCGAAAGTTCGAATAACATTAGCTTTCTAGTCATATTTTAAACTTTCAAAAAGAATTCTAAAGTTAAAGAAATTTCTTTTAAGTTATTTAAATATTTTACGGAGAATATCTGTAAGATAAAAATCATGTTCATCAGAGAGAACCATTTTTCATCTTAACGTTTCTGGGATAATTCGTCGTCGCTTTCATTGTCAAAGGACTCTATGGAGATTCTGTTAATGCATTCATTCTTTTGAATTTCATTGTTGTTTCTTAGTTTATTTGTAAAAAGTCAGAAGAAATCTGAGATTTTGATCTCATAAAATAATAAGCTTTAACCGCTGAAGCTAAAGCTGATTATAGCAATTGTTAAATTTCTTCATTTTCAGAGAATATAATCACCTGTATTGATATTTAACAAGCCTTTTTTATTTCATAAAAATTGTTGTTTTGAATTCTTTTTACTGAACCACCAAGGATACTACATAGATATGATTCTTTTTTTTTGGATTTTACTGTTATTTCTTAGTTTATTTGTAAGTCATAAATGATTAATTTTATATAATCAAAAATTATATCTAAAACTTCTTCAATGATTTCATTCTCATGGCCAATTATGGTATAAATTGTCAAATTTGATAACATTTAAAGCCATTCCTAATTTAGCACAACCTTTTGCTTCATTACTTCATCAAGTTGCAATACAAAGTCGAAATCTTCTATTACAATTTCTTTACTCCCTTTGCAATCAGTGTTTGATAATCTTCAGGCTCATGTTTCAGAGACTTCTTTCAGTTGACCATCCATGCATTAACAGAGGATTAAATCAAACAAACGTAATTACAATAATAGTTATTACAATTGAACGATTACTGCTACCGTCATTTTGTATAATGAAATGTATCACTGACAAAAGCATCAAAATTCTTCAATATTAGCATCGGCCAGCTCCTCTGAAAGTCTCAGAACGATTACCGTAGTTATATAAAAGCAATATGAAATAATAATAGTGTGCAAGAACACTATTTGCAATCAATAATTTCAGTGTTTTTTTCTCAAGTACTCAATTTACGGACACGATAAATATTGAGGAAATACATATTCGAAATCAAATATTGTCTTGCTACAGCCTTAGGAAAATTGTTTCTATGATAAATCACTAGTGGAATTACAATGCGGAAAATAAATAAGGCAAACAAAACAATTAACTGAAAAATTAAAAAAAAAAGGAAAATTGACTGAAAAATGAATAGATAATTAAATGACGCGAAAAAGAGAAATATTTTAGGTAAAGAATTCTTGGTTTCCGAAGCAAAGTTTGATTTTCAGAATCTATTCATAAAAAACTCTTATCATCCATGCATACAGCAAAATCATTTCATATGCGACAAGAGAATCGCATATCGTGAGTAACTTGCTTGATCTCTGGTGCTGAAGAATAATGACTGCGAGAAGTACAGTCATTTTTGTAGATATGCATGCATCTAACATTAGATGTCATATACAACATTTAAATTATTTAGCTGTTTAATTCAGTTATAATTAAATGAAGTTTTAATTTTCAATTTATTTTACGCTATTTTGATTATATTGCAAAAAAATGAAATGAGTATTCCGTCGCTTTTTGCTTTCAGTAGCGACAAAATAATGTGAAAATATAATTTAAACATCCAAAAAAACTATCCTACTATTTACTAAATAACCAGAAATTTCCAATCAATTTTCAAATTAGAAATAATCCGAACTAATGATGTGCTCGATGGATAGGTAAGAAATCAATTTGAAATGGAACAATTTTTCTGGAACAACCAACTCACAACAATGTTTGCGCTCATTAATGTTTAAAATTCTTCATCTCTTTTGTATTCCAACTTTATTGTGCATTGCAAGAAATGCATGCTGTGCTGAACTTAACTGCATGTATTAGAAATATTGCCAGTGGCTCAGATCGTTAAGATTTCTCTTTCTTTCAGGAATCTTAAAATACACATTTTGTTTAGCATGCAATTTTTCTGGTAACAAAAGTTATATGAAAAGAGTATAAAAGGTAATGTTCTTACAGGTTCATTAGCATCGACCGTAATCTGTAGATAAGTATCATGTTTCCATTATGCAGCTAAGAATTTTGTTTTTTTAAATATTTTGATTTTACTTTCACAGCGATGAAAATACAGTGCAGTAGCCAAATTTGATTTCCATAATGAATTTCGAATAAGTTGAATTCCTTTGTAAATAAAATACATCGCATTATGAATACAATCAATTTATCAATTCATCCTCGTATCCTATCAACCTTTGAAAGTATTATTTGTCGGTGTGAACAAAATCTGAAAATCGTACGAATTTCCATATATTATGTATGCAAAAAGACTACTAACTTTGGTTTTAAGTGTTTTTTCCACTCATAAAAAGTTACAAAAGTATAAAAAATGGAGAAGGAATTAAAGATGAGGAAAATGGATTTTACATAGTACTGAATATAATACATATCCATTCCAATATGCCTAGAATTAACATCTTGAACTGGACGATATTTGATAATAAGTTAGTTAAGTTAATAAGTCGAAAAAATTGAATAGATTTTTGAAATTCAAAGCTTTCGCAAGCCTATTGTCTGTATTTTATGATCGATATCTGTTGCTCATACTTGCATCTTCATATAGATCTTCGAATGTGTCCAGCTGCGTTCTTTGTACCTGCTTATTTATTTGATCATTTTTTCAGATTATTTTTTAGCTTTGTTTCAAACAACTAAAATTTATTAACATTTTGTCCAGCTTCTGCAACTCTTATCTTAACGACTATTACTTTATCATTATTATCAAAAGATCATAATAGAAAGAAAATTAACTTCGTATAAAGCTCGAACAGCATTCAGTTTATTCTATTTGGCATTCAGTAGATTTTAAAATAATTTAATTAGTCTTTATAGTAGGAAATCATTTTGCTGGTGACGACTATCGGGAAATGGTGCCAGGAGGCAGCGGCACATGGAGGACGAGTGAAGAGGAGTGCTGGTGGTATCAGTAGAACTAACTACATCAGCTATCATCTCTGATTTCAAAATTTCCTTTCAGTATCTGCTCAGTTGGGAACTGTTGCTGTCAGTTTCGTCAGCAGAATGTTATTTATATCCTACCCGTTTTAAATTTTGTTTTCAAATAAGGTCTTGTTGAAAACAAAGAAATTTATCAGAAACGAGAGATGAGAAAAGGATGGAGTAGTATATAGTATGTAGGTGTATCAACAACATGTTTCACCAGAATTTTTCATCTTTAAATGGTCAAAAAAATGTAATTTTCATCTTAAAAATGTTGTAAATGGTGATATTACACATAATTTTCTTATAATAATCACTCTGATTACACTTGCTTAGCGTAAAGGTCACTACCGCTGAAAAACAACGTAAGGAAGAAAATTGCGTGATGTGGGATGCGAGATATGTGGAAAGTTTCATAAAACGTTACCTATTTAATTTCTAATACTTCATAATTATTTTTTATTAAATAATAAATGTTTCTCAATCTACGAACTTCTTCGAAAATAAGAAGTTTAACAACTCATCAGTTCGATGACTAATGTTTTCATGAAACAACTGATCCATCCGAAAAATCAATCTTTGTGGATGATTTTTTATTTGTTATACCAATTAATATATAGCAAAATTAATAGCCGTATAGTTAGGCTTATTTTTAAATAAGCTCACAAACAAGCTAATTTTTCGATAGAACTTGTTCAATTCATATTTTTTGACCAAGTAGGTCCTTTTTTTCCTTTTTTCAACATTTTTAAATGATTTTCACTATCACTAAAGTTAAAATCACTGACCGATCACTTTTTCAATATTATTTATTAATTTTATTTCCTTTGCTGGAATAATGCGATAATATGCAATAGGACTGATGAAATAATAAATATTTTTATAAAAAGAACTTGGCGTTTTTCCATTATAAAAAATTATAAAAAAATTGTTAATAAAATTGTTATAAAAAATTGTTAGAATTTGATTTGCATAGTTTTTGCTGAAAATTAATCGTTTCTAGCATGATTTTGACTTGGCATGTTGCAAATATTTTTACGAAATTATCTTTTCTTTCATTAATTAACAATGGCTTACTGGTCAGACTAATGATAATGATGATTATTTCCACAGAAAGTTAATTTTACGAGTAATTTGAGGTAACTTAATTTCAAGTTTCAAGTTCGGTAGAACCAAAATAACTAGGAAGAAAAGCCTGAAATCAAGATTAATGCCTCTCTGTGTCACCTACCTATTTGTTCTTGGAAAACAACTGAAACAAGTTATTGTGCGAAAAATCTATGCAGGGAAGCAATAGAAGATGCCCAAAAATGTTTAAAATTAGCTAGCAATTAAAATTACTAAAGACTCCGGCATGTTTTAAGGTTAATTTGAAAAAAAAATCGTGTTTTAAAGTCAGCCACTTCATTGACAACAGGCTGCCTTCAAAACATGATTTACGAGAAATCGAAATTTAACAAGTTGAGATTAACTACTTCTACTTTTTTCAAAATTTAAAAGTGGTGAATTGCTATTTATTTTGTTCATCCTTTGTATATTTAGAACTTGAATAAGTTTATTTTTAGAAAAAGAAGGGAAGAAGAAGAGTTATTTTAGGAAAATAACTAGACAATAAAGTTAAAGAATTCCAATAGTTTCATTATCAATGGATTTATAATTGCTAATGTTATTAAATAACTTTTATCATTTATAGTCATATATTTTAACTTAGTTTGAAGTCAAACTTTAGAATTTCTCTCCAATCAGATGAATAGTTGTTATTAGTAATTTTTATGTCTGATTTTAATTCATTTTACTGTTTTTTGTTATCTATTTGAAAAACTTCATGAAAAATACCGATTGATTTAGTGATACTAACAGCTTATAGAAAGCTTACTTTCTAGGATATTTACAAAATACAATTCATCGATTTGTATCATTATTTTACAGAATTAATATAGAAAATAACACTTTGTCTACTGATTATTATCCTAAAAACATCAAATCATCCAACTGAATTTGATTTTGGAAGGAAGTTTATTGTCTTGCCATTCAAAAAAATCAAGGTTGGTTGACTGACTTTTTTTAAATAAAGAACTACATTACTTGGCAGCGTTGTAAGCAATTAGTTGAAGTTTTTTCATATTAATCTTTTTTTCGAAAAAAAATCAAGAAAAAAGTCAATCAGAAGAAAACAAAATTTGACGCAGTGTTCGTATCGCTTTGAATGTTCTTCATAATCATTTTTTTTCATTACCAATTAAGGATAGATGTTTGAAAAAAGTTCCTAAAATATGATCTTGACATATCATGGCTATAATTTCATCTAGTAATAGATCTTGTAATGATTCTTTGTTCTTTTATGAAGCTTATTCAAATTATGAAATATTCTGCACATTTGATTGCTTCTAAAAACCCTTATTTTCTTATCACAAGAAAATAAATAATGTATTATTTAAACTATATTAAATGGGATTATTTCTCTAATAAGGTCAAACAAAAACAATGAATGGTAATTTCAGTTTTGGAAGTTATTGTAGACTTCTATATTACTAAATTGAAATTTTTTTTCAGGATCTGTTAGCTGATTCATTTATACATTATATATTCCTAAATTTTGTGCTTATGCAGAAAAGCAATGATATGATATCACATTTATAAGAATTAAACTTCAGTTTTTTAAATTAGAAATTATCGAACTATATATATGTATATATCATACTTGTTTCACGTCTTTCCTGCTTTCAGTCATTTTTTATTTCTGGTCAGATGAATACGGTGTTATATTGAAGTGGAGGCTTGAAGTAATTTGTAGAAATTAAAATTTCCCAGCAACATTCCAACTAAAGAGTAATGAGACTCTAAAATGATTTTGATTACATAGTACAATTTCCTACTAACTTGATAAGTTGTTCAGTTAAATTTAAAATACATATTGTCTTATAACAAAAATATGAAACTATTCGAAATTATTGATACTACTGTCAAAGTGCAGCTATACTCTCTTTGTTAGACACTGTTGCACATTCAAATACGGTACTTAAAAACATAGATCAGCGAAGTGAATCCATCGAAAGATAAGGCATCAGGAGGAAGGTGTGATTTGTGATACGAAAATGTCCAACACTTGCTCTTGCCACTGCTAGTGCTCATCCTGATACTGGTGATATCGATAAACTAGGTGGTGCAGGGCCGGCGGGATACAATACGAGGTAGAATGGAGCAGGGTTCATCATTCCATTCACTCTATAAATCTATTGAATTATCCACGCTCATGATGCTTCTAAATCAATTCATATTGTTGACAATCAAGAATATAAGACCTCTTGTCTTTCTTTGATAATTGATTGATTTTATCAGATTTATTCATTCAATTTTTCCTAATTTGTATTATTCGAGAATGGCCCAATGAATCAACTATGTTTATGTCAATCAAATTTAACATAAATTAAATAAGTTATATAAATTTTAAAAAGTGTGATTAAACCTCACTTAAAAAAATTATGAATTAAAATCCAATAAATTTTTTGTGGAATTCGTTTCGCGCTATAAATTTGTGGAATTCGTTCTTAAAATACGAGACATTTCTTCTTATAAGTAGTAATATTTTAACAAGACTCATTTTTTTTGCTATGAATAAAAAAGAAAAGTGTTCCCAGTATTTCCATTTTCGAATTCATTTACAGGTGACCCAACTAATAATAAAAAAATCTGTACTTAGTAATCCTTATGATGCAAATCATAATGAAATTAATTCTTAATTCGAATAAACTAATGATGAAATTATTTTTTACTTATTTCATAAAACGATTTATAATTATAATACGATCATAAGATTATTTGTAATTATCCGATTCGAAAAAAATTTTTGCCGTTATTTGTTCCAGAATTGATTTAATTCGATCTGGTTAATTTATATATATATATATATATTAATTTATATACCTTCCTCTTATTACATACTAGCTGAAAAGTGCACTTAATATAATTCCTAAAAATGCTTATCTTTTGTTTGTATTCATATTGCTGTGTCGAACGAGACAATCTTATATAATAACAATATAATGAGTATAAAACTATTTGTTATTATCATTATAATTATCGTTGCTTCATAGTTAAATCACAATTAAATCATATTACTTGATATTCTCCATAATTACTATACTTAAATTTATTAGTTACTCAAATCCTATTGCAATATTACAGTTGGCATTCACTATATGGATGTCATGAATTTTCACGACATTTTTTATCTTAATATATCCGCAATTGTTCGATACATATTATAGATGAAGACGACCGGTGTATTGTTGCTATCGGCGGTATGCATTGCCTTATCATTAGATATTAGGGATGAATGCATGGAACGTTATAAAATATGTTCGGTGAAAGATCGCTACATAATGCAAAAAATATGTCGAAAAAGTGGCGGATTGTTGAAACATACGCTGAAATATGCAAGAAAAGGTTGTTTAAAAGTAAAATAACTAACAATTGGCACTAAATTTCATGCTTGGAAATATCATACTAAAAGAATAATAGAATAATGTTCTTTAAGATATTTAATGAATGTGCGAAGAGAAGAGAAAGACAAGATATCTATGCGATAGTTATTTATTTGTCTTTAAAACTTTCTGCGATTAGTTCTCGAATTTCTTTATTGTTTCTACAGTGTATAATAAAATTAATATCGATTTAATTCATTCCTTGAATCCAAGTTGGACATTTCAGTTGCTTGAATGTATTCTGTAGAAAGTGAGAAAAAAGGCATAAATGCGGCTTTTTCAAATTAACATAGTAATAGCAAGCATAGGTACAAGGAATTCTCTGGTTTAACGAAATGGAACTTTCAATTAACATTGATGAGCAAAAAATTTCTATTCTTTAAAATTCTAGGATCCATCTGTTACTGTTCAGAGAAGCTATTGCCATATTTCTGATATTACTTTTCTTTCGATCATATAAAAACTTCTAAATAGGTATTAAGTTCATATGTTATCCTTTTTTGATATGTGATCAAACATCTCGAGAGTCCACTTCTTTCAGAGATAATTTCGGACTGTTGTCAGTCAAACGGCTGTACCAGACAATATTTATGCGATTTTTGTGAAAATTCATGTTGTCAAGTTGCTGTTGATATGATGATTATGGAATAAGCGTTCTTATGAGAATGGATTTCACTATGCAGCATATATTTGCTCAAAAAGATTAAAATCGCACAACTGATTGCATCAGCAATCATCACATAGAATGTTTTTTATGGATAGGCAATCGTTGCATTTCAAGAAATATTTATTTATAGCAAATTTTTTGTATGTTATACTGTATTTTAGTGCATTATCATATACCGCGTTTTGAAGCCAAAAATCCTTACTGTATCATTTTAATCTTTGAGAGTTTAATTTAAACAACTTCAGCTTACTTTGCAATACATGCAACAGATGAATTTTTAATTTTTCGATGATATATAGAGCAAGTATATTGCATTAATGAGTTAACGAACATGTAATTTTTAACAATAGTAAATGTTTCTGAATACAGTTGATGCCATTTCAGAGCTGATGCCATTCTGCTGATGTTTTCATTTTCTTCACTCAATACTCAATCTAAGCAATTCTAGTGTTTGAACATTTTTATCTAATATATGAGAAATAAGTTATTTCTTCATAATTTTATTTATTCTCTTCTGAGTATTACTGTAGCATTTTTGTACGGCATTAAATTTGTCTTCTCATTCATTTTAAAAAGTATACAAGAAAGATGTAGAAAATGCATAGCTAAGCTGTATCATTTGAAAATATACCTTGACTAGAAATTGACTTAATATTAGATGAGTTATTCTGTTATGTCATTTCAATTTCATTCTAGTCATCTTAATTGTTACTTTACATCTATTATTGTCATATTATGTTAATACCATTATTATCAACATCCTGCATGTTCCTTATTTCTCCATACATATGTGTATATGTTTATCGTTAATGGGCATCTTTATCTCAAAATTATTGTGAATATACCGGTATGTTCTTCTACATACTGTCAGTTATTATCATATCCTTTTTGCATATTATCTATTTATAGCTTTACATGTTATTTTACGCATTTCTACATCATTTTGTATTGCTTTAAGAGGAACGATAAGTAATAGATGTATATCGTGATATTTCTTTTTATCAATAAATTTGACTAGTTGAACTTAGTGAGTGGGGAGATATAAGTTATCAAGCAAAATTAAAAAATCATTGGATGCTGTGAAGATTTCATGAAAAAGCTGTATAGCTAATGAGAAATAAATAATAATATAGTAAACGGGAGAGCCATTTATTACAATAATAGTAAATTTAATGTCGTCTTCATCTTATCGTTGTCTTAGATAAGTGTTGAGAACTGCATCGTTACTTATATCGTAATAATTACGAACTGTTCCTTCCTCGCAATCAGGATATCTAGAACTGTAGAAAATATCGCCTCATCTTTTTTCCTTACCTGTTAGCATTACAACTTAATTCTTCGTGCTAAATATAAAGGTGGGATGTTCAAAATATCATCACGCAAAGGAATTTTTACCAGGTAGAGTAGGTGAGATCGAATGTAGCAAATGAAGGTATAAGTTGATGCGACGCTTTGTCGCATGTATATCACAAACACGGGCATATGTTGATATGAATTGTATTACTTTAAATAACTAGTAGCCAATTTCTCTTAAACTAGTAGTCAGTTTCTCTATCGAACGACTGAAAATGATGAAGACTGTATCCTTTTCCGAACATATTACATGTCGGAATAGATCCACACACCATCCACGAAGGACATACGATGGTCCTAATATGACCATACGAGTGTGGCAAATTTATGCATCGTCAATTTTTATCCTTCCTTTCTTCAGACACCTGTGATAATTATCTGCCTATTATTGAAATATAAGAAAAGCAATCGAAGATTTCGATGGAATGAAAATGATGGATAATCACTAGCGATTATTTATATCTTTAACATATAACAACTACTTTGTCGCTAATTCGCAAGGATAATACATTCAACAACTACAATGTCGGAAATAATATGATATGATGGATATCGCTTCCAAATTCTTCCTTTGTAGCACTTCTAGACGTGATCGCTATACCAATCCGACTTGTTACATTCTTTTAACAGTGCTCTTAGAGAAACAAGGAAAATATGTTTTTATCAATATCACCGTACGAATAATGCAAAAGCAAAACAAGAAATTTAATCAAATTATTGATCTGCTCAACAAATAGCAATTTTAGAAATTTTCTCTCATAAAGATCAGTTTGATTTAGCGAAGACAGATGGATTTAAACTTAAACAATATATTAGCTGAAGTCAAACAATTATACGAAAAATAGATTATACACAAACTTTTTTGACTGTTTCTTGAACCGAAAAGGCTGAAAAAAGTTCAAATTATTTATTTTTTTTTGCAAACTATCACTTAGACTATGGACTTAGACACGAAGATAATATTTCAGCAAATTAAATAAAAATTTATCAAATGCGTCTGATACAAACTTTATGGAATAGATGAAACGAAAATTTTGATATTGGAAAAATGTTCAATTTGAACTTTTTTTTTTCAATTTGAACATTTTTCCAATATATAAGTAATTGGTAAATGATTGGTTAATATCAAGTGCATTCATATTATTCTTGATGAACATTTTCATAATTTATGCCGGGTATATTTCAGAAAATAGATAAAAAGTACATTTTAAGAGTTAGTGATCTAGTGATCATGAAATGTTTTGGTCGTAATTTGCTATTTTATCCTCAATAAAAGAGTTTTATTTGATTATTAAAGTTAAGATGTGGATAGTTAAAAATATGTTAGGCTGCACCCCGAAAGTACAGTTTTTCAGCAATCTATAAATGTTCGTGTGAATCGCCATGGAATTATTAAGAATTACTTTTTGATTTCGATAACATAGATAAGAAATCTTAAACGCAAATTCTGATGTTCAGATGACAATCTTTCGCAAATTAAATTATCTTTTCTTATCGCATCTAATTATGAAAAGTTGTGATTGTTTAATTGCTAACACATGAATTTCCTTACTTTCGCTGAATAATATTTGGATTTCAATTATCCTTTACATGTGCTGAGACATTGAATCTTAAGAAAAGTAAAACATAATTCATTAATTATTATAATGAAAAATAAAACCTGCAACATATTTCAATGAATTGCTTTTTTCGAATGAATAAAGCAAATGTTCTTTGTAATTTTGCATTCGAATCCTTATAATCACTTATTGCACCAATACAAAATGATAGAAAACTATAAGTGATCAACGAAGGTCATAATTTTGTATGTTGATACTGTTAATAAGCAATCAAGTACCGCAAAGGAAATTTGCAATATATTTAAGACCAAAAATAACAAATTCGATATCGACTTATCGACTATGAGAAAAATCGGTGAGATGAAATTTCCACAGGAATCAAAGAAATAGCTAATCAAGTTTTCACGGATTCTAGGTTCCTATTATAGCTGGAAGCGGATATTTGTTAATAAAATACTTAATTCATATGCTGTGGAGAAAGAGGTGGGTTCGGAGAGTTTTATATAGTAAGTTTAGAAAGAATCGCATAGAGTCGCGCGTATCCACTCGATTGAAAGGAGAGAATTTTTATTATAATGAAAATTTGCATTTTAAGCACAGGTATATATATAAATTTGGTTAGCACAAAAAACATATTTAGTAGGTGTGTTTACATTTAAAATTTGAACAACTGTTAAACTGTAGAAATTCAATTACAGTATATGAATTGTAACAAAAGAAAATTGAAAGATTAGCGTAGGAATTTTTCCTTCTCGGAAGACAGTGCAGAAAAAAAAAATAATTTTTTTTTTATTCCCTTTGTTTTAAAAAGGGATGTGAATAGGATTAGATAACGGCGTGAAAAAATGAATGTATAAAACACAAATTTAATTAAATGATATATAATATTGCTAACATAATTTACCATTTGAATGGTAAATTTATTTTATTAAATTTGAAAGTTTCGCGATATTAAAGTTCGGACACATGCAGCTAAATACGACAGTTTTATCACAGTAATCTGAAAGTATCTAAAGTATTTTGCTATTTTTTACGATATTATTAAATTCATTCAAGATATCGTTCGGCATATTTATAACGCCGAAAATATAGTTTGGAATTTATTTTTTTCTAAAATTTTACAAACACTGAATCAGAAGTTATATGGCAGAACAGAACTAAAGTGAACATTGCATTTTCTTATTGCAACTTATTCATCAAAAAATATCCTCTTTTTTTACGAGAAAGAAAAGTTATTCATATATAACAAAACAAAATTTTATTAATAACTAAGTGAGTGCATATTAAACAATAAAATGATACATTAGAAAAGAAGTGAAAGATCTATCAAGCAGACAAATAAATGAAATCATTAAATTACTGAATGATTCATTATTGATCAAATGATAAAATGATTCATAAAATGATAAAATGATAAATTAATTCATTATCGCTTTATAACATGATGACTTTGTTCCATTCGAGTTGGATGAGATAAGACAAAATGGAAAATGTAATTTGTTGTCCAAACGACATCCATCGAGTTTGCCTTTTAGAAACAATTTTGATCGAAGCAAAACAATGATATTAGACGAATACAAATATTAAATATACAAAGACAAATGTACAAATAAGAACTACGTTTGAATAACTAAGCCAGAAATCATCCACGTAATCTTTATAAATTCTCCAAGAACTTTTTAAATAAAATATTCAACAATATAATGAAAGAGAGGAAGAGAGAAAGTGACAAAAAATTTAATTTAAGTAGGCCTGAATTTCTCCTAAATTGTCGCAAATCATTATCAAAATGTCGAATAACTTATCCAGCTGTAAACTTCTCAATATCAGAAGTAATCGAGCATCTTAATAATGAAAGATGGATTGCGTTTAAGCGAGAGAATATTTCAATACCAAATTTTTTTGATTGTCCAAGAAATTTTATGTTATATCAGTTCTGATATTATTTTATTGTCTGCTATTATTATGCAAAAAATCATTTGTTTTTAATATTATTGTGCGCTGACTGTCATTTTAAAAGTCCATTTGTCTTGTGTTATCAATATCTCGATTTTTCAATATCTATTTTCGATTTGGCATTTACATAATCGTATGGTCAATCCACTTGTCGATAAACCAAATGATAGTTAGGTCTGCCTTTCTAATTTAGAAATCATTTATGGAATTATTGAGACTTAAAATTTTGCTGCAATGAAATAATTGATGAAAAGATTATTTTATAAGATAATTTCAAAGATAATAAGATACGAATAGAGCGAAAGAATAATATTTTTTCATATTTATTTTAGGCTGAGAATTTGGGCAGAATATCGGAGGATCAAACATATGTTGATCCTCCGATAGAAAACATTTAAAAAAAAAATGGCGATAATTTTTTTAAGCAATCAAAAAAAATCCATTTTGATTTTTTTTCGTCTTCTTTAACAGGTGTTTTCACTTCTTCTTTTTTCTTTTAAGCAGTAACTATAAAAATGTGATGGATTAGAGAGCAAAGGCTTGTAAATTTAATTTAATAAAGCTTTTGTATTTTTAATAAAATATACTTTACTTGTTTACTCTTGCTTTTATTCCATTATTGCTTAATTGTTTTGAAATTCAGTTTATAATCTAAAAATCAGAAACCATAATTCTTGATGCATTATGAAATTTTGTGGCAATTCTCTCGAAACTTCGTTTGCACAATATTGTTGAAATAGTTTAAATTAGAAGAAAAAAATTAATAAACTTAAGAAGAGCACTTCGAAATTTTCGAATGTTTTTTGATTCGACATTGTATCGCTTTTTCTTGCTTGCATAAGGCATTATCCTATAAATTTAAGTTTGCTCGGAAAGTTGTGTCAATTTTAGATTTTCCTTTGTTTATTTCTCTTATCATACAGAATTCTTTTTTACTTCTGAAAGTTAAAAAATAAGATTTTAAGTCTTACATACAAAGTTTAAATGTGAACATGTAAGTAACAAATGTAAAACTAAAAAATTCAGTTCCGATCATTTTCTGGTGTTCTATAGACTCCACCACTTTTGAAATAACTTTTAACTATTTCCTTTCATGAAGCAGAAATTAATTCACGATATCTTTGAAAGAAATAGCTATGCATTCGTGAATTTAGTATGGAAAGAAAGAACAGAATAAATATTATTGATCATTGTCATATTGCATTAGTTGCCAATCAAGTATTTAGAAGAATTTTCTTATTTCAATTTATAGCTTTTACTATATAAGCAAAACAGTAATTACTGAAGTACTGATTGTTGTGATATCGATTGCAATATAAGTAAATATTACTTCCTGTAATACAGAAAGCATAAACTTCACTGCTAAAACTATACCAATTAACTCCATCAGCCAAGCAATACTTATGCTTAGTTTTTTGAAGCAATTTTGTTGATGCATTCTAAAAAAAACAGTACTAAAACGTTTCATGATAAAGCAGTAGACTGTTATCATAATAACGATAAAATTTATAAACTTTGCAATCTATTTCATGCTTCGCATTATAATTTTAATAAAAGAATCAGCTTTCATTGAGAGAAGCTATGAAATTATCAATTCAAAAAACAAACTTTTTCTCAGAGCAATGTTTTTTGATATTCGAGCAACAAGATAAAATAGTAGCTAAATTCATTTTTTCTTCACCATTTTGTGATTTCCAAATATTTTGAGCCTGATTACTCAGCATTACTTTTGATCCATCTTCAATCTTGAATTTGAAAATTATGATACATTCGGTGATCTGAGTGCAGGAGAAAAATGTCATAATTCTTCAAAGCAGTTATTCAGTTAGTTTTTATAATCATTTTACCGGATCATAATAGTAAATTGTTTTATTTTGTATCCACTCCTTGTGATTTTCAACAAAACCGCAACATTCCATGGTTGTTTGAACATCGTTTACAGTATGCATAAATTTTGTAAATCATCCTTCAATAACGTTCCTATTCCAGCTACCAGGGTTGCAGATACATCGGATGAATTTGAACCTATTGCTACTGTAATTACCATAGTCGTGTAATATTAAACTGTGATATATAGATTCAGTATCATCATGTAGCAAATTAATGCAAATTCTATTATCAGTACTTTAAAAAGTTTTTAATTATTATGAAAAGTTGTTGATTCGCATAATTGCCATATCATAATATTTACTTCGTCATTCTTTTACATTATAGTGCGATAATTCTATTCTATTTGCACTGATTATCAGAAGCGTACTAAAGAGGAGTAACTATTAAACTTTGATTTTAAAAAAAAACATGTGAACGAGTAATGCCTAGTAAAGAAAAAAATAGCAAACGGAATGGCTTTCATCTGGCTCTTCCAATTTTAGTATAATAGAAAATTAACACAATCTTTCAAATGATTATGCAGATGTTATGATAGAAAAGTTAAAATGAAGCGAATCGATATCATGCTCTTGAAAACTATGATATCAAATACTGAGATGATAATAAAATAACGATGCGATAAATCAAACGGCTAAAGATTCAACTTATATGAGCGGAATATAGTGAAATGAAGTTGATATACTAAAGTAATTAAAAATGGTGAATGAAATAATGTGATACAACAATTATGTGGTTAGCAAAAAAATATAAACAATTGATTTCCTTCCAAGAATGTGTGATCCTATCATTTTTGAGGTGATTGTTTGAAGGCAAAATAACAACATCAAATTCCTGTCATGTATTCGAATCAAGAATGTTAAACTTAATTTAAAAATTTAAAAACTGTACATTTCTATACGTGGCATAATTACTCACTAAGAGGTAAATAGGATAATAAAAAAAGGAATAAAAAAGCGAAGTCCATTGTTATCGATACGCCATAGAAGACATACTGCTTGTTGATAAAAGTTAACAATGATATAAGTTGTATTCCAAGTAGAACTGCTTCTATTCCACAAAGTACATATGCAAGAGAGCCAAGACTTTTTATCAACTGAAAATTAGATAGTTCTAAAGTATTCTTTAATTTGAGAGATTTAAAAGACATGAAAAATATAGTTGAAAAAATTATCCTAGCATATGTGTTAAATCAATCAACCAATACCGCAATAGGCGGTATTGTGAATATTGTTTCCCGCAATCGCTTAAAGAAGTTTATTCAAGTCATACAATTTGGGTACTGAATGTAGGTGTTGCAAGAGTGTAAATTTGAATCGCAGGTCGAACATATTTGACAGTGAAATTCAATGATACAATTATAATTGCTGCACACCTGAATGTTGCGTGTGATGCATTTACGAATGGAAAGGTATGCTCAGATTCTAAACTATAAATGATTTTAACAATAAAAGGAATATTTACTTAGCCACGCAGAACTGGAAAAAACATTGCACTATAATTGACATATGAACTTTTCGCTGAACGGTATTAAGAGGATGTACGAATTGCAGGACTATCCAATATGTAATTTGGAATGTGCGTGATTGATGCAGATCTCACGCAGTTTCCAAAATGAATAGGGTGTTAATCTCAGATACTCTGAATATGTTTTAGCTTGAAGGTCAACCTTACAAATTTGTTTTAGCTTGAAGATCAATCTGATAATTGATAAGAATTGTCATTCGCTTTATAACGAATTTCAACTTATAAAGTAAGTTGAATTATCAAGTTTAAAAAAAACAAACATTAATATACGAATAATAATTGTGCAAGATATTATTAGACGAAATACTTCGTACGAATGTCTTTTGTTTCTTATCGATATTCTGAAATGAGAAATAAAAATTTGTAAAGGGAAAATTGATTCTAAAATATAAATGGAGTGTTTAAGAATTCAACGAATGTCAAGCACGAATATATTTTGGACGATGTCATTTTGAACTTCGGGTTATTCACATTAAGCCAAATTTTGTAATGCTTCTCTTATTGATTGGTTCAGTTGCATTATGATTTACTAAGAACATTATCATTTTTGATATTTCCCTAGCCTTCATTATATCTACTGGGGGATTACAATTTGCCAATGACTCGATTAATCTTTTTTAAAAATGATTATATTCAGGATACTAGAAATGAACTGATATTAATGAAATAATCTTTTAGCGAATATTATCCTGCAATTCTCTGACTATATTTATGGAAATTTCAACACGTATAAGAAATTATTATCATCACATACGAAGCTCGAATTAGGACCAATCTTCTATATTTACTTATACGCAAAATGGAATAAAATATAAAACACCTTGACTTTGAATTGTCCTCACTTTGATGAAATTTGAAAGAAATTTTATATTGTTTCGATGAATGCACACTTCTTCCTAAAATTTAGTATTTAATTTGATAATTCTAATGCTGAATTATTGATTGCTGAATTATTAATTATATATTTCTGCTATTCGACTTAAAAAGGTGAAATGCAAATAAGTCTATTTGGCTTTCCAAATAATTTTTATAATGAAAGATTATCTATCCTTAAAGTCTGTTTATTATCTTCAAACGAAACATAATACTAAGCGAAATCAATGTTCAGTGATTTCAATCAGTGTTCAGAGAATTTCAATTAATGATGGGTGTTAATATTTCAAAAGATTTTAAAAGGTTAAAGTATATCTCTCAAAAAAAAAAATTCATTTATTAAATTATTGATTTTTGCATGTTATTACAAACTAAATTTGGAGATCATTTTATCAATTTTTATTGCACTTTTAGCACTTTTTCATTCAGTAATAGTAATTCCAGGATACAAAAAACGAAATTCAGATATATTTTAAATTTCTGTTTCTTATTTGTTTCTATTGATGATCGGATTCATTTAATCGAAGACTTCGAATTTCATCGAACATAAATCATGTCATTATAAATCAACATATAAAATATTCTTTCTTAGATATACTAATCAAAAGTTAATCTATGTTTTTTATAAAAGGTAGTGATAATTTGTTTTGAAAAATATGTCAACTGACCGCTATATTCCAAGGAAGAATCGATGTGTCGGTACTTTTTAGACTCTGGCAAATACTTTATATTTGATGAAAGACTTTTCATTTTTTTATTTGGAACTAAAATAAAGTGAAATCCTTATAGTAAAACAGAAAATGATGCAAAATGCAAGAGTTCGATAAACTGTTATGGAATTTAATTGATAGTGCTTTCAGAAATGTTCACATATACATATTCGTATGTATATACAATATATACATATTCTCTTACAGAAGAGCAGATTATTTAAAAATCGAAATCTGTCTATCCGTCAAAAAGTGAAAGATACTAAGAAGAGCTAACCTTTCGAATATGCTGAACAAATAAAATGAGATCAGAATTTTTTTTTAAATTTTAGTGACATATGCAAAATTTGCATAATATTTTCTTGTAGATATGCAAATATGAAAATGTATCTTAGATCAGTAAAAGGGCAAACTTATGGAGAAGCTTTTTCCCCTTTTGTTTTTAGTATCTCATGAATATGTCCTATGAGATTTGAGATCGTAAAAATACCCTGGAAATCTGCAAAATCATATTGCTAGATGATTCTTTTAGACTTGAAGAATCATATAGCTACATGATTCTCCAGGTCCAAAAACATCAATAGAAATAGTATTCTGTGGTTGTGTACAGCCAAATTATCCTTTTATATTTTTAGAATTTACTCCAAACAAGATTTTAATGCTAACTGTGTTTTATCTGTTCCGCCTAATCTGTGTTAAGCAACTAATATTGTAACATTACCAATACCTAGCATTCTTCTATTTTATCTAGTAGCACTACTCGGTCAATAAGATTCTAAATTCAAGTAGAGGCTTGTCAAATAAATAATATTCATCGATCATGGAACACAAAATTAATCAATATGGGAAGGAATCTTTGTTTAGTCAAATAGTTTTTTTTTTAATCAAATAATTTGATTTTCAACAATTATAAGAAAACGTAATAATTTTAAAAAATTCGAAATAAATCCACCAAATGGATAGAAATGTAAGAGCTATAAAGTGAAGAAAAAAATCCCAAATTTATTTATATCTTTGTAATGTTATCATAATCCTCACGTTCAGCGTATTAATAACATTCGCATAAAATGTATGATAAATTTGTTTGCTAAATGATATTTTCAAAATTTATTTTTTATATTAATGAAAAGTAATTAAAGTGTATTACTGATGGTTGATTACTGGCATGATATAATAAGTAATAAAAGTTGAAAATTATGCTACAAATGACAGTTTTCTATTGTTACTATATGCCAAACATTGAAGATGAAAATGCATCTGAATTATAGATTCTTTTTCATGACTTCCACTGTTCGAACATCCTAATAAGAGAACAATTATAATTTATGATTTAAAATAAAATCCTCCATTAAAAAGAATTTTTTTGTGAAAACTTCGTCTTTTTTCTTTTAAATTATGATTTATATGAAATAATTACTCTATAGCAAATTAAATAGTAAAAAATTGAAAAATTTGTAACAATAATTTAAAAAACTTTTAAAGTACGAAGGAATTCTACTCTTATATTAATTATTGATCAGAATTAACAAAATATCTCACACTTATATGATCGTCCCAATTACTGAAAATTTTTTTGAATTCAGATGTTTCTGTGCCTTGTTGAAGCTTCACAATTTGAGCTCCGACTGGGCGTGGAAGTGTATCACCTTCTAGATATTTCTATAAAAAAGCTTCATTTAAAAAAGTTTGTTCTGGATCGTCATCATTGCGTCTGAAAAGATATTAAGTCGTAAAATAACTGATATATCAAAACTCGTATACAGTTAATACATGTTCTAAATTTCTCTCTGATAAGTTTCAATTAAATTTCATAACCGTATGCTCATTCTAAAACTAACAAATAATCCAGGAAGCAGTATTGTTTACTTGGATATAGTGACCAACGTTTAGCATACTATATTCTCGTTTGCTTTAATCTTTTCAAATATGTCATATTTTATGTTTAATCACTGTTCTTGATAAAAATTATCACAGTTAGAGACAATAGTCGGATTTGACTAAAGTAAGGAGATTATTCATCTTTCGGCTCAGAATAGAAATTGGACAAACTGTCTCAAAATATGATAGATGGTCTATTAGATCATTTATCTTTTGAGTCTTTTCTTTCTACTATATTTTCTTTAATTAGTTGCAGTTTTCCTTCTGCCGATTCAAGAGCGATGATGTTTCTAAGCCTTAATCTAAAAACTTTTGGAAATGATCATTTAATTAATCAATAATTTAACACCATTTCAGAGAAAATGTAAATTACAAGAATTAGTTAAATAAATATAAACAAACATTGGCAACATCATCAGCGAGTTTTTTTTCTCTCTCATTAGCTCCTGCACCGACCCACACGTAAATGACTTTCATAGTGTCTAAAATCATCACATCGTCACCGTCCAAATCCTGTAAAGTTCTTATCTTCTTGTACTTTGACAAGAAGATACACAGCGTCATAAACTAATTAATTTATGGTCTAAATTATTTCAATAAATGATGGTCATTTTCATGTAGTTCAAAAAATAAATATAATAGCAAATCTTTGCCTAATGATTTATAATTTTCAAATAATTATTTTGATTCTAACTCTTCTCAGAATTAATGAACAAGTCAAATAAATTTGAAAAGCACAGCAGCTATAACACATGCTCTCTCTCACTTCCATCAATTCATTGTTTCACGGAATAACCGTTATCTATGCTTTTATTTTTCTAATATTACGTCAAGTTCATCTTGCACTACTTTTCCGCATTAACTTACTTTTTGCGTATAATTACAAATTTCTTCAATAGCAAGTCTGCCATTTTGATCACTGCACTGATATAGTTTAGGAATGAATGGTGGCGCCTTCTTCGGACTTTCCCACGAATTGGCCCATTGAGTAAATGCTACCGGTTCCGCACCTTCCAAAACTCGCACCACTTGCGCATTTTTCGATCTCCCCTAATATATATGCATATATTAAAAGTGAAATTTCTGAAAATATCCTGATATCAGAAGAATGTAGAAATCGCAAGAAAATCAAGTAATAAATGAAATTATTGTTGTGAAGGATGTTTAATGTAGCAATAACCTAATCCTTCTATATCATTTCTGCAGAAAATAACTTTTGATTTCATTTTGGTGAGCAGTAAATTTGTTTTTTTTTCTTGAAATGTGTGACTAAATATATTCAACCTGTAGCTCGATGTATTTGGTCGCATATTTCATAGCTTTTGTTCGTTCATCTGGCGAGCAATTTTTTCCAATCCAAACATATATCCCACCATTGTAAGCATCCAGTATGAAAGCATCCTGAGAGTTTTAGTATCAATCATATTTAATTAGAAGAAGATAGTTTTTAAAAGTTGAATATATAAGGACATTATTTATGCTTGTTTAAGTTGGAGATAATACAAATACCAAATGAAGATATGAATTTATAACTGAATTTCACTGAATTAGGCGGAGAAAAAAAAAGGTTTGTACCTTTGAATCGAGCTGACTATACTTGAAATTACCTTTCGAAACCATCTGCACATTCATCTTACCCATCTCATCCGATACTCTGCAGTGTTTTTCATTACGAGCATTATTCAATTTACAAATTGAGAATTTTGATTAAATCACTTTAAAAAATTGTAGAGTCTTATCCAGCCAAAATCTGTGACATCATCTATTACGACGACACAAATTTAAATTCTTGGAGGATATATGATTTCTACATTAAAACTCCGAATCCATCTTAATCAATTAATATTAGCATGCAGAATCCTAAATAATCAAGCTCAGATATCAGCCATATGAAATACCTCCAAAGGGTCAATTGATTGTTAGTAATCTGCCAGTAGTTTTCATCTTCTCCACCTGCATCTGCTGGCTTCACTTTTCCTTTACCACCCAAAATTTTCCAGAATCCATCATTCGTATTCCAGTCAGAATCTAAAAAAGCAATTTTTTTATTTTTTGTAAAAAAACAAAAACTTTTCGGAAATTAGATCTATATAAATAAATGCTGTTTTTAGTTTAATTAACAAAAACATTTTCTGTTTCTAGCCGAAAGATAATGAATATTCGATATCATTTCTTTATTGTTAATTCTCCACAAGTTTTAAATTATATTATTTTAATTTTCCTTAGATTTAAAATATTTTTTAATGAAAATTCATTTATATATTTATTTAATTAATTATTCATTTAATATTACCAACCAAAAAATTTGATGGAATAATCAAATTTACTTTAAACTGACTTTAAAATTCAAATAATTCATAGTATCAGCAGCTTAAGATCACTACATTCATTAGCATTGATAACTTGTATTTAAGATCGCCAATTATATTAGAATTATAATGGACAAAATTCCAGATTCCTTATTCTATTACAAGCGAACTCTTTTAGTCCCATACGAAATTTACTTTATATCAAACTAGCGAGATTACGAGGTTACAAAACTGCGTATCTTTACCGAGAATTATTATTTCAGGTTTTCCGATTCGTTCGCGATCTCGAATGCTCCTTGCCTGATCGATTCCCTAAAATTCATTTTGTAATAAAACGAGAATATTTGGAAACTTGAAAAAATTGTTGAAATAACTAATTTAATTCATCATTTAAAATCGTCATATTTTTCATTCCGGAAACTTTACCTTTATTCTTTCCAATCTTCCACTTTCAGGTGGCATCCAGACATATATTTTCAGACCGCAATCCAGTATAAAAACATCTCCAAGATTCAATGATTCGCCTTTGCATACGACCTCAATTTTTTTTCGTTCGATCAATAACGAGTAAAAAGATATAAGATGAAGAGAATATTAAAATAGTGAAATGAAATATGTAGTCAATTAAAATATAAAAATGGAAAATAAGTGCAAGTTTTATATTATTAATAAATGTTTATTCTAGTTTTTGATAAATATCACTAAACGAATATTATTTAGCAGGTAAGACTGAAAATACATATTTTAGCTTTGATTAAGTAAGGAAATTGAATAAGTAAGATTATGGGAGATGATTATAAATTTTAAATACATTAATGATTCACCTCTTGGCACCGTACATTCCGCTTTCCTTTGCACTGGAACAATTTTGGTTTCCAATTTTCGTATTTATCTGGGATATGTGTGAAGCCAGATGCTACTCCTCCTTTTAGATATCTATTAATTTTTTTTTTTTCTATGCAGGCAAAGCAATTCAGGAATATTGGATAACGTCATACCACTGTTGCAAATTTTGACACAATTAATATGTACTACATTATAAATGAGAGACAAGCCTATTTCTTATTAAATTGAAACAGCATCCTGAACAAAATGATAAAGTTAATAAATAATAAAATTCCGTGAGAGAATACAAATTTGACTTTTCAACTTCTTTGAATTTTTCAGAAAATTAAATTTTAGATTAACTGTTTGAATGATTGAAGAGGGAAAATGAAGCTTTTCAATGTATTTAGAATATCCAATAGTGTTCATAATTATACAAATTTGATTTAAATAACTAATTCATTATATTTTAAATAGGAAATGATCGATAAGTGAATATTTTTGGTGCTGAAAGACAGTTGGAATGGTAAGTCATACTTTTTTTTTGCTTTATTTGTACATATTTAAGTATTCACCTAGATAAACACAAGAATCTGATCAATATTTTCTCTTCTAAAACATTTCCAAAATTTCAGCCAATTTGATTCCCGTAATTTTTCTTTTTTTTTTGCTTACGAAATTCGCTAACCTGAATTTATGTGCGAACTTTAGATAATAATGAGATTCACAAAAGAAAATGCAAGCACAATAGAAAAAAGATAGATATAATTTTTTGCAATGATCTGTTTTTAAGGAAAAGATTAGCGCGAAAAGTATTTTATTTAGTTTTGTGATCCTTAAAAAACTGATGCCTTAACAAATTTTGGCCAGCAATATTGATAGACATCAATATGATACCTATATCACATCGTTTCATAGTTCACTGATAACAACAGTTATAACGATTCTTTATCTCACCAATAACTAATAACAGCTATAATAATGTTTAATAGAACAAATAAAAAGTCATTTAAAATATTTTCAATAAAAAGTGATTCAAGAAAAAAATTTTGTACTTACCGTATACCGTCTTTGAAATACGACAAAAACAGCGCCGACTCATGTCCTTGAACCTGAAGATGCAATAAAATACTCTCTAACAAAACTAATACTTTCACTTATTAAAAGAAATAGAGAAAATATCAAAAAAAAAAAAGTTAGATTTTTGAGTAATGTCGGCAGCTGACCATAAGAGTAACGAAATCATGCAGTCTTCGTAACTACTCTGAAATTTAAATTTTAAATTGAAAAAAATCCCGAATTATATGATAATATAACTCGCGATATTGCACAGGCAATCCATTAAGTGAATCATCAATTTTCACAGTCATAATTGCTGCTGTTCCTTGTTCATCCTAAAATCTCAAAAATAGTAAATTTGGATTGTATTAGCAAGTGCAACAGTAAATTTTTTTGTTAATAGATGATGCATCATATCCCAATTTATAATAAATTGTAGTGATTTCATTTCAGAATTTAGATGATATCGAACTATTTGCTTTGCTTTAAATCTTCATATTTAGTTTAAAAAAGAGGTAATGATTTCGAAAAAAAGCGTAAGAATGTTTATGAGACAGAAAAGTATTTAGACATGTACTTGACAATGTTCAGGATATCATTATTCGTTTGAAATAATTTTATATCATTACTCGGTTTGAAATAGTATTAGTTAAAATATGGAAAACCTGAGTTGTTTCATTTCCTAACCAGAAATGGACATTCCATTTTTTTTGGTCTAAAATTCAAAAAAAAAGTTCATTACCAAGTCATGTCATATTTTCTTTTTTTTCATTGGCCCAATAATTTCATCTAAACAGTACATCTTTTCTTAGTAACCATAGCATAGATTTTTTAGGGTATTAGGCAAGGCTGAAAGCAATTTATTTTTCCACTTTCCATACTATTTCAATGAAAAAGTAAAATGAAAATGGTAGAGAAATATATATCACCGACGTAGAAACTACCAAACTGCTCACTTGACAGCTTCTCCAATGCAAAGTTCTAAAAAAATCACAACTTTCATATTGCAAGAATTCTTTATCAGAAAGTTTTTTGATCTGTTTTTTACTTTTTATCAAGACGCTTTTAATGCAGAGCACAAAAAAATCAATCTGCATGCTTAAAAGTTTAAAATCCGATTTTCTTTCCAACGAAAAATATTATCTCCTTTCGATTTCTTCTTTCTGGCTCGTCTTGAAAGTAGAATAATTTCAAAAAAAAGAAATGAAAAATAAATTACATAAACTTTCTGTTTTTTCAAATAAAACAATTCGTATATTTGCTACAAAAAAAAATTGCTCGTAAAAACGGCAAAAAAATTTGAGAAGGATTGTAATGAAACCTTAATTCGCCATATTTCTATCCCACGCTGTTTACCTATATCCCTCAATTCTGAATCAGCCGTTGTCATGATGCCTGAAAAATTCATTTTATCCTCATAAAATTTAAAATTATGAACCATGATAATTTTCATCGTATTTATGTCTACTCTAATTCACTTTTGCCGTTATTTATTCCAAATTTTAGCTATATTTAATTGCGTCCAACTACTGAATAGAACATCTATAAATAAAGTTTCCAGTTCCTCGAGCAGAGACGTTTTAATATCAAAACGTGCTTTAACTTCCTTCGTTTCAGTAAGCAGTATGTTATTAATATGCTAAAATATTAAATTAAATTCAGGAAATAAGTCTAAAAACCGAATGATAAGAAACTTCAAGCAAAAACAGAAGTCTAATCATTTTATGTCACGAACTTGACATTTTCTCAAAAGTGATCTTAGCTGAAAAAAAATTTGAATCATCGGAGATGTCAGCAACGTTATTTTGAAAAATAAAGCTGTACAGACAAGGGAGAAAGGAATCAGGCCAGAAAAAAGCGGACAAATTTATGTTTAAAACTTTATTGAAAAAAAAGTAATATATTCATCACATCTTCATCACCCAATGAGCTAATATTTAGTGTTGAAGGGATCGTTTAAATTAACAAAAGCTTCCTGTTGCAGTTATTGCTTACATTAATCACTTCGCTGTTATCACGTCTTTAACACTATCAGTACAGTTACATTCTGATTTTTTTATTTTATCAAAGAAAAAAAAGAAATGAGAAAATTACGAACATGTTACGAATTACGCTATATTGAGTTATTGCGATGATATGTATGGGATTTAATAAAGTGGTTAGAGAGAGGAACAAATAATATTTTTTTTGTATTGTTGTATTTACCAAACATTGCTTGGCTAAAATTTCATGTACTCAGCAAATCAATTAGGTCAGCTGTTCCTCATAGATAATTTATTAATTATTTTCTAAACTTTCTATTCATATTTTCGTTTTGTATTTTCTATGGCTCAAATGAATTTTCATAGATTTTATAACTGAAGAAAATTTTGAAAGTGGCATGAAATTCAGTTTATAGTTATTATTGAAAGTGGAAGATATGTGAATCTTATAGATGAATTATTTATAATAAATGAACCAACAGAGAATGTATTTGCATCTGACATATCTGGCAAGCTTATTTTAAAAAAATTGTTCTCACAAAGAAAACATAATTGTTTGATTATTAAATTGTTTATATTTTAATGTGCATTAAACAGATTAGGAAAAGCATAAAAAAACTTGTTGATAATTTAAAATTTAGAAAAAATATTGAAAAGAAAGCAAAAAGGGAGGAAGAATTATGCAAACTAACAGTAACAGATTTCTAATCATAATAATTCTCTTTCTTCCTTTAGCTTAACCCTAATTTGCATCATAAATTCGCTTATTATACATTCTAGCATTAGAAAAAAATGATGATAGCCGGTGAAAGAATCATAAGAGATACTGAATCTGTTATTGAATTTATAACGCATTATGTGGCTATACAGAAATGAGTAGATGCGTAAGTAATCTTTTCAGTATCATTTGATCATAAAATTAATGACTATCATTATTGTTGGGAATATGAAATGGAAAGTGATGTTAAGTCCAGCCAAGTTACGAATTCAATAAATGAATCATCTATTAGCAATGTTATACATATAATTCTGCAAGTTTTTTTACAGTTTACAACTTCTAATATTCTGATTAAATTCAGAATAATTATTAATAGCTAATCGATAATTTATATATTTAAAAGAAAAAAGTGAGTCTGTATTTTTACAAATTACTCATTTTATTTGAACACTTGACTTTGAATCACTTCCTTGTTTTTATAATATTAATAATTAAAAATTTGGAACATTTGATCTAAATTTTAAAGAATTTATAAATTCGAAAATATAGAGCAGTGTAAAAATGAACGGCAAGAAATGAGCAATATGCTAGGAAGTAAAAACATTTCTTATCATTAAAAGAAGTTGCAGATCAATAAGCCTTAACATCCACTTTCTTTTAATATTCGAGAATTAACACTAAATTTCTGCTCACTTAATATCTCACTCTCAAATTAAAAAATTTGTTAATAATTGAAAAAGAAAAAAGAAAGTATTTAAAGAACGAAATGAGAGATAACAAAACAAACGAACGCCTGATCAATTATAGAAAAGAAGCATTTTTTTGCTTTTTGGCAAAGTCAGTACTGTATTTCAAATGATTCATTCAAATTCATATTAGAGATATTTGCTTTTGTTGATAAATAGTGCTTGATAACAATCAGTAAAAAATTAGGTAATTACGGAGTTATTCATCTATCCATTTACATGCACTATGTCCTACGAACGGCACAGACGGCACAATCAAGCAAATATTTCATTTTCTCTCGATTGCTTTTATCGTATTGAAGATGACCTCAGATACCATTAAAAAAGCGTTGCGTTGAAGAGTGACTTGAAAATACAATGAATATCTGGAAAATGTGAAGAAGATGAATAACTTATAAACAAATAAGAATGAAACAAAAATAGAGGGAAAAATTCAAAGTATGTAATCAAACAAAATTTTTGAAGTATTTTTTTCTTATCATTTGTTAATTATTTGCCGAGTAACTAAGAAGAAAAGGCATATCGAGGACATATAAATTACTAAGGCTTACTTCCTTTCTGTTATTGACATTATTTTGTTAAAAATTTATTTAATTTGCTCAAATAATTAAATATAAATTAAACAAAAATGCGGTAATTTGCAATATATTTAGTTTTGTAGAAATTTTGCTTAATTTCAAAACTAATACTCAACGATTTAGTTATCACTACTCAAGAACACTCAATCGTTCCTCGAAGCCATCAGCTGTTATCAGTTTCCGTAACTTGTACTATAATTCTCTTTCTTTCAATGATGCTGGAATCAGATTTCTTCTTTGCTACCAACTCAATTTCGAATCCATTTCCAGAACTTTCTTCGTAGACGAACTATATTTCTAGCCATGGATTCTTTACATTTTTTCATTGTTCAAATAAGAATGGACTATTTTTTATGACTGTAACTTTATCCAATCGTTCTGATTTACTTATCCATAGACATCTGAGATGATTCATCATTTATATGTATATCAATATAAATCGATTTCGGTAGACAATCTAGAAGTGTAGCATTTGCATGCGCATGCTATTAATTTGACAATAATATACGATTGAAGAATAATAATTCAGTGATTTTATCAAATTTTTTCAAAAAATCTTATATAAATGAGAATCCAAAATTTTTTTTAAAGCTTTTTAGGCTTAATTTTCTATAAAAACTGATAAGAATTTTTTTATGTGATGTATTGCAGACATCAACTCTTTTCTATACAGGAATGTAAAATAATTGAATGTTTTCCATATGATTTTGAAAGTGAAAAAAAAAATCAATCGAACTTCGAACTCCTTTTATTAGAGGAATGTTGCGTTTCATATGAAAGCATTTCGAGTGGAAAAACTCATCAGAAATAAAATCTACTTCCATCCACACCTATACACTGAATTATAATCACAGTTGTAAACATTAAAAGTACGCATGGTCATCTCCTTCACGATAATGCAACTTAAATTTGAAGGTACAATTTCATAAATCATTATCCAGAATCCTGTCCAACTTGTTATAAAAAAATTAGCATATCATCTACTTACTATTCATAAAGATTCTCGAAGCGAATCATCTCTGAGAAGAAATTTAGCAAATAACACATACATAAGTGAAACACGTGTCCTCGCTGTTTATAAAAATTATTGATTGGATTTATGCTGTAATTTGGAATATAAATTTCATCGCGAAACTTCCACATTTATTTTATTTTATTTATTTATGCAAAAGAAAACTTTTCATATTCGGATTAATAATATTGTGAAAGAAGCCAGCGATGTGAAAAATAATAGCACACAGAAAATAATGTTCCGAAAGGAATAATTTTCAATTAAATGCATACAACTCGATATCATTACAGTTAACCTACCTTGATTATTCAAAGCTATAATTAACCATTATAATGTTTATATAGAGACTAAACAAACATAAGTTCAAATACGAACGCCGTTAGAGAAATATTCATAATATTGCTTATAGCACTAATGTTGCCACCAATATTTAAAATTGTCAATACTGACTCACCGATGCAGTATAATGCTAAAGAGTTATGTCACTTTGACTGCAAAAATAAAAATCATTCATATCCCTCTAATACTGGATAAATTCGTCAAATTTTCGATAGGGTTGTCTATCTTCATGTATTGGTCATTGAAACAGAGACGAATATTGGCCATACAGTAGATGATGTATCACTATCTTGCACTATGCATTCTATGTAACATATGATAAGCTGTACTGATTTGCTTGATAAACCATACTCAAGTTAAGAATCTGAAATCACAATTAGTGGTAATTCCAGTGCTTTTGTAAGAATTAACTAAACGATATTAACATTTACTGTTAAGGACGACTGCAACATTATGGAATCTATGGACGGACGGTTGCATATATTAAGCAATATTTGAGCAGCAAAAATTTTTACTGTCACGTGAAAATCTGTGAATTTTCGACATACCTTCTCTGAGATATGCTGAAGAATTTTACAACCGATGAATCTTACAATTTTTCATCCATACCAATAATTTCCATACCACTGCCAACGGGAATCCCAGTAAATTCCGTACGAACAAATTCACACGCCTGCAATTTCCACTCTCTTTAATGGCTCTCTTTCTCTACTGCCACTGCATGGGTCAGGTTCTCCTTGAAATACTTAAATGTCTGTAGCATGTCTGTAGTAATGTTCTGTTGCGAATCTTTTCAGTTCTTCATTTCTCCCACACTGTCACTTCCTAATATCTTATTCAGTTCGTCTAAATAAGTAGCATCGGGTGTTGCTTCATCATGGTTCGGTTATTCTCGTTTCTGTGTGCTGCAATCACATTAGAAGAGATGTAATAGATATTTCTTTCTCGGCCCGGTTTTGTTGCAAATAGGCATTTCGGATATTCATATATCAAATGGCTCTCAGTTTTACTCTTCTGCCATATCTTTGTTTCTAGGAAATGCTATAACATAATTCCAAAATTGGAAGAAATTAATTTTCTGCTTCTTTTGTTTTGGAAGGAAGTTTCTGTTCATATTATAATTCATGTGCATTGTGCTTGAAAAATAATATTAGAAGATAAATATTAGTTCCTCTTTCTTTTCGTTCAAGTGAAGTGATTATCAATTTGAATAGTATTTGAAATTTGTCTTAATTCTGATCACCTATTCTCCAATTCACAATTTTCCAATTTTGGAATCCTGTATCAAAAAAAACGAATGGCGAATTGCCTGAAAAATTAATATTTAGAAAATAATTCCGATGATTTCGATGATTTTTTTTTTACACCATGATGTTATTGAGCTTCTAAAATGTCCGAAATATTCAGTTATAGAATTTGAGAATGTGTCGACGTTTGCCACATTGTGCAGTCTTTTTGATTCTGCTTTTCTTCATGGTAGCCTATAGTACTCTTTCAAAATCAGATCGGAAAGAAAAGTCGAAAAGTTTTATGAAACAAAGCAAAGACGAAAGGAAGAAGGCAACACTGTGGAGCAATCACATGTAACTTCACTTACTTTACTTCTCATTACCCTTCAAAAACAAGTTTAGCGATATTTACTTATTCTTCTCTTTTCTGTTTAATGCATTTTATACTAAATTTTCATATCTTTTATCTCATTTTTGATCAAAATTTAAAAATTCCTGAAAATTTCAGCTACAATGATGAACTACTTGATAAAAATATCCGATTGTACCAAATTATAGTTTGCTTATTATTTTAGCACATCGAGAATGAGGTGACTATTGCAAATATACTTAGAGATCACCATAAGTTATGCGTAAAGGAGAAAAAATTCAGTTATCCGGTATTAGCATATGTTACTCCGGTAGGTTTTGATTTTGAAATGTTTTGGTTTACAAGAATTCTGCTATCGTGCAGATTTTTAAAGACTGAACACTAAGTTCTGGAAGTTTGAGTATGAACTTAATATGCAGTTTTTCATGGTTCTTTCATAAAGTTTGCATCTCTAGCTCCAATAACTTAATCAGAGTAGTTTGCTGGACGATATTTGAAATATTTAGTTGAGAAATTCGCAGTACGACAAGGTTTTTTTTTCATTTTTATCTTTATTTCGGTCAAAAGCTAGTCTCTTTTATATGATTATTAATTTCTTATAAGGTTTTGTAAATTCCGTAATATTGGCAGGAAAAGGATTCTTTAAGAGAACATGAAAAAATTAATAGGGGAAGTCAGTATGGATTGTAATGTAGAGAAGCTTCCAAGAATTTTTAGTGGAATAATGGTGGATATAATATTGCTAAATGGGCCGCTCAAAAATTCACTCATATCTCTCCTGTTTGGTTCCAGTTTAAGCCCGAAGTGAAACAACAGAAAACATGTGCTATACTTGGAATTCACGATATAGATATGCGTAAATTAAAATTTTATGTTGTTTAAGAAAGATAGTAATGTTCGTTGGTTGAGTAATAATGTATCAAATTGTAAAATTTATGTTTTTAAGAAAGATAGTAATGTTCGTTGGTTGAGTAATAATAATGTATATCAAGGAATCATTAAATATTAGTTGGTTTTTTATGTACTATTAGATGAAATTTATTTCAGAATGGTTGGCTGATGTTCAAGCAAATAATTCAGAAATCAAGTTTGTGCCACGTTTAATAATCGATGGGTCAGCATCTGAAAATATTGAACAATTTTTATTTGACGAAAGATGGCAAACGAATTGTGTTCAATTGGTTATCAATTTCATAAAGGTTGTAATTTTAATCAATTACTAGCTATTGTCTTTTTGAAAATCTTTGCATTTTTATAGTGCAAGTATAAAATAATTATTATACTAAAATATGAGAAATGAAAAGTTTTTAATTATATTTTAATACAGACGCTCTCGCTGCACGACTTTTATGATGCGGAGTACTTCCTCTACGAATGTATAGTTGATTAGAGTGCTAGTGTTTTTAATGGAATTAACTGAAAAGATTTCAGAAAAATAAGATGCATGGAGCTGTGATAGAATTGTGGCTTCAGGTTTTGTCATTGGTTCAAATAGAAGTGAGAGAGTGAGTAAGTTTCTTTTTGATTTATTGATATTTCTTTTACTGGATTGCAAAACTGATACGTGATATCGAAACATTGTATAAGAGATGGAAAATGGATATTAGCTTTGTTGATTCTTAACATTTTGCTGTGCAAATAATCATTTGAGAGAATGGGCGCAATAATCTTTGGCTTTTTACTATTAATATGGGTAGTTCTTAAAGTTGATTTACATTGTTTTTATTATTTTCTTTCAGTTATATATTGTAAGGTCTGAATAAAAACTTAGACTTTATAAACTGTTCTATTTGATGTAATTCATGATACATGAAAATAAAAGGCATTGCAGGGAACTGATCGAATTGATCGTACACTGGACAAAACTTTTTCATCAAGCTGATCTTGAAATTATTGTGCCTCTTCCTGCACCTCTCAATAATAGGTTTGTTTTACTTTACATTCCTCAAATTGTCAATTTGACGCGTTTGTTTTTATTATTAATTGAAGGACTTTGTTAAGTATTTTCATGACTTATGATTTAAATTTATTCAGAATTAGTCATATGAATAAGAGCTATATTTAGTCGAGAATTAATGAAATTATTATATCAAGGAATTGTGAAATCTTTCATATAACGAGGAAATATATCATAAATACAGAAAGATATAAATGTTTCTTATTCAATACCGAGTATCAAGTTTTGATTGTTGTCTTGATTGTTCATCGGAAGATCGCTGATTCTGCAGAACTTTTGATTGATTATTTTAGAAGTAAAAGTGAACAGATATTTCTTCAGGAATACTCCGTCTGGATTTGTAGTGAAGACTGAATTCGTGAAAATAATAAATAATGTCGACTACGTCAATGTGATGACATATGACTACAACTCTGATCAGTAAGAGTAAAAATAAAATTATTTATTAAATAGCTAATTTAAAAGTGAATCTATATTTTGAAAGGTGTCATCGGATTTTTATGCGAAATTAAGGAAATTTCTTGAACTTTTAAGTAGAAGAACTAAATCATTTAAGTTTAACTTGAGAAATGCGTGCAGTCTGCTGAAATAATCGTTCTCTTTTACATTTAATCAATATCTTATACCCATTTCTCTTATGTATTGAATTAGATTTTGGCATTTATTTTTTATAACTACTTTTTGGCAATCATAGCAGATCGCTAGTTTAATCAAAATTGCTCATGTAGTTTCTCTAACTACGATGTAACAAAACGCATAGTGAAGAAACTCAATAGTATGAAAACTGAAGTTTAGAAAAGATTGTTTTAATGTATACTCTACTTTAATTGATTTGACCTTGAACTATTGTTGTAAGTTAAATGATTTCTAGAAAATTTATTAAATAAGATAATTTAGTTTCATTGGAGTATCACCATTTGAATGGATTGAACACAATTTGGAATATATTTTATCAGAATCATCAATTAATTCGTCTAAACTTCTCATGGGACTCAATTTTTACGGCTATGCTTCACTACAGACTACTATTAAAGCTGTTGTTGGCAATGAGTGAATTTTGAAATGTTCAAGTTTACTTCAAAATATAATTTCGAATTTTATCTTGAATGCTGTAGAAGCATATAATATTTTTAAGCAGAACGACTTTTAATGTCTCCATTCGGATGTAATAATTGGATTTTTATTTATCAGTGTTCTAAAACTTCTTACAATCAATGACTTTTTGTACTTTGCCAATAAAATATTTATCATGAAATTCTTTTCGAAAACTACTGGTTGATATAAAAAGTGACATTGATGTCAATTTGTATTTCAGCTTCATCAAATATATAACACCACAGTCAGGGGCGTTGTTTTGGAATTCTATAACGAAAGAACATTTCCTGAAAATAAAGTACTGTTGTTTTTTCTCATTTTCTCAGAATAAAGTACTAAAAGTTTCATTCTTTTATGGTATATCCTGTGCTTTAGTTCTTGATAAATAAAATAATCGAATGAACATTTCAGCACATGCCACTGAAATGTAAGAATTTTTCTGACTGTTAAAAATTCTCGGAAAAGTTTTTATAGGTCTAGTCGAATATTGTCTCTTAATTTAAATTTTCAAGTTCTACAACCGTCGGGAATATTACGTGATAACATCAATATTATTAATCTCTCATTGAAATTATTCTTTTCAAATTTAACATTTAGTGTCGCCAAATTATAAGAATCAGATATTATTTAGGATAGAACTTGAAAAAAAAAACTTTTTTAGTAGAAGAAAGCGATTTAAGTTTTCCAAACAATTAAAAGCAATTAAATTAAGTAAAGAAAATTAAAGATCTTTGCAATTACCTCAATCATTTTCTTAAATAAGATGATTTATTGTTCGAATAGAAATATCAATTTACGGGGTTGCTCTACTTTCAGAGACAATGATTTTTGCGTTTATCCGACATTGGTATCTTTGCAAATCAGGCTCGGTCTCGCCAGTCGTTTTAACGTTGGGATAGGTATTTGGGAGCTTGGACAAGGTCTTAATTATTTCACTTGTTTATTTTAATCCTTCTGTGTACTTTTCATATTTATTATGTTTTATCTTGTGACGAACGCCTTAAAGTTTTTTTTCTTCCATGTCATAAAACGAAATATGTTATGAATTATTGTAACTATTATGGTGGAACATACCTTGGTAAGGTATGTTCCAAAGTTCAAGTGTGGAAAAAGAAAGAAGAAAAGAACAGGACTTTTACACATGAAAGAGATATGTTATTATTTATTTCATTTATCACTAACTGAAATTTCGGATTTGATCCTATTCACATTCCAAGCTTTTTTTTTTACTAATAATTTTTTATCAGTTTAATATTTACCGTAATTAATAACAATAATATCTATCCAAACTATTGTTCTCTTAGCGTCAACAGTATTATTTTGTGGCCAGATATATGTTATGTAAAATAATGTTTTGAGGTTATTTATTTTATACGCTTTATTTATAATTATTTATAGCGTACAGGCTCATTGTAACTATTAGAGTTCATCTTATCCAGCGTGTAATGTATTTTAATGAATGTTTTATGGTATTTAAAATCGCTATTGCTCTGGCAGTATCATTTATCATGTATTTTCCATAATTAGATCTTAGTGGTGAAGTTCAGATGATGTATAAAATTAATTAATTTATTAGGAAGTAGTGGCTTGGTCTTATTCCATTTACAAAAACTCAAGTGATGTGATTACGTTAAAATTTACTTCATGTAAACAAAAAACAATAGAAAATAAAAAAATTGATCTTTCTCTAAGTTCTGTAAAGTGCTTGTAAAATAAAGTATATTTATTTGAATTTTGGTTAATACTCCATCACAATAACACTATATCAAATATTCTCAATAAGAATTTATCGTACCATGCTGCAACATTACATATGATATGTCATGTATGATGTATACATCGGCTAGACAGTTGTACTGTAAGGATTGTGTCTGAAGTCAACTAAAACTAAAGGTTTTTCGTATATAGAAGGTAAAGAATTTCCTGAATTCCCTAAAATATTTTGAGATGAATCTCATTGTATTACTTGTAGCATCTATTTTTTAGGGTTTTTAACATTATTACCAAGTCGTTTAAGTCAGATTTTCTTTTGCAGTTAATCAATTTCTTCATGATCAAAGTATCTCAGTAATCCTTTAGCGAATGTTAAAGAAACAGTATTATTTATATCGAGAATAAGCTGGCTTTCAACACCTGATAATTCTAGTTTTATTTTAAAGAACTGAAATATATTCGAGAAGAGCATTTCATTTTAACCATATCCTACCTCTTCTATGTTCTTGTCCATATTTTCCAAATCCTAATAATAGCCTTAAATTTAAATCAAATTTTGATCAACGAACTCTATGAAGTAGAAAGTCTACAAAACGGCAAATATATGGATATGGTGTCATCTTTATTTCTTTATTTTTACAAAGCTTTGTAGGGTTGGTTCCTCCTTCTTCTATAGAAAGGCGATCGAGACCAGAACTATGGTTAGCAACTTGGTAATAAGAAAAGCATTTTAGAGATCGCTGTTATTTTCTAATTCTATCATTATTCTTTTTGACCGCTGAGGAATTTTTATTTCAGTCAGTTTTCTTTTTGAGAAGAAACATACGGTAAAAGGAAGAAATAGAATATTGTTATTGCCTGATTGCTTTTGTATATTCTGCCCTGAATCTCGAATTCTTCGATTAGCTATTGTTATTATTATTATTGTTATTATTATTATTATCATTATTATTATTATTATTATCATTATTATTATTGTTATTATTATTATTATTATTATTATTATTATTATTATATTATTATTATTATTATATTATTATTATTATTATTATTATTATTATTATATTATTATTATTATTATTATTATTATTATTATTATTATTATTATTATTATTATTATTATTATTATTATTATTATTATTATTATTATTATTATTATTATTATTATTATTATTATTATATTATTATTATTATTATTATTATTATTATTATTATTATTATTATTATTATTATATTATTATTATTATTATTATTATTATTATTATTATTATTATTATTATTATTATTATTATTATTATTATTATTATTATTATTATTATATTATTATATTATTATTATTATTATTATTATTATATTATTATTATTATTATTATTATATTATTATTATTATTATTATTATTATTATTATTATTATTATTATTATTATTATTATTATTATTATTATTATTATTATTATTTTATTATATTATTATTATTATTATTATTATTATTATTATTATTATTATTATTATTATTATTATTATTATTATTATTATTATTATTATTATTATTATTATTATTATTATTATTATTATTATTATTATTATTATTATTATTATTATTATTATTATTATTATTATATTATTATTATTATTATTATTATTATTATTATTATTATTATTATTATTATTATTATTATATTATTATTATTATTATTATTATTATTATTATTATTATTATTATTATTATTTATTATTATTTATTATTATTATTATTATTATTATTATTATTATTATTATTATTATTATTATTATTATTATTGTGACACAATATCGTCAGCTAATACCAAAATATTAGGCGGCTTTTCATCATTGAGTTTCATATTAATTTTGGATACAAAATAACAAACAAATGCATATATGTACGAATAAATAAGTGAATACATTTGAAAAGATCGTGAAACAGAGACGAAAGTAAGGAATTTGTGACTGTTCTGTCAACATATTGAAACTGTCAAGAGTGCTATTGAAATTATATACAGAAATTAATCTAAGTCCAGTTATGGTTTCTTTATTATCACACTTTTGTGGGGAATAAACGGTGATACGAACCTAAGAGTAATTTCTTTGCTAGAAAGACTGCCCGATGGTTTGTTGGCTGATGATTCATTCCAGAAATTCTTCTTACAGCCCTTGGTTCGATTCATACACGTTTATGAAATATCGGTGAGTAGCGTGAAAATTTATGATTTATGAGTCCCTAAAGTACAACGGAGATTGAATTTCATAAAAATATCGAGAAATTCATATACATGGCAAAAAAAAATGATTCCTATCAAATTGCTTCAGCGAACGAACTAATTTACAGCACTGTTTCGGGATTCGCAAAAATTTGATTTCAGAATAACGTCAGTCTTGTATACTTTAACTAAGCCATATTTAGGATATCTTAAAGATACGCCAGCAGAATGTATGTGTCTGTTTCTCAGGATTTCCAAACACAGGAACTTTGTGATGTACTTTACTTTACTGGCTCTTTGAATTACTTTAGTCATTCACAAGTTTCGAACAGTCATTGCATCTATAACGTTTTTATGTTCCAAGTGCTTTTGATGTAGCGCTAAAATATTTTCAGATTTTGCACAATGAAAAAAATAAAATTTAATATTTGAAATAACTATAGGGTCTTTGATAAAATTTAAGTTGACAATAAGGGAGATCATACTAAAGACAAAGTATTACTAATATTTCAAAGTCAAATAAACAGCTACAGGTATTCTTTAGTAAACAATGGGAGGTCACCAATGAAGCAACAAACATGTTAATGTAGCTAACATTCAATGTATAACAAAAATATAATTCATACACTTTGTCAGAAATAAATTAGATTGCATAATATTCGTATTTGACAGAAGTAATTCTGTCAAAATCGATCAGCGGAATTGATGATTGCATCGAATGTTTATTGTTTATATAATTTGAAGGTATCAGCTGACTGAGTAGTGGTCAGTTTCCTTAAATTATCTGACCAAGAAAGAAAAAATTATTAGCTATATATGTGATACATCACATAGCATTTAGTCAAATGAAATGTAATTCGCTTCTATAATAACTATCACCTTGTCAATATTCATTTGAAATCTAAAATTAAGTTTGAAATTCTCATTTTCTGTGTGTGAAAGATGATATTGTCAACTTTGAAGTCGTAAAAGAAGCAAAGAATGGCATGAGGAACATAAAAATCTAATTAACAGGATTATCGGTTGGATTTCATGGCTGGAAAGACGATGAATGCATTTGTTATTGTTGATGATTAAATAGAAAATCGAGTTGGATTCTAAAACGAAAGCAATATCTTTTATCGAGATAGGAGATTGCGGAAATTTCCTATCGGCACATCCCATTCAAAATATCATCATCAGTAATAAAGACTAGATAACTGGGTTGGATACGGTAAGTAGAACTTAGACTAAGCACACATAATAGTTCTTTAAACTTAGCCATAGCTAATTAAGTCGTGAACTAGATTTCCGGAGATGCTTTTAATAGATTTCATTTCTCGAGCCTGCATCTTATCAGCGTTGTTTTTACCAGCCATTAGATTTCAACTTCATCAATGATGTTTCAATAATGTTGGTTCACTGGTCGGTTCGAATGAAACTCTTTTAACCAAACTTTTCTCCTTTAAAGTATCCATCTTTTCTTTTTAAACTAACTAAGCACAATGGAGAAGCCGCAACTATAAACTGTTCTTTTCTTTGGCTTTAACTTTCAATTCTTTGACATAGTGCAGATCGTTTATATTTTTTGATTGAGAAAGCAATCTAGTAAAGCCTGTTCTTGCCAAAGCTCAAGGTACTTAGACATCCACAAATGTGTAACGTAGCTCAGTGATATGCAGATTTAATCCTCAAGCTTTTTAAAGACAACAAAAGTTTTTCAAAATATTTCAAATATAACATATATGGTCATAATTGTAAGATATGAATCAGTATTACCTCAAAACATTTGTAGATGGCTTTAAAATATAATATATATTTATTTAAGATGATACAAATATAAAAATAAGATTGTTGTATCTTTAACGTTAATTATCCAATTTATTTAATTTTTTTTGACCACTTGAAAGTCTTCGTTCAAGGGAATAAAATATAATCAAATATCATCAGATTTGAATTTAAGAAAAGAAAAAGTCCAAGCAATAAAAAGAGGCTCTCAGTCACTCCAATATCCATTAATTAATCAGCGACTCATCGAGTTGAATGGCCAAAATTTTGTAGAGAAGTGCGTTTCAACTAAATTCAAATTATTTCTAATTAGACGTCATTTTATTATTTATAAATTAGATTTGTTGCATTCGTTGTGGAAACGATAAATAATATGGCTAATACTTAAAAAGTTTTGTTTTCGTTTCGAAAATAATGACAAAATGAAAATCTCGTCGTTATTGACCAAATGTAAAAGTGATTGGCGATGAAAATTGCATATGTAAATATATATCACTACGACTTTCTAAAAATGAGTGAGACACGGATTAGAATTATTTTTAGAATTTTTGAAGTTATCTACGAATTAAAAAATAAATAAGCATTTTAGGAATTAAATTTTTTAGATTCAAAAAACTGAAGATTAATAAAAAATGCATTTACACTTAACATTCAATTTCTCATAACGAAATTATTCAGATACTGTTAACAAATTGAACAGAACTTTTTTGGTGTCATACAGTAGTAAAAAATTCATAACAATGAAAGCAGATCATCTCTTTAATCTGTCATCTAGTATATGAACAGTTAGTTAATTTTCATATCATATCATTGTTCACTTTATTCAAGAATCGTAAAACCTTTCTCCTGTTATAATCTAGAGAGATTTTATTCTAAGCATTTGCTATAGCTTATTTTCCCATAATTGCTATCCGCGTTTCATTAAAAAATTTCAAGTGGAGAAATAACAGTAAAAATATTGTGGGCGATTCCTTCTCTATTCGTTATTTCAGCTTAGGATTTGTAATTTATTGTAAAATTAAAACAAATGTAATTTCGACGCTCTTCTCTATCATATTTTATGAACTTACCGCCGTTTTTTTCGACCCTGCCTTTTTCCAATCTATCTGGATTTTTACAAATAATTGCCACTTAACAGAGCAAGAGTAATCCAACTTCGTCTCTCTCCCCCACCTTTCATGCTCCCTTACATTTGCTTTTAGAAAGTGACAAGAATGAATGATAACTGGTTTCCATACTCCGCCATCATTTAATATGAGGGAAGAGCTTGTCATTGTGATCGTCGTCATCGTTTAAGCTATAGCTGATGTCTTAAAATAGATTTCACTAAATCGTGTTCATGAAATTGAAGGACGTATGGAGAAAGACGGACTCCATTCTGTGGCATCTGTTTTTCTGTACACAATATTATCTGTTTCCCTCTGCTTTAATCCTTGAATTATCTTCTAGGACCTAAATGCTTATTTAATGATTCTACATCTCGATATGTCACAGATCGCAGCATGCAATCAGTTATTCTTTAGAAATCAGAAATCGTACATGAAAACTGGAAATCGACATATTAATAGCAAGGAGGCAGTATTAAACTTACTCTCAGAAGAGCTGACATCGTGAAATTCTTTGCATTTTTAAATTTAAAAGCATAGCAGAAAGGAAAAATATTCTCCCCTTCTATCTTTCCTTCAACCTGCATTCTAGAAATTAAATGAGGGGAGAAATGTCTTTGCGGTGATTCAGCAGCATCATTCAACGGGATTGGGAAAGGGAAATACAGGTAATAATGAAAGATTTTAAGTTGTAAACAGCTCATTCTGCTAATGATATAAGAGATAATCAAACTGCTGGTCTGATAAAAATTGTAAGCTTCTTTTATCTCATCATCGAAGTGTTGGCCGTCTTTTTGGCTATATACATAGTAAACGATATCACTTCACTTTACTGTTTTGCTAAACAGTAGCATTCTTCTGCACTATTATTCTCATCAACTACTGATTTCTTTTTTTACCTGCATTAAATTCAATGATTACTGCAAAGAGCAAGTAGACAAAGAATAATCCATTGATATTAGAAGCTAGATTTTTAGAAAAAAAGTGAAATTTTAGTGGAGACCGGATGGACGAGTTTTTTTCCTCTGCATTCCACTCCGTTGCATAACTTCCACTTTCTCTTTATTAAGGGTAGATTGAAATTGCCCTGAAGGTATCTCACGAGCTTCACCAAAGATGTTGCCACCGTTGTGGTTCTTACCTTTACCTTCCCTTTGCTACTTTCTCCTTCGATTTATTTTTGTCACATCATCTTTCAGCGTCTTTATTCCCAATTCTTCTATCTTTTTAGGAAGCATCGACAACAGGTATGTGTTACATAACGCTCATCGCAACTCTTCCAATTTGTTCATTCTTTTCATACACTAATTACTATTTCTCGATCGGTTGACGAATAGAATTGATTGCGCAAAAAAGATGGATACTATTTCCTGACAGTTGTTGTTGTCCCATCAACAGCAGTGGTGGCAAAATAAGCAATCAAATTACAGCCATCCAATTAATGGATCACTGTCGTTTTCTTCAGTCGCTTCAGTCAATTTATTAAAAGCTATAAGATCGTAAGCAAAAAGGCAGCATATAAATAATGTTTACATCTGGGACGCTTCAAGTAGTGGAGCATTTAAACTGATAATTAATCATAATTCATAAATAGAAATTACTGTTTCGTCGATTACTTTCGATGCGCGAAATTGTCGATATTTTGAATTTGCCATTTCTTCAAAATATTCACTAATAAGTTTTTGTGCTACTCTAAACATCACTTAATAATATTATGTTATTGTAATCAATTTGTCGCAACTAGCTTCTGACATGGTAAATTGCGAAAATCTTTCTTCCGAAAGTTCTGCATGTGTGGGATTGAAGATATTTCCAAATTTTTTTCGTATTCCAATTTTGCAATTTTTGGATGGAAAATTTTTGATATTTCTTTCATAACTCTTTGATCTTCATGCTTGTTTTTTGCAGCAATCCATGCCAAATTACTTTGTATAAAAAACATAAGGATATTTTTTCAGACTTTTAGCAAAAACTTGAAATAGCCAAATTTCTTTAAAAGCACATTCTTAGCACTACGATGCATAATCAGTATCAGGCTATCCTTCAACTAGAAGCTTAGAGTCGATGATTTGCTTGAATATCTATCTGTAGTGATACGTATTCCTGCATGAAACTTCATATGATTTAATTTTCAAGGAATACTACTTAATATTAGTCAAGCCTAGTGAAGTTTTAGACCTTTTGAAATTTCAAATTTGTTTCAAAGTTTTTCTACAGCAAATGTTAAATTATTCCAACCATTTTTTTATATTGCATAGAAGTGACTTATTTGTTCTGCAGCATCATTTTTATAACTTTCCCTTTCTCTTCTTGCATTTGATGGCTCCTTTTCTTTTTTTATTCCTTGCTTTAGAGTTCTTGAAAAAATCAGTTAAAATTCATGAGTCTTGATTTTAGTTAGTTCAGTTATTCTCGTCTCATCAGCATCTGTTTTATTATTTATTTTGGTCGTATATTTCAATTAGTTTAAATAAAAGTAACAGAAAATTAAAATATGCGCAGATCAAGCTAATCTATAATTAGTAAAAAAGAGCAAGAATTCTTTGCATCATCCAAATATTTATAGTTAGTACGTTTTTTCATATCCGAAAACAACTTTTGAAATTTAATAGTGGCAGCATTTTGTCTATAGGAAAACAGTGACACAGGTGTTCTAGAACACAATTAATATTGGTACTGTATGATATGTTAGCAATTGAATTCGGACAAAGTATGATTGGTATGACTGGCACAAACGATTATAATTCGAGACTATTCAGTCATTTATGCAATAATTACAGGAATAAATAGTTTGGGATTTAATAAAATATGTCTCAGAAATCATATTATTACAGTTAATTAATATGTTAATTTGAACAGCTTCATCTAAATAATATCTGAGATGGATAGAAGAAATAATATAAGCTTACTTTTAATATTCGCATAATTGTTATTCAGTTGTCTAACGATGGCATTTAGTGAAGACTGACGTTTGAAGTAACTTCTAGACCTCAACCTCTAGATCATTTCTGTTGTTGGTAATTGTATTTTCCGGAAATTTCATCGGGTAACGTGGATAAGCGTGTGTGTGTACGATGATCAGTGGCAGCAAGCAGTCCTACAATCAACTGTTTACTTTTGAAGAAGCTTTCAGTCGTCGGCATTGCTCTCCACTACTTTTTGTCCATATCAGCATCAATAACTACTTTTCTTCCCTTGATATATTCATCGCCATCATCAGCATCATCGAGCAGGCACTGGAGCAAGACACTCATCCATCCGTACACATGCACCGACATGTACACACATATAATCGAACACACAGACATACATGTATATTCACTCATTCGTAATCAATATGACCAAAACAAGGGTGGAGTTCTGAATTTCGGGGATTTGTAGCAAAGCGCAGGACGAGGGAATCAGGGGACGAACAGAATTAAAATGCAACAAATTCCACACCAATTATGTTGAGCTCCCTCATAGTTTAATTTATGATCACTAAGCTGCTTGCTATGCTATTTCAACGTTGGTATTGATGCAGGTGCAAACAGATTGAGTAGCTCCACACAGCAGAGATATTCCTGAAATCAGGGATTATTATTGTTATGTTGTTGTTGGTGTTATTGCTACTATAATACTATCTATCAGCCTTTGTACCGTAAGTATCCTTGCATGAACTTCGTAGATAAACGTACTGTTTTTAAACGTACGAAGTTCATTTGTCTCAAAAATTTTTCATGTAGTGAAGTTAAGCAAATGCAAAGAAGCAAGGAACGCGAACCGGTACTGCTCAAAGCTAGTTTTTTGAAAATTTCGTTTTGTTCGCTTTTCGACGACTCTAACACTGAACTACACTTCTTATAAATATGGGATTAGGACATGAAATACACAAACAATCACATTTTGTAGAATTTATTATTTTCCCACAGTAATAAAAAAAAACTAAATAATGCATGCAATTTACATTATCATTTTTTTGTCGATTATTATTCAATCCTCAGTTGTCTTCAAATTGATGGGTCAGGAGTTGTAGAGTTAGGAATAGCTATTAATTCGATATCCTTTTGTAAAACAGATAAATAATCAACTTTATTCGAGAATCAAACTGGCTAATTGGTTTAAATTAGCAGATTTTAATACATTTTTATGTAATTTGAAGGAGCATTAAACTTGTGAGCATTCTGATAATGATTGACACTTTAATCGTCGCTATACCACATTGCGACGCTGCAGACAATTTTTAATGAATACCAGAAGCTATTTCGAGAGAAAAGGGCAATGTAAATAGCTATAATTCAGCGAAATTTCTTTTCATTTATTTGAAAAAAGTATTTTTTCAAATAACGTGATCAGGATTTGTTACTTCTGCAGATTGTCATCATCGTACTCTCTTATGAATTAATTTGGATCAAAACTTGATTTTATTATGTTGGCTTCTTTTCCTGTTTTTAATTAACTTTTATGATATATGAACTGTTACTAATATTTTTTCGCCTTTCACATCATCGACTTCTTTCCATTGTATATTCAGTAGCAAATGGATGAAGTTGTTTTGTAGGAAATAAGTGGTATCTGTTGTACTCCATAGTATCATCTTGTATTGGTAAGAGCATTTCTAAAATTACTAATCTCTACATTGCCAACTACTAATCACTCAAAATCATTAATTAACAGTTAAAGCTTCAATGCTCTGATTTTCTTCTTTGAAGTAGTAGAAATTAATGCACACAAGATGTTATGATTTACTTAAACCAATTAAAATGATAAAAGAAATATGAAGTATAGGTAGCCATTAAATTTTAGGATCTTTGGTTTGGCAGCTTTATTTCAGATTTTAGAACGTTTTTTTTTTTTGAAAAATTAATAGGGAATCTGACCAGTATCAATGAAAGCTTTTTCGAGTCCAGTTTACTTATTTTAGCAAAGTAAGTATTTATGAGATTAATAATAATTTTATATTTTGTTAGCAGATGCAGAACAATTGGCATGTATTGGATTATTATTATCAGCCAAGAATAAGAAGTGTGTAGGAAAATGGGAATTTTTTCTTTTTTATTTAGTTCGAAATATACCGAATAAATAAATGAATATGATAAATCTCAAAGAAAGAGAAAGTTTTATGATCTCTTCAGTGAGACCATACACATCAACATTCACGACGAATACACAGTCAAACAAACATGTGTATAATAAATCTTTCATTAAAAAAACCTTTTAATATAGAAGATAATATCATTATCAGCGACATGATTATTTGGAAAACTTAAGTTTTTATAACATATTCTTATGGTAGTGAGAGCTACCAATTCGAGATATACCATAATTTCTGCCATTAGTAAAAATTTTTTTTATTAAAAACCAATTAATTTCGTGCTGTTTGATTTCTATTTATCAGCTTGTTTTCAACATAATCTTCTTACTAAATTAACGATACCATTATTATCATCGGCATTATTATCATTGCTTTCGAAGTTATCGCTAGCATCACTTTTAGCAATCTACCATTTCTACTTTAGTGTGATTTCTTAAAAACTTCATCATTTACTTTTACTATATAAAAATCAAACAGCGATTGAGTAATTATTGAAAGTTGTCGTTGTTTTGATTATAGATATTAGCGTCATGTTATCATTGTTGTTATCGTACTATTATCATCACCATTAACAACATAATCTTTTGGTTGGCAGTGTCATTCAAGGAAAGCGGTGTATGCGTATGTGTGCGCACTTGCAAGAAGCGGCTTTCACCTTCATTTCCTTTTCGATTTCTACTTCTTTCTTTTCATCGTCTTCAAAATTTGTTCCAATCCGCTAAAACCAGTTATGATTTGTCGCTCACTGTTGCTCCTACTTATCTGTACCTTTTTTGGTTGTTTGGTGATGGAGTGTAGCAGAGAGAGTCTTCACTTCCACCTTTATTTTACATCTATCTCTTTCATTTTAGCCCTCTACAACTGTTCTTCAACCTTTTTTGAAATACTTTCTTCTTCAGCTCCTTCGACAACAACAACAGCAATAGTAATAGCAGCAGCAGCAGCAGTAGCAGCAGCAGCAGCAGCAGCAGCATGCAGCAACAGCAACAACAACAACAGTGACAACCCTAAATGCTTCCTTTCTACATCACCTTCACCAATGTCATCCAATAATACAACAACAGTGAAAGTTACGTAAATGCTAACGTTTACTGTCAGAAATTCCATTTCGAACTGGTCCTGTGATTTTTTGAAGTATTTCGCTAACATATTTTGTATGATGCAATTAGCGAAAGGACCACATCAAGATGAAAAGATAGTTGGTGGTGAAAAGATAGATGAAAAGATAGATGGTGTCATATCAGGTGAACGGATTCTTGTTGAGATTCAATAGGGCAGACCAGATTTCATCAAAATTATCACTAATAATATTAGCTAATAATTTTTCACAAGTCATTAAATAAAGAGCTTATATGAGCCCATCCTTAAATGAAATTGGTAAGAATCCGATGATATTCATCTGCAACAGACCAACAATCCTGATGCCACATAGCATAAATACTACAGTAAACGGATAACATAAATACCAGCAATTAGCCAGAGTACGGTAGCAAAAGGATGCAATGATGGCTTCTAATAAGCTCTTAACAGCCGCTCATATCCTCAGAACCGCGTACAAATCCGTCTCGGACACATGAGGGCGTGGCTTCTATCTGACGGTATCTTTTGGCCTAGAGCTTTTCAGGGCGGAGTCCCATTCTACTTGTCTAGATATGTATCGCTCCCCAATTCTATCTATCCTTGATTTAATCAGACAGTCAGCGAGCGGGTGGCTCACTGGTAGAAAGGGAGGACGTCAGTGATCATCGCCTCGGATAGGGTAGAGCTGCTGCTGATGCTGCTGCTGCTGATATGACGATGACAGTGACGGTGGATGATGACGATGATGGTGATAGTGATGGTGATGGTGAGGTGATGGTGTTTCCTTCCTCTCCTCATCCATTTGCTTACCTGTGATAGGATGCTGATAAGATGATAATCAGAGAACTAATGGTTTTTCCATCCATCCATCCATCTATCCATCTATTCATCTATTCATCCATTCATTCATTGATTTATCTCGGTCATCCCTCACTATCATTCTTATCAGTAGCAACAGCATCTCTTTGACTCGCAATATTTTTCGATAATAACCACTTTTCATACCATTTTCTCTCTTGCTTATTAATTTCAGCGAATTAATAAAAGAATTTGATCTAAAAAAAACTGAAATTTGTAAGCTATCCAAAGCAGTTCATTTTAATGTTAAGAAACATTGTAATGCAAAATATTTCTTTGGAATAGCTAATCCTTCAGATTTTAAATATTTTATTTTCACCTTGTTGAGGCTTTAATTGCCAAAGTGATCTCCATTTGATTTCACCGAAGTCTATCTGAAAATTTGAATTTCTTCAACTTTCATTCGAATAACTGATGCTGCTTAATTAAATTTTATCATATTTTACGAATATTAGTTTAAAAAGATCATGTTAAAGAAGAGATGATATAGCTATTTCTTGCGGTCTTTCTTTTGCGAATTATACTGTTTTCGGTCGAAAATAATTGTCAAATTTCTGAAACCTTTTGTGATTTAATAATTCTACTCGTTTATATATCATTATGGGATTCTTTAAGAAATGAATTAGATTTATAAGTAATGATAAGTAAATTGTGTCAAATTTCGTATAATACAAAGTGATACATTTTCGTTTTTCAAAGAATGAAGCACATACAAAAATTTTGCAATGTGCATAATAATTAATTTTATAACTGTTGTTACGAAAAACCATGTAACGAATGCTTATTATTTACTTCCTGAAATAACTTTAAATTTTTCCTGAGAAATACTCGATTCCAAATTTTCTCAAGAAATAAATAAAAAATAATGGAAATAATCAAAACTAAGACTGCTTTCAAGAGTTAAAATCATTATATTCCTTTTTCTGATTTTTGAAAAATTTGCTTCGTCTCTTTCTCTCATCTTTATTCCATTATATGTCCTACCCGTTAACTTATGCATTAAATTTTTTACACTTAACTTTTCGAATTGTATTTTCTTGTTGGTAGATCAGTCGTGCGAGAAATATCTGGGCGAGATGAATTAAAATACACTTTATGAAATCAGAAATAAATCATTGTTCGATGAATTTCAGGCAAAAGAGAAAACGGGCTAAAACATATTTATTATTATCAACATTATTACCACAGAATCTGCCACTACTAGTCTTTATTAATTATATTCTTCTTCGATCAAAATTTTGGGCTGCTTCAATATTTTCCTTTTTTCTTTTAAACATATCGTATTCAAACAAGTAAGCCATATAGTATTTTTTCATTGGTTAACATCGAATTTTAGAACGCGATCTTAAATTTAAATTTCAAACATTATGTTAGTTGTTTATAAAGAAAATTCACTATCTTTATACTGATCTACTGACTAGATTCAAAAGCTCAATCGAATCTGTGAGTGAACACTTTCCGAAACATATTGCTACAGATAGGAGATAATAACACAATCTGTTTTTTGCGTTATTCAATTCCTTCTTTCAAGAATTAAAGTTTTTAATTTATTCTTAGATCAAACAGTTTAAACTAGCAGCTTCGAATTTTCACTTCAAACTTTAATATTTGGTACTTCATTTCGAAACATTACTTTTCAAATTTTTGCTCAATTAATATCTGGATTTCTAGAAAGAGCTGGATTTTCTGCGAATCACTCGAAAGGATTCAGAATCCCGCTCAGTATGAGTATGTTCCCGGTGCGCGTTGTGGTGGAATCGGTTCGACCACAACACTGCCTTACTTGCGCACGTGATGGTCATATGCTTGTCGATTCTTATGCAATCGTCTCCGGTGCGACGTTGCTCAGTCAACTGGTCGATACGGTGCTTAGTGCTTTGGGCATGCCACAATTGGCTGTCAATTCAAAAGGTTTTTTTTTTTGATGTCAGTTTCTTGCTTTAACTACTCATCTTGTGAATAGCTTCAGCAAGCATTTAGGTTACAGTAAAATATTGTAGACAGCTTCAAAAAAAACATGAAGTCTATTGCTTGATTTTCAAAATCTTCAGGCATTGTAATAGTATACATCCATTATTCTAAAATATATTTTATTCTTTGCCCTTTCTTTATGCAATCGTATAAACTAGGCTTATCTGGTATTATCCTGACTGCTGCTTAAATCTAAGCCAGAAACTACATCTCATAGCAATAACAGTAGTAGATTGCGGTTTGTGTTGGCCAGTACTAATCCCTAAAAGAGGCTGGAGGCTATTATGTTCGTTTGTCGTCCTCTTTTGAAAATAATTCAAGCGTAGATTAACCAGGATTTCGATTTGCTCACAAAATTAAGTGTCAATAACACTTACATATTCTTTTCTTTGCTCGTCTGACTTAAATTTGAATGCTTTTTTTGCATTTTTCTAAGTTAGCCTTAATTCGAGCAAAAATTTTTGTATATGGAAAAGTAAGAGAAGAGGAAAGAAACAGGGAATTGATGATGTAATCCTATTCTGTGTTTTTTTTGATTGGATATTTACATATAGATTCCCTTACCAATTTGTTATTGACTAATTACTAATCCATTTGTTTATCTCTCTTTGCAACATTTTTTTTTTACATTTGCAAATTTTCAGACATATTTAGTTCTATCTTAATTAAAATAATTACAAAATTTATACACCTTTTAAATACTTTGCAATACAAAGTCGTACTTCAATTCTTTCCATCCTTTATGATGTCATTTATCAGTCTTCGCCTCGTTTGTAACTAAGTACTTATTTGCTTGCTTAATTTTTATAGAAATTTATTCTATCTATTATAATTTAACTCATTACAATTATTGTTGTCACTTTTTCATTATCACTGAAATCGAAATATCTATAAACGTACAATGTAAGTTGAGTATAGATCAAGAGGGTAACCATTCATTCAATCCTTATCAATGCATTTGTCATAATCATCATTATAACGGTAAAATCATTGTTCAGTCTGTTATTTCATCAGTCAATAAATTATACAATTATACGATGAATCCGTCTTTTATCTTTAGATGTCGAAAGTTAGTAAAAATTTTTAGACATGCCCTTGAAAAAACTTCGTTGCTGTGGTCACTGTCGAAAAAGATGAGATCTATGTATCTTGTTTGTCGATCCATTGCTTAACGTTGCAGAACAGGTATATTTATTTGTCTCTGCCCACTTCGGTGCATCCAATTTGGAATTTTTATAAAACTCCATCGTAGCCATCGTTATCTCGTCGTCGACGTTGTCATTATTTGGGCTAGACTCAGGTTTGCTTTCGAAGTGGGAAAGAAGGATGAAGAGGAAGAGAAGAAGGAAGAGAAGACGACAGCTATTGCAGACTTACTGCATTTTTCAAGGTGAGCCAGGCGATTTCCGCGATCTGAGATGATGATAAAGTCGAAGTGACAAGCACTATTGCCTACTACCCTATTTATCCTTGAATTTGCTTTTTTTTAAATGAAAGATAGATAAGAAAGAGAAAAAGCGAAAGAGAAATGTTAGAAGAGAGGATGGAATAATTCGATTGGAAGTTATTTCCTTAAATTAAACTCCTAATACCAGATGTAGTTGAGGGATCAATGCAAACTTCATAATTGGCTCTTGATTATTAGAGAATGACAGTTGTGAATAAAAGCTATAATGTAAATCTGTATTTAATACAGATTCTCAAAAAAATTTAATCTTTTTTGAACATTTAAACTAGATTATGTAAAATCACTGATAAGAGTGTTGATCAAGTGTGATGCTATTCCTTATCGTATCACATATTCAAAAATCAAGATAATTTTAAAAACAGCTTTTATAAAATAGAACTGATTGAATTGAGGTTAATGATAAAAAATTGATGATCTTAATTCTTTCTCCATATATCATCCATTATATATCGTTGAATGCTTTCGAATTTCTCAAAATTATCTTATAATAAAGTTCTCTAGAAGACTTTACACTAAAGTTAAATGGAATGGACCATCACTTGCAGATAGTCTGCATGTATTATAACTATATGATATTTGAATAACTTGGCTTTCGTGAACTAACAATGTTTGTAAAATTTATGAAATAAGTATTTAATTTAGTTTCAATGTCCTCAGTGATTGTATTAAAAGGAATTTTCAAAAATTATAAACTGAAACCTTCATTCAAAATATCTTTCTTTTTCATATACGTCTATATCTTTAATCTTACTGGTGACTTCACTTTGGTATCGTCGATATGCTGCTATTTTTGTCAAGGTCACCAATTGTTTTATGTAATTATAAAGACACAGTTGAAAAAATTCTTAAAATCTCCTGCTTTACCCACAGTTTTTAAACCGAAATATAATTAAATGTCGAAAAAAAAGCCAAAAAAGATAAATTATATCTTTTATCTCAAATTTTTTGAAATCCATGTTAAATAATATAATTACCGGAGTTCACTTAAGTATTTTAGCACTCCCTCTATGATCTTCTAGCATATTTATCTTTTTCCATCAGTTATTTTGATCTTAATATCACTATCATTTACCCGTTGATCACTTCATCACATCTTCTTCTTCAATTTGATTTTTTTGCTCTATCGAAAGAGGATTTGTTATTGCTAATTATCATTGGCACATTCTCCAGGAATTGGTACTTTATCTTATCGCTTTCCCCTTTTTCTCGTTCTTATCCTTATTTATGTTATATAAGCACTGGGGAGAAACCATACTATAGTCTGTTCGATAAATTATTAAGAGAATGGATAGATCAAGCTGATATATCCTAAATATAGTTTGACTATACTTTACTTCATGTCTTTAAATATCGCATAGAATTCTGAGCTTTTCTTGTCATAAAAAATATCACATTCTTGTGATATAATCATGAGCAACATGATATGTGAAATGCTGATGTTCAGCTGTCAAATAATAGAAAAATGAAACAATGTTCTGAAATTTATGCTTGTTACTCATTCTGGATAATATTCTGCAATCGAAATATATCATCACCTTACTTTGCAATCCATAACTTTCATTTGATTCGTTTAAGTAAAGAAAGTTATGATTGTATAAAAATTATGGATATTTTTCTATCGTATGGTAGGTGTGCCGTTGAGATAAGAAGAATTCTGCTGTTAATGCACCTTGAATTTTTATTGCTTCACCTAATGATGATGAAGATCGTCGCGATTTGAAAATAAAGAAAGTGGACCTGTTTTGTGGTTTTTGTGAAGAGTTTTGGAGAAAATAGAGAAAAAAGTAATATCACAGACGGTGATGAGAGGAGTTCCGGTAAAAAGGTGTTGTTTTCTCTGAAGTGCTTATTCCAGAATGGTACGAGGGAAGGGAGAGGGTAATTGATAGAGTGCTTATTCTTTAAAACAAGTTATTAATTGGAATGAGATAGAGACATGAAAGAGCAGGAAAAAACCGAAATAGGATACGGCAACGAAATATATCTTGGCAGTCAGGGAAGTTCTTAAGTAATAATTAGCAATGTGGAAAAAAAAGATACCATCCATCAAAACCAGAAAACTGGGCCTTAATAAGGCGTCACATTTTGCTTTTTTTTTCTTTTTCTAGAAATATATTAATGAAATACCTAAAAAGAGTTTAATATGATAAGATAGTATTTTGAAAGTCTTAGCAAAAAATAGTGAATTCTTTCTCATTATAATATAGTTTTATTTATTTCATTCTCTTATCGTCCGATAGAATATATTATGTTGGCAGATAATGAAGTCCATTAATAGCAGATAATGAAAATCCAGAAGAAACTAATTCTGTCTTAATCTTCGTAAGTCTTACATAACTCAATCAAAAAAAACAACTGGTTAGCAATAGCCATGCATTGTAGATTTAAAAATTAAAAATTGCTTTCTATTTCATCGCTTCTATTTTCTTTTTGAACAAAAAAAAAAGGATAAAGATAAGGAATAAGAGAAATTTACTACTTGGATAAGCGAAATTATTTATAATAGTATTATATGAACAAAAAAAAAAAATTCTTGAAGTTGGCAAAAAGAAGTAAGGAAATCCATAGCACAAGGATGGAAATTACGCTGAAATGAAATTTTCACACCAAAGAAAACGAATTAGTTGGAGGAAACAAAATAAAAATAAAGCGCAATTCGAATAAACTTTGACCTTTGTTTTGCTTTATTTCGATATAGGAGCCATTCTTTAATGGATAGATTCAGTTCGAATCAAGTTCTAAGTGCTTCATCGGATGCAAATCATTCGTTGTTTTGACTTTTTTTTAGCAAAATCTTAAGTTTTCAGCTTTGTTAGATATCTAAGCCAAAAAAATTTATATCGAGTTGAGCTTTGTCGGAGGTAATCTCTAACGTACGTAGAAATAAATTGTCTTCAACGCAAAATTATTGGATCTTTTTTTGAGGCCTGTCAAAAATTTTCATTTTTATTTATCATTCGTTCAAAGATAAAATTAGTGGAATAATGTCAATAAGTGTAAGTATAGTGCTCAGTGTTCTGCAAACAAATTTTAAGCAAGACAAACTCCGAGAAGAAGAAGCATCATTCAGTTAACAGATTCAACTGATAAGAAGAAGCTAAGAAATGGATCAGCTTCCAGTTATGTTGTCTTTATGAGATGGATGGATTGATGATCATACTGATGATGATGATAGTAATGACTATATTTAACTGCGATATGCTGATAAGAGTTGAATAACTACGTAGAGAAGAGTAAGACTAAGAGAGTGCAACCATCCTTTCATCTAATCATCAATCCCATGCAAACACACAAACTACTGTAGCTAATTTACCATCTTACAAGACAAACATAACGAAATGATAAAAGAGATGTGAGCTGAATGAGAAAATCGGATCAATCAAAAATTTTATTGCTCAATGTAAAATGCTTCAGCGCATGCTATTTGTTCGAATTACGTAAAACGATAAGAAAAAGGAGTTTTTTCTCCTTTTTCTTATCCTACTGAGATATTTAACATTTATTTACTAAATTGATAAAATGCTTTGAAATGAGTAATATTAATTAATAATTTCTAAAGAAATTTCTAAAGAACTAAAGACAGAATAAATGCAATTTAATTCATATTTCTTTGATCCTGCTAAATTCGAATTCATCCTATAGGATGCAGTAAATCAAGTAATGTTTTCGTGACTTTATGCAATTAATGATTTCTAATTACTTATTTCTTAATTAGGAAATAAATATACAAATTACAGGTTTGGTGCAGGTAGCAAATTGGAAAGCGTTGCCATTCGATCAGATTACGGATAATCTAGACGATACGGTGGAATCGTTGCTCAAAGATATCAGCAATCATATAACTCTTAAAATTTTAACTAAACAGTTCGTCATTTTCATTCTGCAATTCTTGAGAGAGTTTTAAAGATATTTGACTCTTGAATTACAAAAGTGTTCTTTGCTTGAAATTTTATGATACTTATGTTGTGTTTCCGAAATCTCTATTATAGCTTAACGAAGAAACTTCTTTGTTAGAGCTTTATCATTTTTTGCGGTTGATAGCAGCCAAAAATAAGCTAAAGCACATCGAGAAAATTTAGCTTTATAAAGTACGATTTTACAGTTTTCCTTGCTACAAAAAATTTGCCTGTTGAAAATCTTCCGAAAAGAAGTTGGATTGCTCTGATGTTGTCTAAATTCGAATAACCTGTGATTTGATTAGGAATAGCTAAAAATTGGAAATAAATTCATAGGAGTAAAATTCCAGAGAGATTGTTAGTATATTTTGGCCATTTGTCAGTAATTTTTTATTTAGAATGAAATTTTAGTTAAAAAGTGCGGCCAATATTAAGGAAGAATAAAATGCTCGTTCTAAATTTATGGATTTAGTGAGAATGATAATTTCTGAATTGCTAAAGATCTATTTGCGAAGGACATAGATAATATTTGTTTCTATTTGGAGAGGATAAGAGATAGGAATAAGAGAAAGGAATTTTATGACTGGCGTAGCAATTGGTTTATGCTTGTTTAGTCGTAAAATCAACGTGGCCGAAGCAGGAGGAAATATCTGACGAAAAGACTATTATGGAAAATAGAAGGCAAAGAAAGGTATTTTAGGGAGGGAAAAGAGATAGATAGATAGATAGATAGATAGGCCGCGTTAGCTATCTTTCTCGTGAATCATATTATCAAACTCCATCAGCTTTTCCATTCTTCTATCCACGGACACTTCGGCGTCCACAGAGAATGAATGCCTGCCTGTACTGCTTTGTTCGTTGCGATAAAAATAAAAGAAAAAATCAGATCGAACAATCGCTGATTGATCGATGTTTAGCAATTGTTTACAATAGCAGTTTATAACGGTCGTTTTCCATCTAAGGCATTGAAACAAGCAATCTTGGATTGTATCCTTATCACTGCTCTTTACTCCATAGAAAAAGCAAATCAATCAAGCCGAAAAAGCTTTGATCGATTGAGAAACAGAAAATTTGGATCTATTTGGACAGCCGCATTCGCCATTTTTTCCCGATTCCTTTCCTTGTTTTGTCCTTTTCTCTATGCACATTAACTTACATACACACATTCCTTATTCAAATAGCAAATGCAAATATCATTTGAGTAGAGCACAGCATCTAAAAAGACTATTCTGCTGTCTTGAGGCATTTTACCTCGAGAATGGAAGAAATATCTTCATCCATTCATTCGTTCGTTCATTCATTCTTATTAATTAATTAATTAATTCATCCATTCATTCATCCATCCATCCATCTATCCATCCATCCATCAATTAACACACGATCACTGAAGTTTTTGCTGTGATCTTAAAAGACGAATACATTTATGAGATACATTTTACTATTTGATGAAATATTCGGCAAGTTTTGAAAAATTCCAGAATCTTTCAATCTTTCGAAAATCTCTGTAGCTTACTAGAAACATTCCCCGAAATTCCAAAACATAAATATGAAAAAAAGCCTATAAAAAATAATTCTTAGTTTGTTGAGGTTCTTAAATTTTCTCAGAACATTTCTCAGAGCAACATATAATTTAGAGGGCTTCAAGAAATCTCAAAAGAATAAAACAGATTAATTCTTTACCTCATTATTACTGTAAGAAACTATGTGGAGTTTGTTATGAAAAAAAAAAAACCATTTCTGGCATTCATTTTTGAGTTCTCGTTTTGATTCAAAAAGAAATAAAAATAAATTTATTACCAAGTTTGTTATTGATTTACCATTAATTGCAATTGCAAGGCATATTGTATTACATATTAATTAATTTATTGTGGTCTACAAGAAAAGCAGTTGTTTTCCATAAGCTATGAATTTCATATCTACCGAGAAAAATAAAATGACGAAATTTTTGCAAATAATTAGAAATTGAAATGGGAAATGTGCTACAGGTCATCAACAGATACATCGAGTTCACAATGTATATCGGATCTCAGGCAACGTCTTCTCAAAGCAGCAATTTCGAAGCAACCGCATATTCTTTCAACTGTCGATAATCAACAAATTAAGGTTAATTCTTAATCATTTAATCATATGCAATGCAGTAGCATATGACTAAGTGATTCATTCTTAATAACGCAGATGTTTAAAAATCTTCATTTCTATCGATGAAAGTTAGTGATATTCTTATTACGGAATTAATTTGTGGAAGTTTTGATAACCTCGATTTGGTTTCATAGTCTTATTCATCGCTCACTGTCAGATTTTATCATTTTAGGATCTGATATTGCAAGTAATAGCCGGTGATGAACCATCAATGCTCAATTTTGATCAAATCCAAGCAATTAATGAGTGGCTGGAACAACTAGATGATAATCATATCGATAGAAAAAGGTTACACTTTATTTTATTGCTTTAAGCATGTTATTTAGTGATTATTTCTTCTCATCATTTGAAGTTTTAAAGATGTTGGCGCACTGTCCAAAAATTTTATAGAGATTTAATGTTTAACAAAAAAATATCTTTTCGCTTAAACTATAATCTAGTTCATAATTGTATCTACTATTTTGTAATTTTACTGTGTAAGCCTTATTCTTAAGGAAATTTTATTCATGTAAGAGTGAGCTCGTGACGTTTAGCATTCACAGCCTTTTTTAAGTTTGGTCGTAAATATTTGCCACTAAGCAGAATATTCTATAATAGTTCTTCAATCAAAGGAATTTAAAAGATTTTTTAATATCAAAAAGTTTATTTCTCGAGAATCATGGTTCACAAAGACTCAGAATTACCCTTAGTTACTCTTACTTTTAAAAAAGAAAAATTTGAGATATGCCTACTTATTCTTTTTCAAATTATTCAGTGCTTTTATCTTATACATTCTCACTTCTTTCATGATAAAAATGATTTATATATTTTTATTAGCAATGCATTTATTTTTTCTGGATACAATTGCCTTGCTTTACTACTGAAGAAAAGTATGAACTGATTATTTGAAGAAATTAAGTGATAATTATTAAGCTTTCTTAACTGATTCTTTCATTATCACTTCTTACTTCCTTCGCTTCAAACTCCTATATTTTTTGAAGCAGATATTATGCATTTCAAGGCAATTATGCATAATTCTGTTAAATGTCTGTACACTGTCAAATTTTTGCAGCTGTTTCCGGTGCTAACAATCATTTAGCTAAAGCATAAAATCTTTTCTATAAATATGATATACATATATAATAAATTATTATGACAAATCTGATTGCAGCTGGCTACTGTTCGTAGATGACAGTTTCTGAATAATTTAACCGGACTGACTCATTCCTTTTTTAAGGCTAATGATGATGCAACACATTTCAGTAATGAGAAAGTAGGGATCAACTAAAGAATTAAAGATTGAACTATGAATTTAAATGAAAGAATCCTGAATTACTAAATTTCCATTCCAATTCCTGTATTGATTATAACACATTCGCTTTATTATCATACTTCTCTACTTTTGTAAAACACATTCATCGTTTGAGAATTCATTTGAGAGCGTTGATTCGTTAATCTTTTTGATTCTACAAATGCATTTTTTATGGTAATTGGCAGAAGAGATGGGCGGAAATTAAGAAAAAAGAGAGAATAAGGGATAGAGTGTGTGGAAAGTTTTGATGGATCGAAATAACTTAAAGTTTTGGTTTAAAGAGTCTTTTTGTACAGTATGCATTTAGGATTTAAGTGTCGGTTGGTGTTGGGAGTGCTTAATTTAAGATAGCTTGCTTAATGGCTGACTGGCTTTGTGAGAGCTGCAGCTTAACCAACTATTGGTAAGAGAGAGCAGGAGATTAAGATGAGAATAGATTTGTTGTGTACTTAGCTGGTTTAAAATTAAGAAATGATTGCTTGCTTTCGAGCACATCCCATACAGCTATTCACTTCAGTAACCTACAATCTCTACGTTTAATTTTATTTTCCAGTCGGATTATGGTAAGAAATGATGGATTCAAAGAAGAACTGTAGATGTCTCAATAGAGCACAGTATTTGTATTCTGGATATCGATAATCATACATTTTAGGTAGAAATAAGACTCAAATTATTTTCTCTTGACAACTGAATTTGAACAACCTCCAATGAAGAGAAGGAAGTGTATCGTATATTGTACGAGAGCAATCAAGAAAGACAGCATAATTTCCATGTTCTTAATGCAGGAGAAGACTAAACAGTTTTTTGTTTGTTGATTCGGATGCCTGCAGAAAGGTTGTGAGACTGAATTACTGGCTCTCTAAGCTTTTTGCAAACTTTCATTCTCATACGTTGTTCCTCTCTAGCTCCACAGTCAATCCTCATCATCTGTAGGAAGAGATGCACAAATTTATGCATCACATCCATCCATCACAATCATCGCCAACATCACCAATCAACTACTATCAATACTTCTTCGCTCTCGACCGAATAGGAAAACAATCGAATTGCTTGAACAAATTTGGGAAACCGGGGAACAACAGTTTTTTCTGTTGTTAACTTTTTGATCGTAAGCAATGACTTAATTGCTCGAGTCTTCTCGTCATATTTCACCTATCGCATGATTTGTTGCAGTTTGGAGAATGTTGTCTCGAAAAGTGTGCTTTTTTTTCTCAACTATTATTCTACAGAAAATGATTTATTACTTCTTTTCAGCTTATCGGATTTTAGAAAAAATCAAAACTTGCACTGGATTTAGTATTACTATTAATTGATTTTATGTATCCTTCTAAGTATCTTTCTGAAATTTGGATTTAAAAATAGATGAATTCATAAAATAATAATTAGAAACCAGAAATTTATGGCATATGTCGAGACAAGAAACTCGAAATTTAAATTCTTTTCAGTGTAACATCAAGAAAGTTATTAGCAAAAATTAAAACGAAAGGCATAGATATAATCGAGAATTAGAGATTAATTAATTTCCAAAAGCTTCTTTCTATAATAAAACTTTCTGTTCATCGTTTCTTTTGATTGCTTTTGACTTTTTTCTTTATTGCTAAAATTTCCAATCACTTTACATAATTGTTTGTACACTCTTCGACAAGCACAGATTTATGAAAGTAGAAAAAATGATAAAGGCCATTCTTACTTTAGCCGACATTAAAATTATAAAGGTCATAATGAAATCCAAGATAACATATATGGCATATATATTATTTCATAAATGTATTTAAATTATTCTAAAATTGTGAATAAATTGGGATTTATGGGTTAATGAGAAGATATAATGGACAAAGCATGTGCTCATCAATTATGCTTGAAATCATTCCCGATTGACCCGAAATTGGATTCATTTGTATATATGAAATATGTGAGACTGATATGGCAGTATCAAAAATAATTTCTTGCAAATATAGCACTATCAAATTGTTATGAATCTTTTCCACACTGATAAATCAGACATATGATAGTTGTTGATGAAGAATACATTCAAGACATCAAAATTACTTGTTCTTCCTGTCATTATTATTATCGCTGTCACCGTTATCGTTCTTTAAGCGATCATCGTCGATAATGTCACCTTTTTTTCTCCTCACCTACTTCTCTTCAATTACTCAATTTAATTTCGTTTCCTTCAGGCAAATTACACAATATTTATGATCATCTAACGAGCGAGCTAGTCGATTGGAACTTTCCAATTAACTTTTATGCTTGCTTTCTTTGTCTTTTCCTTGTACCCTACATGGTTTACTTACTTGCAGTAAAAAGGTTAACTACTTGCTTTGCAATTATTTAACGGTGGAAAACAAGTCAGCAAACAAGAGTAATCAACATTGATGAGATTCGCGATTGTGTCGTAAAACGATCCAATCAACGAAACAAGTGATCACAGATCAACTCTTTTGATTTGGCGCATTCTTTCGATAGTAAATTTCATCCTAGAAGAAAAATAAACAAAATTTTGTAGGGTTGTTAAAGTAAAGAGGAAGAGGAGAAGAAAAGGTAAAGATATACGGGTAAATTTCTCAGGAAGGAATCGAAAAAAGGTTCGGCGATGCAATGATGTAAACATTGATTGCATTCTCGATGAGAACCAGTTCCATAACCTCGCAAAAGCTGTGGATAAAAGAAAGATTTAGCAAAACTTTTTAAAGACTTGTTTTCAAATTGAAACTAATCAACTAATAGAATCAGTGGTGGTAAGTTATATTCAGCGATCAAATATGCGATCAATAGAGGAATAAGTAAAGGAATAAGTAATCAGTAACTAATTAACTGACGAATATGCAATCTGCTAATAAAAGCCAATATTATACGATTACTCATTCACGAAGTTAAGCATAACTCCACTCATTTCACAGTTGTAATTTGAAAAAACCAATTGTTCAAGCATCTCTGTATTGCTCATTATTTCAAAATAATTAAATTTAACTTAATGAAGGTATGCAAAAGACTGAAGTATTCTTTTCGATTCTCTAAAAGGTATTGCCATATTGGGAAGAGAAAAAAGAATTGAGCAAACTTATAAAATCAAGGGGAGTGGGCTTGAGTTGCAGTGGATTTGTGATGATGGCTTTTCAGTGAAATAGGATTATCTGTCGCCGTATGGCTTTGTGTTTATATTTGCGATATTCACTTTCGACACACTCTTCGTTTTCCTGCATTCCATTTTGCTTTTGCTCTCGAATATTTTGATTATAAGGGCTTGGAGAGATTGAGGGACCACTTAAACCTTAAATCCAATGAATTCCATATAGTAATCGGAATCAATTTAAATTTGGTGCGTACAATGATAGGATTTTCAATAAATAATAATTTATGAGGATTGGTAAAGTGAAATATGAGCAAGTACTAAAAATATTCGAACAAAGTTTGAAAATCACTGATCAGAAGCTTCATTATTTAGGGATAGTACGCCAACTTTTCTGTCTATTGAAATAATTACAAAAGAATTTTTTTTCTGTTAAAATTAAAGCTGATATCAAATTTGAAATTGTTTTTTCTGCATGAGAAATGAGCAAATAATTGAAATCGTTGCAGTCCATATATCACAAGGTTCAATCATCTGTTGGAAATACCAAAGCTGGAGCGATGGTTTCGCACCGACCCCAATCCATCTCGGCAGAAATTGATTAATTATATGAATGTACTTAACGGTTCCAGTTATCGAAGGCATAATGTTAAAGTAACATATCAGCAAATCTGTAATTGGTTTGCCAATCAACGAGCTGCTAATAGGTTTTGTATTCTTGTTTCAAAAATTATCTTTTGAATGATCAAGGTTACTAAAAGCCGAAAGCTTTTATCCATTGTAACTGTTTCAAAGAACATTGAAGAAATTTGTAGAGAACTATAATCATCATAATTAAATAAGTGGGATAAATTGAAGCAATTAATTTTAACAACTGGAATTGTGAATCTTCTTGGAATCATATGGAAGAAGTATCTCACATGAAAGTTGTGCTATCATGGATAGATATGTATGTAAGATTATATTAAAATATGCGAATAGTCGTGATTTCTGTTATATCATTCATGAGGACGAACCCCTATCGTACCTGTCTTCGTTTGTTCTTTTTCATCCTAATTAAATTAGATTTTTTAGTACCTGAATCAGGAATAATCACTGATGGAAAAATATTTACTAGCTAAAATTGACAGAAAAGAAAAAAAACACTGCGAAAATCATCACATTATGTTGATAATTTATTCTCCTGTTTTTTATAAATGAATTAAGAAACTTATCGAAAACTATCAGCTTGTCCTTATTTATTAATATTCGATTATGGGTTAACGAAAACCATTGTTCTGTATTTAAGGTTATCGAAAATTCAAAGTCCGGTTTCCCATAAATTTAATTTTTTCAGTAACTAGAGACAACAATTCAAGCATCTAATATGTGATAACTTTAAATAATGCAAACAGCAATATTTTAAATTGTTAAAAAATAATGCAAATTAATACGCAATTACGATGGAACTCATAAAGAGGCATCAGTTCAAAAACTGAAATATCTAATATGCTGAAACATTAATTGAAATAATTCAGTATCGGAAGCTATGACTGTTGGAGATCTCTGAACCTCTTAGAGCATCCTTGTGAAGAAGAAACTTTCTAGATTAAACTTCATATGATGCGAAGAAATGATAGCTTTTGGAATATTCCGTTTTTTTTTTTTTGCTATACTTTTAGCTAATAATTTTGATTTTGCAATTAAGCAAAGAAAATATTAGATTTTAGTTGGGATATATATTCACATCGCAGAAAATGCTCAAATATTTTGAATGATTTTCACTAGGAAAATTCAAGAATTAATTTAAATTGATGATGTACTAGATTTTATCATTATTTGAGTACTGGATTTCTTTTGCAGGAAATCACCGCAGTCGAATTATTCTGCTATTGCGCCTTGTCCACCAGCAATGGCGCAATCATCCATTTTACTTCCGCCCCAGTCGTATTCTAGTCCTTCCGGTGAATTCCGTTCGAAATTTGATTTTAATAGTTTATTGGACAACAAGCAAGCCAATGGAAGGAGTAGTGAAGTAACATTTTTTTGGCACTTTTCAATTTTATGTTTGCTGATTACTAATTCATCAAATTAATTTATAAAACATATACATGACTTACAGATAAAAGTTGAGATATGAATGAGCATTTATATAAGTCGTAATTTTTCTCTGAAAATTGTAAGAATTTTGGAATTTTGAAGGTAAAAAGTAAAAATATGAAAGTTTACAACAACTTGGAAGGGTGAATGAAACAAACAATCTAATATACGACAGAATAGAGAACTATTTACTTATGTATCGCAGTAAGCTTTCGAGTACATTATTGTTCCCAGCTTTTCGAGACAAATGAAATTCTTGCAGCGTATTGAAGGAGGTTCAGAATCGCCAACACCAAATGACGATGTTAGCGTGCATAGTGCCAGTGATTGTGGTTTCGATCAAGTTTCTGCACTGAAACAGGTATTCTTATTGCTAGTTTTATAATTCACAAGAAAAGAAGTGCTTAAAGTTTTATGCAAGCTTTTAATATTGTGTAATACTTGAAGACTTGCAATAAGTAGTTTAAAAATGAACTATGTACTACAAGCACTTTTCTTGACCTTGATGTGAAAGAGTAACATTTTTATATATTTTGCAATTTTTAACAGGACTCTGCAACTTCATCGCCAGAAATACTTTTGATTTAAACGGTGGTCATGCGTCAATATCGCCGAAACCAACTGGTGTTGAAACTATTGGACATCAGCAGATAACAAGTAATGGTAATGGAAATGGTAACGGTTTGACAGGACAATCCCCACAAACACAGACACCGTCGAATACAGTCGCTCGATCAAGGTTAATGTTCGACCCACTAACGGAGTTACCAGTCTTAGAAAAATGGTTTGAAGAGAATCCACATCCTACTTGGCTTCAGGTAATTCCTTACGCTGGGTTTTATTAGTACTTGTAGTACGTTATTCTATATAAACTCGATACTCTTCAAATTTAATGACATTTTTTTTATCAGTCATAAATAGCAGATCATATTCTTGAATCCATTTATTTCCATCTTTCAGAAAAATAGAGTAGCTTTAAGGTTTATTAATTTTTATTAACTGCGTAGGAAAAATCTAAATTTTTTTTTTTCACACAATTTCGTATATCTTTAAGTTATTGAAATCATAGCTAGTTGAGAGGCATTTCAATTTTCTTCACAAAGAAAGAGTAGCAATTGAAAATAAACGTACAAATATTGGCAATTTAAAATTGAAAAGTGATTCATAGAAATATAAGAATCCTCGACTTTTTAAATAAATTGAACCTTTGTCGTAATCATCATTAAGCATCATCAACTGTTTGTAAATTTAGATTGACCATTATACAGAAGCACTGAACAGTTGTCAGTATCGGCAGAGTTATCCACCAATCTCAACGCATAACGTCAAAATATGGTTCAAAAATCGACGAGCCAAATGTAAGCGCATGCAGACTGGTGATTTGAATTTGAAGATGATGATTTGAGCGTTTTCGTTCCAAAAATTCTAAAAAACTGCGTCAGTCTAGAATTCTGCTCAGTGAATAAGCTAAATGCTCGAATACATTGCTAAATATAACAAATAGAATTGAACTTCAAATAGTGTATATTAACAAAGAAAACAGTGAAATTGAATTCGTGATGCAGAAGGCTTTATGAATTTCATTACTTCAGTAAATGCAGTTTGAGCTAGCACTGGAATTTTACAGTTTTTCGAACATTTTAGTGAAAAATTTAGTAGATGATTTTTGACATTTTTGCATGAAAATCCTCATGGATCTTTTCTTTTAATGCTTCGTGCCTTCTTTTATTTGTTATTTCTGAATCAAGCATGTCTCAGTTTAATTATTCTTGACTTTTGTCTCTTAAATTCTAAAACTTTTCATTGAGACATTTTTTTGAATCATCATTTGTCAAATGTTTTGCATCAAGTATATTTTTACAAACCAGCAAAACAAAATAAATAATAGCCACTTGATGAGATTGAAAGATTCAATTTTGCACCGACAGCGGAGTTACGTAAATATAGCAAACTTAAAAAGTATGTTGGAGATGTTGCATCCTATGAACAGGCTGAAGACATAGTACTATAATTATTCAAAGAACTTAAGCAACAATATTATATCGAAATGATAATTTTAGAAAGTCTAATAAATTATACAATTTCTCATATTTCTGGAAAATGCTGATAATATTTAGAATGCATAAACAATGATAAAACTTCAATTCAGGGGAAAAATTAACATTTTTGTATCTTTTTCTCGTCTATCTTCACTATTTTTTAATTCCTCAGTTACTCTAGTTGTTAACTTTAAAATTTTTTTTAAATTGTATTTTTCCCTGATCTCATTTCTGTTTTAAAAGAAGACGTTTTTACATCTTGTCCGCATTCTCCAATTCCTTCACTCTACGCCTTACCTTGCCACATTGGAATCGATTTCTCAAGAAGAACAGTGTTTTTTTTATTTTGAAAATATTAAAGGTTATAACTCATGGATATAATGATAGTATCATCGGTTTAAACATAGCTTGAAAACTTGAAGTGGGTTTTTTTTAAAAAGTTTATGGTATTCATCTAGTTACCGATTTCTTATTTTTAAGATTTTTAAGATTTGAGATAATGAGGCATTGCAAATAGGACATGACAAATTTCGTTTTCCGATTCTTTTTCACTCTTTTTATCACATATCACGAAAATTTTAATCTTGAAAAATGCAGAAAAAAGTGGAATCTTTACTGAAAAATATTTCTTCACGCGATTCCATAATTTTTCCAGGAGAAAGTTATGTTCTGCTCAGTCTTGTACGCAGAAATGATGTGATATTATTCATTGAATTAACTTTTTAAGTGGCGATATATTACGATAGGTATGTTAAATGTTGGTATTAATTAATTTTCTTATATCATTTGGGATTTTCCTCAGCTTATATGTGATTTCGAGTTTCTACAAATGGTGTTCTGAAAAAAATTTGTTTGTTCTAGAAGTGTGAAATTGATATTGATACTTGAAAGTTTTTAAAAATCGAAAACTGAATCATCAATAAAATTTCAAATAAAATTTGTATTTGTAGAAACCTTTATGCTATTGCTGTTGTGCCTAAAATCCTCATTCCATTTCCAATTTTTTTTTTATTTATGAATTGTTTAATTTGTAAGATTGTAACCGCAAATATTTTATTGAGCCGTCAAACAACTAAAATTAAATTTTCTTGCAGAAATGATAATATTTTTACTAGCCCTACTTTTTTTAGAATATGTTAAATTAACCTTAAATTTAAAAGTGTAATTTTTTGTTATGGAAAGTTTCGTTTCCTTAAAATTACCAAATTCTCACTCCAAATAATATTGTATCTTATTATCTTAGAAAATTTTTGCTAAGAAAGAGGAGATTTCGATCGTTCAAGTGCCTTGTAGTCTACTGTTCTTGATGTTGTCTCAGATGGCCAAAATGCGGTCAGAAGTTAATGGTCCTGCTAAACTTGTTCTTGGATATGATTCAGTTTTGATCCTAACAATTTTATCCAGATTGTATGGAAGTTAGTAGCTGGATCACCAATTGTTCATTTTCAATTATTATTGTGTTTCATATTGAATTTCCGCATCTCTTCGTAACACCTACTGTAGTGCTCTAGATAACTTAGATGCGCTTTTCTTTTCTACTCACTGTTCGTTGCTCTAATTTGTCTAAGTGTCTGTTTTTCATATATTTGTTGGAAATATTGACGAATAAAAAGTTTCACGTCACATGATACAGGATGATCTTAAGCACTTTTACCTTTTATTATTCTATTCTAATCATGCTATTTCCTATAATTCGGTGAATCATCTTCAGCTTTAGCTTTTTGAATCATCAATTTTCATCTAAAGATGTAAGATATGATTTAGCTAAGTTCTCCTTGGTACGAAGTTAATAAAATAAATAATTGGCCAGACTATTTAGTTTTAACTTAGGATGATATTAAAATTTTCTGCTATAAATCCGTAACTCAATAGAAACGAGATTAATCAATAAATATATTCTCAAACATTGTTTACCTGTTGGAAGAAAGCGAAAGGCTTCTATTTATTTTGGCTTTCAAAATTTTTGCTTCCAATTATTATCACTTATCAGATTAGGATTTTTTGGCTACAAAATTTCGGAAACAACATCAGGACAAGCAGTTCTATCAGCTTTTCTTATTGCAAAACACAATCTTTTATTCACTTGCTGTCGATACCTGCAATTCTACTTCACATTATATCCCGGCATTATCATTTTTTTTTTTCCTTCCAAAAGTTGTATAACTCCTGTTACATTTGCTTGAAAAAATTGTATAATTAATACGCAAATTATGTGGCGACTCGGCTGCTATTGATTAATAATAAAGCAGCATGCTTGTTTCAACCTGAGATGCTATAAATTAAGAATAGAAAAAGTCTATGCCATTTAAATATTTCATTTAAAAAGAAAAAAAACATTTTATCCATTCTTCGAATAGCAGAGATTCTTCTACTCTTAGAAAAATTTCTATTATAACACAGTCTATTAACAGAGCCATTCGTTTGAAAAAAATTTTTAGGCTTGATTCGATAGGAAATTGTTATCAGGTTTTTTCTTTCAAATTATCAGGTTTCTGGCTAATGATTTTCTTTCAGTCTAAGTAAAACCGAAGTCACTTTTTCACCAGTCTAATCGAAAGAAAATTGGGTTTTTATATATTGCATGGGATTAGAATTTCGACTTAGGATTCCAGGATTTGTTCCTGTGGATGTTTTAAAACAATCTCTGCTTTGAACTTTGATACATAGAGTTTATAAGAAACATCGTATTACATGGATCATGAGCGAAATTTTGCTCTTCAATTGAAGTTTCACTGTCTAAATTATTTAAACCATTGCTATTGCTAAAAGCAGACTGAAATTGACTTTTGACTCATACGTTATGGTTATAGTACTAAGAAGTTTATAATTCTGTAGAATTCTCCACTTATTGCTGGTATATAATTTGCATCAAAATATAATTCAAAGATGCTTTAACTGGACAAAATACTGTCATTTATTTTATATTTGCTGACTGATTACTCATGATCTGTCCTTTTTAATTTTAATTTTCTTCGTTCAAAGTTACCTTTATTTATTTCAAACATTGTCTCAATTCTTCAAGGAATTATTCTGTGTTAATAGTCTATTAAACGATCATGAAAGCTTTCATCGTGAACCTCTTCTAATAATTTCCTAAAATAGTTTTACTACCGAAAAAAAAAAAACTCTACGATTATCAATTCTTTTGCTATCAAGTCGTCATATATAATGTTATATAAAGGGAATAGTGAAAAGGTTAATAGAAACTCAAGCGGTAGTGTCATTTGTTATTTCTGAATTGAATAATGCTTTTTGATCATTTGTTTGTTCTTTTTTATGCGAATTTTAGCTAGACTTTTCATATTTGCTACAATTTCAGATAAACATTAAAGTTTGCAATAAGTTGGTTTATCTTCCGTCTGATAAAATTATAGGGCTTTTCATCTCAACTTCCAAAAGCTATGTCTAAAATTTCCAGTAATGTTCACTTATTATTATTATTAAATATTAGTGCAATGCAAAAATTTCAATTTTTAAATTATGGGGCAATAATACAAATAATGCATATGTGCATTTTATTTTCGAACAAAAAGTTTTGTTCTTTGTGTTATTATTATTATTTGCATATCGATTGATAAAATTTCATTATATTCATGAACTCATTAAAAATGCAAATTTACGTTATATATAAATGATTAGAATGTCTCTTAACTGCTCATTTATATAATTTAAAAAACTGAAAGAAGATTGTGATTATGCCGTTTTTCCAGAAGTTCGTATGTAGATTGATAGCATTTTGCATAATGGGAACTGAATTTGTCAAATAGAGAAACTGTGAAACTTTTGCAGAGCAAATTTGATATGGCTTCCATCCACTTCTAATTTAAATGATATATAATTCCAATTTGCAATCAGTTTTCAAAATGAATTTTCTCAATTTACTTTTTTGTACTGTAAAACTGACGGTAGAAAATTATGTTATGATACGGTACTCAAACTCGCAGAAGCTTAAGGCGAGACAAATCACAACGAAATCGTACATTGCGATTTAGGTCTTCATAATAAGAAAAGTAACGGATATCTGCACCTTATATTCGAGACAAAAATTGTACAAAATATATGAATCCTTCAGAAACCCACAGAATATGAAACTATTAAAATAAATAATATATCGAAAAACTTATTTTATTTTGAAAATTTATTTTGCAACTTTTTATTGATAAAATCATATCATGACCTCATTACTTCATTATTCTTTCAGAAAAACAAGATCGAAGAAATCGATAAAAGATCCACAAACATCAGGCCAAAAGAAATCAGCGAATGATCATTAGCGCCCAAAAAACTGCTGCCACCAGACAAGTAATCTTTCTGTCACAAATTCAGTAATCGTTTCTGATTATGGATAATACATTTAAATAGCAGAAGACCATTCCTATTAATTTATTTTAATTAGTTTTTTTTTTCTTTTTGGAAATTCACTTCTTTTAGCTTTCATGTGTCTCTGCGAATCGACCAAGCAATCGCCGTGTTGCACATAGTCAAAAAGCATCTAAAAAACATGTGGAGATGATCGGAAGTGATCTCCAGAAAAATCAGGAAAAGGAAGATCAAGCGGTGCAAGATCTAGTTGAGCATCTGAAGTCCATTGCACCATTCAACAAACGTTGGCAAGTAAATATTCCTGAATCAATCATTTCAGGATAGTAAATAAAAAAATTTTTAAAATGTTATAATCTCTACGGAAAGAGTTTGAAAGTTGCTAGTTTTTTTTGTCGCTGTTTATAATATAATGAATTTTTAGGGGGAAGGTGAAATTTTTTTAATGCTAAGATTCTATGTTCAGGTAATTGAGACAATTAACCAAGGCACGTATGGTGTAGTATTTTCGGTTCGTGATGTTGTCACAAAGGTATATGGTGTCATCAAAGTGGCTAAATCGATGGCTAACGAAGCTGGCAATGTTTCAGCTGAGTGGGAAGGATTTGTTCTGGAAACGATGTTCAAAAGAGTATAACTTAATATTTGACTGTAGATAAAAATGAGGATAAATGATAATGGGAGTGCGGAAAAATGTATTCAAATCAGAAAGCTGGATCGAGAATATGATTGAAGAAATAGTAGGTGTAATATGAAAATTGAAAACCATTCCTCTTTTTTCGAAAGAAGAGAAAAAAGAAAAGAAAATATAAGTGATAGTGCCGGTTCACTTCATGGACAGATGAAAACTATACAGATTACTTTGAATCTGAAGAGTAGCACGAACAGTCAGACAAAATTGCACTCTGTGCAGTATATTAATTTGAAGTTTCTGTGTAAAATTATGTTAAAAAATAAATTTTTTTAATATAATTCATACATCCTGCAAAGTTTTCAAACCTTTAAATTCTAAAATTTCATGAACTGAAACTTTAAGAAACTTCAAGAATTTAAAATTTTCATTTAAAAAGATACAATAAAATAAGTTCAGTCAGAAACTGCATCAATTGTACGCTTGTTGGACAAAGGTATGCTTGCGGATCAGCATGGAGAAGGTATGGAATTTGTGGTGCTAGAAAAAGCGGGGGTGCCAGTCAAGGATTACATTTATGAGGTAAACGGGATATTAAAATTATTAATTTAGTCTGCTTCCTTGCTTAGCAGATCTTTATTTTTTTCTGTAAACATAATTTTAAAAGATTAAAATTAAATTTAATAATAAAATTTAATAAAATGAATTTAATAAAATGATATTTAATAAATTTAATAAAATGATTTTTTAATAAATTTTTAATAAGCTTTAATAAATTTAATAAAATTTAATAAAATGAATAAAAAAATGATAATAAATTAAAATTTAATAAAATGATAGTACAGGTAGAAGGAGTATATAGAAGATATCGTGCAGCAAACATTTCATTACAAATGCTTAAAGGAATATATGATCTTCATGCACAAGGTCTTAATATACCAAATTTTTTAGAGATATTTTTGTAGAATATTATATTAAAAATACAAATTAGAGCTAAAATATGCTTCTTACTGCTGCAAGTAAGAAAAAATTTAACAAATTTTTGCTGATACTATTTATACTATCAGATTCTAATTTACTGATCGTTAAGAAAAACTGTCCTAAAAAATCAATCAGATTAGGTTATCACCACATTTTGTTCACTTTAATTGGAAAAGTACACTTGATTCAATTGAAAAAATAATGAAGAATGAAAAAATTTTTAAAGAACCAAACAAAGTTTAGATTTCCAGTAAGCTTTCAAAGTAAATCAAAAAGAGTTAGAGAATTTGAATAATTCAGGACTCCTCCATCGAGATTTGAAGCCAGATAACATGGGTCTGTGTTCAAGAGAACAACCGATTGCCTTGCTCTTCGATCTTGGTATGGCTCGGATGTACACCGATGGAGAAAACGATGTAAGCTACATGTTTATTAGTGCAACAGAATCTTTTACTTTTAATAGATAGAATGATTAGAAGCATGTAAATTGAGCTGTTCTGAGTCACCAAGAAATTCTTCTGCACTGGAGAATTCCCAAGAAAAAGAATTTGATCCATTTAATTATATAAAGTGTCGACCTCACAGTTAACATCTTGGAATAATTCAATCAATGAATCAGGCAAATTCAAAACCAGATCAACAGTAGCGCTTGTATATCAAACCAGATCAATCTTCATGAGTTAATTTTCATGACCCTTGGCTATTATACACAATGCAGTGCAGTTACAATTTTCATCTATAAATTGGATCTAACAATTCTCATATAAATATTTGTTACTTTTAAAGATACGACCACCACGGACATGCTGTCCTTTTCGAGGAACACCTGAATGGGCAAGTGGGCATGCGCAAAAAGGACGCGAACAGACACGCTTTGATGATCTCATTGCTTGGCTTTATGTTACGTGTGAACTGTTTGCGAACGAACGTGAACCCATCCAACCATTGCCATGGACGTACAGGAATAATACCAGGGTGAGATGGAATAGCTGATATCAATCAAGAAATTTTAGAGGAATGAAGATGATAAGAATGCTATGCAAGCATTTCAAAGAAAGTTAAATTTGTGAATAAGTCCGTTAATTTGAATCCAAAATGTTTAAGCACTATATGAGAAATGATGGACGAAACAAATTTTCCATAAATGCTTGCTTTTTCTCCATTCTTTTTCAGTTTTTATTTCTGAGGGAAATTAGATATTACATGTTTATTTGCGAACCATTAAGGCACACAAATATCTGAAATCAGTGTTCTGTCCTGCTCGTTATCTCCTGAAAACATTACCACACCAGTTCTATGCAATTAATGCATATCTTCAAACAGGTTACTTACTATCTCTGTATATGAACTAAAAATAGCTAAACCTAAAAAATGAATTGATTTTATATATTAAAAAAAAAACAACATAAATATCTGAAAAAATATAAATTATCTCTTCTGTAATAGTAAAAACTAGTAATTTTAGCAAATCCTCAAAAGCCACCAGATTATCATTTTCTGGCTGAAAAAACTTCTGAAGCAATCAAAGAGTTGGAAGAAGAAGTCAAAAAATTGCCACCGCTCCCGGCTCAAACGGTGATTTTATAGTTATCATTCAAAACGTCATATCAGTCCTAATTTCCAGCCAATTCAGTTTGATAAATTAATCAATCCATAATCATTTTGTATAGGTGAAAATATGAATGACTATCAATATAGAATTACAAGGATTAGCTCTGAAGTTACAGTCTATTTATAAACACTATACCATCTCTCATATGAATAGAATTTGTCCTGCTATTTTGACTTCTCTTCATAAGTCCATATTGCATCCTCGTTCTATTAATGTTGCCAGGAATCATATTGCAACCTCGCTATGTTCTTAACACGTGCCAGAAATTTTAATGCAACGATAAAATCTTGAGTCTCATTTTAGACATTGCACATAGAAGCCTAAACCTTCTATTCCTATTGCTTCAATCCTACAAATAGTCATTCATATGATACTTTTCTATTGCTTCAATCTTACAAATAGTCATTCATATGATACTTTTTTAAGTTAAATAAAAGTCACAGGAATTTCTCCAAAAATTTTTTCAGGATGCTATGAAGCAAAAAAATGCGGTCCGTAAAGGACAATCCAAAGGAAAATCAAAAAGCAAAAGTAGGAAAAAATCAGAAGGTGCAAAAAATGCGACAAAAAATTTGCAGAAGGTATTCTAAGAGGAAGATGATAAAAATTAAAGAGAAATATTCCTTATTTCCTCTTATAATTATAATGATATGCAAAATGAATATGCACTAAATGCAGAAGCTTTTAATCTCTTGAAGATTTGAGAACTTAATAGTAACCGAAGGACTATTCGTTATCAACTGGCTATCACGAATTCTGATACAATTATGATTAACTTATGGCTAATGGCCATTTTCTTCTTTTACCCAAAGTACATATTCTGCCGAAGCCCAGATCGATGTATTCCCGTTTAAAACCAGTCCCTTTTTGAAGCCTGTCTTTGACAGGTGTTGCATAACGCGTTGCATAAGCAAAATATCGTATTGATATAAAGATAACAAGTTATAGCCATTTATGTTCCTAGAATTCCAAGCGAGGTGTCTGATCTTTTTGGATCTCAGAGGTCCTGATAAATCTCGAAGATTCCTGACGTGATTTAGAAGATTCGTGACTGACATTGAAAGTCTATGTTGTAATTGTATCTTTCTAGTTGCCTCATTATAACGTTTTTTTTTTTGCTTCACATGATTGAATTGGCTGTTTAATGTCAAATTCTATGGCATCATTGATGTATTAATGGGAGAATTGCTGTCCTTTTCATTAAACTACAGTGTTTGAGATAATGATGTTTAAAAAGATAAAAATAGTGAACAGACTGATACAGTTGTACCATGATTATGTCATGCATAGTGCTGTGAGAAAAGTTACCCGGTTGAAATCACAATTTGGCTTTGAATATTTATGCTGTTAACTTTTTTACATTTTGAACTCATATTTCTGTTCCAGATGAAAAAACTGCTTGAGGTATTTGATAAATGATCGCCTTTATATAGAAGCTGCGTTAGATAATAACAAGTATGAAGGTATGCAGCTTTGCCATCGAGACTGAAAAATCTTGAGTTCTTTTAATTGCTCATATGTTTTACAATATGTCACTTCATAATTAAATTGATTCGCGGTAATTAGTTAGTGATTTACAAAAGTGTCAAACAGGTTAGTTAGTGATTTACAAAAGTGTCAAATAGGTAATTTAATGGTATGATTTTAGGAACTTTTAAAACTTTAACAGTGACATTATATTCTGGAGATGGACATGTTGTTATTGGAAAAACGACATTTTTATGGCCAGAACAATGCCTGCCAAATAAAGTAAGTAAAGTATTGCAGTAATGTGTATTGTTTATACCTGCGTTTTATTTTATATTTCATTCTGATTAGAATGCCACAGATCTATCAAACCACGTACTAACTATAATACCGTTGAGATATTAGGAATAGTTTCTTCACAAAAACTTTAAAATTAGAAAATAGTAAACTAAAATTGTTGTGTTTTCATAGAATTGAAAGCGCTTAATTTAAGAGTTTAGATCAAAATATAAATTGTTTCTTATTCCTTTCTTGCCACTTATGATTTCTAAGAAAATAGAAAAAGAAAATGATACATTCACTATGCAGCATATTTCTCCAGTGTGAATTGATTGCATATTGAGAAAGAAAAAAGATTTTTATACTCTTGTTGTAATTGCATATTCTTTAGATCACAATAGATGAAAAGCAAACTGTTATTTTGAGAGGAATCGGTAATATCGCCAGGATACCTATAAAGCAAGTTTTTTTGCTGTTATCATTCTATAAAAAATGCTTCTATGTTGTTATTTCTTTTATCTCCTTTAGTCTCATTTTTCGCATAAATTAGTAAGTTTTGGGTAGTTTATTATTAATAAAATGTGAAGACTGGAAGGTAGTAGTTTTGAACTTAAAATTGTTTTTTAGAATGCAACCGATCAAGTGTTCTTTATATATTAGTGCTTCAAAAAATTCCGCTTCATCCGTATCAATTCATGCATCGCTATCTTCGTTCGATAGAACAGAATCTTTTGATTCCCTTGCTGTAAAGATTTCCGATTGCTTAGCACATGAGGTTAGTTCCTGTAAATTTTAAAATATTTCTTAAGCAATAAAAAAGTGATAAAAATTCTCATTTTTCTCGAATTTTAAATTACTACGAAAATAGTAGTATTTATCTTATGCTGTTATTGAGTCATTTAATGCAGTTGGTTGCAGGATTTGGATAATATTTGGAATGAGTTATCAAAATTGGTCAAAAAGACAAATGTTGATCTATCTGGCTACTTACCTATAGCACTTCCTACACATATGCAAACGGCATTATTTAAAGTTCTACGTAATTACATTAATGAAGAACTTTTCGACCGGATATTCACAGTTATTGTTCATTCAAGGCTAATCACGGAATCGAAGTTGGTTTAACTCTTAATTTTTTTAAAATAGGTGTAGACTCGAGGGTATTCATTGATCGATAAAAATTAAATATAGAAAAAGAATAATTCTTTTTAAATTGCAAGAATCTAATCACACGATTTCTTGATTTCTGTGAATCACTTATTTCAACCTTGTTTTTTACATAACTTATAACCTTCGTAGATTTCAGTTGTCTGAGATGAGAAATGTAATTCCATAATATTTTTCAAACTTGTATTGAAGGTAATATCTACTATATAATTTCGATGATTATGAAACATGTGCTTTAAAAAAATTTACATTTCAAAATTTGCTTGTCGAAATTTTTAGTATCTGCTAATATCGCTATGGAAGTTATTTTAGGAATATATCTATTTTAGTTGTTTAGTGCATTCTAAATTTTTTTTTTAGAATATGTTGTAAACTCGTTGAATTATTAGCTAGTAAAAGTCTTATTCAACAAGCGGTTGATTTCTTACGTTTTTCACTGATAGTCGATGATCAAACATATGCAACATTTCTCAAAATGTCTTCTAATGTGTACGTTTAATTTTTTGTCGCAGTGGTTGGACTGTCATATAATATATTTGTTTATGTTTGATGTTTTTGATATGAATTGTGGTAGGGAAGTGCAGTTTCTATTAAAAGTGATTTATAAGTTATTTAACATTTTGAGAATAATTTAACATGTATCACTAATATAATTTTTTCAGGTCTGTGTTGGAAAGCTCTAGTCTACTTTTAGCTTTATTAGAAAAGCCAGTTAACAACTGGGGGTTACGACCAATTATTTCGCAAAAATTGACAGAGAATGAAATTACGATCCTTATTGAACGATTAATATCATTGGGCTGTGACAGAAAAAGGGATGACTTATTTGATAAGGTTTCGATTTCACTTTAAGAGTTTTTTAATTTATAAGTAATACTGACATTTTGTTGATCTAAATCTTATTATACTTCGTCGTTTCTTCATTTTTAAAACTTAGTTATACTTCGTAGTTTTTTTACTTTTAAAATTTAATGTTACATAATCATAATTGTTAGTGACTAGTGTAAATTTTGATATTTCAGTTATTTAATATTGCACGACATTGCAGAAATCTTGTATTTCTAATTTTTCCAGATGCTAAAACTTGTGGCAGTTCTTGCTGATAGTCATTCACAGCGTTTTGTTTGGAATGAAAAGTGTCATACTGTCATACGAGATGCTGCCTGTTTTGCAGCAACCATGGTATTTCCTAATTTTTTGATTCCACTAGTCTGAGATTAAACTTTACTTTTTTTATAGGTATCAGTTTACATATTTTAATTTCACTTTTGAAAAAATCTTTACAAGTTGGCTTGAATAATTTAAAGTATATATAAATAAATAAATAAATAGTATATATATATAAGTATATATAAGTTTCTACATTTTTGAGGAGTGAGTGAGGTGACGATAAAATATTAGATTAATGTCGAGCCATTTTACTGCTATTTTGATTTTATTATTATGAGAAATACAATAGACTTTTGGCTGCAATTTATATAACCTTTTGCTAATGTTTTATGTACAATTGGTCGATATGTTTCGTCATTTGGGACAGCAGTTGACGCTAAGGGAAAAGATAGCTGGTGATGCATTTGGAATCAATAGTGATTATATTATTAGGAAGATTAGTTTTGCTCAAAAACCCATATAAATCACTTTTTTTTTGTTCAAATTTCATTCGAGAAACTAAATATTGTATATAATTGAGCTTTAAAAAGCAGTTCTTTTACAAAAAACATTCGCTATTTGATTTGTTTAGAATCTCTGTCAGCTTCTAGGATTAACGAGTTTTCAATGAAGATTGGACCAAATTTTCGTGACTAGAAATATATAAGAATTTTTAAGAATATTATATTAAATAATGTATGGTAGATTTGTTTTAGGGACTGTTGTGAAATATTTAGATTTAAGCCGAATAATCATTGAGAAATCTACTTTGTACGGTTATTCATTTATATATTCAGATGTTATTCAATAAATCGTTTTATAATTATTTCTTATGAAATCCAGGCCAAAATATTCCACTTCTCTGCATCGAAATAATTTATTTTGGTGAGCAAATATGATGATATCTAAATAATGGACTAGGTTGATAAGTTTACCTGAAACTAATTATCACTTTTTAACTCTGCAGGATTCTCACCTGGTCAGTAATCAGTAAAATTGTCACTGGATCTATCATTGCTGGAAATAGTTCTTATCGTTATTAAATACAAAGACAATCAAGCATTAGAACATTAAAAGTTTTAGATGAAGTGATTTTTGTCCTGAGTGTTGCGAAAATTAAAAATAGGTTGAGAAATGAAGTTTTTGGAAAATTTAAGTTAAAAAATTAAGTTATTTCAAAGTTATATAAAATTATTTGAAAAAAAAATTAAGTTATTTCAAAATGATTTTCAATTAAAATAATATTTTGATCATTTAACGTTATGTTAAAATTCAATTTAAAAAAAAGATTTTTTTTTGAATAATATGAAAAAAGACATTTCTATCCTTCCGAAACATTATCATAATCATTATTTTATTATCATTGTATTTTATTTTATTGCAACTTAATGATGAGCATTTTATGATTCCCCTTTTAATTTTCAGCTGCGGCATTCAAAAATTTTTGAATAAGTCTGGTTATCCTCTATTAATTTAATCATTTTCTACATATTCATGAGAAATGTTGATTCGATCACTTAAGCGTTATGTCTGCAAAACTAGTTATTAAGTGAATATTAGTATGTTGGAAGCATCAATTCCGACGGTGGAAGAACACTGTCGAGTGCTTATTTATGTTAAGCAATTCGGTTCTCGATCACCGGTTTTATTTAATTGTCTTCTGGAACGATTGCAACGATTGCAATGTTTGCAAGGTTTATTTTACATCTCTAATCGGGAGTGGTCCCGATAGTTTGATTGATTTAGGAATGATCGACTAATTATAAATCACTTTGAGCGATGATTAGATTCTTAACTATCAGTGTTATTATCAATATTCAAATAAATCGTATCTTAATAGTTAGAGCATTTCAATGAGGAATTTATTATTTGATATCAAATCAGTTTAATTCAAAAATTTGATGCATTCTCTCTATGTAAAATTTCTAGTTTAAACTTCCAAGTTAGCGCTCCCATTATCGACAATTATCATTGAAGCTAACTCTAAAAATACTATAATTTAGAAAATAAAATAAAATCGTGCAGTATATCATATGTAGGCTTAATCCAATCAAACTAAATAAAAAACTATCACAGAGCTCAAACTTTTTTTCTTCTTTCTCTATTTGTTTTCCTCATTTCATCCAATAAGATTTTCAAGCAAAATATCAAATTTTTCTCCATGTTCTTCGTATTCCCCATATTCGATTTCTTTGCCATGTCTTTACAGTATCGGATAACCCGAAAAGGATTTTCCTTGCTGATTTCACTGCAGCAATTAATACAGATTTGATCAAATATGGCGAACTTCAGGTTAATAGCTTTTTTGATATTAAATATTGATTCTATTTTTTTGTCTGCTATAGTTTGCTTTTTAAACCTTCCGACCTTGACTGCTTAATATTAGACATGATAATCAGTTTCTTAGAGTAATTGAAATTAATCTGTTTCAAAAGTCGTTTTAGGCTCATCGTCGTATCATTGGGTTCATTGGCGTTATTCAAACACAAGCTAAAGATGACGAAGCAGAATTGTCACAGCTTTCCGATGTAAATAGTGCAGATGATCCTAAAGCTAATATTTCGAGTCCGAGAAGATCGTATCTTGCAAAAATCAAGGAGCAGTATGATTTTGTAAAGGTGCCCTTTATTTAAAGAAAAGCCATTGTTTTGCTAGAGAGTTGGAAATAATCAAAAAATCCAATCGTTTCAAGTTCTCTTTCGCAAAATAAATATTCAGTAATTAATAAACAAGAATCACTTAAATGATTTTTTATATTAATGATTATAATTCAAAAACAAAGTTATCATTTGATAAAAAGCTTTTATTAAAAGTTGCAGAATGTCAAAAATTTATTTTGAAGACATTGCTAATATCAATTGTAGACTGAATATGCGTCAACTGTCGTTGATTCGCGGTGTATTGTTATCGGATATCCAGAGGTATGTTTTTTTTCTGCTAATTTCCGCAAAATAAGAAGATACTTTTAAAGTTTTGAGAGAATTAATTTGATTGTTTTAAACCAAGTCTTTGAAATCCACATCTAATCTTTTCCGAGAGGCGGGATGTTCTAATAAGTTATCTAACCCTTGAAAGAATCGGAATGAGTCTGATAAAATCATAAAAGAAAGAAATCTTAATTAATTTGGCAGTATGTCCTACCATTTAAAAGCTAATTTTCTGCAGGAATCTATAAAAGGATTGTGTTCTTCGCGAGAATTGTTTTGTTTCAAAACTCTTGATGATGCAGATTCATTGGAAATAGGTATAAGAGATTTTCTGCGTTCTATTTATTACGTTCTGGAAAGTCGTCGGCTTGATCTTTCTTTCGAGAAATTGGAATGTTTATCTTGTCCAGTACTAACTGAAGAACAAAAATATCTTCAAGGTTTGGAAAATAAAAGCAGCAAAATATATAGGTTGGTACTTTTGATGTATGTAATATTCTATTTAATGCCGAGACATCGTTTCTGTGAGTGTTAAGTGGATGCAGTAAACTTGTTTTTATCATTCATTTCTATTTTTTGCAAATGTTGGTAGCATGTTGTTTCATTATAATCTGTAAAAATTTCAACTTTCTTTGGTTTTTTGATGTTCTTTATGCCGTTTTCCGAGATATTCTCTTGTTCCACGAAAATTTGAATGCTATAAATCGAGCATTTTCAAGTTTAAATCCTCATGGAAAGCCCACAATTTGCTGATCCATTCTATTCACCTAATGACGAAGATTAGATTCGTGACGACTAAACTAATTAAGCTATAGTACTTAGGGCTCGAAAAAAGCCTCTATTAAAAAATTTAAATATATTCAGGAAAAAATGTATTGGTCGCCTTCGGAAACAAATTGCAGACTACACACTTTTGACAGGATTACCTACGTTAGCAATAGATTCCTATCAGTCTGCAATCGAATTCCTCAAACAAGCTAATGATTTCCTTTGGCTTGCTGGTAAAGTTCATAAAGATCATTTTTAATTTAGCTAAAAAATGAGACGCATTCACAATATTTGGCCGTGTGCGTTTAAAGTGAAGATCAGTTTCTAAAATCTGGGATGATAAGGGAATTTTTTTAACTAATTAAAATTTAAAAAGTCGATTGAAAAATTTGTCAAAAAAAACTTATTAGTGGACGTGAAAAATTAGTTTTATATAGAATTATAATTTTCTAAATTCCGCAGATTTTAACCAGTAGTAATTTCTGTTTGACGAAGCAGTTTTCCTTTATGAATATATTTGAATATATTTCAGCTGCCTATGAAGGTTGGGCTTGTGCTGCAGTAGCAGTAAAATATGACCTAACAGAGGAATGTGCTTCTATTAGTGGGATACAGCGAATTTCAACAATGACTTCCGAACAAATTATTTCAGCGCGTAAAACAAATCAGTATGGTACCGGGTAAATTTTATAAGCATATCCTCGATTTCATAATTAGTGCTAAGTAAGTATTTGAATTAATTAGTACTCTGAGTCTTGAGTTTTGATAGATGTTTAATTAATTCTTTTACGTAGTCATAATAAAAACAATGAAATAAATTAGCGACATAAAATGCTTTATTTTAGTCATTGTATTTTTAACATACTATTTTAGGGTTTCGGTTGGATATCAAAGGCATTGGTCAGATGAGGAATGTTCCTTAAAAACTTTATCTGCGTTAGAAAAAATTCAGATTTTGGATGAGTCTTCTTTTCGTCAATCTTTTCGATTACATTGGAATGGATCAGTTCGCGACAAGTTAGATATTTTAATTAAAATAAATGACTATGTATGTTGACGAGATTTTTGAAAAGTTTCGGAAAAAATTCGTTTCTAAATAAATTTTTTAGAAATTAGCTAGATCACTGAGATACATTGATTAACTTTCTGTGTTTTAATCTTCATATTCATTATATGTTATCAATGAGTATATTTACAGAATACTTCTCAAATCATTGTTATAGATCTGGGAAGTGTGGAATCAGTCATATAGAGATTATTGATAGATTTAAAGCTGCGTTGGAATGTTATGAAAGATTTTCATTTGCTGCATGGATTGAATATGAATGCATGATGAAAGCTGCTTCGGTTTTTCGATATCAACGTTTATATGTAGATATGGAGGTTGTGAATTCCGTTGAAAAAAATTTTTTGTGGAATTTCAAAGTTAAGAGACTTTTTTTAGTTGGAAGAATATAGAAAGAAATATTAGCAGGAGCACTATTATATTCTCTTAGCAAAATATGCTGCTAGTGTAGTTCTGTAAAAAATTGTTGGCGATGTGATTTGAAAAATGGATTATGATCAACATCTAGGTATGTTATGTCTAGATGTTTCAGGTATGTTGAATATGGGTTATTCAAACCAAATGTTGCGGAGCATTTTCTGCTATATTATATTTTAGGGTTTCATAAGAGAGCATATTGGTAAATATCTTGATGACAGCTTTAATTTATTTGGTCATTTTACAAAAGCTCTCATATGCCTCAATTCTGCAGAAGTATACCGAAAAGTTGGTGCTGCTTATGTACTTTTCTCGTAGATTTTCTTCCTCCGCATACTATTGGATTTCATCAAATTTTATTTATCCTTGAATTCAGATCTGTATTATTTATTACTGTATAATAGAAACCTATTCATTTAATTCTTGCGAATCGTAAAATAGTTCCTCTTCTAATTAGTTTTAAATCCATTAAAAATCATGATAAAGTATATGTGAATGAAACTATTTCAGATTGGTTTTAATCGAAAATATGCATTTTTTGCTCGTCTAGGAGTTTTATTTCGCTTGCATACAGCAGAGAGTGGAAGTCGTAATGTTGCGGATTACCAGCAAGTATATCCAATATTATACAAAACATTGACTGGTTATGGAATGCCTGAAAATCCGAAAGAATTCTCAGATGATTTGGTGAGATTAGGGCCAGTACACATTCAGAGAAGAGCTTTGCATGAGGTGTTCATGAGCGCATTACGTGCTGAATATTACGATGCAGCTATACGCCATCTGTGCTATATTTTACAGGTTTCAATATAATTTAATTCTACATTATTTCTGCATATTTCAGGCATAACCTAATAAAGCGATGAAGAACTTCTTTCGATAAGAAGGAAGGAAAATTAACAGCAGTAGTTCGAAGTTGTTGTCAGCACTGAAAACAATCTTCTTGAATCTAAAAAACTATTTAAGCAGTCTGCAATTCCCTAATTTTGAAATAAGTTCCATGATTTTCCAAATAAAAAAAAAGGAAACTTTGAAATATTCTCAAAATTTGGCTTCTGGAAGGAAAGAAATTTGCATTACAGATCTTTATTCTTAATTTGAAGCGAAATTATATTTTACTAAGAAGAAATAATTATAAGAAAATTTTCACTCATATAAACATTTTCAAGGTCTATTACGATTACATGGATCGTGAAACATCCAGTCGAATGCTTGAAGAATTAGCCAAATTAGTAGCATCGCGGGACGTCCAGCATCAGCTCAGTCAACATATTTCATTACCGCAACATGGACTTATCATATCACCAATTCAGATGATACGTTTCCCGAAACTTGAGTACGGTTCCAAATCAATTTTTCCTTGTTGTAGGAAATAATACAGCGATTTTGTTTCATTTGAATAAATTTTTTACGATTTAAGTCAGGATTATTTTAATGAATATATATTTCATTTATTTAAATAACGAGGAGTCCGTAAGTATTTCTATTCCTTGCATTTTCTTAATGCATGCATGAAAACTGCATTGGAGCCATATTTTCTCTTTTTTATTTTTTGCTATTTTCATTATTTTATCATTGACATATAGTGGGGTTTTATTTTTCAGGAAGTTCTCCATCTGTTCACTTCCGGAACATCTTGTTACTACTATTATTCAACCCAAACTTCACTCAGATATATTTATATATTCTCCATTCCAATGTGAAATTGCTTCAAAAGGTTTCTTTAGTGTATTATTCTTTTTTTGAATTGAAATATGTCCTAGCATTTTTCTAGAATTTTAGAAATTTTTTTCAATCAAATGATTTATTAATATTTTAGTTACATGGGTTCAAGATTGCGCTTGCGAGGTTTCCATATCGGTAATTAATTGTTTACCATTCGAATTATCCGTTTCTAACCTTGAATTACTTTGCGAGGGCTGCGCTTTTGAGCCAGTTCCTATGCGACTCACCTTACCTTCGTGTGACGATAATACGGAACCTGTAGATTTCAAACTCATTGGAGTGCCCAGGCGAGTTTACTGATTTTTACAGTTTTGAGCTAATTATTCTGCAAAATTTGCTTTTTAAATATTTAGAATTCAGATTTTTTAATTCAAAAATTTGATGCTGTAACATTGCTTTTGAATCGATTTACTGTATTGGTTATTCAAGGGAATGCGGACGGCTCATTATAACTGGTTATTCATGCGAGATATTGGGTATGCGTAATGTTTGCAGATTGCGGAATTTTCCAGACCGTGTAAGATCCAAAGGGTCTTTTTCGTCAATATTTGACATTGAGGTTTGTTTTTTTTTTTTATTTTGATTTTAGTTTATGCTAAAGAAAAATAAGAGCTTCATCCATCCTCTCTCTGTCTCTATATATATAGGTAGACAGACAAATAGATATGGAAATTAGAAAAGAAATAGAGCTGAAGGGAGCTAGTGAGGAATGTTCGTTGTGTAAAACGTATTTTATTTCATTTACTGCAATTGTAGATATTGCCAGCTTTACCTGTTTTGGAACTAAAAACTTCATTGAGCCGAGCTCCAATCTCTGAAGATAACGTTGAACCAACTGCTGAAATAACTGTTTATTCCGGACAAACGTTTTTTTTTTCATTTTTTATTGCAAAATAATATTCATATTTTAATCATAAAAAACTCGCAATCCATTTCACTAAAATTAACACAATTATTGTCATAAAAAACATTTATATTGTGAATTCTTGGAAAATTAATGTGAATTCCGGAAAATCTGGAATGTATTTTTGTAACCACTTAGAAGAATATCTGAAAACAGAACAGGAAAGAAGGTGACGAAGAGGGAAGCAAGAAATGAAGTTTTTTTGTGCTTCTTATATATTTCTTCGCAGTTCCTGAACAAAAAGAAAATTTTAATCATTCTTCCATTATTAATTTCGAATTGAAACTAATGAAATTCATTTTCACTATATACATTATCGTCTGTAAGTCTTATCTTTTATGATTTCATAAGTTGCATATTAGTACTTACCAATAGTGTATTATATTCAAAAATACTAAAAAATGCTTCGTTTTTCAGCTTCGAACATAGCATATCATTAGTAAATACTAGTAAAAGAATTGCGATACGAAATGTCTGTTTAGTTATTCGACAACCGAAGGTTGCCTTTTCTTAATAAGATTCATTTTTCATATTTTCTCTACACAGTTCTTGTGTATGAATGTTAGATTTAATTTTTTGAAAAATATACTTCTTCATTCTCTTGGCTTAAATTTGGTCTATTTGAATTTAGGCAGTCTGAAGCAGTTTTCCGTCTAATAAGCAATTTGAATTGATTTTTAAATACGATTTCGTCATTAACTTCTGACTAACTAAGTAAAATTTTTTTTAGAATTGATTGATAAATCATAATTGACCAACAGTTATAAAAGATTTTAGGTTTTCCATTCTTCTAGGTTTGTGGTGGCCCTTGTATGATTGAAATTGCTAGCACTGAGTGGATAGAAGATAATGATAACATTGTTCAGTTAAGACGAATCGATCCTTTGGAAAGAAAACAAATCAAATTCAGGTAAAATTTGAATTCGATATATGCTAACAGTAAATTTTATATTTTAAATCGTATTTTCAACAGGAGTTCATTAGAGTGAATATAAAATTCAAATATTTTTAAATAGTTTTATTCTAATGATTTGTTTAAAGTACTGTCTTTTGAACTTTCACTTCATAAGAAAAATAACGGACAATGCAACATGTTGTTATCACAGAATTTTTGGAATTGATCCATCAGCTATGGCAGAAGATGATTCACAAAAAGAGCGAAATAATGAAGCAGAGATTTCTACTTATGAGGCTCCATCTACTGAAGAAACGCATGATCGAATACCGTTTACCGGAGTACGTGATGGTTTTTCTGAATATGTATATTAGATCTATAGGGGTAAATTAAATATAAAGGTATATATATTTCACAATTTATTTCTTTTCATATACAATGGTAGAAATGCAGTAGATGTTCCTTGAAGTTTTAATAAAATTCGAATTTGATATAATTTTTCTCTTGTTAAAGTTGTTGATTTTTTTTCATTTTGTTACTAGTTTCAGAGATTGCTAACTTGTGAATTCATTTTTCATTATCGTGCTGACATTGATGGTCCAAATGGAGAAGTATCTTTTCTATTTTTCATGATTTTTTAAAAAATTGCTTTCATTTTTTTACAAATTTAAATTTGTTTTACTTCTTTATCCGAAACTTTAAGTCATTTTCAATAAAAAAAAGTTCAGAATACAAATGGATATGATATATCTAATACAAATGGATATATCTACTAAAAAAAGTAAAATTTCGTAATTGTTCGTAGCAATAGAAAATATTGCTTAGATCTAATTTAAGAGTTTAATTTATATTAGTTCTGTTTCATACGCCACATTTAAAATCAAAGAACATAATTTTTAGCAGTATGAAAGACGATGTCGATTACCTTTGGCGATATCAATCGTTCCTGCGGTAACAGTTGCTGCCTGGCATGTGCTACCTGGTGATGGACCGACAACGAGATATGTAGTTGTAGATGTGACAAATAATACTGAATGGGATGCTGAATTAACTTATGGAAAGGATCGCGTAATCGGCGTGCAGCCTAAAGAGTTTTGCAGGTAAATTAGTTATTTGCGATTATAGTTTAGACAAAGCAGTAATTAATTGCTAGTAGAAGTTTGTATTTCATTTTTTTTCTTTCTTATTTTTTTAAAAGAAGTATTTGTTGTGGAGAGAAAGGGTGGTCGGAGATTTTTATTTTGTAAGTTCAGCAAGAATAAGATAGAGTCGCGCGTATGTTGTCCACTCGATTGAAGGGAGCGAAATTTTTTATTAGAATGTCTTTTTGTATTTTTTTCACGGGCATATATATGAATTTGGTTAGCACAAAAAAAATATTTAGTAGACGTGGTTTACATTCAATTTTAGCAAGTGTTAAATTATAGAAATTCAATACAGCATATAAATTGTAACAAAGGAAAATTGAAAGATTAGCGTGGGAATTTTTCCTTATCGGAAGATAGTGCAGGAATTTTTTCCCTTTGTTTAAAAAAAGAGATATTAATAGGATTAGATAACAATAAAGGATAAAGCATGAGAAATGAATGTATAAAACACAAATTTGGTTAAATGATTTATAATACTGCTAACATAATTTACCATTTGATTTAGGTAAATTTATTTTAATAAATTTGGGGGTTTCGCGATATTAAAATTCGCGACAGTATTTAGCTAGATCATTTCCACTACTTCACTGATGTTCTTTGACTTTTCATGTTATTTTTGATACTTTTTTGAACAGAAAGTTCTGCCTAAAATAGAAAATCTGGAGTTTACACTAGATTCCGAATGCAGTGAAATGGCTACATTTTTTTTTCTTTCATTCTTTTATTCTCGTTGAATTCAAGTTATTAATACTATCTTAAAGTTGACTTAGAATATTTTTCAGTCGTTATTTATTCATCTTTTGTATGCCCTTGCATCTTTTCTTTTTCTTTTGGAAAAATAAAATTTCCAGCAATTACTTTCTCAGAGTGCCGCTGCTATGCAAATGTTGTTCCGAAGTTGCACCGAATGCGTTTCAAGAAGCAGCTAGTCGGGCATCCCATATGATGCAAATGCAAGAAATGGAACAGCTACGGCAAATTTTAGAGCGTCATGTTTCCTGGCATTTAGATATTCGTTGGTCCATCTCCAGCTCAAGTCTTTCAGGATCAGTACCTATTGGACCCTTGCTGTCTTCTGTTTCGCTCCTTAAACAACTTGTTGTTCCAGTGATTTCTGTTCGTAAGTACTTGTTTTGAAATCACAGTTCTTGATCGTTTGTTGATCAGTGAACGATTTGACTCTCTTTAAAGTTCAAATTATCTATATTGGTTAAATACAAATATTATAGTTTAATTGATTATTCATAAACATGGATGCTAGTTTGTTAGTTATGAATTAAACTGGATTCTCAACAAATGCTTGTTTGGTAAAGAAAGATTTTTTTTTAAGAAGGTAAAAAAAATATTTAAAAAGCACCGTTGCTTTGCAAATATTATTCAAAACAATTTTAAATTTATTTTTTAACATTATTCCCTTATTATGCTATCTTTTTAAGGATTGTAGGAAAAAATTGAGTTCCTGAACTACCTGAGCATTACGTCAACGTATTTTTTCCATCAATAATTATCATTTATAACAGAATATTGTAATGAATTAGAAATCCGGAAATTTCTTATATTTTTTATTTCAAAAGTAGAATAATGAAAATTTCTGTACTTCCAATTTAATTTCAAAATTCAGAGACCAATATCAATGGAATGCCGTTTTTGGCAGACGATGAAGTTACTGTTGGTATCGGTGAAATAGTTGAGCTCAGCTTAAGTTTGTTGACTCCTACAAATGGTAATTTTCGCAGAAATTAAAGTTCATGAGGTTATCTTGTTTCCGAGCTAATGACAATTTTATCTCTGTTTCTTTGCAAAATATCGAATGTGTTCAGAATTAAACAGACTAGAATATCTCTATTGCACATTCTATCAACACTGGAGTTTTTATAATACTGTTCAGTTAGTCGTTTGTTCTTGATAATCAATTGCCTCTTAATTTTGATATTACTTGCAATAAAAAAAGTCGTTTTTTCATTTTTTCTCAATATCGCGTTATTAACAAAATATTTTCAAATCAAAATATCCCAAATGTTTAGACGCTCGTTCGTTTAATGGTTTAATACAGCTGCAGTGTTATCGTGATTTACAAAATGGATCCTTCATAGAAAGCCACGATAATATGATTATGCTGAATACTGAAAGTATACCGTTCCGAATAATTCAAGTATTTTATATTGTTCTTTTTGCATGATTCATGTTTTGCTTTTGAAAACTTCATTTATACTATATCTTATGAATATGATAATTAATACTTTCTTCCCTCTTATATTTTTCTTGCTATATTCCGCAAATTAATTGACAATTTTTATAACGGAAAATATTGTTAAAAATAAAAGTGTTACCAATTTAATAGGAAGAATCGACTGAAATAGCTGTTATATCACTAGCGGATACTACGTCGATCGAAAATGATTATGCACCACTAGCAGTTCCTAATTTAAATAACAAATCTGTAAAAAGAGTAGCGATCCGGGAAAGTTTCCATGCTAATTTCCAACTTCTGTTTCGCTGTGAAGGAGCACACAAAGTGATTTTTGAAAATTTTTTGAGCTATTAGCCTAAAATTTGGGAAATATTGTTTTCTAAAAACAAAGAATAGAAAATAACTGGATGACTTTTTGAAAGATTTGTATTACAGATCAGGCCGCTCATTGTTCTAAACGACAAATCACCTACAATCACGCCGGACGAGTTGTTTTGTTGTGCTCTTTCATTTAATGTGATTACGAAGGCTTCATAATACCAATTTATTATTTGATGTGCTGCAGGTCTTTATATTAGTTTCTCTAACATTTAACAAATAGTGTAAAGTTTTTGCTCAACTCAATTATTTTGCATTAAGAAATATTGTAGTTCTGCATAAAAACAGAATATTGAGAAATAATTGGAATCAGAAATATATAAAGTTATCTTCAATCGCTTCGAATTATTGCAAGCAAACTGATCACAAAAAATTGATCTACATCAAGGAAACAAAAATATAAAAGATTACTGAACTTCAAACGAAGCTCATGTCTGCAATCTCAAGTAGTTAGGATTTGAAAAATTCAAATTACTAATGAAGATGAGGTGTATTATGGACGCACTTGACATATCTAAACTAGCAATTAAAATCTTGATTAGATGTTATAGTAAAGCATGACTAGATGCTATGGTAAGCTAATCTTGAATAGTTCTTCTAACATTTTAGAAATGTTTGAAAATTGGAAATTATGATATTTGAAGCGTAGAGTATGTATCCTAAATTGGATTTATGAAACTGAGTCGAATCTTCCTGATAAGAATTTTTTTCATGTTTCGTCTATGTGCTTGGTGACTAAGGTTCACCCAATTGTATGCATGCAAAGTTGTAGAATAATCGCAGCACGCGAATCATGGAAGCCCGTATGATGAAGTATACAGAAATGATATTTCACTTGCTTCATCATCAATATGGGATATTCAGGAGTTGCAAATATGTGTAATGATGATTTTGCTAAATAAAAAACAAAGTTAAACTAGAATTAAACAATAATAATAAAGCCAGGAAAATCAGTAGAAGTGAAGATCAACAATGATTTAAAGATTTCAAGAACACAGAATGGAATTCACACATCTCTATAGCTATTTGGTGCACATTATGTCAAAAAAAAAAGTAAAATAAACGTATTCCTGTTTCCCAAATTGTACATTGTTAGTTTAAATGATTTGGAAATTGGTTGTTTCCATTTTTCAATCTTTATTAATTGTCTCCATTAGCAAGCAGTCATTATTTGACATTTACCCGAGATTAGATAAAGGCAAAATCGGAATTATCACAGCTAAGTGTGTTTCAGACTAAAGTATGCAAACAGACTTTAAGTATAAGGTTTTTGGCAAATGTTTGAGTTTTGTAAAGCCCAATATTGGTATGAGAGATTTACTGCAGTAAAAATTTAACTTCAAGCTATAAAATGAATGGTATTATCAAAAGTGCATGCTGGATCAGAGTCGATCCATATCAGCGCAGAGCTATGATACAGGAATATGGAATATGTAGAAGAATTTGTAAGAAACCAAGAAAAAAGCTAAGATTACTTGAAGCTATATTCTGTAAAAAGAAAGCAGCGATTCATATTAAATACGATTTCCTGGTAGATTTTTCGTTTCCTGTTGAAACAAAATTCCGATTTCCCTTCTCCAGTTGACTCCCTACAGTATCGAGGAAGTCGTTTTTGAATTCCTAAAATCATTTTCTGACGGATATAGAGTAATTCTTCACTTTTTTTTGCATATTGGTTGTGCATCAATGGGTGTTAAAAAGATTTTTCTTTCCCATAATTACCACCGAGAAATTACAGTGAAGAATAATCCCATAGGTAAAATAATAGAGCGATGCGATTAGTGAAGGTTATTCATGCAAATCATTCTAGAATATAGTCGAAGAATATCCGATACATCAATTTCATCAATTCATATTATTTGCTTGCTCCTTCTGCTACTTTTCATTGTTTAATAATGACAGTGCATATCTCTCTACTTCTATCGTATTCCAAAGGATATAGGAGCAGAGAACTGCAGCTTTTCAATAATCAAGCTATGACAGATACTGTTTGTTCAGGTTACGGATTGTTCGCAAATGTCCAAACATCATCAGCTGTGCCTTATTCAAAACATTAGTTATGACAGTTCATCAGATGCCTTTTCTGTACGGCTTAAACTTCATCGATGTCGATTACAATTACAATGAATTATATAAAAAGATTTTGCAACAAATAAAATATCATCGTGTCAGTCTTCGAAATAATTAAATTGAATAAAAGGAATGATATCCGAATAACTTTGCACATATCTACTCATACATTCATCAATTGCACATTATATTCAACTTGAAAAGGAGTTGTGAATTCATCAACTGTATTCAAATGAAGCAATGGTGATAGAGTAAGATCATCGATACAGTAAGATGACTAATTAAACGCAAGAGACAAGTCGGCAGTTTATTTCATGGAGACAATAAGTAGCATTTAACAAATGTGAAACTTATTAATATTCAATAGAAGCACTACAGAAAAAATGCAGAATCCTCTTTCTATCCTGCCGAAAGCTGAAGATGCCTTTTTTTGTGCTCTGTTAATTCTTCCCGAAAGAGAAAGAATAAGAATAGAATGAATAACAAAATGATAAATAGTGTTTTTTGTCTGATTATGAAAATATAAAAAAAAAATGATATATGAAAAAGAAGGAATAAAATAAATGAACTAAATGATTATATCAACAAATACAATATGCAAAGTTTAGAAAAAAAAAATCACCACAAACAATCAATTTTTTGATTTATAAGTCACTAAAGTTTCACCTATATTAAAAAACAAACTTGCATACGCTAGGGATTTTAAAACAAATATGTTTCAAATACAGTTGCTCGATTAAAAATCAATAGAAACTTAAGATCCAGTCAAATAAAGTTCCAAAATTCAAAAATAAACAACGGACCTCAGTTAGGATTGAATGAAGTGATTTGGTGACAGTTATCGGATCCTCCGATACAATAGCACTAAAATTCGAATATATGCGCATAGAATTGCTACAACAGTTCTGGTAAGGATTATCAAATACATAAGGACTATTAAGACATTTTAATTTCTGTTTTACCAATCTTCTTTTAAGCATAAGAATGGACAGAATTAGGACAAAATAATGAATGCCTATGTATATGCAATAAAATCATTGTTGTTCTGAAAATTTAAGCATTCAGAAAGTTTGAATGAATAATGGGCAAATTCAATACAGAGATAGTAAAATTCACTGAAAGCACAGTACCATTTATCACAAGATCAATAAAATAAAATTAGTACGAAAAACGAAATTAAAGCCTGATATGTTGGTATGCTTTTAGAGGAAATAAAACTTTCGTCTCTTCCGAAAGTAAATGATGATTCTTTGCGTCCGTTCAACAGTTATTTAGGGGCTTAAATAAATTACTGGTATCAAGTTCAAACCCTCAATTTCAGTTCCTTCAAGTTTCAATCGTGTTGAATCATTTGTAAGATTCAACTTCAGATTTTCGAGTAATATAAATTATTCGAATTTTAAATTCTAAATTTAATATGATCTAAAATATCCATCAGTAAAAAATTCTATTACAAAGAAAAGTGAAAGATTTATTACAACTGAATCCAACAATCGATATCAACGCTGTTTCATATGTGTTTCATACGCATTGCTGATTTCTGAAATGATGCTCATTCTTAACTGAATATATGTCCAATTCTCGTTTGTGTAGTAGAGGAATTGACATTTCGAAAATGTCGTACAGAACCAACTTTATCACTGCCTACGCCCATGATGGCATATGGCGAATCGAACATTTGTGAACTGACGAGTGCATACCCATAAAACCTGCAGATTATCACTGCTAATATCAAAAAGTATCAACTACCTCATTTGCACGAACTTGCATTGAAGAGCTGCTTTAAAATCATCTAGTGAAGCAATTACAAACTCTGCCCATTAAAACGCATAACAAAATCTGATCGAATTTTATGTATTATTTTGAATAGTAAACTAATTATTCTAATTTATTTTGAATAGCAAACGTTTTTTGGGAATCAAATCCAAAGATTTTACAAAATAATAAAATTCGTTGTTAAAAGGACTTGAAGGAAAAAACTGAGATAATACAAATGAATTCGACACAAGACTGCAAATAAATCGATTAAAAAAAAAACAATTTAAAAATAAATTTCTAAAAATCTTGTGGAATTTCTTGGGAAAAACTGGAGAAATGGAAGAACATACCCAGAGTCAATGTTGTAAGGTTGATCGTAGTAACGTTTCGAAGTCTGATAATAATATGGGTTTTCGTCTGCTGACCAGTAAATCGATTGTTCCTCCATATGTCGAACTGTTGGTGTCTAAATCTAAGCGTACAATTAAAAATTCTAACTTCACTAAGTTTCAAAAAATGAAATAGGAGCATTTCCAATCTAACATGATGCTTGTTAATCAATCATACTTTATTGGAACTCCTCTCATTTCAATTTGAATTTTGAGAATGTTAAATTAATGCTCTACTTACAATAAATTGATCAAATAAAGGACATTTTCAGATTAAGAGTTGATATTCGAATATAAAGCCTCTGGCTGATGATATATAATTCCTATTTCGTCAAGAAAGATTAGTCGAAACATCAGATGAAATGAATTAGTAAATTTTAAGTTTTATTCTGTTATTATAGAATGAAATACCTGAAACTGAGGGCTGACCAACGTTCGTAGAGTACCGTAGTTGCTTTCGTCACACAGCATTGTAGTTGATGCACTACATGTAGGTTTCCAGTGCACCGCGTATAAAAGACTGAATTAGAGTTAAATTTTCATAAAAATGTTAAAATGGGCTCAATTTAAAAGAAAACGCAAATACTAAATTGTGGGAAAAGAACAAGTGATTGCATATTAAACAAAGTGTAATTTTTTAATCCGTAAAAAGCAGAATAATTCATCAATTATTGATTATCTTCATCAATTATTGAAATTCGTAATTTTTTTCAAACTTTAAAATCGATAATTTCAAGCTTTTCCATCAATAATGAATCAATTTGTGAATAAAAAGTCAGAAAATGACTGGACTATGATTATCTCTGAAAACATCGATCATAATCAGTAGTTGCGCACTAATAGTAGATAGAGTGCATCGAAAATTTCTGGCATTTTTGCATTCCATTAAAATTTACTATCTGCCGTAATATCGATAAAATTATAGAAACTAGTTATTTTCGGATTAAGTCTTCCTTTTCTCAAAACACTGAAAGATCAAACCTAATGATAGTAAATGTGGAACAAAATGTGCATATGACACAAGCAACAGCCGCAGAAGCAGTTAAAATCACAGCCACTTCAACAATTACCCAACGAAATCCTTCAACTGTAAACAACAGCGTTGCCTAAATGAAATTCATAAAATTGATACCAATCGCTTATGCTGGTATCCGAAAATAGAATTGAAGTCACAATGGACTTTTTAGAAATATTTAAAATTGGGGAAACAAAACTAAATACCAGAAAATACGTATTGGATATTGCGTAACTAATCATGAATAAAGCTACTGCTGCAGCAACGACATTGAGTATTGTCATCGAAAGCAACAATGCCTGATAGTATACCGATACTGCCTAAACAAAATAATTATCTATCAGAGAAATGGAAAACGTTGCACATTTCCAAAAGTTTAAAATGTTGATATTTACTGGTTTTCAAGATGGTCGTAGAAAAAAAAAGTTATGTAGCTTACTACCTGCAAGATGGAAATGCCGAACACCAATAGACCATTACCCATGCTGAAAAAAGGAATTTCAACAAGCGATTCAGAAAACAGCCAGTAACTGAGTGTGAATACAACATGACAACCAACAAGTACTATACCGTAGAACATGTTGCCCAGAAGCAACATTATATGCGTACCTAAATTTATCGATATTGTTACTCTTATCATGTAGCAATGATACTGAATAACAACAAATTATGTGGAGGAGACATGAAATTCATCTTCCTATTAAATATCATTTTTGTCTTATATTATTATTTTTATTAACAAAGGGACGCATATTTTCTCCTAACAAATTTTGTTCTTAGTAAATTTTCTAGCTGAAGAACTTAATAAAAAAAGCAGAAAACTATGCTTGCTTTTCACAAACTTGTGAACTATGAGTTGCTGCGACTTCTGCTCTATTTAAATCTTAAAGATCAACAAATATAACTGCATTCCCAGTTTTTTAAAGTTAGCATAAGAAATATGTAACAAATGTGAACATGTTGAATATTTCACTGTGTGACGGCAGTATCGCTGTCTAAGCGCACTACCATATATAATGACGGAAAAAAATCCTGTGAGAGTCTCCAAAAATAGGATCTGAAATAAAAGTGGATTTATGTTCTTTGCTTTTTGCTGGAAGTTTATAGTAAAAATCGAAATTTCAGTAATTTTAGTCCAAAATATGTTATTTAATTTATCGTTATGTATACACCGTAATAATATAATTTGTTAGTAAACTGGTAAAATTTTTACGCTTGCTTAAAAAATATCTTCATAGACAAAGGCAATATTATTTGATTCTGAATGTGATTTTCAACTGCTCTCTAGAACATGCTGGCGTATATAATAAATAAAATCCAAAAACCCACAAACTGACAAATTATAACTATTATCGAATTTAAAAGATGAATGAATTATCAATCACTTTCATATTATATCATTATTTGCATGAATTTCTTACTGTTATATGAAAAATTGTGAATAATAATTTTATATCATTAAAATATAGAAATAAATAATTATGTTGAAAATTATTACCGCAAACTGCATACAGTGCAAAATTAATCGTCCAAGAAATGCATTATCAGGACTATGTATAACATTGGAATAAGTTGCAGACTGATATGCGAGATTGATACTTGAGCACATTTTTTCTAAACCGCATGTGAAACAGATGAAACCAAGAAGAAAATGCATTGATAACTGCGAACTAGAACAAAAACGAATTAATTATTTAATAAAACGATGTCAATCTACTCATCTTAAATTAATATTAGGGAGGTGTTATTACTGTTGGCTATATGACAAGTCTAATTACAATTGAAAATATCGGAATATTAAATGGGAATATAATGAAATCTAATACTTATTTGAACTAAGAATGGTTAAAAAATTACCCAGAATGGATAATATACAATATGCCTGTAGCAAAAAGCAAAATGGCAAGCCACAGTAAATCAGCACCGATATAATCTACATTCCAAGGCACATCAATCAAGCCAAGTACTACTAGCGCCATTAGTAGCATTCCCCAAATGAAATGCAATAACCCCAGACATCTATAATGAGTACTGAAGTAAAACTTATTTTTAACCGATTGAAATCAATTCAATTAGTTTATTTACTACCGTTATTTTTAACCGATTGAAATCAATTCAATCAGTTTATTTACTACCGTTTACTCGAATAATGATTTCCTTCAGTCTGAACTTTGACTTTTTTTGTTTCCTTTTACGGAAAGTTTTAAGCCTTTTTGGTAGCTTTTTGAATAAGGACCGAATGAGACTTTAGCTTATTTTACTTTATTTAGTATTAATTATAAATATTATTTTAGTTATAAAAATATGTGTAGGAACACATGAGAATCTGACAATTACAATTTAAAAAAATGATGCAAACGGACCTGCTTTGTAATGTCATATATTTTCGGATCATCGAATTTTCGATATAGTATTCATACTGAATACATTCACTAGCTTGTATAGCAGATAATAAACATAAACCAAAAAGCAGAGCAAACAAAGCCACCAAAATACCTTCGACGACAATGATCAGGTAAATCCGATCTGCTACTCCGTTAACTGATAGTGCTACAATATGAACAATAATATAAAATGAAGGAATCGGAATCTTCTTGCAAAGTGCATCAGTAGAAATATACAATTTGCATTTTTGAAGAAATATATTTCAAAGAAGAGGAAGCAATTAAATTCTTCACTTTAATGCTATTCTTTAATCGGAATTTTTTGTAGAAAAGTGAAAAATACGGAGAAAGATGGAAAAGCAAAAAAAAAAATTTCAGCTTATTATGATGAAAAAAAAAACAAGATTAACTTTGATTTCCATTTGGAAGAAGTACACTCATTTCCTGCCATATTTGAATATCGTTATAGTAATACGGATACATTTCAATATCTAATGATTTAAGGCACCATACTGCTGCAATCACAGATATTCCAATCGCAATCTGCAAATTTATTCATTCCATTCCACTAATTACAAAATAAATTATCTACGTTTGCTATGTAGAAAACAACGATATGGCTATGATATCGTAAATGTAAAAATCGATAGATAGATCTGCAAATAAATCAGATAGAGAAATAATTACCTTATAATTAGCTACGGTATGCCTATTAATGATAGCCGAATGAAAATCTACGACTGCACTGATTACTGACAGTATTGCAGCAATATGATCGAGACTGATCAATACGGATTGATTCTTACTTGATATCTGAATCAAATTAAAAAGCAAGCTTCTTTTCTTGGATTTATTGAAGCATTCTGGTTTGGGAAATCTAGATTGATTTTCCGGTAACAATCAACATGTTAATTGGCTCAATAAAAACTAGTTACTTGATGTTCATATTCGAGGAAGATAGCCAAAGCTAGAATACATAATGCCAGGAATAATTTTGTCGTAGCCAATATAGTGAGACCCAGGCGATTCGCATGATATTTCTTATTCTGGTCATACTGTAAATCGTACGACATTTTTGACTTTTTAATTCCAAATTTTACAAACTATTCCCCTTTTCACCGAACAGTCTAAATATTGTGGCATCATGTTTCCAACAAAAATCAAATCAAGAAACGATATAAGATTTGCCACATAAAAAGACAGTTGTCTTGAAAACTTAGGGTAGAGATGGAGAATTTCAAAAGATCAAAAAGACAAAATTATCGATCAACAAGGACATTATTCAATTTGATATTCTATCCTTTTGAAGCATTTGCAACAATATATCAAATTCCATGATAATGTATTTCAAGGACTTCTTTCAATTGCTAGAGGGCATGCAGTTCAAATATATGCTATTGGATGAAATGATTATAAGAACATCTAGTAAAGGCTAGTAATTACTCACCGAATATTGTGACCACGTGGGTTGGCTGATAACGATAAGGCGGTCGAGAAGTGCAGAAGCAATAAGAGCCGCTAGACAGGCTATAACTGGTAGGAAAATCATGAGACAACAGATGACCAGCTTGACCGTAAAGTTCTCTTTAATTTCGCGGTATTGCATGTCATTTTGAGGAGTGGTATTGTATAGATGTACCATCTAGATAATATTTGTAAAAATGTATGATGGAGGAAGCTGAATATTTCCAGTTTTATAAACTTGAGTATAAAAATTTAGATTTTGAAATCTTTTCTTTTTTCTCTTTTCCCTTTAATTAGTCTAAAGTGAAGCGATTTTTTAAAATATTCACATAAATTTTATATATTATCAATTGTCATCAAGATTACTCTGAAAAGCGTAACACAATAGAATGCTGTGGAATAGATGGCAATAGCAATCGAAACACAGTGCATTGTCTTTGCCACAATAATTCCCTGATTACGAGACAAGGTATAGAGACCTACTAGACCCGCAAGTATATAGATCCAGTTTAGCAGTCGTAGATCAATCTTTCTGAAAATAACTTCCCTAGATATATTCAATCATCAGAAATGAATGGATCAAAGTCTAAAAATCGAGATTTGAGACTTTAAAATCTTTTAGTCATTGCACACTTTTTTAATAATTAAGCGCTCCATTGAAAGATATGCGTTTTGATGATATTATAAATTATCAATCTATGAATGGATATTATTCGGTAAATATTATTACGAAATGCAAAACACTTGAATCATTTACCCGTAATTATTGAGAGAAACATTCGAAAATTGATCTACAGCGAGGCCTACAGTTGCAAGGCCAATTACAATCAATACTGTATTGCATATCTGAAAAAGTGCTAATACAAATAGAAAATAAATAGCCGATTAGTTTCTGTTTCCTCTATCATATTTTATCATGCGCATTTTTATAAAACTTACTGTGTGTGCATGTGGCTCATTTTCATTAAATTTTGAGTTTGGCTTTTGCGGACGACATTTTTTTCTGGTTTTTAGTTGTGGTTGCCTTATATGTATGGTGTTCCTTAACGTTATTAATTATTATGTGGCTACGAATAACACTACGAATAAGTTGAGTGATTACTCAAAGAAATGTAAAAAATAAATCAAAAGTGCGAACTAAAATGAAATGGACGCAATTTAAGACATGATGGAGCAATTAATATCATTCACACATTTTCATTTGTGAGTATGAATATCAAAGACCTACAACTGAATATTTTAATACCAGATTCTTCACGAAAAAGTAAGAGATTCATTTTATAACAACCATAATTTCAACTGAAATTCAATTAAAAATTCAGAAATCAAGAATTAAGGAACGATGATATTTCGAGAACTAATTAATTAATAAGTCATTTGAATGATGAACCTGTATATGGCAAAAATATGTTGAGCGCACTGTCATTATTAAAGAAATGTGATAGTGGTAATAAAAAGTAGCTTGCAAAATAAATTTGTTGACTTATAAAATTTGATGAAAAATTTAGCGATAAAACTTGATAGTGGATGGTAAAACAGAATAGTAGTGCAGTATCAGTAAACAATAATAATATCTGCAGTAGCTACCACTGATAAGTAGTAATAAATACCATGACAGTTGAAGATTTTTGGTAAGAAAAATCCAGGAATTTTCAATACATCATAATTATTCCCTCGTAGCCAAGTTCGCCGTCTGTAAATAAACTTCTGCGAAAGTGTACAAAATAATAAAAATACTTATTAGAAAACCACATTTGAAATAATAATATCACCTCATAGTCTTATAAAAATGAAATACAATAAGATAAAAAATATAACATAATTCTATTTCTGAATATGAATATTAGAGACCTACAATTCAATATTCTATAATCAGATTCTTCACGGAAAAGTAAAAGATTCATTTTATAACAACTATTAAACTCAATTTTTTTTTAACTGAAACTCAATTAAAGATTCAGAAATCAAGAATTAAGGCACAATGATGTTTCGAGGATTAACTAATAAGTCATTTGAATGATGAACTTATATTTAGCAAAAATATATGAATGCACTATCATTATTGAAGAAATGTGATAGTGGTAGCAAAAAAAAGTTGAGCACAATAGCAAATATTCACATATTTCAATACAAACGAATATAGGCAGAAGTGCAAATATTAAGCCTAGTTTATAATATCAGCGAGAAACCTGTATAATAATATAAGAAAAATCGAACCTAAATGTCTTCTCCGTTGTCTGCTGCAAATATTTCTTGTTCGAGAAAGCTGCAATTTTATGTTAAAAAATATAAAATCAAAAATTTTTGACAATATGCTATTTTCGCATGACAAACTTCCATATGATGCACGGCAGATAATGGAAACGACAGCACTAATGATCAAATATTTCTCAAATGAAAAAGCAAAAATTATAGAATTTGAAATGATCATCATAAGCCGAGTCCCAGAATTGTCTGTTACTATGCAACAACAAAGTTTATGTTACGAGAAAACTGGTTAAGCAAGAAATGAGAGAAGAATGAAATGGTACGAATTTCATCCTATTTTATTTCAACTCAATTTTAACATACATATATTTTCCTAACATTCCAGAGAAGCTAAATGTACTAAAAATATAAGAGCTTATCTTTTTTAACGTTGCGTTCAAATGATTCAAAAATAAACAAAAGTTTATGCAGTAGCAATGTATGGAAGATACGAACAATGAGAAGATATAGGCATTTATAAACCAAATACAGAATAAATTCAGTCATTTGGCGAAACCTTATATGATTCAAATATAAAAATCTGTAATGAAAAATTTTTGGATGGAAAATACAAGAATCAGTTTGATATATTTAAAAAAATTCACCTATTTCAGATAATCAGAAAAACATATCGAAATTAAATCCCAACTTGCTGGAGAAATATCCATGACAGGTAGTAGAAGCCTTCAATAGCTGAACTCAATGATAGATTCAGATAAGTCTTACCTAGTTAGCTGCATAATAAATAAGCATTTTTAGGATAAAAATTTCTTTATTAGCTATAGAAGATGCTTTCCTTTTTAATTGGGCTTTTAATTTAGTCCAAGCGCTACAATTCACTTATCCAATATAAAATATCCAAATATTCTGTGAGAGAGAGAATTTAATCATAGAAGAGGTACTCTTCGAAAATGATTGGAATCATTTTATGACTGATATCAGTATTCTATGAATGCTGTGTGTTATGTTTAATCTTAAAGAAATACTTGGAAAAAATTCTAAATTATTTTTTATGCTGCTGCAATGTTTCAATAGCTATTTAACGAGAATAAGTGCTAATACAATAAATACATTATTTTATGATTAAAAACTTAAATGCTCAATTGCCTCGTTCGCATCAACAATAATAGTCTGGCACTTTAATACTATAATTGACTGGCCCTACACGTTATGACTTTCTGCGGTACTGCAATTACACAAATTTTGGCCTAAGTACGGAATCATTGACGAGACTGTGATTCAACTTCTTTGGTCTAAGTAGGAATGTAATTGAGAGCGTTAGTTTCAAAAAAAAGATTGAAAGGGCAATCATATCAAAATCATCTGTATTTTCCCATTTCCCTTTGCCTCTAACCTCCGGCTACTTCGGCTACTTCAATATCATCTTGAATGGATAGAATGAAAGAAATAGCATCAGAAATTCTCAAAATTATGCACTATATTATCTCTCTGCCATTGAACTATTCATAAAATTGCACTGTGTGTTGTGAGAATGTTCAATTTGCAATCTAATAATATCGTTATGGAATTGAAGTACAAATAAACGGAAGAAACGAAACAACTGTTTATTCTAAAAAATGTGAATGGAATATTTGTTCATTTCATTTCTAAAATGAAACGTCAATTTTTACAAAAAAATATTTATTTAATAAGCAGAACGAAGTGAATGAATAAATTAATGTGAAAATATTTGTTAGACAAACATCAGACCGAAAAAATGGTGACATTTATTTGGTTGTATTTGTTAATTGATAAATCGCTGGTTATGCTCAGTCAACTTTTCCTCAGTTATCTGTTGATGACTAATCCATATTGATAAAACATATATCATATAGCACTAATGGTAAACAATTTTAAAATTGTTTAAACATCAATGAATAAGTTTCTAAATGCATTAAAAAACTTTTCAAAACTTTAATGATCAAATTTTAAGAAAACGCTAGGGAATAAATAATGCAAGAATAACAAGTTCACTAATATGAAAACAGAGAGATTATGTAAATAAGATGAAATAGATAACAAGGTGAACGAAACAGTGCTGATGGTTCGATGTTCTCGAAGAAGACCTTCCAGTGATGCCGATAGCCAGAAAATGAAAGAAAATGAAGAAAATGAAGCATTTCATATTTAAGTTCTTATTTCATTCAAACAAAAGAAAAACGGTGAAATTTACACAAAAATTTATGGAAAAAGAGTAATGGCACAGTCTAGAATATCTTGGTGTAACCAACCATAAATGAAATGGAATACTGGATAGATTGCAACAAGTTACAACGATCAGGTGATTGCTGTCATATGGTAAAATGCAAATTCAGTGTGCAATGCACCGATAAATACTTTATTCCGTTCCTAATAGAAAAATGTGTTACTATTAGGTTATCTTATCAATAGGTTTTTTGTCAGAGGACAAATAATTATTAATCATTCCTGTCATGTAGTAGAAAAAACTTAATAAGACCCAATCTAATTGTTTTATCGCCAATATTATTGAGAATTTAGGAGCAACATAATGAATATCACAAAGAAAAGTTTGAGAAATCATTTTACTGAAAGAATTAGGATGAGCCAAAACATAGTATTGCTGATAAGTCGAGATTTAATGATCATTTAAAGATAATTGTTATATAGAACAAAATTTGAAAAAATATAACCGAGCAAGAATAAAAATACGACAAGAAGATAGAAAGAATAAAAATATTTTAGTATTTGAACTCGTGTACTTTCATTAGTTATTTTAAACTTCTCCAATCAATATTTCTCCATTTTCTTTTTTGGAACCTATACAAAAAGATAATTCTCAAGTCTATAATATAGTAGCAATAATTACATCACTAATTTTTACTGACTTCAACGGAATGGTGATATCTCTCGATCTAATCTAAACTATTCATTATGACTAATAATTTATATATTATAGTAATTTATATTATAATATGTTTGCTGATATAATTGAAATATAAAAAACTTCGTCACTATTTATGGCAATGATAAGACATTCCGCAGATCACCAACAATCAAAAATGCAGAATCCATAAAAATGAAATTTCAGCTAGTAATAATGAGAAATCAGTAACAGAAAAGAAAAAGCAATTGTTAAATCTACTTGCAGTCCATAACATTCGATTAATTAAAAGAATTATCTCACCAAAAGAAACGGAAGCATTACTCTTCTGATATTAATATCATTATTTGTAGTCATTATCATTACTTTTACGAATTAATTAGTAACTCCTGGTAGCAATGAATTTTTTTCAACGAGTGGCGCAGATTTAGAAATATTAGAGATTTTAGGATAAAGACTGTGTCTTTTACAAAATCTATTCGCTCAGCACTATTTTAAAACTGAGGATTGTCAGTTGGCTAAATATGAATTCACAACAGGACAGTTAAATGGGATGCACATGCGATCGATTCAAAAGTACAGAAAAGAATAAAGATGAAAATTCGCGCTGAAATAATATATTATTTGAAATCACTAATTGTGTTGTATGGCGCATTCCATAATTGTTCGATTGCGCTTTCTGGATAATACAACAACAATGAAGATCTTACTATTATAATCATTTAACAACATGAGATCTCACACATGACTTAATTGCCGGATATCTAAAAAAATTGTTCACTGATAATATGATTAGTGAAGAAAGAGTTGATAGCGAAAAATTATTTCACTAATTCACATTCTCAAAATCGGATTAGAGTTAGGATAGATACAATATATTTCTGATCTGAGATTTCAGTTTTTACTCCAGTGATTCAAAAAATATTGATAATATCAATGATAATATTAAATAATGATGATAACAATGAGAAGAACGGAAGATGTGACAGGCATTTGGATTTTCACTAAAATCGTATATTGCAGGGATTTTAATTGCGATCGTTTGTGAGTGCTCTTTTTTTTTATTATCATTAAAACAAGTGTTTTTTTTCAGGCTTATTGCTATTACTATTACTTTTAGTCTGTTACTCTTAAGCAACTGGAAACATGTGATAGGAAGCAAAATATAATGGTTGAAAAATCTACTTTTTTTGTTTCAGACATCAAGCAGATTTATAGTCTCTTCAGACAGAAAGAAAGGAAATGAGTTAATCGACCGTTTGGAATGGCCACATTTGAGTTTTACAGGTTCTTGCAATTTATAATTACAGCAATGCTTGCTCTAAAGATTATGAATCTCGATTGTTTTAAAGCGATTATTTATTATATCATATAAATAGAAGCAATTTAATAGCAATTTAATAGAAATATATATAGTATGTATGCATGTACATTCACTCATTTCATTTCTGAATAGTTTTGTTTTAAAATATTGTTCTCTAAAAACAAGTCACTTTCACAAACATATAAATTAGTTCTAAACTCTTCAAAAATTTAAGAATAAATCAATGAAAGTATGCAGGAGATACAATCACAAAACAAAAGTAGAATTATGCGACTAGCAAAATCGTCAATAAGTGCAAAATAGACTATTAACAAGTCAAAATCTGGTCCAACGATTCTGGAACAATCGATGAAGGAAGGACAGATATGAAAGAAGCTGATAGATAGAAGAATCGGAGAAATGCTAGAGCAATGATTTGAATGAAACTTCAGATTCAACACTTCATCATCTTCGTAAAAAAAAAAAAACTACCCATATTCTAAGCTAAAGTCTGCTTAAAAGCTGAATACTATTTCTAATATTTTCACAAACATATAAATTAAGATATTAGACACTAATAATTCGAGCAATAATATCAGAAAATAGGAAGAGGAATCCATCGGCTATGAAGAGATTTTAGGATGAATGCAATTAAAGAAGCTAATATAAAATATTAATAATCGAAAAAAAAATTATGTCTATTTAAATTTTTTTATTTAAATTGTTAAATTTTATTTGAATCAACAAAAGGCTTCAGAGTGAGCACAGGAAGCGAGTCAATAAAACTGTAGACAAATAACCTGGTATCTGCCATTCCTTGATTTCAAATCTGACTTTATCAGGCTGCGATTTATTTTGATAATTGCAAATGACCTAAATTCGTTTGTAACAAGTCGTTATTACTATTGCATTATAACTCAACTCCTGGAGTGGCTGCTTGTCGTTATTCAGAACGAAAATTCGAATACGAAAGTGATGCGAACAATAAATATTCAATGTAACTGGAATGATTTGAATGAGGTCTGCAGAGATCAATTTATAGCGAATCGAGAATTTTTGATGCTATTTTAATCTATCATTGACATCTGTAACTCCTATATATTGCATCTGTAATCAATTGATTAAAGCAATTAAATCCAAAATTGTGAGTGATACTCAGAAAATTAAAGTCTGATGACTTCTTCTCATTTACAGTTTTTATCTGAAACGAATCAAAAAAATAAATTGCTTTTTCTCATTATTATTGCTATTAATGAACTGTCACTAGTGTTATAATGAATAACTGCTAAACAAATAGAAAGTAATAGATTGGTTGCTTTTTTGGTTTATTGGTTGAAGTTAATTTAAAAATTTTCTTGAAAGAAAATCTACTATTGCGCACACTTAAACATATATATCAGTTTCATTTTGAATAGGTTAAGAAATTAAGTAACGGAATTACAGATTCGAGAACGGCTATGTATATCGCTCCAAAAATGTGCCAATCGATCATCCTGGAAGACACTATCGTTTATCATAACTCGGTGCAACAATTCTCTTCATTTTTCCGTTCAAGCTACACTACCTCTATCATCGAAATTTGAGAAAGAGCTGATGGCACCATTACTAGCAACGGAATCTGAGAAACAGCAAGAAAAGGTAGCACTCTATTAGTAATGAAATAAAAGGAGTCTGAAAAGCATTACTGGGAATAAAAAATTTCTTCGGGAAAAGACTAAGTAATTAAAAACGAAGTCTGGAAACGAATCTTCAGAAGATTTTAAATCAGAAATCACCAAAACAAACTGCGCTGTTTCAAAGAAAGAAAGAATTCTCAGAATGGATTATCCAAACACCCGTATCAAAAGCTGAAAACCAATTAGAAGTTGTGGCATCAACAGTACAAGAATCTGAGAAGCAATCGCCAATGAAATCTAGAACAGTACCAATGATGGATTCAGAGCAAATACGTTTACAATCAATTAAGGTATCCATGAACTGATTTTTCAATACTCTCCTCATCCATTTTATTGAAATTTCAGGAAAAATGCCTGCCAGTAAGTGAATAAAACTATCAAAAATTTCAAAATTCAATGATTTCTGTATATATTTTAATCTAGGTCCATGAACAAAAAAAGCCAGCAAGTGTTTCCAAAGAAAAACGAAAACCAGATGTGACGTTGCTACACAAGTACGTCTGACCTTAATTCTAGTCAAAATCAAAGTAAATTTTAACTGAACCTATTCAATAGATTGTCAGAACGATTCACAACTGCATCGCTTTAGGAATTACCTTTCGCAGGAATTCATAATTTGTTATTCACCAAACTATTCTGTCTAATCCATCAATATACTGCCGTTTAAATCAGTCCTTTAATTTTAATAAAATAAAAATGCATTTTTACCTCCACAAGAATATTTTCAAATAATTTACATTCATTTACAGATCGATTTGGAAGTTGAAGCAAAGCTCCTGAACCTAAGTGACTTTACTACTGTATTTTTTGGACCACATCCGATAATTACGAATGGGACACGATCAGTAAAAAGTATACAGGTCGGTGATGGCAATATCCAGCAAGTGAAATAGTTGTCAGATGGAAGGAATTTTAGAAAGAGACAACAATTTAAACTTGTTTTCTCCATCCGCCACATCAATTCTTAACATAATACCTATTCCATAAGCATTTAACAAGATACACATGGATTGCACATATGAATGTAATACAATATTCTACAAATGCATTTAGATGCATAGTAACTTTTATACAAACTATATATCTATAAAGTGGAATATGGACGATATGTTTGGAAATTACAAATTTCATGTCATTGTATTGATATTTTTTCAAGAAGCAACAGAAAGAAATCAAGGAAAATTTTGAATGTCCTATGTGTAACAAGAAAAAAGAAACTGAACATATTTGAATCTAAAGATTGTAAAATATAAAATTTAGAATGGAAAAGAGAAGAGAGGAAAAAAAGAAAGCGCTCAAACTTGTTACTGACTTGTGAGCAGAACAAAAACAAGAGATTGAAAGTTTCTCTTTACTTCTGGAAAAATTCTTAAACTTGAGATTTATCAAATCTAAAATCCTCACTCATTAAACAACCAAACCACAGTATAGAAAGGTTTTATGTAAAGAAATTTTTTTTCTCGAAAATACTCATCAAACTTCAAACAATTGTGATCAATGTCTCACTTAATTTTATTCTAAGTGTATTTTCACAAATATGAATAATCTCAGAATCTCAAATTTCGAAGCAGTTAGGACTCAGATATTATTTATTATGCATATTGCATTTGATGCGTAAGGTGCAATCAAGAGAAATGAGTATGTAGTTCACAGATCCTGAAATCGTTCTCATGTTCTGAGAGTAAAGCGATATATTTAGTGAGCAGAAATCTATCTAAATCCTTAAGTTTTCTTGAAAGACATTTTCTGATTTTTTTTAATGTGCAAATCTTAATTTTCAAGTACTATTAGCTGCTGACGACAATCTGAAAGACAACTGCGGTAAAGTTTATCAAATCGATCATGTTTAAGGAATTCATCAATTTCCTAAGATACTCGTTGAGGCTTGATATTTAAAAATATCCACCAAAACTAATACTTGAAAGAAAAAAACTTGTATCAGCGGTGCCAAGGTAATCGAAAAAGACAAGTGAAAATAATTAACCGACAATCGGTAAAGCTAGAAGAGGAGAAAAGGGATAAATTATTGGAGAAACTTATCTATACTTAAAAATGAAAGAAAAATGAGATTTTAAACATAAAACCGTATTGAATCTAGACAGCAATTCTCTGCGATTAGGATAAAAGTTGTATTGAAACAGCTATCACAGGTGACTGGAAGCATGTTATTAATAGCGAGAAAGACGTCAATAATAACGCTGTTGATGTGACAAAATATACGCGACAGAACAAAGCAACTAAGCACCAATAAATCGAAGCTCTTGAAGTTTTTTTTCTTTTTAAATTATAGCAAACATGAAGTTGTTTCTATCTCTTAATTGTTAATCATAATCTATTACAGTCAAGAAGGATAGAGGAAAATATTTCAACCTGATTAAAATTTAAGTTGTGAGAGTCAGAACGGCTACCGCTGATCGATTGAAAACATGAAATAATTGTACACGTATATACGAACATTTCGAAACAAAATTATCCTATAACTGTCATTAAAATATTTAAGTAAATTTGCATGCTTCCGATATAAAGTAAACTGTGTGTTGTGAGAATGTTCAATTTGCAATCTATATGCATACTTTTGATACAAACAAATTAATTCCTTCACAAAAAAAACTAACCTGGTCAATTTTTATATTGATAAGCAACACAGAATGCTTTAAAATTAACACACTTAATATTGCTGAATAACTTTAAAATCTAACGAAAACTCAATAAATATAGAAGTTACTCGATAGTTCTATTGATTATAATACATTGTCTTTTGATTTCAAAAAAAAAGACACACTAATTCCACTCCAGAACGATACGCCAATATCTGTAAACCCACAAAACTGATTTGTTAATTTTAGTATAAACTATATTTGCGCTGATTTAATGCGTAAAAGCAAATAATAGAAGCTTGTCGTTTTAAAATGATTTGCATTTTACAAGTAGAAGCGCACAGATTCCTTACTGAGCTCTATTTGTTGAAGAAATAATGCCTAAGCAGCACAGGATCGGAAACGAAAAGACGAACAGAATCAAAAAATCACAAACATGATGATGAGCAAATGACATTAAGGAGACAAAAAAAAGTACAGTCAAACCATTTAGAAGTTATAAACAATACAAAGATCATTATCACAAAATACTGATAGTAAATTAGCAGTACAATAGAATCGCTCAGCACAAAAAACAAGAAGCAAAAGATTGAGATTTCCGGAGAAATAAAACCCTGATTTCTCTTTAGCAATAGAAAACGGAAATAACTGGTCTTTATACATTAAGTTTTACCTTTCCGGTTTCACTCGTAGCAATAGTTCTCGACAATCTGTCTCCAGAAACTTATTCGCCACGTTCTGACCAACTGGGATTAAATTATTTTAAAATTTTATCTTAACTTGAAGCAAATTTCATAACAGAGAAGAAATAACACGAATGAAGAAAACAATTTTGAAAGCTTTTTGCGTTGCTGGATTCATACAGATCATTCGAACAATTAATTCAAATTTACATAATAGGATAATATTCACAGCATGCAAATGATTAAGAAAATCTTAATGATTTACCAATACCTTCTTTTAAGCTTTTCAGGAAATGTGAAGAAGAGACCTTTTAGAGAACACGCAAGACAGGACATAATTATTGGCACAAAATAGAAAAAGAACATATAAATAATAAAAAAATGAAGTTATACGGAATTACTTACTTTGCAAAAAGAATATAGAAATATTGGATACTCTTTGACAACAAAATTATCCCAAACTACTTTGCGCATATACGTAAAGTAGTAAATACATCATAATTCTTTCAAAAATAAATTCAAAATGGATGATTTTACACTATTTTACGCATCTCGTGACAAAATCATCATATTCGTTCTGACAATGATGCAATTCTTTTGTTTTATTGAATAAACAATACTGAGAATAACAAATCGAGTAAATTTCGATAATACCTAATGTACCATCCAAATCTTGCAAAGAAGGAGTAAGGCATTACGAGCAGCATCCTCATGAGCACCCTCTTCGGTATTTCCACTTCCGTGACATACCTTAAAACCAGTTTTTATTTCTGATTCATCAATTAACAACTGACTATGAAAAAAATAAAAATATCTGCAAAATCAATGTTGCGATATTGTCCTGAAAATGGAGCCAATAAATTAAAATTATTGAAACTTACGACAGGTTTATCGATTCCAATTGAAATAAGTGAAAAATATTGATTTCCAATTCCACTCGGAGTCTAAACTACATCATATTTAGGTTGTTATAAATACTCAACAATGAATAATTCCTCTAACTATTTTAATATTTATTTCTTAAATACGTGTGATGGAAGATATTCCCAAGTACTAAATACAACTGCTTTTTCTTTTTTTTTAATAGATAAAATGCGTACCACAGGAAAATCGGTATAATTAACAGAAAATTTATAATGTTCAGCTATAAATTCCAGATGATCTCTAGCAACAGAATATACATGGGGTGATAACATCTCATTTAGCGATAGCTGCTCCATTTGGTGATCAACAAACACAAATCCATCACTTTCCACTGAAAAAACCATTGCTGAGAAAAACCGAAAGATACTTGTTTTCAACTTTCCTAATATTTACAAATTCAATAAATTATTGAAATTTAAACACAATAACTTATATTCAGAAGAATTTCAATATGTAGATGGTGTCGCGAATTTTAATATCGCGAAACCCCCAAATTTATTAAAATAAATTTACCTAAATCAAATGGTAAATTATGTTAGCAGTATTATAAATCATTTAACCAAATTTGTGTTTTATACATTCATTTCTCATGCTTTATCCTTTATTGTTATCTAATCCTATTAATATCTCTTTTTTTAAACAAAGGGAAAAAATTCCTGCACTATCTTCCGATAAGGAAAAATTCCTACGCTAATCTTTCAATTTTCCTTTGTTACAATTTATATGCTGTAATTGAATTTCTATAATTTAATACTTGCTAAAATTGAATGTAAACCACGCCTACTAAATATTTTTTTTGTGCTAACCAAATTCATATATATGCCCGTGAAAAAAATACAAAAAGACATTCTAATAAAAAATTTCGCTCCCTTCAATCGAGTGGACAACATACGCGCGACTCTATCTTATTCTTGCTGAACTCACAAAATAAAAATCTCCGACCACCCTTTCTCTCCACAACAGATGGAAACCCCACGAAAAAACTCCTTTGATTCCGCCAAGATCCCTTTTTGATCATACTATTGAATCTTTTTTAATTGCAATAAAGTTAATATAATGAAAAAAAGAATTATTTGATGGTTATTATTCATCAGAAGCCATCTAAAAAGTTATTCTTAAAAATTGCTACTAATCAAAGTCATTAATAAAAGTCTAAAACCACGAAAAAAATTACTAAATAGCAATTGTAGAAAAAAAATCATAAAAAATGATGTCCAGAAAATAGAATTTCATCCAGAGATTTAGATTTCAGAGAGATGGCGATTCCCTACAACTAAGAATTAAAAATTATTTTTTTAATATATTAATCCCGGTACTTTTTTCTCTTGTTTTCAGCGGATGAATGATGTTACTACACTTGAAGAATTCTTGAGCCATTTCAGCAATTTCCTTCTTCTCGATTTCGGTGAGCCATTTTTTCGAATCACGACCTTCTAAAACACATAATTGGAAGGCTACAGATTTACAAAAAAATCCATACACCAAATCAAGGAAAACAAACAAACTTTTACGAAGCTTGTTGACTACAACTACTTCCGATTTCAGCGGTGTTATTAAAGCCAAAGGATAACTGCTGTCATCTGCAATAAAGTTACTAATGACAAAACAAAAAAGAATTATGATAATTGTTATTCATCAGAAACCATTTAAAAAGTTATTTTTAAAAATTGCTACTGATCAAAGTCATTAATAAAAGTCTAAAATCATAAAAAAATCACCAAGCAGCGATTAACATCTACTCTTTTCTCCTTCGTTTCTCACATATTTCTCTTCATTTCCATTCTATATTCTCTATACTTCTAACGTTTTCTCATAAATGATCGTTACAAGGTCATTTAGTTGGAGAATTTAATGGCAGTGACGTGATCTCAAATACTAACATTCGCAGGTCTCTAAAAACTTTCAATTCTGATTACCAAAACAAACATTTATAAATCAGATCTCGCACAAAAGATTAAATAGCAACAGGGCTATACTCAACATGTTGGAAACTTTATAAAAGTTCAGCCAAGTTTTAATAATATACACATGTCCACAACAACCTTTTATCAGAAAATGTCCAGATTAAATTCTATGATGATATTTTATATTTGTATAATGCATCACTTTATAGGAGAAAGAAAATTTTCAATTCATATGAGAGAAAATAAGCAAAAACAAATAATATAACCAACCGGGTGGCGGGCATGCACTAACTTCATTACTGAAAGTAACACGACGTTTTGGTTGAGGAACGTGTCGTCTTGTATCGTCATTTTCTTTGTCACTAATGCTACAAATTTGTGTTAGTTGAACATAATTTCATGAATTAAATACAAGCTAGAAGTACAATGCATAATTGAGTAATGAATTTATAATCAAAACAATGAAAAACATCAATTATCCCAATCTTGCCAAACTGAAAAAAATTTCCGATATATATAGATATATATCACAACACATTTGTTAAATGAATAGCAAAATTGAAAAATGAGGTCTGGAAAATTACATCATTCTTCGAATAGAAATCACATTGATAATACAAAGTTATTGAATTTTAATCTACAGCTCCTTTACAAACAAGGTTCATAAAAGAATTGAGTCACCTGATTTATCTCTAAAATAGCAATAAGATTGTGATTTAAGAAGCCACTTTCAAATAAAAAATACATATAAGTCGCAATCAGAAATTCACCTTTTAGTTTCAGCAGCAGTGCTACCCCAGACATCTTTTTTTTCACCGCTAAATAAAGTCCTGTCGATGTCAGCGAAAGCCATCACTTGTGATCCCATCGATGCAGTCACAGATAAAGTAACTTCTGAGATTTGCTTAACACTTTTTGCTTCATCTTCTCTGTTATTCACTTGTTGCACTAATTTTCTCTCTTTCTCAAATTCAAACATATCTACAATTTTTTGAATAAGCTATGATATTTCAAAAATAAGCTTTAAAGCATCACCATAATGACAATGGGAGAAGTGAGTATATAGCAACAAAAACGTTTTCATATCTAAATTATGTCTACCGAATAATGTGAATTTAGTTGTTTGTTCGAAACTTATTCCATCACAATAAATTTATTATCATACAGCTATGTTGTAGTTTTTTGAATCAAGAATAATTCACAGCTAATTTTAAACATATAGGAAACAAAATCTATACCAATATTTGACCGCTGCAAATATTCTTCGGATTTCTTCTTGAGAAGACTTTTGCCAGGTTTTGGCATTGGCTTTACATATCCAATTCTTGCTAATACTGCTTCAGCTGCAGCTCGTTTTGCAAGTTTTTTATTGGGTCCGATACCCTCGCAGCGAAGACCATCATCACAGATCACCTAACAAAACTTATAATACACTGATATAAAAACTTAATTAATGTAGATTCAAATAGATAATATGCAGAGGAAACCTCCATCACAAATTCTTTATAACGACTTTGCCCGCGCTCAGCAATAAGTTGAAATTTCGGCTCATTTTGTTTTCGAGCTTGCATAATTTGCATTAGACGACTGACTGGGTTAATTTGATGACCATATTCCGGATTCATTTTCATATCCTAAAATTTGAAATGATCATAGTAAAAATAGTCTACGATTATTAAACTCGGAATGCATTGTAGAATGCAATGAAATACAAAAATTGAAAAAATGAGAATGCATGCATTTAAGCAAAGATTAATTTTTGCGTAATACTAATGAGAGAAACTAAGCAATTCTCAAAACCTAAGAAACATATTTCAACAATTTACGGCACGCTGTAATGACAACTATAAAATACCTTGCTAATCGTCTTTCTTTTAACTTCTTTTGGCGCTCCAATTTTTTTCTGCGATTTCAACATTGCAGCAGCAATGAAAATTGGAGAAGATTCTAGAAAAATAAATCAGTATTCTAAAGGTGCATTTTTGAGTCATAATTTTTGAAAGCAATTTTTTTCTAGCAGATAACAAATAAATAGCGACTAACCAACAGACTTTAATTTAGTTAACATTAACGAACAAGCATTCTGCTTCGCAATTTTCTTACTACTTCCTTCACCATCCGCGGAGATAACCCGCTCTGCCGAAATAAGCTTACAGCGTAATAAGTAGTGTCTGTCGTGAGCTGGTCCTTCTTCTTTTAAAACCTATAAAAATTAAAGAATTCTTTAAAAATTAAGAAAATTTGAGGACAGTAGGAAAGGAGATGAAATTTAATAATGAATACAACGGAATGATAAAAGAATAAAATTACAAAAGAAAAAAGGCTACAATCAATTATATATTTCAACAATTTATGGCACGCTGCAATGACAACTATAAAATACCTTGCTAATCGTCTTTCGTTTACAATCAATTATGAAGTTATTCGTCAGTAAACTACTCAATTTCAAAGACAAACTCTTGAATTTTAGTGGTTTCCGAACACGAGATATGTGATAGAAGTATGAAAAATAAGATAGAATAATTTTTAAGGATTTATAAAAGTTAAAAATTACAAAATTTATTACCAAAAACTCGACATTCATGCGCATATGCAGAGCACATTCATGTATTTGAGATATTGAAGATTTTGGTTTGCCATTCCATGCCGTTGTGATAAGTGACTTGAAGCTATCGCTTTTGTTATTTTCGATTTCAATTGTAGACAATTCTGAACCTGAACAAAAACATTTCTATTCTTTCCATTAAGTTTAAATTTTTATTCAATCTAATAGTCTGATGAAGATAAGAGATGTTAAAGGAATGAACACAAATTTGAATCCAACGAATACATCAACTGTACAAAACAAGGAAATAATATTAAAATATCATAATAGTTACTAAGGCTGCCAGCTCTATCTGAACCTCATGGTTAATAACTGATTGCAAGTAATTTAACGAAACAGTGAATCTCTCAGGATTAGAAGAAAATCTTAGTTGATTAAATTAACAAATTCTACAAAATCTACTAATGATGGCTATTTTATAAATAATTTCATCTGCCTAAAAATAAACATCTTGTTTCAATCCGAAGGCGAATGTAGGTGAGACACATTACAAGTTCCGTTTGTTTTTTTAATTACAAATAAACCCTTATCATTCTTTGGTCCATTCGTTTTATTTTTTGATCGTGTTTCCAGTGTAGCCAAATAAGGTCCAAGATAAGAAAGAGCCTAAAAGTGCAGTAAATATTCATATACAATATGAAATATTCAAAGAACATTTAAAATGAAACATGAAAAGTCAAGCATAGCTTAATTTTAAACAAATAAATTCCACCTCATTCGCAGCGCTGTTTTTGGCTCTCTTCTTCGTTATTCCCTTTCCAACAAATTCTGGGAAATCTTTACTCAGTATCAAACGTACCTGAAATTCAATTGAAGAATCTGAACTCGAACTGAAAATCCTAAGCTATTTATTAAATAAATATTTTTCATCCTCATGCATAATTCAATTTTTTAAAAATGCTTTACCGAATTACAACCAAGTCTTATTTTCTTTAAAATCAGGCTTTCACGAAAACAAAACAATCCCAAAAAATCGCAAGAAAAAAGGAAAGGTTCAAAATTTACTTCATGAAATTGTGATTGTGATTGGTAACGTTGAAAAAATGAGAATCGTGAAGATATCATTGTATTTTGTGGCTGCATAATAACTGGTATCTGCTGCAATACTGTAGGGACACGTGGTTGTCCAAATATTATTCTAGGCGGTGGAACAATCAAAAATTGCTCGTTAATCATTGGTATAAAAGGAGGTCTTATTAACGATCTGCAATTAGTTGCACAGTAACTGATAAAAATACCTAAACTATTAGGGAACATATGGTTATTTTCATAATAAAATTTGTTTACAAAAATCATGCAGCTAGATCTGCTTGATAATCACGGGAAATTACTTTGAACTTTGCGAAATTAAGTTAAAAAAATAATTATTATAACGAAACAACTGGATAACCAACTGTATTGGCAAATGAGTTATCGGATATGATGGCGTTGAGCGTACTTGCACTACTTCGTCAATAAATTTAATCTCAACTCCAAGTCGTCCTGCGATATATCTGAGTAAGACTATTGGATTTTGATAATCTGAAATAAAAAAAATTTTTTACAGCTGCTATAATTCGGAAAGTGTTCACTCTAATGATTAAAAGGATATATTCAAATATTGTTTTATGAAATGGTAAAGAAATATTTTCTTTTATAAACAAATTATTCAATAATTTGATTGATATTGAATATAAGAATAATTGTAATAATAAGTAAATCACAAAAATCTCATAATTTTACCAATAAATAATTAAAATATATTTCGGATGATAAAAATCCAAATCCGTGCAATGAAAATTTAGCATCCTTCTAATAACCGTTAATCTTACCACTTCTGATTTTTTTTGAAGGAACCTTATCTGGTGGTTTAGGTAAAGTGGTTCCATTTAAGGCAATTTCAGCGGCCGACTGTTGTGCTTTCTTGATAGACGCTCCCTTGCCATAAAATACCTGCAAAATTTCTACAAGAATTTAGAAAAAAAAGAAACGGCGCAAATAAGAATGAGCAAGTATTCAACAATGCAGCTAAATTAGATAAAAACAAACCTGATTGGGAGTAAGTACAAGTGAAACAGTGAACTGTTTTTTGTGAGCTGGTCCACTTTCGTCCATGAGCTTATACTCATGCCTAATCTGAATTAATTTCCAACACTGATACTTACTTATTAATCACAAATTGCAAAAGCGAATACTTATTAATCGATAAAACTACCTCAAAATTCTATAGAAATACAGATGCGGTCCGAAAACAGTTTCATTGATATTTTATTTAGAAATTATCTCTTTTTAAAATCAATATTATAACTTTCAGACTAAAGTATACGCAAATTTGATAGTAATCCAAACAGAATCTAACTTTATTGTAGCGAGCGAGCTCTGCAATGCGACACATTGGAGTCCTCTGATGATTTTCATCAATTTGTGAATAGTTATATACATACTTTGTAGGAGATACTTCCTGTTCTAAAAAAGAATCATTTGTAAATTCTAAGTAGTATATTTTACAGATAAGCGTCTATTAGAATACAATCATTTCAAAGTGAATATTTCTTATTTTGAAGTAAGCAAATACGAATGATGCATAGAGTGGATCTTTTTTCCAATTTACCATTATCTAACATGATGCCCAAACGAACAACAAAAGTTACGAATGTTTGCTATAATTATAGTTTATAAGAACCTGTAAAGTGTAATCCCCACCACATCTCCGGATGAAGCATTGAATCATCACTAGCAGTGCCATTTATTAGACGCTGCATAACTGCTCCCTTCATGCAACTGTAGACTTGAAATGAGAATTGTTTTCACAAACAACCTGAATATAAAAAGCAATGATAATCTACTGCCTAAGTCATCAATGTGATTAGACTTATTTAAAAAATGTTAGAAAATAGTTGTATTGAGAGCACTTTGAATTCCGAAAACAAGGTTAATTTCTGCATTCAAAAAATATAAATTTCATTAACACCAACACAACGTAGAACTATTAGATAGATAAAAGTACCAGTTTAGAAGCTTGATTAAAATACATTGCAATCAAATAATATTGCAATTCATGTCAAACATTTCTGTTCAAATTTTTCAAAGACTATCCGTAAAGAAAGCAGTTTTAGACTATATTTAAATAAATTTATATATATATATATATATAAAAGGAATCAAAACTGATGGGAGATATTCCATATCTAACTCTCTATGAATTTGGTATCATTTTGTATTTTTTGTAATTTTTTTATAGAATCTTTGGAGTCCCTGCACTTCACTTCTTTCCACCAATTACAATAACAATGCATGCCATAACCGATCAACTCATTTAGATAACATCTATCCACACACTTGAAATAAGAAAATTTAAATTCATCACCCCAATATATTAAACCTAACGTAAGTTATATACTTCTTAGTCCCAATTTTAATCATTCAATCTTTTTTCACTTTACTTTATATACCCAGTGATACCAAAATTATTCTTCGATTTTCCATAAATAGGGATCCCGAAATTTATCCTAGCTAAAATCCTTCACACTTTCAGCTCAGTTTGCAGATCTTGAAAAAATTCATAAATATCGCATATCCAAATAAATTAACAATTCAAACCTGCATGGCAGATAATTTCACATCTCAGCAAAGATGACGGAGAATATGTAAGGAAAACATTTTTTAAATTTCACGGTATTTTGAACAGATTAATGAGACTTAAAAAAAATAAGCCTTATTTACTACAGTCACAAATGCAGAGTGAAAAGCGGATGGATATAGTAAAAAGCATCGTGAACAAATTTTGCCATAAGATTATCAGGATTGCTTTTTCAAGGAATTGAATTAAAATTGTTTCCTTTCTTCCTCGTCAAATATTCTAAAAGAGCAATGATACTTCAATGGAAGAAAACAACTGCGATGAGATTTATTTTATGGACATGAATGTAAAGAGATCACATATACATAATACAAATGAAAAAAAAAATCACGTAAAACAAAGCATGTGTTTAAAAAAAGGCAACACAACAGTAACTGTGACAGCCTATTACAAAATGAACAGAAAATGCTGGTAGGTTTATGAGTGAAATAACAAACAAATGACAATATTCATTAAAACCAAAACAATAAAACTTTCGACTGTCTGTACCACTTAGTGTTCGCTTAAATAACGTCTTCCAGCCTCTGATGTACGAACGCTGAAATAAAACTAATAACAAGAATTTATATACTCTATTTTATAGAATATATAAATCAATACGGTGAGAAATGTAAAAACATTTCAAGAATAGCTGAAACTTGTGACGATTATATTAATGTTTGAGCCAGTATTGTATCTCATTCTTTTTCCCATTTCCCCATAAACTCGAACTGAACATAGATCTTGTAATATCTAAAGAGCATCGATTTGCAACTGAAAATGCACTGCAAGCGTTTTTATCGCTCTATTCAAAATGATTGAACAAACTTATCAATACCAATATGCTGCATTCATAATTGAGAAATTTAAAAATTGGAGAAAAGTTTACAACAACTAGTTGAATTTAGAAGACTGGATCAAAAACAAATAAGCAATTAAATATGCTGCATCTTCTTTGAAATATATTTAAAAAAAAAGAAAAAACAGAAAGATTTTACTAACCACTGCTGTAGTAAATATTGCGCAGCCTGAATTTGTTCTCGAGTACCAGATATCGTTATGATGCGATCACCACCATTGTCACGATGGGGTTCAACTTCGATTTGCGCTCCCGACTCTTCACGCACTCGGTTGATCCGTGAACCACCTTTACCTATTATGGCGCCTCCCAGTTCATCCGGTATTGTAACCTAAATATTATATGATAAAGAATATGGATGAAAAACAAATATCAAATCGAATCTTACGAGAATTTAAAAAATGAGTGTTTTCTATTTTGAACTATTTATTCAAAGCCTATCAAGAAATCAATCAATTAATAGGCGTATAGCAATTTAGTAACTACTTTTATACAAATATTAAAAAAAAGATTTGTTTGATACTTGCATATGATAGAATAGAATGTTTGCATATAATCTCATAAGAGAATTTATTTGATAGCCAAATACAAGGAAAAAAGTAAAGAATCTATTTGATAAAATCATTTGACTGTTGATGAACACTAAGATGACGAATAATATTTCTAACGCTATCAATTTTGGAAAAATTAACAAAACCTCAGTATTACTCAATCATATCATGTATTTCGAAAAATAAATCTTAAGAAATCATGTTACGTCAGTTGTTTCCACCTGTGTGGTTTGCATAGCTGGAATTGGTGAATAACGTCCAATCATATCCCTCATTCCACTATAACGATCATCTCTTCCTGGATATCGTGAAGGGATCATGCCACTACCAAATCCATACTCTCTTCCTCGACCTACACGTGAGATAAAATTTCGATCAGGAACATATCCACCATAATCGCTAATCATATCTGGATCATAATACATCGGATCATAGGGTCGAACAGGTCCTTTTATTGGGATCTAAAAATTGCAAGAATGATATATTCGGAGCATTTCAAATGTATCTATTATCGTAAGGACATAATTAATTTGGAACATTTATTAAATATCAACTTTTGCCGGATGAAATCTGGTTGACATTACAATAAATTTTACCTCTTTTAGCACATCGATGATAATATTGATACAGTCAATAATTTTTTCCACTTCACCATTTAGCAGTACTATTCTTTCAGTAGACTGTGGAGCACAGCGTGAGAAAACCTGTTAATTTTTAATGGTAAGATGTTGTGAGGTTAATTCTTTTCAGTTTCTCATATGAAAATTTTATTCTTATTTTCATTATAACTTTCCTTTTATTTGAATAAACCACAAGTTTACAACATGACTCTGCAAAAATACTGAAATAAATTGTCAACTCTAGAACACTAAGTACGATTTTCAAAATGAATTAGATTCAGAAAAAAAAAATTTGAGATGACTGAATAGTTATGTAAGTATTTTCTTATTCCCGAACATGCAAGCAAATGAAAATTCTTGAATTTATGACTTCAAATTTTAATGCGACATTGCAAAAACAAAAATTTTTTTTATGGATAAATGTAATTCAATTTCGTAACAATTTCATCAGTAGCGAACGCGCAGCATACGTGTGCTCGAGTTATACATACACCATAAAAATGAAAACGAATAATAGGACCTTAAGTTGTGCTCCAGTTTTTTCGCGAAGTTCCTTTATTCGTGACCCACCACGGCCAATAACAGCACCAGCATGAGATTCATGCACTAAAACTTTCATTTCACTATCTGTTCTTTCTGCTTTCTTTCCCCGTCGATCATGGTCGTCTTCACGATTCTGAAAATGTCCGCCATTATTCCTTTGCAACTTCGTTTTTTAGCAAAAAAATTGAACGTATTTTTATCGCAACAATCAGTAAGTTAGAATCCATTAAAAAAGCATCATATTCAACAGTTCCAGCACTCTTAGATCTCTGATTTACAATTGGTTCAACAAACAAGTTCAAAAACTTCTATATGCGAACTTTTTTTGAAACTTGCAGAAATTAATACTTACTTCATCGAGACGTGGTATAATTTCACGTAAACAATTTGCGATGTTTTCCGTTGTAGCAGTGAGTGTCAGCACCCTGAACAGCATGTAGAATACAATTCTGATTAAAAAAGTTCCAAGAAACGTTCTGTCTATATTTAATGATGAAATCATGCAAATTCCACAAATTCATTTTTAAAAAAATAAAAACTTTTTTCAAATTATTGCGCAAAAACCAAACTAGAATATGAAGCCAAGGGCTGAAAGAAAAGATAGTGCTATTTGGAACAAATATGTAATGAAAATCCTTCATTTTTGATCCAAATTGAAAGATATGTGCTTGGATCACTAAAAACTTCAAATTACTCGAAATTTTTAAAAAAATGGCCTCCTCTGCTAAAAAATTTGGGAAACATGCCCCTCCTGCTCTTTGTTGCCTTAGTTAAATATAATGTTCCTAGAATATCATGTTCATACGAAATTTCATACTAAATGATTTTAATAAAAATACAACTAATTAAATGATTTAATTTTAGCATTTCACGATATTAAAAGTGATGCTGAAAACTACTTTTCAAATTTTGTTTTCCATTACCTCAGTTGAACGAAATATCTTTAAAAACTACATAACCTTTAAATATGTATCAAAAATAAGTCACAATACTTAACAGCTAAGAAGGAGAGCATATAAGCAGGCAGGCATGTCACCTATTTTGTAGCAGTAGGTTTGTGAAAGAAATGTGGAAGGTAATTCAAGGTCAGCCTGTTAGAGCTGTAGGTTATTCATCGTGTGGAAGCCCGGTGGCAATAACGGTTGTGGCCCAACGAGTAATCAGTAGTGAGGGCAATGAGTATTTCCAGGATAAATTACCGTTCGGGCGTCTGGCTATCTGGGACGGTCAGGTTCGCGTCGAACTGCAAATGAGCATTAGTTTGGGCTGTGTTCATAATTTCGTAATTCATGTTGCTCAGTCCGCCAACAAAAAGTTTAAGGCCGTTTCACATAAAAGTGGTCTAATAAGTTCCTGAACTTTTCTGAAAGTTCCTGGAACCATGTTCTTTGCACTTGCAAACAGATCTTAATATCAAGAGAAAGAAGGCAAGATCCTGGATAAGCACCGATCCAAAATGCAGTTGCTTGATAAATTAAAGCAGATGAAAACCATCTAAATCTTTGAGAAAATAAATTTCGAATTACTTAAAAAAATTTGCTTTCTAGAATAAAGAATTTTATTACTGTAAGTAATTTTCTCGGTCATAAAGGATAAAGAAATCGAGTACACTTTTCTCATTACCCAACCTCAAAATTCTTTTTAAATTGCAATTATCCAAGAAATATATATTTTACTTAATTTCCAAACTTTTAGATATTAAAAAGTCAGGTTAATGAAGATGCGCTGATATTATTTTTTAAGCAAATGAGTTTTGGATCAGTGCTTCCAATAACAGGAATTACAGAACGTCGAAAAAAAATTATAAATACGAAATGAAGCACTATGGAAGCTACCAAATGGTAGTACCTCAGATCGGAGGCGTTTGATATTCTCGCCTCCTCGGCCTATTATACCACCAGCTCCACGACTCGTCACCACTAACCGTAGTTCATATTTACCGTTCGCTAAGGCTTCCTCATAGCTATCCATTCGTGTTCGTTTATTTCCACTTCCAAACCGATCTCCTCCAGAACGTTTCATCTCTTTCCCTTACCCGCTCCAGTAAACTGCGAACAAATCTGAAATACAATCTACAATATATGTCTTCGGGAAAAGTTAAAGTGGAGTTCATACCATATCGTTTTCTTATAATAATGAAAATAAAAAGTCCTTCACTTGGTAAAACTTCTAAAATCATAATAATTCCTTTCATAGTTAATTCGTAGTTTATCATATACGGTTTTTCTCATTTAATTATACATCTTCCCGCTTCACAAAAAAGAAAAATTAAGACCTAATGCATTTAAGCGGACGATATTTTAAATTTATGTTCATACAACATGCTGTTACACTTACAATAATTAAATGTTATTCTGCAAGATCAACAAAACAATCAGAGAGAATAAGATTTCTTAAATACAGAGAAGCACTACAGGTTTTTCTTCATTACGGAAATAATTGTGAAGTATAAACACAAATCACAAACTCCCTTCTTCAACTTCATTCCATTCTATTCACATCTTAGTGAAAAAAAAGATGCAAATGTCGAATAAGAAAGATGAAAAGTTGTTTTGCATTAGGCGAAAATTTTTCATTTGAAATAAACATATCATGAAGTAGAGAGATCAGGAATTCCCTTTTGCATTATCTTTCCCTCGAAATTTTCCTAGCGGTATCACCCGTAACGCACCCTCTCTTCAGATTCTATAAGTTTGCGCATCAGCACAAAATACATCTCACAAGAAAGGAAAACAAAAAACAATAACACAACACAAAATTAAATGATTAGCGTAGCCTAGCTACAGTACTATTAATATCTCTTTGCACTACTGTTCAATTATTCCCCACAGTCCTATAGTGCAAATATTTATTTCCCGCTAAATTTGCAATTTCGTGCTAACTAGAGAGAAATCAAGTGTGAATTTTAATGCGAAAAGTTATTTTCACTGATCATAAGAATTCAGTGGAAATTACTCACAAGGCAGATATATATTGGCGTTATAGGAAGGATGTTTTTGAAGCGCTGTATGAAGTTTGCGTCATATAAATTAAACTCCCATTTTTTTGGCATTTTTAATTTTGTTCTATATTGCATCAAGAATGAGAATCTCTCATTTGAAAATTCTTCATCCCCAAAACAAAAGAAATGAATAGTTTGCGACAAATTCTTTATTAATATTTCGTTAATGTGATGATTTACTAATAATTCTAATATTCTTTGATCAGGAATCGAATAATTAGAACTGCTTTATATCTGAAAGATTTGATAAAAGAGTATTCTTTAAACTATGCAAATATACAGTTAATAATTTATATGAGCAAGCACATAAAAGGATTGACAACAATGACTGAATAGTTAGATTACTTGCTTGCTTCTGTAATCATCCATAGGTTGTGATGTTTTTCTCAATCTGCTCGAGTGATGAATGGTTGATAACAGATCAAACGATTTAATTAGTTGCTGATTAAATTAATATAAATAGTCTAAAAAGAAGTTTGAGCTGATAATCAGTGTTGGTTAATCATGGGTACCATCTCAAACCATTTATCTGGATTCTTTCTCTATTAAAGAAAGTAGGGTTTCATGGCTCAGTCGACCAAAGATACATGACAATATGATTGTTGAACTATAATTTTGCTTGCCGGATTTCCAGGAAACCAAATGTTGGTACTAAGCAAATGACTAACATTTGCAGATGGCATATTTAGTTTCAAAGAAAGGCTTAAGATTGAGAGATTTTCTATCTCTCCGGTTTCTGAAATGTTAGAAACGAAAAAGTTGCTGATTTGAAAATTTTCAGGAACCGACAAACTGCGAGGACATATTCCATCATCCTTGCATAATTTATCTTTTTTTATCTCTCTTATTCTACTAATGATTAATTTACTCTTTGATGCACAATCCAGCCGTCAAGATGCAATACTTAAGTGGAAATGAATGCATTTTTTTTTCTGCTCCTTCTCTCTTGAGAAACTATTTCAACTAAGAAAGCTTCAAAATTAAAAGATTCAATGCAATACTTTTGAATGTCATATGTTTGTCAAATAGAGCATTTTCAAATAATTTCCGTATAGTGACAATTTATTAACATAATGTTATGTAATAGCAATCTATTAATTTAATTGAAAGAAACATTTTTTCATTTTTTTTTTATATGTTCTGATCAGAAGTTAAACATTCATGATAACGAATAGGATATTAGATCGAAAAGCAGAACGAAAACGGAATAAACACGAAATATCTCGAAAAAATTTTTATCTTCCGGAAAGAGCACGAGAAAACTCATCACTGAAGCAATAAGAGTTTAAAAATTATTATTCGAAAATAAACAAACTAAATATTCATAAATTGAATGATTATTTAATGCATCAATTGCAGTCGGCTTATCGTAACTGCATAAAAATTCCTTCATCTTTTTGAAAAAAAAAAAAAACGAAGTCTTAGCAAGAAAATCAGCAAATAACGATCAAGATAACCGAAAGAATCAGAAAAAATGAATAAAATTAGTGTTTCTTATCAGTTATATTATGGGACAATTAGAATCTTTAATTTAAAATTTGCATCCGCTCACCATCCAGAAAAGTATGAAGATTGAATACGAGCAAAGTTTGGATTTATGCATGGCATTTCGACTATAGTAGTTTCTGAACAAAATAGTTCACATTTCCCTTCATCTGCAGTACAGTGCTGAAATGTGATTGTGTTCAACATTTTGTATATTATCAGATACAGTAACCTTAATCACTAAGGTGAAGTTAGTTTTTTCCCCAATATATTGATTACCATTATCAGGATCGGAAAGTAAGCAGTTTTAATAATATATCTGGATTTTAAAAAGGAGTGAAGCATTGCAAAGTAAAAGGCAAGTGTGCAAAAACTTGAAAAATATGCATACTACGAATGATGTTATATATTCTTTAAAATTACGAACAAATTAGTAAGAAGTATGCAACAGATAAATATATATCAAAGTTTGGATGGTTCAGAATAAACACTTAGAGCTTCAAAAGCTGAAGGCATACAAAGTTCAAAGACTTCAAAAATTGCTTTATAAATCCAAAAGCAAAACATTCTAAACACTTTAATATATTTATTGATCGTTACTATTTGAAACGAAATTTGGAAAATTTGATTTCCGCAATCAATATGAAGCATTTCAGAAACTGGTTGAAATCGACTACGATTCTGTTAAAACCAATGTTCATAAAACGGATAGTTTCATGTGTAATTTATACTTCAATGCAGCATTTCCTACATATTGGCAGTAACGGATTTAGAATATTTGTTCTAGAAAAAAATGTCCATGAAAAGCCTGTTGTTGTATCACAGCTATTATTTTATAAATGCGACATTTGGCACTTGACTATTGCGTTTTCTTATCGATGGTCATATCTTCTAAAACAGAATGTGCTGATCAAAAATTATTTCTTTATTCGAAAAAAGACAAAAACTTGTATATATGATAGTTAAAAAGTATCTAGAAATACTGTCGCAGATTTATTTTCATAACTCATAGGCGTCATATGGATTTGAAGAGATGAAATATGTCAATAAATAAAATGATAGATATAACTTTCGAAAAAAAATTATAGAAACAATGATCTCAACATTTTTTAAGTGTTACTCATAGCAGAGGATTTTGAAAAAATCCATAGAACATGTAAAAACAGGAGATAATTTTGTTTTTCAGAATTGTTCTAAATGATTGCATATCGATAACGAACCACAATTCAGTTTGAATATCAAGTATAATTAAAGGACAGGAGTAGTCCATAACATTATTGGAGAGCAGTTCATTAGCCGATGGGCTAATGTCAATATTTAATACATATACTTCATTTGGAAAAAGCATTATCTATTAAGTGTAAAGACGTTAAACTCGTAAGTTGCTTTCTCAGATGATATGATAAAGAAATTTGTCAGATTTGTTGCTCGTTACTTCTTTATTTTTGTTTGGTTTTTTTATTTTATTCCAAATTCGCAAATAAAAATTGACAGTTTATAGTAATTGATGTTATAAATTTTACAATCATATATGATCTACAATCAGTTCGCAATCATTGTTTACATATTCATGTAGCAAGCATATTATATATAAGACAATAACAACGATGATAATGGAGTATCACGATCATTAAGATCTGGTATAGGCATCTCTGCAATATGATCATTATTGCACTGAGGATGACGAAAGCATAGAAAATTTTTTAATTTCTTTTATATAGATGACGAAAGTGAAAATATCTGTCATTTACTCTGTAAATGTTCAATCCTCTAGAAAAATTAAAATGAAATCATTTTTTTTTCATCGCTAAATGTTCAATTCTCTAAAATGAAATCATTTTTTTTCATCAATGTATTAAATTCACTTTCTACAATCAATGACATGGTATAATTATCGTAATTATAGCAATAACAATATAAGCAAATATAATATATCTGTGAAATACATTTAATGGAAAATAATTAATTTTGTTGAAATAGATATAAGCGTTTCGTTTTCAGCTATGATTTCTTTTCTTTTTACTGTCTCTTCATTTCTCAAACGTTCATCAACCCTTAATACTGCAGTTCTGGACTCTGTTATAGTTAGCTGTAATATGTTTCATCAAATTTACAATTTTAAATGAACCATACATTGACAGACAAGAATCATTATCTAAATCATTATAAGAATCATTATTCCATTCTTATTTTCTCTTATTTTATTCCAGTGCCGATTCATAAGCCATGATAACTGTTCATGTGTTGATATTTTGTATTCCCTTCTTCGTTATTAACCATGACTTAATCGCATCTAGCCTAATTTTCTAATTTTCTAAATGAATTATTTTAGTGCAGGCAAAAAATGAAGTTAGAAATTTTTGAGTATGCTTTTTCTCCATTTTTAATAATGCTACTGTATTTTATGAATTGTTTGTTTGTCCGAATGTATTTTATTAATATTAATTTTTTATCGATATCATTTCACTTGATTAATTTAAAATTACGGGACTTATGATTCAGGATTAACACTGGCTGTTCTTCATTATGTTACAAAGACTTTTTTTTTATATGTAACAGCTTAAAAATAAATAGATAATAAATCGGTCAGCTTTCTGAATATTCTTATACTGCTATGATAATTATCTGTTGTATATCTTTTGATTGCTGAAATTTTTGACTTTAATGTAAGCCTAGCAATTAGCTGAGCCATAAGTGTAGATAGAATAAGCTAAGAATAATGTATCCATGGATCAATTGCTTGACTATACTGTAATAGATGCATTAAAAATTGTACTTGAACACGAAGTATCTTAAGTGACATAACACTACGATACTATGACACTTTCTCAATCGGGTAACTATCGCAAGCAACACAATGAAGGAAAAAGTAATAATAGCCTTCTTCAGTTGCATTGTAGAATGAATCGCCGGTAAGAGTCTTCCTTTATTCGTTCTCGTTTTCTCGTTACAATTGAAACGTTTATCATTTTCAGTTGGGACAGAAGGAAGAAGACTTTCAGCAAATTGCTATTTGTGACCCTCGACATTATGCCTACATTCTATCCACTTCTTCCGTCATACTCTATAGTTTACCTCTCTCCTCTGTCATTGTCATGCAATCTCAAAATTTCTCATTTTAAAATCTTTCCTTTCCTGAGATTTCTATTACAAATGATGCTCTCGCAATATTCAATTACCTTACCCTTTAAAAGTAATTAGTATTTTTCGCAAATGAAATGTGAAACTTTGCTCAGTTTGGACCTTACTTCTTGGAATAAATTATTGTCTAGCAGTCTTTGCAATTTAACTTATTGCTTAGCAGTCAGAAATCATTTTTAAATTTTTGCTTTATTTTTGTTTTCAAACATACCCATTAATTTATCCGGTTTTCAATCAGAAAAAAAAAAACTGATGTAAATGTTGTTGCTATTGCTATTTATTCATTGGAAGAATTATTTTCTTGGTGATTGATCATATTTCATAGTTAATTTATATTATTATTATTCTTTAACAATAGAGATAATAAAGTTATTTAGAAGCATAAGAAAATAAAACAAATTATTTAGTGTTATTACTGATAGCTTCATTTTTTACACATCTATAATCAGAAAGCGATCAGATGACAGCAATAGTAATTATACGAATTGGAAAATCTCTATGTTAATATATATATATATATATTATTGCAATAATGATAATTTTAATATGAATGAGTAAGTAATACACAACTAAAAAAGGACTACAATTTTAGTAAAGGAAATTTGAGAACGCCGTCATATTTTGCTACTTTTTTCTTCTTCATTTTCAAGGACTTGTTCGCTTTTCTTCTTTATTAATACTTCGTAAGTCGAGATCTGCTTATTAATCAGAAATGTCATGTTACTCACATACATTTCATTGATTCTCATTTTTGTGTGATTTAATCAATATCGCTCAATTCATAAAATTGTTATGAGACTAATTCCATATACTTTTAATAATAAATGTAAGTTAAATCGAATGCTCTCTCAGTTCGAAAAAAAACAGGACGAGAAAATTATTGTTGTTACCCATTGAAGTTTTTTTACATTTATTGGTTTTCATCTTTTTGCTTCCTGCGTTTTTCTGATATTTCTTGCTCAAATTTTTTGAAATGAAAGAAATGATATTAAAATTGAGCGTGAAACATAGAGATCTTATAATTTATAATTCTTTTTTATATTGAATAGAATTTCGGCTATTGCTTATAGCATTTGCATAGATAAATGACATATACATGAAATAAGAATAATTTCTTGATCGAGTTAATTTAGACAGTGAGACTTTCGATTTAATAAAAATTTTCATAATGCCTCATTCATAATTTCCGGTTTAAGAAAATGAGAAAAATGAAATAGGACTAGTATCGAAGTGAAGGAAATTCCGATAAAATTTAATTACAAAGATGACCTGTCATACATTATAATGCTTTAATTGATTCTACATTTTCAATATTCCTCAGCCCCTTTAATTTTTTCGTTTTAAAATTTCAAAAGTTTCTTTCCCTTTCGAAATAAGCAGCATAATGCTTTAATTGGTTCTAAAGCTATTCTATAATGTCAACTTCATCATAGGAATCAGTCTATTGAATGTATTTATATTTATCAATTGCAGTTTTCTACTGACATTAAAAATTTTCATATAAAATTATATTTAATTTCTTCAGTTAAAGTTAATTTTGTTCTGCTGCAGAAAAAAATTTATTATTGTTATGAATGAAGAAATGATCGAAAGTATAAATGTATGTGTGGATGGACATTCATTTCATTAAAAATTTAAGTGGATGCAACGACCTTTCACCAAATATTTTCATAATTCATTATCAATTACAGATGCGATAAACTCATCAAAAGTGATATATGAGTTATGAAATGTGAGAAAATGACTACCAAAGCCTTTCTGACCTATCGAAGTCGTTCCCGCAGTTATTAATTTAGCCATGCTCTTTTGACCTTTTTTGTATTTCTCTTAAATATGAAAAGATGTATTGTTAACAGTACAACATTATCAATACATCTTCAGCAGGAAAACTGCTGCTCTCTTTTGAATTATGTGCGATAAACTTATTGATTATTGGCCAGAAAAACTTCTTAGATATAAATGAGACCAATAAATTTTGTTTTTCCTCCTCTTTTACTTTTTTTCTTCTTTAGTTGGCCTTTTTTCTATTATGCTTCTTCGAATTTATTGTCTAAAATCAAATTATTTAAATAATATAATTCTCACCAAATTAAAATGCTTAGTTTTTTTTTTAGTTTTTTCGTATAACGCTAATTATTTGTTTGCCACATCTAGAACAAATCATTATTGCCCATCAGTCATTTTTCCTATAACTAGCTTAGATTTCTTCCTATCTCACTTATCCTTCATATCAGAATCACAAATATTGGAGAGATGCAGCAATTTACTAAACTGTAAAAAAAATTCTTTCATTTAATGAGTATTTTTTGGTTTTCTAGCAAACTATAATTCTATCCTGCTTATCCAAACCGTTTGATCTAAAAAATCTTTATTTAATCTAAAAAAATCTAAGAGGCATAAAATAGCAAAGAAGCTTTATTTTCACAAAATCAATACCTTGTTATCAGAAATGGTGTCTTTATTCACATGACGATTAAATCACTCTTCACTTGTACCAAAACATTACAGTAATATCTGAGTAAGTACAGAAATATTTAATGTCAAACGAATCTGACAAATTAAATTACACCAGTGAAAGCAATAACGAATTTCCATCAGTTCTTTTGAGATTTAGCTCGCTTTGCAATACGTAATGATTTATTTGCGTGTGATATAGTTTGCATTCGAAATAGTTTAGCCCCATTTGAAGTATCTTTCATTTTCATCTCCAAGTTTTAGGTAAAATGTTTCGTGCTGTTATATCAAATCCATATTCTGGATAGCAATATCACGTTTGATAATTTGCGTTCAGCAAGTTTGAAGGATAGTTCTTCACTCTTACAGGATAATAATGTAAATAGATATACTTTGATAATTCTAATTTTGATAAAATTCTGACTAAATTAATCGCTGTGAATTATATAATTTTAATTAAAAAAATAATCGCATTAACTTATAAAATAAAAATAATTAAATATATAATGAAATCACGAAGACAAGAAATACATTACAAAATAAAAAGATCGGACAACGTAGATATCCTGTCCAATCAAATTTAAGCTTGCTTATTTTATCTTTTTGCTCAAAGTGCGTTAGCCGGATTCTCCATTAGCAATAGTTATGCGAAATTGTAACCTGTAACGACTCAATAAGATCATAATAAAGCACAATGAATTAGAATAGAAAAGAATACCCATTGAAAGTTTACTCTTTCACACCTATATACTTAAAATTTCTGAATAGTAGTGCCAACTGTAGATGCAAAACTTTTCTTAAAGCTTTGTTTAAACAAAAAAAATTTCGTTTTCAAGGATAATATCATATCACAAATTCTGTGATCATCTAAACAAATGAAATTTTACTTGCTCAACTCAGCTTCATTTTACCACCGCTTCTGTATGGTACAGCGTAGATTTTAGTTTGTCTAAATTGTGTTTCACTTTAAGAAATGTTCTTGAAGACTAGAAGCTATGAACGTAATTTCAGAATCAATTTAGCTTTCATTTATTAAGAAATGTTGAAAAATTAATGCTGCCTGAAGCGCTATACATATATTAAATGAAATTCTTTGATTAAATGTCCTGAAATGTTTTTAAATATGCGTGTTCTCGATGTAAACATTAAATAGTTATAGATAAAATAGAAATGCGCTTGTTAAATGATATGCATATTCATATCTATGCTTCGACTTAATTTTCTCTTTTATCAGCAACTACAATTCGCAGAAAACGAAATTATAATTAGAACTTAAAAATTGTATTCGCAGAAAAAAGAAAAAAGATTTGAAATGCTTCTGAAATATAGCTTCTTCAATCTTTTATGCTCCTTATGGCTCGTCTTATGCAAATCATTTGAAGTAAGTCATTTACACATGATTTCCTGTTTAATCTAGGAATTAAGCTATAATCTATGAGACGAATAATATTATTTTTTGCAGTACTATCAGTACTATTCTTTCTTCAATTTGATATCAGTACGAATGTTTAAATTTAATTTAGTCTGATCTCTCATTTCTTCATTGTAGCACTGAGATTAAGAGTTTGAATAAGCACCAGTAAATTGTTAAAGCAGTTAGAAAAAGTGAAATTTTTGTTTGGAAATATGAATCATAATGTTAGAATTCTAATCAGCCTGTAGAACTTCTAACTGACTGGCCGTAGATTAGCATTATCGCAAAATATCATAGAAGTGAAAATCTTCGGGAAATTTTATAATTTTTATTTACAAGCTTAATTTTTTACCATTCGAGTAATCATATCAGCACTGAGAATATTGGAAAAATTAAAAGATGTTTGCTCAAGACATATAACTAAAATCTTGTTTATTTTGACCAGCTGAATTTTTCAATTTTCAAAAAACGAAGATTGGGGATAGTTGAAATGATAATTAGAGATCGTCTCTCTGCATCTTCTTATCTCAATAATCAATAATTATTATGGAAATATGTGGCAGAAAATCTTTCATTCTTTTCTTGAAATTAAAATTGATTTTGCTTATTTCATATATCTAAAAATGTTAATAAATTGCTGAATAGGTCAAGTTATTTTTAATTCGAGACAGTTATTTCTCCCTTTCTAAATCTATTAAATTTTTAAATTTATTTTCGAAAATCTAACAGAAATAATAAATGCTGGCACTATACAAAATTGAATTCGTGTGTTTTAAAAATATTGTACTCCCAACTACTTTTTGAGAAATGAACAGATTTAAAAAAGAAGAAATAATGAAGATAAAAAAAGAAGGAAAAAAATGTGCATTAAAATTTGTCCTTAAATTATTGTCATTATTGAATCCGATCTATGACGACAACTGAGTTAATACATCTACATTTTATTTTATACTCACTAATTATTTTCTTTATTCATTTTACTCAGTAAGTAGTAATCGAACTAATCTTATATTTATTGCAGAAAGACTTCACGAAAGAAATAGGTAATGATTTAATTGGATCTCCGGAAATAAAATGCAATCCAGACACGATTGAATTGGCATTCAAGACCAAACAAGAATTTCGAGGTAAAACTGGTAGCCCATATCCAGTAATTTCTTCTTTAATTTGATATTATTTTATTCATTTCTCTTATCTATTTCCATGCCTATATATTTGTTCCTTTACTATTTTTCTATCCTTTTATTATGCTTGATTGAATTTTCATCTCAAATAATATTGAAATATTCAATAAAATCTTTTTTTTTTTATTTTGTTACCTTAATATGTAGCTGACATATAATGTTAATTGCCAGTTTTGTCGATTGAATACCAATCCAAACAAAGTTAATTATTAGAATGTTTACAAATATTCGCTTGGCAAAAAGTCGCAGATTATTTAAATTGTTATTTAGGTAAAATATTTGTAAAAGGTCACTACAGCAATCCAAATTGTCGAGTTGATTATAGCAAGGCAATATTAGATAACAGAAATCTAGTACGTGGTATTACATTAAGTCATGGACAGTGCGATATGAACAGACAACGAATGGTACGGTAACATTTTTATATTAAAACTGAGTATAATATAATTCTCGACTCTCCAATATTTCCACTGCAAAAGATATTCGTTGTTTAACGAAAATTTATTCTTATTCATTTAGTCTTTTACTTTTATAAGTTTTAGATGCCTTGCATTGAATTTTTGTGTGTTTCTCTCTTCAATTATAGATCCAACCCGAAGGCATGCAATTCTCGACAGTCCTTATTATAAGTTTTCATCCGGTAGGTTTATGCTTCTTTGAATTGAATATTTGCTTCAGTCGGAAATTATTTGTATGATTGATAGAATAAAGTTTTTTTAGATTGCAAATTGTCACACCGAAGTTTGATAGTTCGCTATTTATAATCTAAGATACAATAAACTACTTATTCCACCAAAACGCTAAAGATAAGATAAGAAAGAGAAGTAAAGACAAAAGAATGTCAAAAAAGAATTAGAGACAAAATAAAAGAAATAATCTTACTTTAAATATTCGTACGAATATTTCAGATTGAAGTTTAAGACCTTTAATGTTTAGTCTGTAAATTCTATGTAGAACCACAGAGTTGATAAGAGAACTTCTCTTAATTCGGTAAGTCATTCGTTGTGCAATATAGTAAATTTCAGTTATTTATAACAAAACTTGACCGAGCTTTTCACATCAGATGTATGTATCGAGAAATTATACGTGTAGTTTCATTTGGTATAGAAGTGAGGTTTGTTTTTCGCATTTATATGAGATTTCAATATTATCCTCATCTAATTCATCGCAACTGCAAAATTTCTGGATATCATTTTATTTGAGATATTATAAAATTAGATGAAATTAGAGAGTTTGAAAACTTAAATGACTATGTTGCGATGTGCTAAAAATATATAATATGCAGAAAATATCTGTTGAATTTTATTAATTAGTACTGTGCTTAATTATTTTTTCATCACAAGATTTTCGATTCAGTGAAATTTTTGAATTGGAAAACTTGAAATTTCGAAAATTCTCCGCCAGATGATCAAATTTCGCAAATTTTCATAATAATTCTATGCAGTGCGATAGCTACACAAGCACTTGAATACGAGTATCCATTTCCAAACTGCATTTATACAATTCGTAGAGATGAAATCGATGGACCAATATTAAAATATGCAAGAGTTGGTGATCAAATCGTTCATCGATGGGAATGTCTATCTGGTATGATTTCTTTCGCTCAGAGAGACAACTAATTAATTTTTAATTTTTCAAATCATATATTTCAGACATTTATGGTTTGCTGGTGCATAATTGCTATGTGGAAGATGGACAAGGAGAAAAACAAATAGTTATTGATGAAAACGGGTAAATCCTATGAATCAGCTAACTAAAGTGAAAATTTGGGAACAAAATTTCTTATTATTATCTGCAGTTGAAGTTTTAATTTGAAGTGTACTAAGCCCGAAATTCTGAAATATTACTTTAGGTGCCATACAGATCGCACGGTTTTGGGTGACCCAACGTATGTTGAATCTTTGAATATGGCATATCGTGAATCATTGGTATTCAAATTCGCTGATCGATTAATTGTTCAATTCCAGTGCCAAATTCGTTTATGTGTCAGAGATGCTGGTGGTTGTGTCGGTATCACTGTAAGCTACTTATTTCTTTGTTTATATGCTGGATGGATATATTCGATAAAAAGATCTAATGTCAGCTTTTTATAAATTTTTTGATCTAAAAGTAACGCTTCACCGCATGCTCTCTTTATTATTTCAAGCTACATTTAAGAGAAATTACATCAAGTGTTTCACGTGATTTCACGAGTGACGTTTTATCATATTGCATTCATGTCGGCGCTGCCTTTATTCTTCCAATGTTTTATTGAAAAAAAATTCGAAATTCTAGCCACCGATGTGTTTCGATGAGAAACAAGAAAGAAACAAATTATTTGTAACAGCAGATGAATCGATGGCTCATCATGATCTAAAATTGAGTAATACCAGTGAGGTAAGTTGACAAATCTTGTTTGCATTTCAAATTAATTGTCTATTTACGGAGCGGTTATAAGAATTCCGAAATGATCATGCATAAGTAGATTATTCGTGTCAAAACTTTTCTTCATATTCATGTTCTAAATCTTTTGGAACTTCCATTAATCTTGATGTATGAATCTAAAATTTTACTGAAGATTATTATTTATAAGGAATTGAAAAAATTGAGTTAGAGCGGAAGCAAACCTCTGAATTTGAAGACTGAAAAAAAATATTTATATGTATATATATATTTTTTTTTCAGTATAGTATTTGAAATATTATAGATTGTAAGGTTTAGGTTCAATTAAAAAAACGTCGCCTAATGCGATCACCAGTATCTGAGACATCAAAACTCATGGTTGGTACCGATTTAATATCCACAGCCCGTTTTTGTGCTGGACATCGATGATGAAGACGCAGGTTTCGAATTTCGTAATTTTTGCAAAAATTAACCTTTCCAAGCAGGCTTTTCAGCCGTAATTTTTTTATAAAAATAGCCTCTGTACCTACTAGGTATAAGTTTTTATAAAAAATAGTTAAGTTGTTGTATACAAGAATACATTCGTATTTCAGTGATGAATGCAATATGAATGAATGCAAAAAATAATTCTAACGTATTTATAACAATGCTTTATTAATTAATCTATTTTTTTAGCAATTTTTCCATATTCTATTATATTTATTCACTAAAAGTTATATTAATTCATTAAAATCTCAAATATTTTTCAGATGAACATAATGAAGTATGTGTAAGTAATGCGTTATTCGCAATATTCGTATGTGTTATGATTATTGCACTGCTAGTTCTAACTACAAGTTCTGTATGGCTCATGCATAGGTGGCTCAGGTTAGATTTATATTGATCAGCATTATTACTATGTTTAATTACATGAAAAGCTTTTCAATTAAGGAATTTAAAAATAGTCCTGTAATTTTAGTCAATGACCAAAATAAGTAGTTGGAAAAGAATTGAACTTTTGATCGAGTAAACCTAAGGAGATTAAATATTGAGTTAGTATGAATCTGCAAACTTTCAGAAGAATTTATTCCCCTAATTTTTAGCGAATATCTTATTTTTAAAAATTATTTACCTAATTCTACCGTTTCAGGTCCGGAAGTATTGTAAATGAATATTATAATAAACAGTACATTAGCCATGTATCATTAGCCATCTATTGAGTTCCTAAAACACTTCTATTTCATGCTGATCTACATTAATTTTAATATTTATTGAAAGGAAAATGAAGGCAAACGGAAAAATTCTAGATGGCATCATTGTGACTATTCTATTTGTAAGCATTAAGATCGCAGGAAGTTGTAAATTCTCCAAAAAAAATGTATAAAGCTAATAATAGACTTATTAATTTACTCTCAACTTTGTTCTTTATTATGATAGATATAATTGAAAGAGTGATTACGATAAGTATATCAAAACTATTGTAGAAATGAACACTTTTTTATCTTTGGTGAATGATGATGAATCAATCTATTTTGTCTTAACACCAAATTTTCAATGAAGCATGCATGTTGTCATAGGACGACTACTTGTCAAATCTGTCGAGACCAAGCGTCTCGAAAAGATTTTCATTCCTTTTTGCATACGTTTTATTTTATCAAGTGGTGACTTTTCTGCTCTCTATAATTCATGATCTAGGAATACATTCAAATTTGCCGAAAACCATCACTGAGTTCAGAGGGATGAAAAAATTAAATTAACAGAATAGATAAGTAATATCAAACTATTTTATTGATATTGAATAATCTTCAGTTTAGTAATTGCATTTTTTGCCTTATGCATCACAGTTGAAGTGAAAATATATCCCTTACGAATCAATCTTGACTCCTATTTAACTTTAGCAATATCTTTCGATCTTCTTTTTTTGAAATCCTTCTCTTTTTTCGATTCTAATCGATTTTCTTATGTGGAAGGATGATATTTCAATTGTAATTTTTATGAAAAACGCGGAAAGTTTGAAATGATAGAGTATGAAACCTCACTTATTAGTAATTTAGTTGACGAATGTAGCATATTTTATAAAACATGGAATCAAATACAGGTCAGATTAAAAATACTGTCATTCCAATTTTACTTCAGTTTCACAAATTGATGCTTTTTAGTTAATAATTAGTTCAAATCAATAGATCTTTTAAAAGACTATTTAGTCAAACCGTTTTACTCCAAAATTATCGATTCATTAGAAGTTACGCCTCGAATAAAACTTTGATTCAGTGATTTTCATATTTACTAGAAATTATAAATCATATAATCAATATCTTGATCAATCATAACATTGATATTGACGAGAGAAGAGATTTTGTAACAACAGATGTCGAATGGAAGATAAACATATCATTTCAAAAAAGATTTGCATACCACATGATTTGTATTAATAAAGTTCGATACATGGGAAATGAAGCTGCTTGATGTCTTTTGAAATTCAATTTTCATAACTTTCGTTACGTGGTATTTTTCTACACTTTTTTAGTACTTTCAATATGTTTTTTATTGTTTTTGAAACTGTTTGGTATACTTTATGAAAATCACAAAAAGTCTTATCCTCGAAGAATTCTAAAGTAATAATTAGTATTGCTGATACTACAATCGTTTTTGCTTTTCTTCTGTCGAAATTATTGGCAAAAATTATTGAAAGAACACTACTGATCTTTTAGCTGTTTTTTCTTGATACTCAGGTAATAATTTTCCTAAAAATTCGACTTAAAATTAATTCTGAAGATGAGAGAACAAAAGCTGAGAAGATAAAGAGTTTTAAAGGAAGAACAGAGACAGAAATCGAAAGATAAGTTTGAGTTCGTTTTTTGTTTAATGCTACAAACGAAGGATTGCTAATTCTAAGACTGAATTGTTGTTTTGAATTTGTTAACTTTATTTATCCGTTTACATATTTCTTATTAATTGTATATTTGTTTACCTATGATATTTAGATCTGACCAATAATAAAGTTCCTGTTATAGTGCTGATCAATTATAGTGCTCATTATTCTCTGTTAAAGATCTTTCTGTGTAGAAATTAATCTGAAATATGTTGTTATTATAAGATAATAATCCTAGAATTACAACGAATTATTTGTTTCAAGATTCATACATATCATTACGCAGTTTCACGATTGATTTTGGATTCAGTACCTGAGTATTATTGGAATTCTGAAACAAAGTAGCATGATGTTGTTTATTTTTAGTAGAATGATTAAATTTGATTAAATTTGGTTTCAATATTACAATTACCTTATCTATACGACTTGAAAAAGTTAAGGTTACGAATGAAAAAATTGAAATTATTATTAATGTTAACGGTCTGCATACGATTACTAGCACCAGTGTCATAGTTCATCGCACAACTGAATTAAAATTATTAAATAAAACGAATGTGAGGTGATTTCTTTAATTCATTTAAAAAATATGAAAATGATACCTCATAAACGGATGACAGATTCCGCGGCGAGTAACTGCTAGAATACAGACTTCTGAAATATTTCTTGTCTGCCATGGTACGTTTTGAATTCCTGCGTCTACTTTGAAATGTTGAGCTATTATATTCTGGTAAAGGAAAATATCTTTCTTCATCTTTCTGCAGCATATCTGAATCAAAAATTGGACTTGGATTTCTTTTCGATGTCACGGCAGTCGAGACATATTTTGGCGGAATCGACTGACTAATGTAACACTGAAATAGGACAATAATTTGAAAAATATTTTTTGATTCACATAATGAGTGCTAGACTAAAATAAATGAGTGCTGCTACTCAGATAAATTGGCGGTCTTTCGGAATATTCTCAGCGGTTTTTCATCAGTACTTTGTCTCAAAGATTTTACTTTTTTTTCGCGTATTTGATAGATATTTCGAGCAAACAAACATGATTCACTGATGAATAACATGTTGCATCAGTGGATAAACACGCATGCTGATGGCGATAGCCTGCATTTTCTGAATTGCCCAATTCTGCGATAGTACTACAAATAAACTTCTGGGAGAGCATTCCAGCTGTGTCAAGCCTTGATGTCAAGCCGCTCTTGCTTTCATCAAATCCAGCTCTTAGCTTCAGCAGTAATGAAAAAAGTTTTATATTGTATTAATAGAAGTATTCTTCTAAAATATGTGCATTATTTTCGTTATCTATATTTTTAATTTTAATTAATTGACTTTCGCCGAATGTTCCTTTCTTATGATTCTTTTTAATCCATCAAAAACATTACTTTGCAATATAATTTATTAGCGTAACAAATGGATTCTTAAATTTTTTCAATAAATTACTGGAAACTAAATAATTCGGTTTACTAGCAACATGCATAATGAAGAAAATGTGCCATTTCATCAGTAGATAGACTTCTATAACAAAAATTAATCCTTTACTAAAACGCTGATTAAAACATAGGCACCTGGTCAACAAGGCATGCAGTGAATATAACCCATGCCTGACCGGCACCAGGCAAATCCCTAACAGCTTCCGCACTAACACTACATCAACAATAATTTCGCCAAGTTTCTCCCAATAATTTCCTGTGAAACCATGTGGTCGAAGTCTGCCATGCGCTTTGCCTACAAGCAAGCCAATTCTAAACTGCTAAATAAATAAGATTTGGAAGAAATTCTTTCAGTTAATTATTTTTAAAATCAACTTTCAACCTTCAATAAGATTAATTTTAAACATTTTTGACTTACTGTCCTGACAATGACTAATTTTGATGCTCTGGTTTTTATAACTTAACTTAGCATGTCAGTCCTCTTTTTTTTGTTTATTAAATTTTGCATTTTCTGAAAAGATTTATTAATTCATCTATTTCCAAATAATAATTACTGGAGTATAAAATTTTAGATTCCGAATTAAAATTGAAGTCACCGAGTAAAAAAGGATCGTAATCGCTGCCTGTATCATTCCTTTCCTTGTCACTTGCCTCCAGATTCTTAATCGCATAGTCGACCAACTTGACTGTTTCCTAGAATCGGGTTTTTTTTGTTCAATACTTCCTTAAAACAATATCTTATAACTAATTTTCTGCTGATACACGGCCTATAGAAAGAATGAATTTCATTTTGCTTTGTCCCATCAAAATTGAGACATACTTTTGCATGATCTCTCAGTGTGGCCGTTTCGTTGCGTGATATCGCAGATAAAAATGTCTGTGTTGTAAACATTTCCCAAGTACCAGGTAATTGCCGTAGAAGACGCTCATACACCTAAATTAAGCTCAGTTCGTTTCTTTATGCTTTACATTTGAAATATGTTTCAGGCTTTCTAAATAAGATCAAATTACTGAATGGTACCAAGGAAGGGAGAAGATTAGGTTGATTGAGTAGAATTGTTACGTAAAATTGTACTTCATAAGAAATTGCAACTTTCTTGCAGTAAAATTATGATGAGCTAAGTACTCAAAATTTTTTTAGTATCATACAATGGGTACTAATTTCATTACTGAAAAATTTAAATCCACTTGCGAATGAAATGCATATTGGCACTATCTACTGATTACTTGACACTTGGTACTTTCATATTTCGCTTTTTCAAGTCCGAATTTATCTGAGATTGTGTTTAATTATTTTGAATTATTAAAAACATAGGTTAGAACAGTTTAGTTCAAAAGTACAGTTGACATCTAATTGAAAAACCTCTTCGAAAACATTTTCGACCCGTTTTCCACCATTTTTTGTTTGCAAACGATGCCATGTGAAGCGAAGAAATCGTTTTTGAAGTCGGTTTAGCCTTGAGTCATAATCATAATGTTTTAAAATCGGTTCTGCAAAAATTGAAAGATGTATAAATAGATAGAATTTTTAAATCAAAAAATCAGTTTTTACTTTTGAAAGGCACTTGGAATAACAACTTACTGATAACAGCGTCAGATACACTTGGCATACTAGATGATCGACGTAAATATGACGGCGTTGTAAGATCGTTTAAGTTCAAATCCGTTTCAACTTCGTCTGGTAATGAGGAATCTGTCTTCTGCCTGATAGCCTTCCTGAAAATACTTCTAATAAACAGTTTTTTTCCAACAATTTGTTAGTATTATAGAAATCTGAATATAAACGGAGATTCTACAGCTGGATATTCTTATACAATATTTGAGGTTGTCTTATTTATTGCAAAATCCAGTAAGTATGTTATCTGCGATTCAGCCATCTTTTTGCTGTCTTCATATTCTAATGCTTGTGATTAAAAAATAGAGTGATGAATGTCTTATAATTCTTCATGCATTCATATACGTAGCTAAAATGATCCAAATGTTCAACCTTTAAACTTTGGGCAATATTTCAAAATTTCAATTGAGATTCTGAAAAATGTGCTCTGGAATTTTGAAAGGATAGTGATATCGCCATGCTAAGAAATGAGCATAAGGCTTGAGTATATATTGATATTTTAATGTGTTAATTGCCAAATCTGATTAGAATTTAAGTTTGCTCTTTGCTTGGCGCTTTTTTTTCGCCATTTTGCGCTTCTACGATCTCTCTCAAGAAACCATTCTCAATAATTAACTTGTACTTTTTACCGCTAAAAAATTAAAAACAAGTTAAGAAATTGGAATCTGTGATCTCTACAGATAGGTGTTGAAGTAGTAAAAAAGGTAAATTCCATAATTTAGTGGAAATTTCAAATTTGTATTGATAAATATTCAGTGGGTCAAAATGATCTATTTATAATATAAGATCTAAACACAAATGAATCAATGTGTAAGGTTTAATATGAATAATGATTAAGAATAACAACAATTATAATACGTACATCAAGCACTCAAATTTATATTTCATAGATTATTTGTATCTCTGAGCTAAGGAAATTTTTGTTTTCGTAAACTAAAATTACACAAAAGTTGATCATTTAAATATCACATTCAACAGACCGATATTTCTTCGCGCTTCATACATATTTCATGGATTTTTATGGCCATAAATAATTCTTGTGCTTGTGATTTTTCTTTTTCATTTAAAATATTCTTACATTAGTCATCTCTTTTCGAAAAATAAAACCCAGTAAATTTAGAGAAGAATTTAAACTTCTTTGCATCTCAATCATTTAACTTCAACTCAAGCTTAGACAAAGAATAACTTTGTTTCGAGGTGAGAGGACGAAATCTTAAAAGGAAATTACTTCAATAATTATAAAACACAATAAAAATTCTTACTTTTTTAAGGTAGTTGTGTGGAATACAAGCAGATAGTGTCTAGCATATATTTGATCTATCCGTAAAAATAATATTATCCATACTTAAGACAATACATATGGTCGGTCACTCTTGTTTTTTCATATATAACATATTATTCAAACTAATTATTTGAACACATTTATTAATGATTCTTTTTTTTTCTTTTTTGTGAAATTTCTCATCAAAATCTAGGAAATGTAAGCGTAATAAATAATGTTGTGTGGTTTAGATCATCCAAAACGACAAATGGTGAGATCATTCGCTGTTTAAAAAGAATGTTCAAATAAGATGAAGTCGTAACCTTCATAAAGCTAATTGTTTTTGTTAAATTATGATTGTGAATAACTCATTAGTTAAATTTTTTTAAACTGCGCTTTGACATCGTATCCATTTCTCAATATAAATATATAAATTGGAACTATCCACTATCTCAAAAGATTAATAAATAATGGCTTAAATACAAAATATGAAAATGAATATGAGACCTGCGAGATGGTGGTGCAGCTGTTGTAATATTATCATCAGATGGTCCTGCTCCAGGTTGAAAATTGATCTGATTTAAAACCGATTTTATTAGAACTTTTCAAATTTCGATTTTAGAATTTTTATATAAATTTAAAGCAAAAAATATAATCATCTCCCTGTTCTTCGATACGTTTCGCTTAATTTTAGGGCATTAAATGATATTGTATTTAATATAAAATGAGGATTTAAAATAAATTGCAAACTTGTGACGAGATCTCGTGCATAGATTTTTCCGCTCGGGTTGTTAGTGCGCTTTGCCGTAGAGTCATGGCTTCCGTTGCAGCCGCTTCTTGTGCCGTTTTTTTGTCAGCTTCAGCCTCGAGCTCGTGCAACAATTTCCTTCCGCGTACTATTTTCGCTATCAAAAACATACCTAAAATAATAATTGGTGAAAACAATTTTTGGAAAAATTACGAATATCAAATGGCATAAAAATTTCATGCAAAATTTGAAGCAGATAAAGATAAATTTAAATCTTTATAAAAGTTTTATAATCAGTTTTTATCAAAAACATGACCATTGTTAAAATCGGATCATTGCGAAGATGAGTTGTCAAATTATTGCATACAATCAAATTAAAGCCAAAATGAGAGTCAAAATAAAAAATAATGTATTACTATACTGGATAACTAAACGTAAATAACATTTCCACTTATCGGGCCGTATAAAAATTTAATAAGCACACTTCATATTAAAAAATTTGGTAATAAGAATTGGAATTCTTAAGAAAACAAAGAACTCCATTGATAAATTCTTAATGAAAAATGCATGATTTGCTTGAAGATACTTTTGTAATTAATTTTTAAGACAAAAAAACACCGTCAGAAAATATAAATTTATCCTTATCGACAATCTGATTATTCTCTGCTTTATATGGAATCATATTAACAAAGTTATATAAAGCATTGACCAAGATAAACCTCTAAATCTTATTCATAAGCTTCTCAAAAATTTGTTTCTTTATATTCAGCATCAGAAGGCTTATCCTTTTGCATATCAGCAAATTCATAATTAAAACAAAATTGATCACAGCTTTACATTCTTGGCACAACTTGTAAAGTTTTTAGTACTTAAATTTAAATACATATTACAAGCATCTTCAAATTAATCTTAAGCATACCATTAATAGTTTATTAAAGGTTTTGACTAAAGTTTTAAAGGGAAAGTATCTGTTGACTAGTTGTTACAAATGTTGAAAAGTTCTGAGTAGTGAAGAGCCCAAATTACTACTTATAAAAGACCAAAGTTTAGAATTACAGCTCTTGACAAAATTGTCGGTGATGATTCAGTTATTTGAATTCATTCTTTTAAAAATAAGTGTACTATTCACAGGATTTTTATTGTTTAAAATTGCTAATTTCATATGCAAAATTATGCACAAACTTATTATAGATAAAAGTCTCAAAAAAAAGTAATGCAGGTTGTTTGAAAATATATTGGTAAAGTAATGATTTCTTAACCATCATTTAATTTTTCCAGAATCAATGAATCATATTGTTTAAAAAGATAAACTTTTTCAAATAAATTGTTTGAGCTTATTTGAGTTCATCGGTTCATAATCACACAGTGAACGATGAACATAATATTTTTATGCAAATGTGAATTAATCTCGCATAGATGCTGCAATTCAATTATTTAACTTAAATAATGGCGAATATCGAAATGATTTTTTTCATTCTCAGTTTGGCCAAGACGATTATACATAACTCTTACAACAGAAGTTCAGAATAATTACATTGATTACATGCACTTAACCAGGAAATTTCAAAGCATTCTGAATATAAATTAAACTCATTCTAAATTCATACATAAAATTGGATTTTACATATGATAAATGATACTTACGATAGTGATGAAAGCATTATAATTTGCGATTTATCCTATCGATTTTCTGAGCACTCTTCTCATAAATGAATGAAGAGATATTCTTCCGCACATGAAAAGTATGTCCAGAAAAATAAAATAGATTCAGAACTGATAACATCAATGGATCATCAGACAGCCATAGCTATTTTCGGCTTTTGAAACTCGTTTAGAATTTTGCCTTTGTCCAAGCACAATTAATTCGGCAATTTCTTTAATTACCGATTAGTTCGTAAGGTAGTTTGGTTTACTAAGTTTTTTAATTTTTCTAATTTGCTTAATACATCGAATGACGATAGAATGATGATACTGAATTCTTCAGCAATTTTCATGTGTGAGTGTAAAAGATCAACTAATTACTTTTAGCAGGTAATTATTAATTTTGGATGGCTGATCGCTACATTTTTCATTTTCGAAATTTTGTTCTCTTTAGCAAAACTTTTTAAACCACAATTGCGTTATATTTTTGGAAGTAATTCTTGGGTCGAATGTATTAAGAATCATAAACAATTCTCTATGATTACTTCGAACAAACCCAAAAAAAGATCAGTTAAGTTTTTTTCTTATCTAATTTAACTTCCTCAGTTTAAGATAATTTTAAAAGTAGCAACAAATAATAAATTATTAGCAAAAAATATAAAGAAAGGAATAAACATTAAAATAATATAATATTAATTTGTCATTTAGTTGTGGAATATATTCAATCGCGGCATATGAGAACTGTTTCTAAACAGTTGCATTTATTTCATTCTTTTTTTGCACCACTATAAATATTTCATGAGAACAACAGAATTTTGAAATTTGTTCAATCTAAATTTAATCCGTAAACCAGAAATTAATATCTGCTATAAGAAATATGTAACTTACTCAAGAAGAATATAGCCTCTTTCATGATATTTCTTAACATTTGTGTAAACATGAAAATCGTGACATTTTTCAAATCAGTGGAAATTATGAGCACTAACACTATCTATTACAGTTGATATTTACAGTTCAAGGTTCAAAGTTGAGCGTTTAAGATCCAAAATATTGTATTTTTTTCTTCCACTAGTTTTTTTATTAAAAATAGTAATAAAATACTGACGTAAATAAAACATATATTATGGAATAAAGCCCTTGATAATTCGTAGTACTGACAAATTAAATTTTATTCATTTAATATTAATAGAAAAGTATCTCAAACTTTCTGTCAAAGTAACATAATTCATTTAATAGTGAATGTAATACTTCCTATCTATTATTTTATTTAAACCAGAAATCTTTATTAGCTTTTTCTGAAAAAATACAAGAGAATCTGAGCAAAAATAATGGGAAATTTGTTCAGAGGAAACGATGTAGCAAATAAAAAATTTGTCACATTTCCTTCATATTTTTGTTGCGATCTTTTTTTTCAAAATGTTAAGACAGAATTAAATTAAATGTAGAGAACTTGTTACTTAATAAATTTTATTTTATCAAGAAATTTTACTTGCTTAATTGCGGGAATATCATAATTAAACATTATTTAATACAATATGCAATGGCAACAAGTTACGTATTTCTTATAGCAGATATTAATTTCAGATATTAATTTCTGGTTTACGGATTAAATTTAGATTGAACAAATTTCAAAATTTAAATATTTTATAGTGGTGCAGAAAAAAGAATGAAATAATTCCGAATGCCGCATAAGTTTTCCACAAAATTTTAAATGATATACACAAATAGTTTCATATTAAGTTAGTTATGAATTTTTTTTCCTTTGATATTGAGATATTTTATTAACTCCAATAAAATATTAAATTTCATGGAGAGTGCTAGCATAACCTTACAAACGTTAAGTGCAATATTCAGCGCTAATGAAATGTCAAGGAAATTTGAAAATTGATAATGAATAGATAGATATTCAGATGTAATAAATGGACTGAGAAAAGGTCATTAGCTTTATTGCTATTACAGCAATGATGATAATTATGAGCATACTAATTTTGTACAATCATAGACCAATCTTTGACAAGAATACTAATGAAGGTGTCATTTTCCAATTGTTTGACGCGAATGTTTATCGAAATACCACTATGATTATATTTTGTTGGTTTTAGCTTTTGTACATAAGATTTTAGTAATTAATAATACATTCACTTAGATCATAGAAGATTAGATGAAATTCTGTTCTTTCCCACGTTAGGATATTTAACCAAAAATTTTAATTATAATTAAGAGTAGCAAATACCAAGCGGTTTAAATAGGCAAGCAGACATATTTTCAGTATCTCAAGATACTCTTATAAGTGAAGCGACGAATCCGAATTACTGATCATAACAGTGTTAAATGCATTAAACAAAATCGCTTGACCATGAAACTGAGTATAACATTAATTATTCGTGAAATGGATTAATATAGCAACCAAAAATGTAACATAACGAAATATATAAAACATTTATTCCATTGTAAAGGAATTATCTAGTTAGATTGGTGATTCAATAAATAATTTTATGATCTATTAAAATTTCCTCAAGTTTACTATTATTCAAAAATTGAATGAATGAGCATTCAGTTTTACTAATGACCAAACAACATTGCACTGACACTTCTCTCCTATTTATTTCATCCTATTTATTTCATCATATTTTAAAATTAAATAGACTATTTGTTGAAACTTTAAATTCGAATAATTAAAAATAATTGTAAATATATCAAATAAAATATAGCTAATAAATAACTCAAAGACGAACAAATGATTAATCTATTAATTTTAAAATATTGAACAGCATGAGTTAATTTAAAATGCATATTTCAAAATATTAAAGCTTAATTATTAAGGTTATATATGTATGCATAAGAGTAGACACAAATTACAGGCACAAAAAAAACTTTCTAAATGAATTGAAAACAAAAAATGCATATACGTTTTTCAATCGGTGTTTTTATAGTAAAAATAAAGAAATGGGGCCGACATAAGTGAAGCAATCCGATAGATATTACCTTGCTTAACTTACATAGACTCATTCCTTAATAGTAAATCATCTATAGAATGAAAAATAATATTTCTTCATCGAGACAGACGAGGCAACAACAACGAAGTGGCAAAATTAAGAGATAAGTGGTCGATATGTGATAAATTTAAATCACTATATATTTTTAAATTGACGTATCACAACAGAATGAAAAAACGAACTTAACTAATATTAACTTAAAAAAAGCTAATATAGATTGAAGTCAAGCATTTCTTTGTAATTTCGAAAGTATCAGATAATCTCCTCAAACCAAGTAAAGAAGTTCACTTGTCGCTTGCAACTCCTTCAAAACTGTCTCCTTCCCCTATTCCTTGTTCCTTTTATCATCCAACTAGGCACATAAAAGCAAAAAGTTGTCACATTTCATCAGGAATCTCATAGCTCTTTTTGACACAAGAAATCAAAATATCGAATTTAGCAATAAACCTGAATTGAGGTAAGCATAATTGGGATGGATGAAAAAAGCATGAATAAAGGAAAGAGCAGTTATCATTTAAAGATGATTAAGAAATGATAAACAGCAATGCTAATTTACTAGTAATGGAATTGAAAAATGATTCAAGCATTACGAGCTTTTTACTAATAGGAGCATGTGATGTATTGGCCTTGCTAATATCATTATAGAGAAATGCTTTTTAGAAAAAAATTCAGTGACCAAAGGCAAGATGGAAGAAGGGTAGTAAGAAAAAGCATGAAGCAGAAAGGTGATACCAAGTTGCCGTACAATGATAACAAAGTACTTCACCTTATCATCCATCTGCTCTTCTAATTTGCAATTGATATTGATTGCCAGCAATTCCTAAAAATTGCAATGGAACGGTTGTGAAACACCCATTTACAAATATATCACAGCATCTGCCTAGGAAATTTGCATAGATTTCTTTACACCTTGATTAGGCAATATTACAGTGCAGGAATCTCTCAATCTCTTAAATCCTAAAGAATTCGTAGAATTTTCTGAAAGATAGAACGATATTTGAATTTTGTAACCAAATGCTATTCTTTATTTCAAACGATAACAATTTTGGCGAAGCTAAAATGACTCAAATAACTGCATATCGATCCATCGACGTAAGCATTTTAAGTAAGCATATAATACTTTATTGTCGAGATTAATTACGAAAGTAACTAAGAGAATGGATAAGTATGTGGATCCAGCTTTTATATGGCGATAGCACAGCCATCTGTGGTGATAAATGATTGATCGTACTTCAAAATGTAGAAGTGAGGCTTTATCAACAAATGGGCATATAAGTGCAAACAATGGGCATATAAGAATAAAATTTTTGCATCAATACTAATTTTCAAATACGGATGCCATACTACTAATTATATTGGCGTATATGCGAAATATTAGTAATAAATAAGTAGGAAGTTTAAAAATGAATTCTTACCAAACCAGGATATTCTTAATATTAGTGCTCGGGATTGATCGAATGGCAACGTCTATTCATATCATATGGATTGAAAAGATATAATGACAGTCAGTTGACTGTCATTATCGACAACGATATCATTCATTACCTGAAAACACCTTCGATTTCCAATCTGTCATCTTCTCTTCACAATTACTAATGATTAACTTAACTCAAAATGCTCAAGATTAATTAACTATCTGTATTGAAAACAATATATGTAGAAAAAGTACAACAGAGGATGACGGAGATCATTTGAAAATAACGAAGTTGGATAAGTATGAAAAGATAGAGACAGGTAGTTAGATATTAACAACAATAACAAACTATACCGTCTGTTCAATTTGGACATTGGTCAATCAGTATCTCTAGCGGCTTGTTTGAATATTAAGAGCCATATAAAGACAATATAAAAAGAAAAGTTTTCTTTCTATGCATATGTCGTTATGCCATGATATTCTGATACAAAATATTTAGATTTTTTTTAAAATTTCAATAATATCCGCAAATAAGTGAATTCACAATCTGGTGATATGTCGTAGCTATGATATACTATTACATAGTACAACTAGAGATGTAATGAGGTCTTCTGAATAGTCACAATATTTGATAATTAGTTATCGACCAGATATCAAAGGAGCGATGCATTTTTTTCTAGCAGGTCTTTATCAGATCGACTGCCAAGACTGAAATTATTATGATTTGTATCAATCGAACAACTACGATTAAACATAGTTAAACGAAACAGACTAGGTATCTACTTAGAAATTGATGAAGACGATGAATAGGTGATAACGATAACGATTCCTTGACTAGCTCTAACAGTCGCAGAATATGATTGATTGTCGAAGAATTATCGATATTTGTGTCTCTACCTATGTGGGTTTATATGAAAGTATACAGTATATTCAGTTGTTTTGGATAGGTGTACTTGAAGAAACATCTATTATAGCAAAGTATCATTTTTAAGAATCAATACAGTAAACGAAATTGAAAATGTACCAAGTTTCTGGATTGATCATTGGAACTACATGTTGACAGGATACTGGTTACTTTCAAATGTACACGAAATTTCAATAATTTATTCAAACGAATTACTGCATGTTCAAAATTAATTTATTATTTTTAAAATCAATTCGTCCAAGAATCATATATTTATTCGGATGATTTATACATCTTGATCATCTCAACTTAGATAGTAGCAGAATTATTTCTATCAAATATATGTGTTAGGAATATTTTACAATTTTATTATAAGCGGTAAACGAAACTCTTGCAGAAGTCGTAAAAATGTTATGGATATAAAGTTTCAAAAAATTGAAATCCACGGCAATTTAAGATCATATTGCAAATGAAATGAGAATAAATTATTCAGAGTAACAATTATAGGATATTCAGCTGATGGCTGAGCGATTACTGGTCGCTTGCAACATTTGTGACATATTGTGTAGGAAAATTTGAGCAAAGTGATTAAAATTTAACAAAAGTCAGGATGATTATTTGCATCGTACGAGCACGCTTTTCGATAGAAACCAGCTGCACTCACACCTTTCCATGTGGTGCGCTGAAATATTTCCGTTCAACAGATTTATCTAACTGATAATTTCATTTCAGGCTTAATCATAAAATAATCTATTTCAACATTCCGGCAATAAACAATGCAAAAAGATAAACCATTGTTTTTAAAATTTTTATCATCGTATATTTTTGATGTCGAATTACGTTACTTCGTTTATGAGCATTACTGAAAAATGAAATTCAATAATCTTATTGTAAAATTAAGCATACCATGATTAGATAACTGCCTTCTCGGGTATAACGAAACGTTTCATGATCTTCGGAATTTTCTGTGTGTATTACATTTTCCGTCATCACTGCTCCATCTTGACTTGCATCTATCGTTACCTGTAAATGATACATTCTTTTTTGACCTTTTTAATTGCTATCTATATCATATTAATCTATCAGACATATCGTATATGAATTGATTATTCGTAAAAAAATAAAGCAAGATAATCAAAGTAATAGCGTCATTCACAGTATTTTATTCTCATTTTCAGTTTTTTCTAAATTCTACCTTTTTTGACAATGTAGAAGCCATTGGTGATCCACAAAAAGTAGAAATTTGTAAAAATAAGTCCATACAATGATTATTTCTAGATCTCCAATATATTTTTGTAATATTCAACAGAATACTGAGAAATAAGGCTCTGAATTTATTGTGCAGAAAGATCAGCTTCAGCAACTCATAGCAGAAGCAAAAAAAAATCATATTTTTTAAATTTTTGCAATTAATTACATTATATTAATAATACTGATTATTGAAATTACTCTAAATTCAATCAATTATTGAAATGCTTGCTGAATTGTAAAAAAGTATAATATAAATGGCATACATTGAACAATCCATCTTCTAAGTGATGACTTATGAAAGAAGTGCCGAGCGCGAAATCCGTATAAATTACATTCTTTTTCCATGTAAGAGTTTCCATATCATATCGTAAAGATAGCCCTGAAGCTGCTTTTCGAATTACCTTCGTGACACTTGCTATCAAGATAAGACGACGCGTGAGCCATTTGTAGCCTGAAAATTTTTTTATAATTACCAGAATATATGATATTATCAATTCAATTTTTGTTCGCTAGGATCCAATAATATGCGACAGATATATTTGCAAAGTGATAATTTTTTTTCCTAGTCATTTCATAATTATTTACTTATTATGGAAGTTAGATTATCCGAATAAAAACTGCAATATGATAACGTTATTATAGGCTTGACTAGCTATCTGTATTGATATTTTGTTTTAAATTGCTGCTATTTAATTCTCAAAATATCTTGATTTCATTGATAATGAAATTTCATTGGTTATAAAGATCATATCGCTATATAATTCTTAAGAAGGATTCAGAATTCAGATAAATGTAGGAAACCTCGAGCGGTGAGATATTCATCTAGATTGGTAGACTTTTCGAGTGTATATCTTCCAAAAAATACACTAGGCAGTTTCCTGGAATCTGTGGAAAATGAATAAGGAAGAACAAGCAACACTAACGATGGCAGCCATGGGAAGTTTGGCTTCATAGATTGTTAACCTGCAAAAAAATTGTGCATAATCCAAACATTTCACGACTTAACTTTGTAAAAGAAAGAAGATATGAGGAAGCATTCAACAGAAGATTTAGAAAATTTAGAAATGGTTCAAATTGTTAGAAGTAATTTTGAAATGAAAGAAGTTTGTCAGAAATCCAGAATATTGCAGATTTGTTAGGAAATAGTAGCATGTGAACTTATTATCTGTAGTTTCCAGATGATATTAAAGTAGGAAAAATCAACTGTAGATGATAACAATATAATGGCTCATGTATAATTGAATCAATTTATCCAAGCTTGATTAACCATGTTGAAAATTGCCGACTAAAATTGCTATCACATAAAATCTGCTATCATTTACTTAACCTTAATGTTTTTAAAAAAGGGAAATTAGAAGTTCTTTTACACAAAATTAGAATTGAATGCATAATTAACATCACATCAGCTTATCATCTGGTTACTATGATTAAAGTGCGTGATCCAGAACAACAACGATAATTCTTAATGCAAAAAATGACAATTAACATATTAAAAACAATAAGTCTTCATTTTCAATTTGATATCATCGCTTATCGTATCATTTTATCCTCACAGGATTAATATAGAAATCATCCGACTGATTCGAAAACAATGAAATAAATTTTTTATACCTATTGTAGCGCAGATCGAGGAATTAGTAAATAAAAGCAATAAGCGTCTGTTAATGGTTGCTAAAAAGCTAATTAGAATGAAGCATAATTGGAAAATCTTGAAAATAATGTCAAGGATGACAAGATCTCAAGATATAATTTGATTTTAAAAATTCGTCATGAAATAATTTAAATATCATTAGTTTCAGTAATAAAGCAATGGTAATATCTCGAAACATTTTTGATACTTCATTTTATCCTTTTATTTTCTCAATAATTTAATGATGAATTAGGAACTTCCAAACTGAGCTGACTTGATTTGCGCAGCTTCTCATAGTTTCTATTGTCATTTTTTTTTCTCGTAACAGATAAAAATAGTAGTCCGTATGCATCCCGAACTTATCAACAAGTTTAATAATTATTGATTAATTCCCTGCATGACTTAAGACAGCTCTAATCTGATTGTTGTTTAAAAAAAAAAAATATTGGTCATTTTAAAATATATCTTTTGTATATTTCTTTTATTATACATCTACCGTGGCACTGCCAAGAAAGTTCTTTAAACAATTTTATGCTGTGATCGGAAAAAAACAGATCATTGAATCAGGCAGATTTGATATTCTTTGTCTGTTTGTAGATTTTTTCAAAGGACAAAATTACCAGTGTTTTGTAACATTTGCACTCTATGTTTTATTGATAGAAGAGTGAAATTTTTTATTAGTACAACATTTTTGAGTGAATCTATATCTACATGAGTTGATAGTTGTATCTGTTCAATATATGAATCAATGAAGCGCTGGTTTTTAATGCATTATAAATTTATTACAAAAAGAGCAAAGAAATCGATGATTTTGATTTTGATGGCATTTACAATAATTTACGCCAAAAATGAATGAAAAGTTGGTTTACGTTAAATTCGTTGAAATGACATTTGAAACAATTTTAAAAAGGTTAGGACAAATCACTCCTTATCATCTTCCCTTTTTGATCAGCAAAGCAATTTTTGCTTTCATAATGTCATAGAAAAATATTACAACGAATTAAAAATAGAATGGACACGTTAATAGATGAAAAAACCAATAAATAAAATAAAATACTTCAACAAAATTCAGGAATTCAGCAATGAATGAATCAAAAAGTAATTTAGTATTCCGAAATATTTGAGATAGTGTAATCAAGAAACAATCAATCGAAATTCTTACAGATTAACCATTTTGGATGCGTAGTGATGAAGAGGAACTGTTTCTCGAGACATGAACTGCTGGGAGATTCTAATCGAGGGCAACTGCAGCACACCCGATATGAATTGATGTATTTGAATGCATTTCCATTGGTGCATGTGGTTTTCTGACATTCATTTTATAATATAATCATTTTAGGCTATATAGAAGAAAATGAATAAATGAGAGAAGAAAGTTAGAAGCGCTTATTATTATATGTTATTTTTTAAATAAGCCGATAACAGATAAGCGTTAAAAGTATCAAATATGAATTCAATGAGAAATTATTCAAAATTGACAAAAATTAGATGCGACAAGAATGTCGGCCAATATCGCGCGAGAAATTTGCTAAATCTTATGATGAATCTAAATCGAAGCACGACAAAATCTGACGATTGGTTTAATGACAACTACACTGATTTAATCGAATTCATTTATATCTTTGGCACTCACAAATATACTTTGTCATTAATCACTAATCTATTCGCACAACAACAGTGTAAAATGCAAGAGCAAAGCCGGAGCAAATATTACCATTACAATTTTTATTGATACTTTTGCAATTTATAAACATATACGTAGTAGTGTAAATGTATCATGATGCTGCATAAAGTTTGCATGATACATGTCTTTTTACCTGAACAGCAAAATATAGTAAATTGCTATCGAAGAACTTATTCGGATGAATGTTGTTAAAGTGTAGTCTAGTTTGATAATGAAGATGCAGTTGTGGGATTAAATTTGAGGTTTAATAGAAATATGGCTTAATTTCTGTTTAGTCTTATGAAAAAGATTTTAGCTTTAGTGAAAATTGTGTAATTTTGAAATTTGAATTATAAAAAGATTGAAGAGCGCTGCACCAATTTATAAAAAAAGGTATGGAGTAACTTGGATTAGAGCATTCTAAAAATTGAAATTAAGAAAAGATACTTATATTAAATTAAGCGTTGCGACATTTCAACTGAAATTATCAGATTACATTATCTCATGATAACATTGAATTCTTTTGTTCCGATAAGTTTTTTAATCATTTCCGTCCCATACTATCAGCCACTATAAGATAACAGTTGCTGTTATTTAATAATTGATAATGGCTGCAATAATATAAGTGACAATTTTGCTTGTTTCTTTACACCGTCACAATTTTTTTCAAACTTAGTCATAACTTCAGATTCAGCAAATCATATTTCTCATTCGCTAAACTGATCGTCTTTTTATCATTAGTTGCTGCAAATGTATATTGTAGAACAAGACAAATATGTAATTGATTTATATGGAAATATTCGGTATGGAAATAATGCTCAAGTTTCCCCTTTACAGGAAATATTTGAATGGAAGATGATCGAATAAAGTAATATTGAATTGAACTAGCTATTGCTTCCTGTAGTAACGTTTCGTCGAAATTCCTTTATATGTCGTTGTCTAAAACAAATCAAAAGATTAAGCATATCTACTATATGTCCTACTGTTATGACTTTGCTCATCAACCTCGCTCAGTAAAACAAAATACTGTTTCATTTTTTATTAACGAATAATAGCTAATATTTGACATGATAAATATTTAAATTTCTTTCGCTCAGGAATTTGGTAATCTTACCATGACCAGGTAGTCACCATCTCGATAGTATTCGTAAGTCTCGATGTCATTCAGGTCGTCTACTTTAATATGCTTTTCTGCTAGTACGTTGTCCAGATCTTTCAAACTGAATGTTATCTATAAATTTTCAAGACGTTATAAGTATTCAATAATGATGATTACTTTGGTTAAAAATTATAATCAATGAAGAGCAATAATTATGAGAACCCGTTATACAAATAAACATATATTCCATATATATCACACGTGCAATTTAATAATTCATTAATATATATAAACATATATATAAATTAGCACATAAACACATTCTGCCATGTAAACAATCCAGAGTGAATTTAATCAACTTTTGAGTCAAACTAGCATTCACCAGTTGTAAAGTGATATGAATAAGTTTACTTTGTGCTGCATGCTATCAAGAGCTTCCGCAATGAATTCTTCATCTAGAGCCCAATCAGCAAACAGTGTATTCTTTTTACTCGTTAGATTCTCCATATCATAACGATTCGGCTTTTGAGAATCAGCTTTGCGAAATACCTTTGTGATACTGGCCAGTTTGATTAACTGCCGCATGAACCACCCATAACCTCAATAAAAAATACATAATATCAAATTTTACCTGATAATGTCAACGTTATATATCAATCTTTCAAAGATTTTTAGAAAATTGGCAAATGCAAGCCATATGACCACAGACCTTTTGCCTCGAGATATTGATCAAAATTTTCATCTCGTTCGAGCTTGAAAGTACCCAGAAACTTCTTTGGAAGTATCTTGGTACTAATATCAAACGTAGCATTTTCAGCTCCAACTTCATCGAAAACTAGATTTAATGAAATCACAACAAATATGAGTCGCATCTTTTTCGATGATTTTGAAAGTGCTCTATGAACAAATGCTAAAAAATTGGTTCATTAAGAAAGGAAATCATTTTGATAGCGGACGTAATAGCTATGAAATCATTTGGGAAGACGAATAAAAGATGAAATTATTCCATCCTTTGTTGATTTTTAATCATGAAGAGAAATCGTAACAAGTAGTGATATTAGAAAATCTGCCAGATAAAATGAGAATTTCAGTGCTGAAAACGTAGGATAAGAATTATCATGGATATCACATTGCACTGAAAGGATTTCAACAACGCTGCATCAATTAATTGCATAAATTGAGTGACAAAGAAAAGTTCTGCGTTAATTTCAGTGCATTCTTCTATCTTACTAACGCATAGATCTTTCAATCTCTTATGTAGAGAGCAAAGATTCGTTGTGTTTTTATGTAGGAATATGAGGTTAGAGCAAGAGCATCACGTCTAGTGTTGATGTTTCGTGACCAAATTGAACTGACAAGTAAACAAAAAGGTTGTGAAAAAGTTGGGGAAATGGCCAGTTATTTAATGGTAAGATCAACTGTAATAAACGAACAATGATAAACGAATAAAATTGCGAATATTCTCTGCTGAATAAATCAATGTGCTTGGCTCGAGAAGAAAATAATGATATTCATTGTGTAATGATCCATCTCTTTTTTCTTTCTACTATCCAAATCATTACTAACTTAGAAAGAAGAAAAGGAGAATAGAAGGACAAACAATAGAATCTGTCTATCAGGAAGGAAGGTGACTGTCTTTGCCATTCATCAAAAGACTAGTGACGAACATTTGACAGAGAGAGATCAGTACTGGTCTGGACTATTCAATTATTGGACTATCGAAATATTGCTTATTTTAAAATTTTAGCCGTTACAATACACATTAATATTATGAGAATAAAGAATGTTTTTTATTACTATCATTATCGAAACCAAAAGTCGAACGAAAGGAATTTTAAAGTGGGATAACAACTCATTCAATCAAAATTTTTCAAAAGTTCTCCCCACTCAGTCAATATTATAAAGTGTTGTCATGATCATTTAAGAAAATGAACATTGTAATACAAAAATTTTAAATCTCGAAATTTATAATTTTAAAATCTTTCGAATTGGATAAACCCCTCAAAGCAATTTAGCAATAATAAGATAATTATTTTAAAAAACTGAAAAGGAAGAAATGTTAAAAAGTGAATTGGCGATAAATGGCAAGAAATTAAATGAAGTAAAATGAACTACAAAAATCCATTTCTCGCATGGTAAAAATTTTATAAAAATTTCAAACAAAATATACTGAGCTACTTCAATCGGATAATGCAGATGGACAGTTGACTGTCAAAACTAAACTTACAATTGAAATCGCATGCAATATGAAACATCATAATTAGTCGCACTGATAAATTTAATTAAAGTAATAGATATAGTTGAGAGAATTATGTATGCAAGGCTTGGAAGAATGTATATATATGATTACATATGACTGAATAAAAAATTTGATTAAAACAGAAAAACAAAAAAAAGCAGAAATTACAAGGAAACGAAAAGTTAGGAATCACAGAAAACTTGAATAATAAAATATTTGCAAAATTTAGATATACGGAGGGCGAAATAAATATATATGAGACAATTGAATAAACAGTAAGTTAAAATATTTTGCTTAAAAAATTTTCTTTACTTATACGAAAATTCAAAAAAAAGAGGGAAAGAAATGTAATGATATCCATCTTTCTTTTTTCTTCCTACTTTCCAAATCATTACCAACTTAGGAAGGTGATTGCTGTTGTTCGAAAGATGGTTGTCGAATAAAGTATCGTTTGCAGAATACTTTTTCATTTGCCATACTCTGGAAAAAGGAAAGTATAATAGTTTTGATGTTTGGTATGTGAATATGTTAGCTTTATTTCGTCTTTTTTTGCTGATAACATGATAATTCAAGAAAAATTTCATAAGTAAAACGTTTTGAAACTAAAATAATTGACATTAAAATTTTTTTAATATTCCTCATGAGATGTTATAAAAGTGATATCATAATATAAAATATACAAATTCTGAAATGTCAGGATTTTTCTTCAGCGTTAGCATTCTCACTTGTCAAATATTAACAAGGATTGATATAAATTAGTAAGCCATATTTCATAACTAATTTTTTTTGCATCACCATTACATGTTAAACACTCAAAACTATAACCAATACAAAAAAGAATGTAAGAAAGAAATGAGGAAGCGGAAAATTCAATAAACTAACAGTTACCAATGCTAAAGTATCGCCATCAACAGTATAAGTATATGTCTCGCCATGATCATTTGGGTCATCCACTCGGATATGTGTTTCTTCTAAACTATCTGTTGCTGGATTGAAATCAAATTTGATCTGAAATTATACATCAAAAATTCAATGCAGCTGCAATTTCAACTGGAAGAAGTTCCAAGCAAAAAAAAAAAAGTGAAATAAAAAGGGTACAACGCTTACCAAGCCCCTCTATATATTTTTTTTCAGCCTTCCTAAAAATTTGCTAATTAATTAGCATGAATTATTATTAATTCTACTCTACGTGTATGTATAGCATTCTAGAAATGATATTTCTGGTTTACTGCAATGACTGAAACACTTGACATACTTTGTGTATTTTACCATCGAGTCCTTCAGCCTGAAATTCCTCTTTTAGTTTCCAGTTCTTGTAAACTGTACTTTTTTTAGACGTCAGATTGATTAAATTGTAGGCACCTTTAGTTTCTTCAGCGTGGCTAAATATTTTAGTAACGGATGCAAATGAAATCATTTTCCTCAAAAACCAATTTATACCTGAAAACCATACATTCCAATACAAAATTGAATATAATATATAATTTTTTTTGTTTTTTTCTTTGTTGGTAAATTATGTTTTTTTTGAGTCTATTTTTTTTATTTTTTATGCTTTGGAGTTATTTCTGAGGCTAGTTGGATTGGTTATTTTTTTTATTAAAAAAAGCAAAACAAGGTAATTATCTTAAAATAAAAATTAAGAACCATAATTATATAATATATATATATATATTATACAGTAAGTCTAACAAATACTTTTTTCTTATTTCAACTTTAAATTTTTTTGTTGGTAAAACAAGAAAAAATTAGTAATCAGAGCATATCTTTTGAAGCCAGAAATTCTTCAAAATTCTCGCTCCGATCGAGCTTGAATGTTCCCATGAACTTTTCAGGTAATCTCTTCGCTTCATCTGCCATCATCAATCCATAATTAAATAATGAATTCTGTAAATAAAAAATGAAACAAAATACAAGAGAGACTCTCGTCAGGAATATTCGCAAACATCACTTAATACTCCATAATACATCACGATAATGCCAATTTCGCTGATCAAGAAGGAAAATTCTGTCCCGCAATTCTGACACTTCCTAATTAAAGTTAATATTTTCGCGTAATTCCTATCAATCTCGTTTTTTGCAATCGTGATAACTCCTTCATTCGCTACTGCTATCCATCTTTATCAACAGAAACAAAGTATTCTTTAATTTCTACATCTTTTATTCCAAATAACTTCTAAACTTCTCACAAATATTTCAATTAAAAAAAATTCAACAAGCTCAAATCAGCGGAATAAATCTTACGCAGCTCAGGCAGTAACCAATTCCTGATATCCGTTGGAAGGCTGCGTTAAATATTTGTACTAAAGAACGTTCCGTTAGTTTAGGGCTATTGTGGTCTGAAGTACTCGAAGCTGTGGTAGATTTTTTCCTCTCAGAGAGTTGACTGGTATTTTTGGTACTCTTCATTTGCTGAAGAGTGTTTTTCATAGATAGGACCTACATTTGTCAAACAGCATATATTCTTTACGAGAGAAAATGAAAAAATGTATGACTGATTTTTAAGTTATCGTCTGCTAGTAATCATTAACATCATAGTCATTTGATAGATGTCTGATTGCAAAGAACATGAAAAGAGTGAAAAATCAAAAGGCAAGGAATTTCATCATGGATGGTTGAAGAGCTATCGTCATTAAGTTCAGTCTGGTTGAAGAAGAAAGACTAGGCAAAAAAGGTATTTTAGCTCATTTGATCTGTTTGCATATATTGTTACATAAAACACAAATTTATGAACATATATTTGTATGTTTGTAAAGTAATGCATAACTGCGTGTTTCGGAGGGATGTGTTCTACTTCGTATATTAGTTCGCATGATAATAAATATTTCTTGTAAGTTGAAATGTACTTATACTTTTGTAGGTATTTTTATGCTTGAAAGATTACGTGGAAATAAAAATTAGTCCAAAGATGGAAAGAGAAAATTTAATCAGAGCGCTGCAGGCTACTACTTCTTCAACAAATCAAAAAGAGGCAGCTGCTTATCTCGAACAGGTATGACCATGCTTTATCATTACATCATAGCAATTCAAAGTAGGAATTAACTCCTAAGCTCAAACATGTGATTATACAATGAAATTACAGTTAATATAAACAGGAATTTAGCAGATGGTAGTTGTTAATTGTATCATATAATTATAGCGTTATATGCAGCGGAGTGATACATTGTAAACATTTGTCAATTGTTGGAAATTCTCTTATTGCTCGGATTTGAAGCATATAAATAAAATATTATCCTTGAGAAAAAAAAATCGGTTATGATACTATAGAAAATTTTCCAGACTTTGAGATTAATGGGCTTTACCCCTCTTTTACTTCATATTATTTTGGATGAAGAAGTGGATTGTTCTGCTCGACAGGCTGCTGTCATTTATTTGAAGAATGTCATTAACAGGTACTTAAATTGTTTCTGAACAGAATAGATTTGAGAACGCTGTTTGAATTCGTAACTTAATTCAAAATCCAGAACTTGTTCTTCAACTATTAATTCTTATCTATACATTTCACAAAATATATATTAGAAAATAAAGCTTAACAAAACCAGCTGAGTAGTAAATAGTTTTATAATCTAAATTTTCATGGTAATAGTTTCACTATGGTACTTGGTAGATTGCAAGAGCAGGACATTCGAGTGCAGCTGCTGGTTTAATTCTGATTGGATATTTGTCACTGAATAAATTTATTTTGTTCTTAAGTAAAATAACAGCATCAATTTTTAGCTGAAATTCAGCAAAAAGCCAGTATCTCTTTTTTTAGACATTGGATCATGGACGAGGATGATAAGCAGTCATTCAGTCTTCCTGAACAAGATAAGCATCTTATTCGTGAGCTTATCATAGATGCCATTGTAGCTTCACCTGAAGCTGTTAGGTATGTATTTATCGAATATCTGGAGAATCGTTGTTAGTTTGATGCGTTTTCAAGAGATTTAGAATTGTGATTTATTATGCAGTGTCCGTTTAGAGTTCAATTATGCACTACAGTTGGATTAATTATGAGGCACGATTTTCCAAAAAATTGGCCTTACTTACCACAAAAAGTCGCAGTTTTATTACATTCAGTAGATGGTCCGTCTTGGCTAGGAGCTCTTTTGGTTATACGACGTTTAGTTAAACTCTATGAGTAAGTTTTATTTTTGGAAATTCCATTGACTAATAATTTTTTTGAACTTTTGAAACCGTTGATAATAACTTAGATTTTTTGATAGTTATTTGCTGAAATTTCTGTTAATTACTGGACGAAGTTGTGCGTAATTAGAATTTCGATATTTAAATTTATTTAATTATTTGCAAGTATGAAATCACATAACATTGATAGCAAAGTTCAGGTACCGCAGAGTGAAGGAGAAAAAACCATTAGTGGAAACAATGAGCCTGCTGATGCCAATGCTCCTTGAACGTCTCATTACTTTGATGCCTGATGCTTCCCAAGAATCGTGCTTGCTTCAGAAGCTTATCTTGAAAATATTTTATGGACTTGTTCAAGTACTTAATTCAAATTTGAAGGATATCAGCGATGTTATTTTATCTTTTCAGAAGCAGCACCTTATCTACTTTTGTACTGATCACTGATTTCTTTGTAGTTTTCTTTGAATCTGGAAATGTTTACGGACCAATCCTTGACGCAGTGGTTGGAGCAGTTACGATTAATCATCGAAAGAGCTGTACCGGAAGAAGTGAACACAGTTGATGAAGATGACCGTGAAAGAACAGTGTGGTGGAAATGTAAGAAGTGGGCGTCTGCAATCGTCGAGCGCATTTTTGAAAAGTTATTTTTCTCATATTTCTTTTCTGGTTTTAATTTCTTGGGAAGTTCAAGAAATAAAAACAGTGGATTTCCAAGATATCGTTATATAATTATCAAATCAAGCAGAGTTCGAATCTTTGTTTTTAGTTTGAATATAAGCATTCAGATATCTTCATCAGTCTTCTGTTCTGAGCGATCTTATTTTTCAGTGATGGTAAATGCTGATTTAAATTTAAGAAATAATTTGTAGAAATATGTAAATGTGCAGATACACAATTTTTTATGGCAATTAATATATAATTTCGTTTTTAGGTATGGGTCTCCAGGACAAGTGCAACTCAATTACTCGGAATTTGCAGAAAATTATATGACATGTTTTGCAATTCCAATTCTGAACACATGTCTGCAGGTTCTGGATGGTTATCGAAATGGGAATTATGTATCATCTCGAGTGCTACATTCTCTCTTACAATATATCGATACAGCCATTTCACAATCACGGACATGGAAAATCATTAAACCTCACTCTCAGGTATTTTTTGCCTTATAAAATGCTTTAAAATGATTCTTCTGTGAATCTTAGACTTAATAATAAATACATTTATTTTGTATTATACTGCATGCGTAAACAAAAAAAAATATTAAATCTTAATATAAATGGGTTGGACCTAAATTCCCTGCATTTTCAGGAAATTGTACGTAGCGTGCTGTTTCCATTGTTGAAATATTCTGATGAAGATGAAGAATTGTGGAATGATTCACCAGAAGAATTTGTTCGCATCAAATATGGTGCACATTTATGCGATTATTTGACTAAATGTTTTAGTCATCCATGTTACGTGGTTGTATTAATGACGTGTAGCATAAGACTTTTTGTCGAGAACTTGTTCTTTAAAAAATTCTTTGATTTGCAAGTAAGAATTAACGAAAATACACAAGTGACAACGAAAAAATTACTAAGACATCACTTTAGTCTTTGTTTAAATAATTTCCTACAAAATCAGTGAAAAATAAAATTTAGCATTGCAGATGTATACGATGAGTTGCACAATCCTACAGTTGCAGCAGCAAATGTACTGGCTGGTTTTGCGAAGAGGAAAGATATGTTGCAGCCCATATTGGAATTCGCGTTAAACATGCTTAATGATCCGAATGTAAATCCACGTAATCAAGAAGGTGCCTTACGCATTTTGGGAGAACTTTTTGTTGCTTTAACGAAAAGCAAGGTTACGTTCCGTTTCTTTTATTTATTTGTTTTATACTTTGTTGATAAAATTCTTTAGAAGACTCACACGTAATATTTGGAGAAAAAAGTTCGGAGATTTTTATTTAGTAAGTTTAGTAGGGATCGAATAGAGTCGCGCGTATGTTGCCCACTCGATTGAAGGGAGACAATTTTTATTATAATCAAAATTTGCATTTTAAGCACGGGTATATATATATATAAATTTGGTTAGCACAAAAAACATATTTAGTAGGGTGGTTTACGTTTAAAATTTGAACGAGTGTTAAATTATAGAAATTCATTACAATATGTGAATTGTAACAAAGGAAAATTGAAAGATTAGCGTGGAAAAAATTCCCATGCTTCCTTGTAGGAAGATATAGTGTAGGGATTTATCCTCTTTGATTTAAAAGAAAGGATGTGAATAGGATTAGATAACAATAAAAGATAAAGTGTGAGAAAATGAATGTAAAAATACAAATTTAATTAAATGATTCATAATACTGCTAACATAATTTACCATTTGTATGGTAAATTTTGTTATTTATTTGGAGATTTCGAGATATTAAAATTTGCTACAGTATTTCCTCGCATCGATGCAGAGAGGACACCTGTTTCTGTTCCTCTCTGGTTGTTTTTTAGAACTCAAGAAAAAAGTAGTTACTTTTCAGAAGTACAGTGGTGCTATTGACGAATTAGTGGAGAGATTTATAATCTTGAAAATTGCACATCCAGTACGATTCATACGCTCCAGAGCATGCTGGACTATAAGGGTATATTGTTCTACTCTCTTTTATTGATTGAAAACTTCGAATGATTTAATAGTAGAATGATTGATCCTACTTTGTGGTTTTGCGTTAATTTTACTTATAGAAATTATTTATAGCAGTTTGCTAGTGGTAAATTATCTGGCAGCCGAATAACACGTATTTATGAAGAGTTAGTTAAAAGACTAGCTGATACTGGCGAAGAATTACCTGTAAAAGTGGAAGCTGCAATAGCTATACAGCATATGTTAGAAGCGCAGACAAAATGTTAGTCTCTTAATTTTAATGTAGATTATGATAGAAATACAAATATTTTTTGTAAATTCACTTGATGAGGAAAAGTTTTCTTTTTTTGTAGCTTAAGCAAAATTAGCTCATAAAAAATGAAATTAAGTTTTAGATCGTTCAGTTTTAAAGCCTCATGTTCATGCCGTTATCATCGAAGTATTGCGACTTGTTTCTCAAGCTGAAATAGAGGAAATGACAAATGTAATGGAAGTACTGTTGGAGGATTTCGTTGAAGATATTATTCCGATTGCTGTTGACGTTGCAACTGAATTGGCAAGTTGCTTGAGAATGACATCTAGAAGCAGTAGTGATGATGTATGATAAAAAATGGCATGCAATGTTATGTTTATCAGTTGAAATAAGTTTGATAAAGTGCATAAGAAATAATTCATTGGAGATGGTGCGGATTTAAACTTTTTGAAGCCTTTTTTTGTTAGAAAAATTCAGAATACTTATCGCCATAACTTTTAAAAAATCCATATCACTATTAATGAATAGCCTTAACGGATAATATTTTGCCTATAGTTCTTAGTTATTGCTATTTAGGCAAATATTTTCTTGCAACTTTCCTTATCAGAGAATCAAGAAGATGATCGCACAGTGACTGTGATGGGGATTTTAACTACTTTGGGCTCCGTGCTGGATATGGTGGAAGACAATCAAGACGTACTTTATCATATTGAAGAGCAAGTTCGTAGGGTGATTAAATCTGTTCTGGACCGTGAGCAAATCGGTTATTTTTGCTTACTTTATACTGAAGATTGTTATGTCATAACTCTTTTATCCTGAAAAATTAAAGAATCTCTGTTTTTTTTTTCTGCATTGCTTAAAACATCGTTATTTTTTTACATTTTTAGCTGGTTAAAAAAGCCATTCTCAACTGTTGTATTTGCCGATGCTTCGAAAAATTCTAAGGAAGGTGTAGTTTAGAACAATGAAGTCACATAACGATGTCAGAATAATTGGAGCATTTTTGAATTTTTCCATTATCGAGATCTTTAAATGCATTATTTGTTGTTTTCCTTGCAGATTATTACGAGGAAATTTTAGCGTTAACAAATTCGGTAATTGCATATTCTATAAGTGAACCAATGTGGGAGATATTTTTCGATATTCACAAACTGGCAATCAATCAGGACGGAATGGTTTTTGTCGGTAATCTTAATCATTATTTCCATCCATCTCAGTAGAGTCACGAAGTAAATTAAATAAAAAGAATATCTTCTTTGAATATGGGAAATTTTAACGGTGGATACCGATAGCTTTCTGGCACGTCCAGAACGTCTCAGAGCTTTCGTAGTTTGCATTTTGTTTTAAAAAAATTATTTCAAATTGTTTTCACTCCCAAAGTTTCAGATTTGTTTTCTAAGTTCTGAAGAAGCTTTTTTTTTTCAGTTTTGTCAAAACTGTCGAAATTGCCTGATTTGAGAGTAAAAATGAATGAATTAAAATTGCCTTTATTTTCTTTCATAACTCTATATTATTAAATTGTTTTTCTTTTTAGATGTAATGCCCATATTACATTCATATTTAACGGTGGATACCGATAGCTTTCTGGCACGTCCAGAACGTCTCAGAGCTTTCGTAGAAATTGCAGTGAATATGTTTAATGAAGATATGGAAGAAAATGACCAGGTACATGCAGCTAAGCTGCTCGAGTGTCTTATTCTTGAATGTCAGGTATGTTTTAGATTTTTGTTATAGAGGAGAGGAAGAAATAAGATATTTTCAAATCCTTCTTTTTCTGCCCTTAGTTCTGAATTTTGGAAGTTTCGAACTTAACGAATGATTTCCAGGGTAAAATCAATAATTTAGTACCAGATCTCGTCCAATTAATTCTTACTCGATTGCACCAGCCGATTGAAAATTGTAAAACTCTAAAACCTGCACTTCTTTTGGTTAGTTATTGTTTTGTTTTAAGTAGAAGCTATGTGTAATGCTTAAAGTTCTGGAGCGATAAAGAAGTAAATAAGTATTTCAGGTGGTGATAGCAGGTTTATACTACGATACAGATTTGTTTGTGAACCTGTTACCTCAACTACAACCTCACGGAACTAATACATTAAATTACTTAGTCAACGAGCTTCTATCATTAGCACACTGTTTAGAAGGTATCCATGATCGTAAAATGACTATAATAGCTTTATGTACGATGGCAAGACTCTCTGCTGTCCACAGACCTACTCTGATTGATGAAAAAGCGCAGCAGGTATTCATTTTTTCTTTATATGTAAGAAAGATTGAAAAGGAAAGCTCGGATGTGCTTTATGAATGTAAAATTTGTATTGTTCTTGTATAAATTAAAAGTTCAACATACAGATCAATGAATTACTTGTTTCGCTTTTGGTTGGACTTCAGAAGGCGATGAAAATCAAAGCGGAAAATCGTTTGACTAATGAAAAGGAATCTGATGGTAAAGAAATTGAGGTATTCACTGCAGTGATTTGTTTAGGTTTGTAGGAGAACATTATCGATTTTAGATTATCAAGTTACAGTTTTCAGATTACCATTTTAAATAAATAATTTCGTGATGAAATCGGTAATATTGAGCACAGAAGAGTAATGTTATTTATTATCTACGGCATTTGTAGGAAGAAATTGGACGGGATGAAGATTTGGCAGATAGTGAAGATGAAATAGATGAGGACATTCTCGAATATCTTGAAACTTTGGCGGAGCATCAGAATAAGAAAGAAAGGGTATGTGAAATTTTTGCAATAATAGATACAGCCAGAAATTTCTTGGTGGTCTCATCATTTGAAAAAGGAAGAACTTTGATTCATGAATACCACAATGAATGAGTATGATAACATTTTCGCGCGACTTATACATCTTTTTAAAAAATTTTTTTTATGAAACAGTAGTTATATTTTTAAATCGGTAGTTACAGACAGAAAGTGACGTACAAGCATTTGAGTCCGATTCAACATCAACGTCAGATAGTTGGGATGATGACTCCATGGAAGCATACTTTACTCCCCTCGATAACGATGAAACTGCTGACGTTTTTATTTTTTATAAGGAAACACTTGATGGTTTGTTCATTTTGTTTTCGTTGTAAGCTGGAATGGTTTATATGAATGTATTTAATCTTTTGAAGCAGTTTACAACATTTAAGTGGCATGTGCTTATGTATTTTTTAATGTTATAATATCTCTGCATACAGTTTTTTTATGTTGGAAAGAATGAATGTAAACTAAGAGTCTTTTTTTGATGATCATAAGCACAATAGATGTTGAAAAGTTTAGAATAATTTGTCTCAGTTGGAAGTTTAATAATCGTTTTCTAGAAATATCAATAAGTATAAACTTCAAAATTTCAGCATTACGAGCAAGTAATGAAAAGTTGTTGCTTTCTATGACAACATGCACCAATACGGAGAAAAAAGTAATATTGGATGGAATATTACGGGTGTGTGAACAGCGAATGTCATTGGCAAAGAGTAAGAAAGTGGAACAGCAGGGAGGATATGCTTTCAACGTGGATGCACCGGTACCAGATACTTTCAATTTTGCTGCTAAGAACACATAATATTTCGCAGCAAAATTAGGCAGTATTTTTTCTTCCCGTTTTTGGACCAGAGCTTTTCACAATATAATTTAATAGTAAAATAAGTAGGAGTAGCACTGATAATTTAAAAAGATACATTTTCGTTTGTGAAAGCTAATTAGAACACTTTACATTTTTACAGCAGAAGCACTTAATGAAGATATTTCTTGCCATTTAACCGTTATACCGACTTAGTTTGAATAAAATATGGTTTTGGTTCCAAGATTATGATTTTTATGCGGAAATATTTCGTGATATTAGCCAACAAGAAACATAAGGAGCTAGTTGGATGTGAAATTTGCTCTCTGAATCACTATTATTTAATCATTTATGTTTTTTGCGATTCATTTTAAAGGCATCAATTCTTTCTAGTAATACAATATCATGCCCATCATTGTTTTTAGTAAGTTATCAAAACAGATAATTCATGTTAAAAAAAATGTGCAGTGCATTTCAAAGATGTGTGAGCTTGTGTTATTCTTTTCTATAATGTAGTTGGGTTTGATTCATCCTTATTACATTATCTTTTCATAGCCATACGAGTACTTCTCACTTTTGTGAATCATACTTTTTTTGCCTTTAATAAATATTTTCCGCGCCCACCACAAAAATAAATGTTAAGTGATTGATGTTGGTCAGAGAAATGGTAGCATCACCAAGAAAAAAGAAATGGTAGTGGACGCTACAATAAAGTCTGCCTATATTGTTCAAAGAAGGATGCTAATAATCGAAAATAACAGTTCAGTAACAAAGCCTTTCAATAATACAAAGCTGTGTTCAATTATGATCTAAGTGAACATGAAATATTACCAATAAATTTCAGAAACAATGGAACAATCACATGAGCGAAACATTGCACTTACCCTACAGATAGAGGCGACTACGCAAACATTCTTAAACAATTCAGTTTTGCTGAAGTGAAAATTATCGACCAAAAATCAAAAAAATATTTCTTTGAAACGGTAGAACAATCGTGCTTGCAACTGACTGCCAAACAATAAATTTAAGATATCAATTTAGATATCAATTTTCGAAAGAACATAATACATAACAATAGTAACATTTTTTACATGACACAAACACTAATCTCCAATCTTCATTTCTTCTAGTTTAGCATTCTGCATTTCTGGCTTTACCGATGATTCACCTAAGGAAATACGGCGTTCTGCTTCGTATTTTAAGTTATTCTCTTGCTGAAAATGAATAAAATGCAATTGAAGATTTACACTGTTGTAAAAAAAAGGTAAAAAGAAGTGGCATATGTATCATATTGGAATAATAAGCACATAGGAAGTTTTTAAGAGGAAAATTTTTCTCAGCAAATCATTGCAGTAATGAACTCAATTTCATTTTAAAAAATGCGATTGCACTTCGAAAGAAAAAAATCCAGGTTACAAATATTTCTTTCGATCTGTTAAAATAATTTTAAAAAAATTATAAGTGGCGAATAACTGCCACTCGAGAGAAGAAGTTCAGCATTTAAACCACATGAAAAAGTGAAAGAAATATCAAGAAGCCAAAATTTGCAATCCCTTAATATTTAATTTAAATTAACGACATAAAAATGTGGAACAAAATCAACTTGTGATAATCAATTCGTTTCTGCGATCAGCGGTACAGTATAAATCTTAGTAACAAATAAAATCTAAATTTATTTCAATGAAGGAGAGATATTTACTTTAATTTCAGGCAATTCATCTTTAGCATCACGCGATGGAGATAAGTTGATTGGAGCACAATCGCCAATTATTAATTCTTTTGCAACTGTCCTTGGAGACCTATTTCCCTGAAAATAATCAATTTCTTTGCAATAATACTCGTAAACATTTGGCCAGTAAATCATCAAAATATTCCTTGAAATATATATCAGTAGTCCTATTGCGATCATAAATTAGATAGGTCAAATTGCCCTTCTTAAAAAAAGGTTCTCTTAGTCCTTTTAATAAAAATATATATATATGATAGGTTAACTAATTTAATGATTATTCATTTTAAAATCAATTAAATACATTTAATAACATTTTAGCTAATATGCTACCAACAAAATAATGTATATGTATACACACATCTAAACATATATGAATTTTATTTCATCTATCAAATATTTTAAATTCTCAGCGATGGATCGCTACATATTTCCTGCATAATTTGTATGGGATTAAAAATACAAGGCTTATATCAAAGAAAAGATTTCTGTTATAGGAAATGACATGAACTGAGAAATAAGTCATATTTCAGTTCATTGCTGATGACCATTTCACCAAAGCTCCATTTTATACCAATAAAAAGAGAAGAGCAGTCATCGCATTAGCAAAAAAAAAGGAACTTGTACAAATTAAATACTCTGCTAAGACAATCTCCAGCAGCAATTAATTTCGTTTCTATTGGCGCATCACATTCATCCACCTGTAACAAAAATAATTTAAAACTAGCATATCGATTATTGCAGTTGGACAAGAAAACCGAGATTGAAGAATGGATGATCAAAATTAGTAAAAAATGGAACATTTATCTCATATCCGGCTATTTATCAAATTGATAAAACAGAACAAACAATATAACTTTGTATGAACACATAAAGCTACGTAATGCTTAATAAACTTTAACAATACACACCTGGACGAAAAATGGTTCTTCAATGCGAAGCGCTGGACTAAAATCTAGCTCTCCTGGAAATGATTCTACTCCTGTTACTCGTTCGCCATTCTCCGTAATTGTTGTCACTACATTGATATTTTTTTCCAAAGCTCGAAGATACTTGTCTGTTCGTTTGTAATGACGAGAAGGACTAGTCAGAAGTTCACAGAGCCTTAAGTTAATTTCTCGCTAGAACTTTACCATTTACAATGATTTATCAACTTTATGTTCCGTTTTTACTAATAAAGAATTATTGTGGCTCTAATGAAACTGTAAAGCATAGACGAAGAAGTTAAAAAAGAGACAAACTTATATAACACGAACGTAACCTCTGAAAAGTAAAAGGTGTTCCATCAAATTCGGCAGCTTTTTGTAAAATAAACTGGCGTTGCTGACGCAAATCACCATCCGAGATAAGTGTTTTTTTGTCATCTTCCGTAACTGCATTATCTGCTTCGACACAGAGCATTTCCGATATTGCTTGCTGAAAATGAAGTAATTCAAATATCTCATCTCTGGTGATAAGGTTCATTGTTAATCTTTTATTTTTGTCTTATTATTTCTCTTGGTAATAATAAAAAGTGAAAAAATTTCTTCAGATTAAAAAGAAATAAGACGAAAGCTGTAATAGAATAAGGACTTCCTTAACAATAAGACGTTTTATAAATGTGTAAAAATATATATAAAAAATGCGTTACACATTTTGAGCAGCAAATATTAGCTAAAAAAGATTTTAAAATTAAAAAAACATTTGTATGCAATCATACATTATTTATTCAGTAGACTAATACTAATATGACACATTAACTAGAAATCAGAATAATTAATAGAATTTTTAATTCATTTTCATCTTTGAATAAACAAATTTCGAGATTATCATCTTATATATGATCAAGATTGTGAATTTATTCATATGCGTATATAAAACCTATCACTGAATTGCTATATGAAGATTACAGATGAATTTAATGAATGCACTCAAAGAAAATACTTCCAACTTCCATAGAAAAGCACATCGTATTATGTCCCATTTGAAAAGAGGTCGACCAAGTTTAGCAACAAGCTCGAAATATTCATCAATTTCCTGCACTGCGGATTTCGAAAACCCTTTCGAAGTCCTTTCCTTAATATTTGAAGATAATACGAATGAAGGTTTTAGATTGCCCTAACAGAAAGAGCGCAGTAAGAAAGAAAAGCCATAGCAAAGGCAATGGAGTCTGCTCCTTATTTTCGGTCCTTCAATAACCAGAACAACATAGAGACTGCAGTGTCAAAAAAATAGTTGGATCTGTTTAGCAAACAACAACATATCTATAACGAACCTCATCAGGTATAGTAAAGGAAGAAAGAGCATTAGAAAGCCTTTGTAAGACGGTCGTAGTTGGAACATTCGCCAGATATGGTCCTTTTGCTGCTTCCTCCTCCTGCACCATTTGGAACACTATCTCGAAGAACGATACTGTTCAACACGGAAAATTATCATTGAAACTACGCGACGATGAGTCAGTTGCCTGTCCAACCGGTGACACTTTGAGATTGTCATCATGAAATTTCAAGTTGCAGAGAAAAGTAAATAATTTCGCTCATTCAAACTTATATGAGATGTTAAAACTCATTGGGCAAAATCTTTTTAAAAAGTTTTCTGTTTGTGATATATATTACTAATTGATTAGTAATATAATTTTGCGAATGATATAGAATATAACAAAAGGAAGAATTGTCACGAAATTGAAGTAAATCTAGAAATTCCCTCTTTCCTAAATCTGTTATTTTATAAATGAAATATGTGAATAGGATAAAAATGAAATATGCAATATTGCATTCGAATCTTTTTAAAAACACTAGTAAAATTAGTAACTTTGGGAACTCTATACATTATGATTCAATGATCTGGATATATCATTGAAGAAACTCGTTATGACACAGATCGTTCATATATATATCATCCCGGTTGAAGCAGCATATATATTTACGACATTAATACAGAAATAAAATTTTTGTTTCTGAACACTGAAATGTAGAGTTTTGAGATTTACCCAGAAATACTTACCTTCTTTACCTGAGTGAATTAAGAGTATTTTAGTGTTTTCGAATGGGAAAAAGCATAACATAAATAATATATCATGTAAATAATATATCATGTAAGACATATCATTCTTTCTTCATTGATTAATATTCAGTATCTGTTCAAGAATGAATTGCTTATGTGTTGTTTTTTTGAGATTTATCTTGCTCAGTCTGCATTGAGATATAACTCTTGGCAGAGCAGTGAATCCCACTTACTTTTTCAAAATCTTCAAATTCTTTTGACATGAAATTATTCCATAAAAATTAAAATTGTCGCCTAGTACGAAATATGAGTAAAACAATTTAAATATTGTATTAATTTCTTGATTTCACGAATAAGTTCAGTGGTAAGAAAAAAAAAGCAAAAGAGTTGTGTTTGTGAATGATAAAATGTAAGAGAAAAATAGAAAGGACAGGATGGATATTTGAAATATGAAAATAGTGCAGATAAGAAAAAAAGTTAAGAGTTGATGATACTGATTTGTTCAAAATAATTGTTAATTATAGAAATAATTATTAACTGAGTTTAACTATCTATTTTCCATTTCTTTCTTAATGTAACGAAGAATGTGAGTACGAGTGAACTCCTCTCAATATAGCACTCGAATTCTCTTATAAATGTAAAAAAAGTGATAAACATTCAAGAATATGTAGGAAAAAAATTTTAAGAAAAAGAAAATTTTGAATGGAAGCCCACTTCCAATTCCATCTGACACTGTTGTATTGTTAGTTAGCACTCCAAAAAAAAAATTTTTTTGGTAGTGGTATTTAAACAAAGCTATCTCCTCCATTCCAATACTGAACAATATTAGTGAATGATAGTCATTGTCGAGAAATCCGAAGCAAGTTTCGATCAATATTCTGACTGACTAATTCAAATCATTTGTTTTCTTATATGTTAATTTATGTGTATAATATGCAGTACGTACCTTTCTTATATTGTTTGCCGTTTCTACATCTGCATAAATAAGACGCTTATACACTGGGAAATAACCATTAAACCCATAGTGACCTCCACAACCGATCCATCGGCATTCTGCTATCGTGTAATCCTTATCCCTTTTTACGTTACATACATTTATTGTGCTATTTTACAAAAGTTTTCCATTGATATAGCATATGCCTTTTTTATCCTACTTAGTTTTCCATTGATATAGCACATGCCTTTTTTATCCTACTTAGCGTTATATTTTTTAATTACATCATTAAGGAGATAAATCATAATGCATCAAACGATAATTGATAATGCGATAGTTATTGATAGACGAAAAACTTGAGTTCTGATTGATAACGTTTTTATTGTGCCGGACAAACGGTTCCATCAAGTTGTCCACTAACTTCCGCAACAGTCATCTGAAGCACTCAAGATATATATTAAGCGAAACATAATCTTCTAAAATGAAAGAACAAATGTCGTAATGAAATGCGTTTTTAGTCGAGCAAAACTAATTTTGCTAAATGTTTTCTAATATACTAAGATAATAGCATTGGCTGATTTGATCAAGTTGGGTTAAGTAGAATAAAAGATAAAAAAAATATAAAGAGATGAGTATCTGCTTTTATGATAAGATTAAAGAGAATTTAAACAGCTTAAAAAAATTAGATGCTATATTTCCACTCACATTGAAGCTAAAGACAACAATCAAGCATATTGTAAAACCAATGTTAATATTGTCGTTCCAGCTTGTAAACTAGAAAAAAAAATAAAATTGCAGATATATAGTATATTACTACAATTGTGAAGTGAGTGTGAATTGTTATTTGCATAAAATTGATGAGTGTATTCGATTTTCAGGTGGCAATAAATATTTTAATCATTTGAACTTCATAATGAAAAAATTAATTTTGGGATAATTGATCATGGACTTTCATTTTTGTATTCGTTATATATAAAGTAATCGACTGAATTAGTATTTTCGAAGAATTCCATTCAATATTTTACACGATTTACTTATTCGATTTTACGACCATTCAAGTGGCGTATGGTACGCTATTAAAACGATATTTGTGCAAATCAGAGTAAAAAAGTTCATTATATTCTTTACAAGATATCATATTAACATTCTGAAGCAAATTCCGAGATCCAAAAGTTTCTAACGATAAGCAACTAGATATCGTGATACATATTCTGAATAGGTAAAGAAGCAGACTGCAGTGTTTTCCTTGATATTCTATGGTATCCAGTGATCGGATCTCGTCCTAGATACTGAATGATTATTTTTTGACCACTCTTGAAACCAAGTACTTTGGCATGAGCTACGTTCCTCACATCCAAATTGCTGTAAAATTTTAAAGTTTTAATCAAACTTGATGCCGCCACAAATTTGATTTACTTTCAAATTTTGTCGTCAAATGGATATTTTGTAAGATCATGAATACAAGATGGAGGGAAAAATGAAGCAGTAACAGCCTAAAATATGTCCTTTGCGAGATTCAAAAAGGATCCTGGGAATAATAACAAACCTATTTTTTAGTAAAATGGGTTTCATTCCTTTGTGTAGCGTTACCAAAACGCCATGTTCTAATACATCTATGATTTCCGCCTTGTACATTGCACCAAACACTAGTTCTATTTCGCTTTCATTCTCGAATATTCTAGAAAGCATCTATTCTATATAAATCGAGTATGGTCACATTAATTCGAATATGGTCACACTAATTCGACTGAATGCATCTCTAAGATAAATGAACACAATGAGATGACTTATAATACATTGCCTGCCTGAGGGCTTTAATATATAATTAACATCAGAAAAAATTGCAAAAAGAATAATTTAGATTCTAATTCTCAAACTTACTTGTTCAACATCATTTTCGCTTCTTCCAATTTCGTTTTGTTAGGCGCAAAAATAGATATATTTGTATCGTCTTCTACGCTTATCTGCAAAAATTTTAGTTTAATGATTCCAGCGATTATTGCAAATATAATGCTCTTATAGACTGCCATAATATCAATTTTGCCTTAAGATGAGTAATTTATTCCTTTTTTCATATTACATAATAGTAACAAAGTAACCTTAGCACCGGTTTCTGATTCAATCAGTTTAGCATTGTAGCCTCCACTACGAAAATGAATGTGGGCGTTTATAAATTGCAATAGGTATCGTCTCATGAACCGGTACCGTACTTTTAAAATGATTTCTCCATTGAGGTTGCGCCTTCTTCATTAGCAGCAAAAGATGTTCCAATCCATTTCTTGCTTGTTTCAAAGATTCAATAACTATTTCTGGCTTTACGCCTGGCACTTTCAAATCCAACTGCATCGCCGTATAACCGTTAACTGTTCCTTGAAGTGAAAAAAAAACCGTTGTTATAAAATTTTTAGATTCTAGTTTAAATTCAGTTTAGCGATGAATAAAATTCCATAAATTTCCAAAGGCTCTCTATTTCGATTCAGTATCATAAAATAAGGGATTAACAAATTGCCGTTTTTAGATATAAATAAAAAAAATATGAACAAATAATGTTAATAAATGATATTTCTCCGAATTTAAGTATTATTAAATATTTCTTAATCACTTTCACTGAAAACCTACCTGCTACCTTGAAGTCCATATCTCCAGCAAAATCTTCCAGGCCATTAATATCTGTCAGAATACGATAATCACTACGTCCCTCATCAATAATCAAACCCATATCTATACCGGCAGCCGGCGCTTTCATTTGGACTCCTGCATCAAGAAGTGCTAAACAACCGGCACAAACTGATGCCATCGAAGATGAACCATTTGACTCTAAGACCTGAAATTTTCACTGAAGATATAAATTTTAGGTAATATAAATATATAAAAACTGCTAATTTTAATTAATGATTAATTTTATGCAGAAATTGCTTAAAATTATTGTAGCATTATAGTCATTTGATCACCTAATATGAATTATATAATAATTAATAAAAATTTAGCTATAAATAAGACTATTATTTTTATTTTGAAGAGCTCTTTGATATGCTTTACGATGCTATCTATATCTTCTGAATTCTTCATTTAAATCGCATTCCACAAAATTCCAGGAGATAAAAAAACTGCACGAACATCACAGGCAAGCCTTAAACAATAAGGGAAGTCTTCCGGAACAAGCCTCTTTAAAGCTTTCTCGGCGAGAGCACCATGTCCGAGCTCTCTGCGTGAAGTTCGTAGAGACGAAGAAACAGCAGTAGCGGCAAACGAAGGGAACTGATAATGCAACATGAACATTTTCTTCTGTTGCGCGCCAAGAAGTTGTGACAATATATCTGGCTGGAATGCAGCCGATGGAGCATCAAATGTTACTGTAGCAAACACCTGGAATTTATAGTCTTACTACTAATCATATCAACTTATAAAAATATACTTGATACAATACTGGAAAAATATGCAGTAGATTTTAGATTGCTGATCGAAATATAGCACGTTTACTGTATCGTTCTTTATGTCTGAAACAAATCATCATTTACAAATGAAAATTAAACCTGGGTCTGACCGCGCTGGAACAAGGTCGATCCGTGTAATTTTTTATATACATCCATTTTAACATTCACTGGACGAAGTTCATCAAATTTTCGTCCATCGCATCGCCTTTCATTTTTAAACAATGCTTCTCTGCAAAACTATTTTAGAAGAATTCGAGAGTTTTACACGTTTAATCATTTGAATAAAATACTTTTCGAGATTTTTTCTTGCAATCGAAATTCTACGTTTCTTAACTAAACTTAAGTTAAGAAATTATAATATTCTTTTGTAGCGCAGTATTTCTTGATTTAAATTAAATAAAAGTCCTTGTATGCAATATCTCACAATAATTATAGTATCTGCTATCCAATTTTCGTTTAATGTTGCGAATTATAACTTCTTAAAATATACTTCTTCAGTTACAGTACAGTTTTGTAAACGAAAGATAATCAGATAACGTTGTTCATGTTTCCATCTTTACGCTATATTCTTGTAATTATCAGTCAGCTCAAAAATAAATAAATATAACAAACAAAGCATTTTGTTAGGAAAGCTAAGAAAATACCTCAGTGATCTCTTGAGGAGATTCTTAAAGGCATGCCGAAGCTTATGTGGAGCATTTCTTTCCTTGAGTTTTTCAAGCATATGATCACCAAGTGCAGAAATAGCCCGATCTCGCGAGAGTTTATCATGTTCTATATCGGTTAAAATATCATGTAGTTGATCTCCACATAAGATTTGCATTTCCTCCGTTAATGATATCATATCAATATCAATTTTTCCATTAATATTCTAAAGTAGAAGTCCTCAAGCCACTAAAAGTACTTGGAGAAAAGAAGAAAATTTATCTTCTACTTGCCATTATATGACCTTCATGTATTTGACAGAGAACTGAAACCTGCTATTTGATATCCATATAAATGTTCAATATTATCGTCCAGTGCATTTAATAATCAATCATCTAAGAAATTCTTGACACTTGCTTTATTCTTAATTAGCTCTCACTTATAGAATTATATTCAAGACCAATGATTACAACACAATTCTCACAAATAAAGACAAATATAAAAGAGAATTATATAAGTACGCAGACATGTAATAATAATGTACTAAGTATTTATTAAGCGGGTATAATGTGACGATAACACAAAGGACTATAGACTTATTGAATATTGAAAATAACTTTTTTTTTGGAATTAGGAAGACTACGAAATGATCTATAATTAATGTATTATTAATTTTCTGTTCATCAGCTATAATATTTAAAAGAGATATCATCATCAAACTAATGAGCAATAGCAAGATAAAAATTTGTAAATCTAGATCATCAAAGCACGTACCAAGACAAAGATAAAACACATCAATTATTGGGCAAAGTATCCTTAACAAAGTGAATTACCTGTCGTTTCTGACGACCGCAAGAATCCTTCACTTTATTAATGGCTTGAGTCAAATGAGAGATCGCATGAAGACCAGTTTTGATACATTCCGAAAATTTTTCGGTCTCAATTTCGCAGCCATCCATATCAATCATTAGTATGCGCTTCCCATAGTCGCAACCAGCAATAACCAAATCCAGTGAAGAATTTTTCATATTTTTTCGACTTGGATTAACTACAATCTGAAGTTATTCGAAATAATTGGAATCTTTATACATCAAATCTGGTTTCGCTCTAAATTCACTAAATGTTATTATATAATACAATAAAAACTGATACTACGAACACATAACGAACAGAAAAAATTATGGATACCTCATTATCAATAAGAGCTACTCTAACAGCTCCGATTGGTCCTTCCCATGGTATATCCGACAGAGTTAGTGCTGCAGAAGCTGCATTTAGCCCTAGAATCATCGGATCTCCATCATCATCTATCGCAAGAGGTTTACATATTATCTGAAATCTTTTGCTAAAATAATTATTGCTTCGAGAACAATTGATCATATATCCCTCAAATATGTAATCCAAAGAAAAATATAGCATCAATTCGAACATTAAATTACGATATTTCTATGACATAAAATCAATATTTTAATTCTACTATGATAAAAAAATTATGGTCCAACTAGTATGAATAAGATTTGAAAACTGATATATTCTTTTCTAAAATAAATTAAGGTTGAAATAAACTAAAGACTAGGAAGAAATAAGAGGGACTTCTTACCTGAGTTTCACCAGAATAATTTTCTGGGAATAACGGCCTGATTGATCGATCAATCATTCTGGACGCCAGAATATCGGAATCATTTCGCTGCAGTTCCCTTCGTAAGTAATTAGTAGGAATACGACCAACGGCTGATGCGCTCTGCTGAAAATCGACCGTCAATGGCATGAAATCTACCATATCGCCAGCTGAATCTTGTTTTCCGACCACGGTAGCTAGTACCTGAATTCTTTGCGTTATTTGTTCCATTCTAGTTATATTTAATGCCAAACTTCACGACGAAACGAGACAAGAGGTATATGCTCAATCTGCACGCAATAATTCGAAATCTTAAGGAAGAGAGATATGCATGTATTCAGCAATTATAATTCACAAATTGTCACCTAGTAGATGCACATAAGAGTATTTCGGGAACATTTCAGGTATGTACGAAAACTCCTAGTAGTATCAGTTAGTTCTAAAAATTTTATACAGACCAAAACATACAGAAGTATCTCCTTGTGAAACAACAGCAGCACCATCGGCTAATCGGGCTATATGCCCAGCTTCAAAATGAATTACATCTCGTTCACCCACACCTATATGTGCATCGATTTGCGTGCTCTCTAAGGCTTTGGTCGTATTCAGCAACAGATAGAATCGAAATCTCCTTAAAAACGCATTAACAGCTCGTGCCCTACATGCAAGCATCCTAAAAAATTAAAAGTTGAGTACTACTTAACGTAGTACGAAACCTCAAATATAAGACGAACGAATCCCATAGAAAAACATCCAAATTATGTTGTGAATACCGCACAAAGTATATCGTCAGCTAATTGCAGATCCATTAAAAACCATGTATCTTGTGCAACGTATTTATCCACATTTCTTTATTCGCTCCAAGTTCGGATCATTTTCGATGAAATCAGTACTTCTAAGAACTGCATAAATAAGTTGTAACAAATCAAGTTGTATCAAAACGCATTTGTTAGCACTCCAAATTTTCATTCGTCGAAATTCCCTTTTAAATTTAAAGGACCCACCTGAGCAATATTTCATGCCAAAAAATTTATGGAAGATTAAGTCTAAAATGTCAGAACTACTAAATATGCAACACTTTTCATCTTGCACAACTAAATGCAAACATGTGTCAAAAGTAAGATATAAAACGGGTAAATCAATTACAAACGACTTATTTGCTGAACTACATTATTTGAAGGGTAGAAACGAAAAACACTGCGTTATCAGAAATAACGGAGGTTTTGTAAACTGCCTCATAATATTTTTAAACTCCCACTTATAAAAACATTTTATATAAAAGTACAAAAATACACATTAAATAACTTTGGAAATTTTAATAATATGTACTTTCAACCTCAAAAAATCGATACAATATGGTTGATCGGACTCCACCACTCAACGTATGGCATCTCTCATCATGAATATCAATACTCGTTCACATGTACGATATCAATCAAAGCAATGTAAAAATATCGCAGAAGTAAAGTAAGACAGGCTTTGGCCGATGAGTTTTCATTCTTCTCATTGTTGACAATAAATAGCCAAAATAAAATTTTTTAACTTCGACACAATTTTTAAACACAGTGGAGTGTTTCGATTTCTGTGTCATCTAATATTACCTCCATCAAAAAAAAGTAATGGAACACAAAACTTTAATCTTGAATAATTTCATCGATCATTCGGTTTTGACTTTTTCGTATAAGAAAGATATAAACGACATAAAATGACAGAGAAAGAAGAAAAAAAGTTTCACATGATAACCATGCATAAAAATTTACGGTTTTAAGAATATAATTTGAATCTGATTAAAGTTATAATTCTTCAACTAATAAGGCAATGATACAGTATAAAAATAAACAATTTCTCAAAATTCACGTATCGAAATTGAATAAACTTTTTAACATTGCAAGAAAGTAAAGAAGAAAAGTAACGTATCATAATCAGAAAGAGGATATTTTTAAGAAAAATTAGATGTGTAAAAGAATTCCAAAAATGGAATGTTAAGTTCTATACAAATAATTGAGACTAATGTCTACATAAAATCTGACGAAATAGGACTCGCCACAAATAACATACATGAATTAAGATGATAAGATTTGAAATTCACACTGATGCATAACCTTGACGCTTCGCTCGAGCTCGGCCAATCAAATATGCAATTAAAACAATGATTACCAAAGCAGCAAGGCATATTCCCACAACAATTGGCACCAAATCGGAAGTACGAACATCTAACTGGCAAATGTTGTATTCTACAACGATTTTATATTACTCATCTAAATTTTCTCGACTTTGATCTCTCAAAGTTGTTGAAGAGATGTGGAAGAAAATGGTGAAGATGAACTTTGAAGATACACAAACTAATCGCTTTCTGAGAAAGTCTGAGAGAAAACTGAAAATCTATTTCTACAGAGAAAGCATACCTTGATTTCCAGGAAACTCAGTAGTATTGAGATGAGCGTATGAAGTGAGTCGTATATTATGAAGATTTATTGTAGTACCATTTCCGAAACTAAGAATTACTTCAGAACATTTATATGCTTCATTGATATTGGTATTCACATCAAGCTCTGCATGTTCATCCATCACATACATATGATGCGTTTCTACAAATATGTTAAACATATATTTGCAGTAGAACAAATCCATGAACTAACAATCATAACAATAGAACTTATCAATCAAATTCATTTACATTTCAAAATGGAATATCACTGACTTCGAACTTGAATAAATGAATTACTTTACAAAGATATTTCTTCTTTTAAATTTCCGAGATGCGTAGTTATTTGAACTAATTCTTAATGCTCATCACGAAAAAAGTATCCATACCTGTTGCATTCAATTTCTGCTCGAAATATACTGATAATGTAAAATTACTAATCTGGAACGAGTCATTCCTCTGTTTGAAATAAATTATTAAGCTTGAATTCATTAAACCAACGGAACTGTTGAACCTGCAAAAAAAAGACTTCGTTAAAGACGTAATACAAAGCTGAAACTACATATTCTTTCCATTTCAAAAAGAAAAAATGATGATGCTAGAAAAATGAAAATAAATGTAAAAATATTACGCAAATGATACTCACGTAAGTTATAATACAAAATTAATTAGTAGCACCAGCACTGAGAAATATCTTACTGTTTATAATATCTTTTACCTAAAAATTACGATTAATTCTGCTTTTAGTTAATATATTACTATTGTAGCAGCACGGAAATGCAAGAAGAAAACCTTATATTAATGTACTGAGTTTGTTCGCAGGAACCATCTGCATGTCCACTAATATTGAGTTTAAACTGATCAGTGATATTGTCGGACTATAAATTCAACCATTAATATATGAATAAGTATATAAAATCAATTTCAATTGAAAATCAGATCAAAATGAATTAAAATCTCTCACAAAAAAATAATACAATCTATTTGAAGTTCAAGTAAAACTGAAACAAACAAACCTTCATGTAATGAAGGATACCAGTAATGTTTGAATCGAGAATGATGCATGTGTCCTTGGATTTGGATGTGACATAGTAGTGATCACATGCGATGAATGGAATATAAATTGCTGCAAATGAAGAATCATAAAAGAAAAAAATGATATTTGGCATCTGCCTTAATGATATTCAAGAAATTTTCAAAAAATTTAAATATTTTCATGAAGACAAGAAAATAAAAACTAGAAGAGAATTAAAAAACTAAAGAAAAAAAGGAAACCATACCGAAGCACAACAAGAAAAACAAGGATGCCATGCTGATCACTATACAAATCTTCACACAACTTTAAATCTGAAGTGTAGAAAGACTAGTAAGGGGACAGTCAACAAGCAATTACATTAGTTATCTTATTGCATTTGCTGATAGAATCCAGACAAATTCACTGAATTCGGCTGCATAACTATTGTGGAAGGTAGACAAAGGATATGGATTGTCAAATAAGCAACAAGAGCTACCGACAAATATGTCTTAAACAGTTCAAATAGATATGTAGCTTCTGAACCGAAACATTATTTTAGCCTACTAATGCAGTATCTTTATTATGTATACGCTCATACCAGTGAGCGATAAATATAGGACAAGAACAACCGAAAACGAATTAGGTGGCGACAACTTATATTCGTATATATTCGACATTGTTTCATATCTTTTTCAAAAAAGTCTACTAACATATTTATTCGTATATATTCGACATTGTTTCATATCTTTTTCAAAAAAGTCTACTAACATAAGACAACATCTATTAGACTTCAAAAGTTCGAGTGATTGACCATCAAACTAGATATGTGTACTTGCTGGTATCAAATTTCTTCCAACTCTTCTAGTATGATAGAAAAACACAAGTTCTCCAGCACGGAAACAAGATTGGTGGATGAATAAGTCGCACATTTCAGAGTTGGAATTCGATCATTCAGCAGCGTGCCCACATTCAATCACTATATCTCACTGGTAAGATTACCAGGTTAGTACTAATGGTCATCTGCTGAATAGCAGGTAGCAGAAAAGCACGGTTCGTCCCGTAGTGTAGCCACGAATGTTGATTTATATACAAGGAGCTGAATTAGATAAACGTGATAACAAGACTATTTATAGATATAATGCATTGTAGAACTGTTGCTTATCTCTTGTCTCTAAATGATATATCTTAGATAATTTTCATCAAGCCCCTATTCGTTGAAAAAACAATCCCGTGTTGAAAGAGACTCAACATGATATGACACACGAATGAATGAAATTGAACTATATCAGAAAAGGTTCAATAATATCTATAACATTTTCATCAAATTTTATTTCGAATAAGAAAGTCTGCATTTCTTATTGAACTGTATAGTTGATGCAGCTGTGAAAAAAAAAATCAAAATTATTCCAATTATTTTTCTTTAGGAATACATAACAGCAAATTTTTTTTCGGTTTCATACATACTCATTATCATTTTAAAAAAATGACCGTTTTCTTCCTCCTTTTTTTCCAATGAAAACAAGCATTAAATGCTTTGTAGGATAGATTTAGTTCATTTAGCAAAATCGAAAAATATACGTAATAGCTCAATCTTGAAAAGACAAATTGATCTATGTTCTGTACACACAAACGAGTTTAAACAGATACTGAAGAATCTAGCACTTAAAAAGGTGGAGGCAGAAACATCGGCGGAGGCACCGGTGAAGGCCGTATCATTGCAGCAGCTGCAGATGGAGGAGGAGGTGGAGGTTCGTCATGCTGGGACATCCGGTCGAAACGAAATGCGAATTGCATAAAAAACTGAAAACAACGATAATTATATTGCCATAGAACAAAAACGCAGCAAAAGACATAAACAAATAAGCAAAATCAAACATTAGGTGATTTTTTTAAAAATGGAAAAGTTAGATTATTCAATAATTTCATAATATGTTCTACAATGTGTATCACACATAACTCACATATCTGTTATATATCTTCTGTTATCCTTTGTTCCTTTCCTCCTTTTTAATAGGTTAATTGTGATTTCTATTATTCTTTAATAAAGAATACACTAGGAAAAAAGCGCTAATTTCAAACAAATCTTTGTCTTGTCAAATTAAAAATAAAAAAGAAGTTCTAATCATCAAACAGTATATCATCATGACTTCATTTCCTAGAAAATTCCACTATTCGCTTGAAATTTTTGCATTATTCAGACGAAAATCCATTGAGTGACGACAATCGTTCTTTAATGAAATTCGATGACCAAAGACACATGATTATAAACCATATTTGAGGAGCATTTTTATAAAACAATCCATTAAAAATCTTACCTGCTTAGTGTCTTTATTCCATAAAGTCCAAAATTTATCCTCGGCTTTATCTACTTCTCTTGATGGTATTTTGAAAGCAATAGTTTCGTATGGTTCAGCAGCAAAAAGAATGTACTGCCATCTTTTATCAGGTGGTTGCACTTTTTGTTCGTAAGCTGACATAAATCTGCATTTTTAAAAATAAATTTTTTATGAACTAAAAATAACTGCATTAGTGAGCATTATACAAGTATGTTATTCATTAATGAAGACTATAAAGCATTACCGATGTCTGGGAGTGACACCTTCAGCAATTTCCGGGTAATCAATTTGGAATAGCAAAGCTTGTTGACCTGTTGATGGATCTCGTTCTTTCGTGACCTAGAAAATGGAAAATTCCAAAAAAAATTTTCGCTGCAATAAAGACTGGCACAAATAATATACCTTATAACCAGGTCTGCCAATTTTGACAAATTTTTTTGGCTCCACTTTGATTTGCTGTGGCAAAGGCATATATGGTTGGTCGGTTGCTTCTTTTGCAGCACGTCGAGCCAAATTCGATTGGTGTTTTTTGCCTTGTGTATGCGCTAAATAGGAGCCTAAAACATTGGAATATTAAAACAATAGGGAATAAGATTCCCAACTTTTTTTTACCAACAATCAAAATTTATGCAGCTAAAATTACCATCAAAATTCAACAAATTTAAACTGTGATAACAGAAAAAAATTGGTAAGGTAAAACAACTCTGCAAAATCCAATTAGAATTCATAAAAAACATGGATGAAAAGACGAGTGGAATGGATGAAAAGACGAGTGGAATTCCATGAAAAAAACCCATGAAAATGGAAGGATCTATTTTAACGTTTCATTGAACGCTCCAAACATCAATCAGCTGGAAAAAAATCTGAAGAAAAACAAACTATCTACATGATTTGGTTTGATCAATTTTGCTCATAAGAATTAGCTATCTCCAGAATCAAAAATTATAAAATTTACAACTATATATCTTACCTTCGTTGTTGTGTAACGTTAAACAAAGTTTGCATTCATAACCACCTAGATGGTTTTTCATAAAGTACGGATCCTTTTGTAAATCGATTGTTTCTAACGCTAACTGGCGCAACCTCTCACGTCGGTCAACATTTGCGTCAGACCAGGACGCTACTCCACCGCCACCAGTTTTACCACCTGCCCGATTTTGAAAATCCATGATCTGAAACAAAAAAATGATTAAATGTTAATGAATGTTCCAATATTCGAAATTCAATTCGATTTGATGCGTAAATTAATAAGCATAGCGAATAGACAATAAAAAATTCCATAGCTGCAATAAATAAAGCGAAGAGATAAAAGATCTTGGCTAATGAATATTTCAGGCTCTCTTTTTCCTTTTCTGAAGTAGATAGTGATAAAAATGCAAATTACTAGTGACTTCTACCGATTAATATTGTATTAAAAACAACAAGTCAGCAACGTTGACTAGTTAAGAGTTCAGAAAAACAGAATCAAGTAATAAACTCTCTGACCAAACATCCTGCCTATAAATTATATCAGTGATACTGGAACAACACAGTGTTTTATAGGATCACATGAAATTTAGAGGATTACTCGTCGTGTTTAAAACTAAAGACATGATGTTGGGTAAATTATGTATTATATATTCGACTTGTGAAAAAGTACAATCTTGACTTGTCGATTCCAAATATTCTATCGTTGTTGGTCCAACGTCTATTTCTGATTTATAATATCAACATTCCTCCATAAAACCCTCATAAAACGGAGCAAGCAACTCCGGAATGAAAAAAATAGGTAGAATTGAATTAATCCGAGATCTTGGCACAATGCCAATAGTCGCAGTTACGTTATTCGTTAACTTTTGATTTTTTTCTTTTTAATTCCTATATCTGTTCCATTTACTAAAACCAAAACACTTAGGCAGAATTTACTCGCGCATCATTGCGTACATTGTCTAGAACTATATACGAGAGAGTGGGCATCTTACAAAGATACATTGCGTACGGTACTGAATAGGTGACGTTGCATAACTGATGTCTGGTAAAGTGGTTGCTTCTTTTTGATTGGTTGGACAGTCACTGAAGGACTGATAGAGGATTGAACTCAAGCTTGAATTGGGTAGTTGAAATGGATGTGCAATGTTAATAATGATACAGTGAGAGAAGGAAGAGAATTTAAAATTTAAAAAAAGATTTATCTTTGGTGTGCCCTGTGTTATATTTTTGTCAGATGAAGAGAAGTTATTAATTTTATATTTTGATCATTCCCTTGCAACAATATTGAGATTTTAAGAAAATATGATTTGAGCTAAAGATATTGCTATTGGGTAGCATAAAAATAAAACTCTGTGTTAGATTCGAAGTCATTTATCAAGAAATGAATATGCAATCTTTGTTTATATTTAGATCACAATGCCGTTGCACTGGACAGAAGACAGGTATGGAGTAGTGACCAACTGGGATTTTGTTCGTTGGCAGTCAGATCTGATATGGATCTTTATGGTGTTCATATTCCGAGACATCATTAGTAAGTCTGTTTTGATTCAGTTTTTCGTAATATTTCGTAGTATAATAGGAATTTGAGGTCAAAAAAGTCTGTTTTTAGTGGTCGACTGCGGCCAGGCGGAAGTCAGTAGACATATGGAAATGGGAAGACAGTTCCTGTCCAGGGGTCAATTTGCCGATGCTTTAAGCCATTATCACGCTGCTATCGGTTTGTTCTTATGTGGCGTCATTTATTAATCCTTTTTTATATTCTTTCTAAGTTTGTATTATTTTGTTTTTAATTTTTCTTAATTATTCTGTTTTATAGACGAATCTGTTTTGAGAAAGAAATCCTATACTGCAAGTTCTGATTTAGATTTCAGATCCTAAAACTTACGTTTTTTTACATTACAGATTTAGATCCCAAAAATTATCAAACTTTGTATAGTCGTGCAACAGTATATCTTGCTATTGGTAAATCCAAAGCAGCACTACCTGATCTGGACTCAGTGATTAAACTGAAACCAGACTTTATTGCTGTAAGTTTTTTTGATATCAGACATATATTTAAATTTTAAACTAGTATATACTTTCACCTAGCATAATTTTTAACATAATAACTTTTATTGAAGGCTCGCGTCGAAAGAGGGAATGTACTATTAAAACAAGGAGATATATATCAGGCAAAAGCAGATTTTGAGGCTGCTGTAAGATTTAAGTTCTTTTCTCATTCCATTTATACCAATTTTCTAATCTGAAATCAATCCTTAATCAGAAGCTTATAATAAATTTGTAATCAACATGTATTTACTATCAAGCGATATATAACAGAATATGTCAATTATCTTATAAATATACTCACTTCTTATAGGCAAAAGTAGATCCGTTAAATGCAGATATATCGAAGAAGTTATTATCAATTGAAAGAGTTAAACAAATCATTGAAGAAGCTGATGATTATTTTGATATCGGTGATCTCGTTTCTGCAGAATCGCTTTATAGTAATGCTATAGAAGTAAGTCTACTTCTCTATTTGATTTTAAATTTTTCAGCTGTTGTGTGAACATTCAAATTCAGATTTGATATTTAATCAAACTAATTTTATTTCTGCAAATCTGTGGAAAATGTTTATATTTCATTGCAGTGAGAAAGTGTACAATGTACCTAAATGTAACATAGACATGTGATCTAAAAGGAATAGGGTCGAGGAAATCTCGTATTGGTATAATTATAGTATTTTTCAAAAAAATCCTGCAAGATTTCTCTTTGGTATTAAATGTTGATAAATTAAGATTTTTCTTGTAGTCATATTGGACGAATAATGTCTTATGATTTAAAACATTATAATTGACAATCATTCACATTCAAATTCTACATTTTTTTAATAATTTATCACCAGTTTAACAAAAAATTGTAAAAAAAATGCAATGGTTTATAGCTTTATTCAGTTATATCTAGTACTTCCAATTTTTACTGAAGCGATACGTTGACAGTCTATGCAGAGAAAATTTGTGTCTCGACAGAAATTTTTTTATAAATTTATTAAGCTTAAGGCCTATCGAAGCAACAAAATATTTTGAGCTTTATCTAATAATGATTGTATTTTTGTGTATTTTAAAGTCATTCTTGAGGCTGATATAAAATTTAGGTTTGTCAGTGGCATGCTAATTTATATAGAAACCGTGCAAAATGCCGAGAAAAACTCGGAGATATGCAGAAAGCAATCGCAGATTATAGAACTGTCACGAAGTTATTGCCGGATAGCACAGAGACATTCTACAAAATCTCGCAGCTTTATTATTTGACGGGTGATGTTGAAGAATCATTGAAGTAATTGGAATTTTTTTTTTTTTCGCATATTTACATATTAATTTTGGGTAGCATTTAATTGGTATTAACATATACTTGTTGTATGCTGCTTTTAACCGGTGGTGAGCAAAATGTGATATAATTTAAATGCTAGTGAATTGTTCTCATTGTTATTTCATCTCGTTAGAGATATAACTTGTTAACAATTCTATTAGAGATACAACTCGTTAGCAATAGTTCTTTTAGTTCCTAACTATTTTTTTATTTTTTTTGTAAAAATATGCGGTACTATGCATTTGTTTATCTTTTTTTATACTCTCGCTCAAAATCAGATGTTGTTCTAAAGCAAAAAAAAAATTAATGCAATATCCTTACAATGAAAATTGCATACTGGAAACAAAATAATATTTGAGATTTAGAAAATACTGAATTAAAAAGGAGTCAGATTTACTAATGAGACATTCTTTCAGTCAAATACGAGAGTGTCTAAAATTGAATCCAGATGATGAATTATGTTTTCCTTTTTATAAAAAAACAAAAAAATTGGCGAAAATGCGGGAATCGCTCAATCAACTAGTACGAGAAGAGCGGTGGATGGATTGCTTGGACAAAGCAACACAAATTTTGAAGACTGAAAAAAAAGTGGAAAATATCCAATTAGATGTTTATAGACAAACGTGCAAGTGCAATCTAAATGTAAGGTATCTTGATACTTTTAATCAGCTATTTTGTACAGAAGAAGTCATAAAAGCATATTCTTTAAATTCCAGTGATGGTGTCCTTATGGAATATTATCTTTTCTATCGCGACTTGTCAAAATTTGTGCATACCTGTCTTTCACTCTGAAATTTTGACTATTTGATCTCTGAGAAACAAACCGTCCTAGCTTACAAATAATCCTAGCTTACTTTTCGCGGAATCATATGCCTTTCTTATCGAATTTATATCGTTCGGTAAAAAGTAAATTGCAATTTTTGGTAGATATAACTTAGAGAGGCCTTGGAAAATTCCTTCCAGAAAGCTTTCTTTCTTTGTTCATTTTTAATCATTTCACTAAGATTAATTTTATGTCAATTAGTAGTGGAAATAAATTTATATAATAACGAAATTGAGTAATGTTTTCATATCATTCTTTACGATTTATTTGCGAGCCTTTGTTTCGGTTTTTTGATTTTGTATTGAAATTTTAGTTTGATATTTAGAACTACTATGTAAATACAATGTAAAGAGAACTGTACAGTTATTGGCCACAGTTTGCGGGCTAATTAAATGATTACTTATAAATTCCTAGGCCCTTCTTTCTCAAAAACTCTGTTTTGGAAGAGATTTTCAAATACAAATGAAAATATACGTTTTTCCTAAGAAAGCCTGTCATTTTATGATTAGCTCCTAATGGTACTAGCAGGTTTCTCAAATTCGTTTTTAGGCTGGTCATTTTGCTGAATCGATATCGGCTTGTTCAGAAGTACTTAAGTACGGTGACCCGAATGATCTCGATGTTCTTTGTGATAGAGCTGAGGCATTTTTAATGTATGAAAAGTATGATGAAGGTTTGTTTAATTTTTCTTTATTAATATTGTCGATCTCCAGTTTTTTCGCAACACAGAAAGAATGGCTATCGCTAGAGAACTATATCTATAAGAAAGTCAGTTATTCTGTCATTAAATTTTCGAAGGATAATATCGTTAAATCTGTTTTTATTCTGGAACTTGGTATATGGTATATTGAGGTACAATTATATTGTCGTTTAAAATATTCAGTAATTTAATCGATAATATATATATATATATATATAACATTCATTTGAAGAAAAAAAGCAGTGAAATTTTTGAAAATCGAAGAGCTAAGAAAATGAAACGTAGAATGGAACAATTTTTCCTCTTTAACAAATATATTTGAAGAATAACTTGGAAGGTTTGAATTTATAATATAAATGATACAAATTATGTATTTTTTGTTTTGTAAAGTGAGAATTGTGATAAAATGCGTGAAACTGTGTTTTCAGCAATCGAGGATTATCAAAAAGCAGTGAATGGGCATGAAGAATCGAGACGAGCCAGAGAAGGTCTTCATAGAGCGCAGAAACTGAAAAAACAAGTTGGGAAAAGAGATTACTATAAAATCCTTGGTATCAGGAAGTAAAGCATTTTCATACTCATGCACTTTCTTGCTTTTGTAGAAGAGATTAATATAAATTGTTTGTAAATTCAGTCTTTTGAAAATCTGAATCGGGAAAACCAAATTTTGAGATAAAACTTCATTTATTCTGTAAAGGCATTGTGGTGGAAATAATTCAAGATGATTATTTTGCAACAATAATTCAAGATGATTATTTTAAAGTTAAAGATTTTCAAAGTCACACTTTGATTAAATTGCAAGTTGCACTTAGATTTAATTAATATATTTCAAAAACTTTATTTAGAAACGCAAGCAAAAGAGACATTATCAAAGCTTACCGGAAGGAAGCACAAAAATGGCATCCAGATAATTTCAATGATGAAAGAGAAAAACAAATAGCAGAAAAGAAGTTTGTTGATATTGCAGCTGCAAAAGAGGTCTGTTCTTTGTATATCTGATTTGTAATCTCAGTTCTATTAGAATAGGCTTCGTTAGATGTCTTTGATATTACGATGGTACCTCTTAAATAAAAAACGTATTTTAGGTTCTCACTGATCCAGAAAAAAAGGCACGGTACGATAATGGAGAAGATCCGCTGGATCCGGAACAACAGCAAGAAAGTTTCCATCATCCCTTCCAGAGTGGATTCCCATTTCGTGAAAACGGTGGTCCATTTTCATTTCAGTTTCACTTTAGTTAAGTCTTTTGTACTGCTGTTTTCTTGATTAATTTATTGCTCTCCACAAAGTTGAGTATATACGGGTTATTCATTCTAATAATATCGTGACTTTCTCTTATTTGTTTGTAGCGGACAGTTTTGATAAACGTTCTCTTGAAAGTTGAGCACACATTTCCATATTGATGAAATTAAAATGCGTATTTTTGTAAATGCATCAATGTTTGACTGCCTCTTTCAAACCTCATCTTGCAGGATTGAATCTGTTTCTGTTATGTGATTTCTTCTGCAAATATGATTTAAATCTAATGGAGCTTTATGAATTCCACTAGTAAAAAATCCGTTTTGGCGTTTTAGTTATCAACAATGAATTTTTCGGGTATATTCTTACAGTTCTGTTGAGCACTGTATCAATTATGACGTAGCTGTAATAACAAAGATGATGTCATTTATAGACGGGGAATGTTTTTATCCTAAATTGATGATGAACGGAAACCTACTGCTAATTTTTTAGTCTTATTATATACATATATAATATTGCATTTTGCTTAATAAAAAATAAGAAAAAATACATTCGAAAATATTTTTATTCCGAAGAGAAATCTAGAATCTGAGCGTTCTTCATAAGTTTTGAAATTCTGGCTTTGAAAATGTTCAATAGCGAATAGTGATACTTTTAGAATTATATGAGTTCGGAGACAAAACCACATATTAATCAATCTCGGACTATCATGTACAATAAGCGTGAGGAAACCAATGTTTAAGATCCGGATGAATTTTTGAAGATTTATGTCCTCTTAGCTGCTGTGCAGCGAAATTTCAGATGAATAATTAATTATTTTCGAAGAGATTAAAAAAATTCCATATGGAGTCTTCCATTAAACACGAAAGATGAGAAAGCGCGAATATTTAATGATAACTGACGCAATTTACATAGGAATGAAGAGAAACCGTAAAATAATAAAACTGATGTTTCATCTCAGCACTCGTTTTTACCAAAATATTAAAAAATAAAAAACGCAGTTTAAGAAGCACTACACATAAATATAATAAAGATATTTTTGTTCAACGAAAGCATTGTTTCGTTAAATGAGATGTTTCGATGTTTCAATTTGACAAACAACAGCTAAAGCAGTATACTGAATGTAAAAAAACAATGAAAAAAGGAACTAGTTTAAAATTTATCTTCAGCACCAATGACTAGAATTCAGCATCTTTCTCGTTTTGAACATATTTCGTTCTTTCATTGAAAGTACGTACTAAGAAACAGAAAGCTTCCCGCATATTTTTGTCTGGATTAGAATCTAAAAGTTTCAAATGATTGAAAACTTTCAGTGTTTGTCAAATCCTAGAAATGAGTAATATTACTAGACATTTTTAGAATGAATTGCACGGATTTCTCGTTTTCTAATGAAAAGTAGATTTTTCTGCCACAATGCTATACATTGCCAATAGTATAGATGGAACCGCGACTAAGAGTATATCTGGGATTCCCGAATATCAATGGCATTCTGACTAGTTTCTTTGCTTAACTAAATATAAACCATAATAACTAATGTTAGGAATGGCTGATTTTAGGCATCGTAGAAATGGAGACATCTCTGCATGGCTACTTCCCATTTTTTAAAATCTTGCAGTAATTTTTTCCGAATGGAGATTTCTGGAATAAAAATCTTTTCAATTTCGATCAAATCATCTAAATCATCCTCCTTCCACAGACCACAAGTGATTCCTGTCATCATAGCAATACCACATGCAGAGGCAAAGCTTGGTCTACTGATTCTTTGCAGCGGAAGCTTGATAAGAGTACTAATTGTTTGGCAAATGAAATCATTCATCGATACACCACCACAACATCTACAAAGTAACGATTAATTATTCAGCGATAAAAAACAGTGTTTATGATAGATATCTGAGAACCGACAGAATCGACATCCCATCTAACTGATACAAAGTGAAATAGAAAATAACAACAGCTAAACAATATCAACTATATGTTTCAAAACTGAAAAAATCAACTATATGTTTCAAAACTGAAAAAATTAGAACAAATAATGAAATATAGCAGCACAGTCACATTATGGTGATAGAAGACAGACCTAACAAATCCTGGAGAGCAAGTGCCAATTTCATCACGAACAGTTCTCCATATCTGATAAATTCGAAATGCAATAGATTCAAGAATTGCACGGACCATTTGCTCCTTAGTAGTGTCTGGACGGATACCCAAGATACCACAACATGCAGTATCGTCATTCAGTGGAGTTTGGATACCAAAGAACGCCGGAATGAAATACAGGCCTATAAATGATACTTTTTTCGAAGCTACTTTTTTTTGCTACTCGATGCTACATCGATGCGACTTTTTTTTACAATACAGGATTAATCCAAATTAACTGGTAAAACAGACTTTAAAAAGATAGAACTCGTGAAACTGAAAACATTAATTACAGCATTAATATATAATTCATAATATCTCGTTATATATTAAACACTTGATGACCGTCAATTTTAGATTTAATTAATACAAGTATATACTATCATATAAATGTGACAAATGAATTTTGTAATCTAAAACAGTTCATTATTTCTTAGTAGATAAGAAAAAAATTAAATTTTGTACCACCAGTCGAGCAACTCTGAGCCATTCGCGACGTAGCTGCAATGTCTTCAAATAAACCAATGGATTCTGCCCAGCGAAAAATTATCGCAGTATCTTGAGAGTATCCTTCCGCAATAAATTTCAACGAATTTGGGAATTTCCATCCAACCAAAGGGTACAAACCTTTAATAATCTAATAATTAGTTCTACATATTAAACAAAGAAGAAAAATGAATAAAATGAAAAGTAAAGTACCTTTAAGGGAGGAATGAGGTGACGTGCCAGTATTGACATCCACAAAGGATCCAGTACCAAGTGAAACTGCAATGCTATTTTTCATCCAACAACCACAAGCGAATAGAGCACTTTGCTGGTCGCCTGCCTTATATAAGATTATACATTATATAAGACTAAACAAATGTGATTATTTCAATTGCAAGTTATTATTTCTGAAACTCAATACTACAATATTATTCGATGTATGTTTCACGACTAATTAATTTTTTTTTATTTCGTTTGCTCTATTAGTTTACAAAAATTAAAATTATTTAGAAATGGAAACGTACTTATGTTAAAAAATAGCTTATTCTAATTACACTAGAATGAACCAATGCATCCAATAAAATGAAAAATAACAGCAAGCAACCTATAAATCTACCAAACAATTAGGTGACCAATTTTGGTTAATATTAACTACAAACAATGAATAGGGTTAAAAGACTACATAGGAAAAGACATTCTGTATCGCAGAAAATAATTGGTGAACGCAGACAGAAAATAAAAAGGTAAAAAAAAACATAAAACATGAGAAAACTTACGACAGCAGCTACAGCAATCGAAGCACCAAATAACTTTTTATCAGTAACAGCAAGTCTCAATCCAGCAGAAAATGTGAGGCGTGGAAGAACTTCTATAGGGAAGGAAAAAAATTGCAATAACCAATAGGCCCAATCCATCTGAAAAATTACCTATTGTAGTCAATGAATTCAGTTTTATTATTTCAGTATTTGTAACAAACTGGTTCATTCTTAACTTTTCTTTCTTCTTATAATTATATAATGATAAAGGATGGATCATCATAAATTTTTTCTTTTCATTTCTTTAATGGCCTGATTAGATATCTATTTTATAGTTACATTAGATGAATTTATATGAGACAAAAATTTTTTGTAATATAGATTTCGTGCTATACAGTTAGACACGCTATATAGTTTCTTCATTCTAAAGAGTTAAAAAAAGAGAACATTTATTATGATTATTTACCGAGTCAACAAATTGTGAAATACTATTACTTATAATTATGTATGGAAAGAGACTGTCTAGGAAATATGAAATGAATAAAAATTAAGCCAGACAAGTAGAATGGTATTGTAGAATTAATAAAAAAAATAACGTATCGTGTAAGGGTCAAACAATCCTGTACTACTTGCACTAGACGGTTCGCTAACATAAACGATATCACCAGAAAGTTTGTATATCAACCAAGTATCGAGACAACCAAAGGCGAGTTTTCCTTGTTTAAGCAGTCTTTGCATTTCTTCATTCTAAAGAGTTAAAAAAAAGAGAACATTTATTATGATTATTTACCGAGTCAACAAATTGTCAAATACTATTACTTATAATTTACTAACCACAGCAAGAGTAACTAGAAAACGATGTGTCACCATGGCATTCAAAAAGGAGAATAATCGAACAGCCATAGATCTATGAGACCGTGTCAGTTTGTGTAAAACATAACCAATCAAATTTATTGCCTAAAAGTTAAACATAAAGGTTAAAACATAAAACAAAAGAAGTTTAATGATAATTTTCATTGAATAGCAGATAAAGATTTTACAGTACGAAGGAAACCTAGATAATATTTGTCCGATATACATAACTTTATAAATTTATTCGTATAATTCATTCATTATTATATGCTTTCTACATTCACAATACTTCGGAAAAAAAAAACCTTTATATTAAAATAAGATAAATACTTTTAAAGACCATGAATTGTTCCATTTCTTACATTCTTCCCTCGCACGACAGTCTTTCCAAGTAATTAATCGATGACATGGTTCTCCGCTTTCTCTAAATCATATAAAAATATACCTCCGAAATAATCTTATCACTAAAAAACAAGCAGAAAATTAATTTCTAAGTTGAAAATTTACTTATTCCAGCAAATGAATGTATTCCTTTGACAGCTGATTCCTATACCGATTATTGCTCGTGCATCACGTTTTGTTTTATCCACTGTAATTAAATATAAATTCATTTGAAAATTGTTTCCCTGATTATTTAAATGTTTATAAAATATAAAAGTTTCTACATTTCACTGATATATAATTATTATTGTGGATAGATAAAATGTCTCATCTTTCTAACATCCGACAATATAATTAATGGAATGTGAAATAAGCTCAATATTCGTTTCCTTATTAAACGATGAAAGACTGAAATATTATTAACTCGCTGAAATAAATATAGGATAAAAAGTAAACATAACTAATTAACTCACGTTAAAACACAAATACACAAATACTGTTTAATAAAGAAATCTCTGAAACAAATTGTTCTTTGGTAGCAAAATCCTAGTTCATTTCTTCATATTCTAACTTTCAGCATGTCATAATTAGTTCCAACAAATAATTAAACTATACATAATTCAGAAACCAATGTAATCAGCTGATTCCATAGAAAATCAGGATCTATCTCTGCGCGAAGGCCATCTTCAATGGTATCTTTATATTGGATGATGACCTGAAACAGAAAATTAATTTGTGAAATTACGATAAGATGTCATAATTTAATCATAGAGATATATCAGCATTTATTTTAGAACAACAATTTTAATATACAATGCTGAAAAAATGAATCTTTTTTCAATTAAATGTAAAGCACAAGAAAACTGCTGTACATCTATGTACTACAAAATTATGATAAATTGTGATAGGATGTCATAATCTAATCAACGATCAATACTAATTTTTTAGTTATCAGTTAATCTTTTTGTTAAATTCTATTAATTTCTTGCAAAAAAAAAAAAAAAGTACTGGAACCCTAAAAAGAATTCAGAAACTCGGACTAATTGAAAGTGCGACAATCCCAAGATTTCAACTTCAAACATTTTAAGGTTTCAATATAATTGTTCTACTTCAAAAAAAATATACTGCTTCCTCTTACTGATTCTTTAGTATAGCCAACGAGCCGGCAACTCGAATCATATAGACATGCCTTAATTGTTGTTGTTCCAATATCAACTGCAATAATGTCCGTCCCTTTTTTTTCGCCATGATCTCCTAATTCGTACATTCACCTGTAAAATAACACTTGCTATTTCTATACTTTTTCCACAATTTAAATAGTTTTGTTGTAATTAGTAATGTAATCATTGATTCTTTTCAGACTGATACGAAGAAGATGTCGATAATTGGATTCGAGATAAATTTAGCATTTTTATGTACCTATTCCTATCCTATGTCAAGAATTTTCTCGATTTTGTCTGCAAAATAACTCAGTGTCAATGATTCGATGTTTTAATTTTAATAGATAACAAAGCACGAAAAGTAGATACTATGTTTATCTTTCTAAAGCCTACTAGCTGCTCAAAATATTAATTAAATGATGAAATGGAAAGAGAAAGAAAACGGAAATATCGCATACTGATCTTTCAGTACGATTTATGCTGCTCGAAAGATAAATGGTTCACTCTGCGACACTTCATGAACGAGCAAACTGTTTCAAAAATCTGTGCAAAATTGAAAGGTCACCGATGGAAGGACGTGATGAATTGATGATCCATTCTTATCAACAGCTTATATAATCACACGACAACAACCATCCTTTTCTCCTTACGTTAATAAACTTATTGGGTGATTGATTGCAAGTATCATTCTTCTATCCATAGGGCAATTACTAGCGATAGTAATACAAATGAATATTTGTGAAAAGCATCAAATATATTGAATTTATATAGTTTTGTCCTTCAATACGTTCGAAATTTTTAATCTGTCGTAGACGGTCTTATTGATTCTTTGCCGACAAGAAATAGAGGAATTCGATTGCAACGAATAAACTTAACGATGATGCGAACATGTTAATTATTGAGATTCAGAAATGCGATTCGTCTCAAAAAACTTTTCACTTGATTCATTTGCATAGAAGTACTGAAAAGTTGCTATAAGAAGCGGATATTAAAAGCATTTTCGTCCTTCACGTATTGATACTAACATGTAACTCTTGTATATTATGAAAGATTTATTAGCAGCTAATAGCTATTTCTATTTCGAACATTTATTGCAAACATCTTTTAATGGGAGGCTATCCGATGCTGAACTTTGCCCTTTCATTTTTAGCTCTCTTGAATCTTCAGTAATCAGTTTTAAATATTACATATTATAAATGCATTTGAATTAGTCATTAGTTGAAATTTTCGTGACATTTCCTTTGACTAGGAGATTCGAAATCATTCAAGCAAGCAAACTAATGGACCAATCTTTATGCAGCCTTGTTTCCCAGCACACTTGATAACTGTAACAACCTCACGCAGGCAAAGTTTAGGGCCTTATCTTAATATTTTATCGCTTAAACTTCGCTGCAATGTGATGTAAATAACTATAGAAAAATGGCGATAGCGATACTGGGAATAATATGTGTATGATAGTAATATACCAATTATCATGACTTGAATTTGTGAAAATAGATCTCGATGTACGAGGCAAACTCAATTACTTAAAATTGGCAAATTTTAGTTCTTCATTTTTGAAATTTAGAAAAATTTGGAAAAAAACTTATTCATTTGAAAAATTTGAAATTTGCAAATATTTTATCGCGCTATTAACTCAGTTGCAGTAAAATTTATATTTCAGATTACAATTTTCATTTTTGGTCTATTTCATTTTTTAAATGTAGAATTTGTCGGTCATCATGCCATATGCGATTCACTCTTGAACTTATTTCATTTGAAGCGTTCTAGAGGAATATGGCAAAGTAATTTTATTTAGAACAGATGAAGATGATAGCAAGACTCCTAATACAATTAGGACGGCAAAACGTATCATTTAAATGTAAAGGTTTCTCGGCTCCTCGTTTCAAGGTCATCTTGGTATCTTATGCATATCTGCAACAAATAACGTATGCCAAACAGAAACCTGCAAACATTCAGTAAGACACTTATATGGTGTATATCACACGAATATGCTTGTGTCACGCATGCATGTATCTATCTATAAAAAGAAACATAAATTCAAAATGGATGACATCATTTATCAAATAAATTGAACTCCGTCATGTTTCTTATGATATTGCTCAAAGTGATTTCTGATAATTGGCAGTGTTGGAAATTGTGCGAAACTGAATGACCTTTTAAAAAGATATTTTACTTTTTGTTCAAAATTTCAATAGCTAAAAATTTCAAAGATTGAATTTTCGTTCAAATATAAATTGCTAAATTTAGCTTATTTTGTTTTAATGCCACCCTCTACTACTTTTAATTCATACTTTTGACAGAATTATCGATAAAAAAGTGGAAATATACAAGTTTTGATTTCTGAGGTAATAATATTGGCATATTCGTTTTATTATAATATTAAAGATTTTGGATTTTGTTTAAGATTAAGTGCGATTTAGAATTGAAATGGTTATCTTTTGTTCTCGTTTGAACTATTTTTCATGAATATCAATCATCTTGAGCAATTTTTACTTTATCGAAGAATTTTCCTATGTCTTTCTTATTGAAATTATAAATACAACTGCAGTCCTTGCAAATTTGGCCTTCTGCTATTTTCAACTTTATGAAGCCCTGAAAGTTAGCAACCGAATAACACAGTGCACTGAAGAAGTCTAAAATCTTGGCAATTCGGTTTAAGCTAAAACAAGCTCGATCGTACATCACCTTCTAATGTCAACATCTGAAAATTTATTCATGCTTACGAGAAACATTAGTCATCGACAACGACGACAACAACAATTGTCCACTGTCACGGAACTAACAATAACAACAAATTCAATTCCAAATTCAAGTCAGTAAGATGTTTCGTTGATTGCTATCGCATTTATTTCTGCTTGCATTTTAAACACAAATTATTTGAAATCATTTAGTGCACATCCATTTTGCAAATTATTTCATCAAATTGATAAATAAAAATGATTAATCTGAAATCTTTGTTAAAAAGACTGCAGGAGTTTATTCATTGAAATGTATTAGCTAAAAAATTTGAAGATTAGTATTCAGCAGTTTCACTAATTCAAGTGTTATTACAGAAGTGATGCTTCATTTTTAGAAAATATGTTGCGTATGTTTGAGATATACTGTGACTGGCTATCAAAAATGTTAAAATTTTGTATTTCAGGTTATAATTTTAAAATTGACCTTAATTTATTTTTTATGAAGATCTCTACACCAAAACTTCAGAGCCATCATCATCACCATTATCAACGCCTGCAGCAATTATAACAACTAGGCCTGCTCCGGCCAGATTTCAAAAGCCTTTCAGCAACTTTATCGATGTTATTGTCGCTTTTTTCACTGTTAGTTCGAATTTTGTGAATTTTAAGAGATCTTGCATGTTAAACTTTATTTACAAATTAAAGTTCTAAATGCTATAACTATAGAGATTGGGTTTATAAAACAAAATTTTTAATATGAAATTGGTGATGAATAGATTACTACTTTCTTTTTAACCAATTTCAAGCTTGAATTTTTTTTAAAATTGGTCTGCAAGTTGTTGATTTTCATGAATTCAATAATTTATTAGGAAATATTAGCATTTAAAAGTAATAATGTTTGTAATTTATAATCTGCTAAAATTATATTTTATAATATTATACGCTTAAAACTGTTGGAAAATCATGCCATAATTAGCTGGCTTAATTAGCTAATTCTCTGACTTTCCCTATAGAATTTAAAAAATTTTTTTTCACTCTTTTGGACAAACTGAATCTGTTCTCATTAAAATAAATTTGTATTGTGAAATTCAAATTTGGTATTCTTTAAATTAATACGGAATTAGGAGAAGAAAGAACTACTTTAAAAACGAAGAAGTGAAAAGGATCTACATAAATAAAAAAAAACACAATACGATGATTATAATTTAAAAACTGTCTGACTTCTTTCACTGTTAGAAAGGACAGATTATTGAAAAAATAACTGCACGAATTAGTTCGAAAATGACAAATGATGTCAAACGAAATTAACGAAGTTATGAATATTTATATTTACTTTATTATGTTTTGAGTGAGGTTAGCAGAAATACTCTTAAATTCATCTTTAACAGCATTCGATCTTAACCCCATGATCGAGACAAAGTTGATCCTTAAAATCGATCAATAAGTCAATTTTCAACTGTATTAACTTTATAATATAAATGAATGCAGTGATGATCTAGCATTGGTAGTACTTTGGCAATTGTTAATGAAACGATCTTTAAAGTGGATATAAATATTTGTATATTGAGAAAAAAGGAAGCAGATGCCTTAATTCGCATAATATGATCAGATCAAAGAGCCTAATTCGAAAAATATTCTGTCTTTATTAAAGCAATTAAGTTTTTGAACATATATAATCATGATAAAATGCTCGGAAAAATAATTCCAACCCATTTCATCTTGATTTACTGCATATAGTAATGATGAAAACATTTCACTCGCAGTTTTTCTAAATTTTCGTGTTTGTTATTTAACTTTTTTGTCATTTTATGAAATATAGGTCATTTACAGAATAATTACACCGAATCAATACACATATCGTCTCCGGGAAATTAACAAGATTTTTGCAGTTTTTCTTTTAGCAGAAGTTAATTAATAAGACACAGTTTATGATTTATTGTAAGGCAAACTTTTTTAAAATACTATGATTTTTACTTGAAATATATTTTTATAAGTGCTCTTTCCTTAAATATTGTACTTAATTGCGTGTTTAAAATTATCAACTACCATTAATCTTTGTTTGAAGCTAAAGATAATTATGAAACAGAAGTCTCGTGGCTATGCAGGGTGTTGAAGCTATAAGAAGATTACTAACTAATCTTTGATTTATATGGAACTATAAAAAATCTAAGACAGAAGTTAGAATCTGTTGCTTCTGAAATAAGAAGAAAGAAGATTATAAAAAGGTTACTTACTATTGAAAACTTCATTAAATCAGGAAATAGGCCAGAATGGATGATACTTACAACAATATTATTCTACAAACACATTACAAGCTGATTCACGTTCTCTAGTATCGCTTGAAAGTGGCAATCCTGCATTTCTGATTTGAATCAGTTTCTAATGAAATTTGCTATTAATCAAAAAGTTTTGCAACATGTGAAAGCTCTGATCAGCATGCAAAATACTAGAAAAGAGGTGAGATAAAAATGATGATATATTGATAATCATAAGGATAGTATTAAATTTTTAACAATAAAAAAATATTGCTAGCAATAAATGATTAACAAATTTTTTAGGATCATTTAATTTTCCGTTTTCTGTCCAGTAATCATCCATAAAGCTGCATTTTAATTTTGCTGTTAACAATTTTGAATAAGAGTTGATTGCTTTTTTAAGCTACAAAAAATTGATCAAGAAATTTGATTTTTTGTCCGAATTTTTAATAAATTGCAATAAATCGAATAAATCCAAAGTTAGTGATTTAAATTATAGAATGAAGTTTTTTCGAATTTTATCAGTATTAATTCATTGGAATAAGTGAAACTTTCCTTACAGTTTAAAATTTTGAAAAAAAAAGTTTTTACATAATTAATAGCCTATTCTAGATAGACAAGATAAAAATTGCAACTAACAAATTTTACTCCGTCTCGATACTCGTTTTTCTCTAACCCTTTTTTTATTGGAATTCTCTGCCTTTGTTTATGAAACAGTAGGAAAATGAGACAAATAATTTGTATTGTTAAATTTGAACTTCAATTGTATCCTATCAAAAAAGATCGAAAATATTTTATATTTGTGAAATTCTTCAAGAATTTTTATAGTTTTTTTTTGTTAAGTTTTTTGGATCTAAAACACATTTTTTATGTTAATCATTCCTTTTATTACTACAGTGCTACTGGAACAAAGAAAGTGGTCATTTTTAGACATTATTGTTTATCAAATTATTATAAATTCTTGAAAATACTCGTTTTATTCTATTCATATCCGATAATTTCCGTTGCATTCCAACGCTCGCAAATCTCCAACTCTCTCATTTGGCCAATTAAAATTTATTTTCCAAATTTTTTTAGATTACTGCTTTCACTTCATTCCGTTGCAGTAATTCCATTAAATTTTATCGACTAGCCTTACAAACTATTCTTCTACTTTCTTCAAAATAAGCTTTTTTCTATTTTTTTTCAACTCATTCATTGCTTTTTTTATATTGAAATATTGTATGATACAAAATTCATCAGCTATTCAATTTGCTATCTTTTTTTTTCAATATTATTATAATTTATACGACACATAAATAACACCTTCATAAAAATTTAATTTGTTGTTAAATTATTTGCTGAGAATAAATTAAGGATTTTATGATGGCACATTAAAGTAATTGTTGAAGAACGATTTATGTATATGAAAATGATTGCAAAGTTCTACTTTAGAATCATAATTTTTACATCTGAACTTAATTTTTATCTAGAAATTAAGAGAAATTTTATAAAGCTATACAGTACTTCTGTGTTTTTTTTTTCCTTATGCTATGCAGTATTTTTATGCTTCTCACAATTTTCCTCTTGCTTTTATTAAATTAACTTTTGTAGTTATTAATAATATATATTTAATGCCAATTTGAATCACTGTGTTTAATCTTCAATAATATTACAAGCCTTTATTTATCAAATTGATATCTATAATTGGTTTTCAAAGAATATGCAGAGAATATTATTGATGTCGCATATACACGAGACATTATTGATGTCATATTGGTGCTCCTTATTCCAAGTTATAATAATAGCCAAGGTATGACATATGGCTTATGACAACACGCTTTTTATTTAATACCAATCATTTTTCAATTAATGACAGCGACAACGGAAATTAAAAGAATGTGCTTTTATCGACTTGTCGCTGATATTTTTTTAGTAGATTTGTTTAGAGCTATGATAACATGTAAGAGCTATGATAGCATCTTTATATTATCGGCTATTTTATTTTTTTATAGAAAAAATGTGCATTTTTGAGAATCTGAAAATAACAGTCATTTGTCAATTATTTGTATTCAAAACAAGAATAGTACGAAAATGAATATCTCTTCCATAATGTTTTATCATCTGTAATTCAGCTATCTATATTTTATCATTATTGCATGGCATTTTGATTTTTAAGAATTTTCTTTTATTTTCAGCGAATTAATTCTTCCAAACATCATTACATTAACTCATATTTTATTCTAGAAATTCAATAATAAATAATTAGCAATTATAAATAGTAATGATAATACTATTTGCATAACTTATCAGAAAGTTTTATTTAAACGAGCGAAATTTTTAGAATCCTATCATCTAGTTGTTTACCAAATCATCCAGATTTATTTTGTTTTGTTATCTCTTCACTTTAAATATCGATCTTACAAATAAAAAAACTCCGAAATGAAAAGACATCATAAAGAATATTTAAATTTAACAGCCCAATTACAATCCTGTACAACACTTGTAAAACACATTGCGGAATTTAAGAGCGAATTCTCTATGTTATGCAAATTTCAGGCGTTTGTACTCGCATGGAGCATGCTTGTTTCCAATGGAGAAAAAGCAAGGAATAAAATATCGATAGACCTGAATTGCAAAGATAATAGTTCATCGATTGATAGTAGTACTGGTGCAACTTGTGCTACCACATCTACTGCAACTACAGCCATGGAATTATCGTCGACTGAATCGCTAAAGACACTGTTATCAACAGATAGCATTTCGGATGACCGACTTACTCTTATTGCTAGTGGGTATCAGCAAAATCACTCAACGGAATCACAGCTCGTTCCTCAATGCTCCATTCCGCAAGATACTTTTTTGGGTTATGGTAGCAACACTTTTATAACGGATCGTCACCTATTCGCCATACCGGAACTGGAAGTTGGTTTAGTTTTGGAACTTTATTTTACTGACTTAATGAAACTTAAGTTTTTCAAGAAGTTGGATTTTAGAAATATTGTCTATGCTAATACAGTTGATTAAAGGTAAAGCCATATAAAATAACAATGTATTCGATTGCAAATGAACTTGGTAAAATTAGAAACATTATAACACAATTTTCTTGCTTCAATCAAAATGCATGGATTTTGAGAGGGAGAGATATAATTTAGTATTAGTAATGAAGCCTGTATTCTTATATTCACATTTCCAAAATAACTGTTCGTTAATATTGTTATTTTTAATCATAATTTTATTTGGGCACTATGGATTAGATGATATTATCCTCAATTTTTTTCATCCAACTGCTTTTTCTATTGAGCAAAGCATTTGAACTAATTGTTAATTGGTTTTGAAGAGAATTTTTTAAGAAAACTGTTTTAATTTAAATACACATAAATTATTAAAAAGTTGTTTTAGGTCATTTTTTAAAATAATTCACCACATATATACTTATTTTAGCTATGATTTAATATGATGCCGAATTCTGAATCCGTCGGATATGGGTATTTCAGAATGATGTCATTGAAATTAAATCCAACCAGTCAACTTGGGATAAGAAATAAACGAGAGGATATTAGAATTTATTAAAAATTATCCAATGCAACTTCCCCAACAATATTATAAAAATAAAATATTGGCATGATAATGTCGATCAAAATAATAACTTATGTCAGATAAGTTGGCCGACAGAAAACAGTAAGTATAAGGATTTGTAAGAGAATATCATGGCATAAATAGTCCAAACTGTAATCAAAAAGAGAAGCAAGAAATGTGATATATTATTTGTTATCACTGTGGTGATAAACAGGCCACATAAACCTCTCTGGCTATTTCTATCCTATTTTGATGAGAGTTTATTAAGAATTCATATTCGTCCAGTATAATTGCCAGTAAATTAATTGCTATATATTATAAATAATGAAGTACTGAATTGTTATTTTTCGCTCAAAGACCTACCTCATTTTCGTCATTGCTTACTTCGTGCTTAGAGTAAGTGTATGACAAGGCAATGACTGAAGTAATTGAATAATTGAATTTATTACTAAATATATATAATCAATTTTTTTTTTCGTTTTATCCTAAATAACTCAAATGATGCTTAAAATGTCAAATAGCTCCAACGATGCTTAACTCTACTTATATATTTGTTTCATTGTTAGTTTAAATATTCTATCATAAAATACGTTGTTTAATACGCACCATAATTGAAATATTGATCAAACATTACGAAGTAAACATATCTAACAGAAAAATGCAGATATGTGATGATTATTCTAAATTCTAGGGGAATATCAAACACTTCGTCATTATCGATTATTTTCCTCATCTAAAAAGGTTAAAATCCAATGACTAAAATTGTTTAGAAGTAATAAAGAATAACGATTTTTAGGAATATAAAATTCAAAGATAATATTAGTCCCTATGTCTTTTCAAGGTTGTTTTCATGTACTTATAGATGAATTTCTCAAATGCTTTTTTCTTGTTTCTCATTGGAATCTCACAAAATTGATTGAATAAAATTAATTGAAACCACGACTGATATTATTTGTATTACGTTGATAGTCAGTTTTTATTTGATTTCTAAATTTTCAAAAATTTTCCTTTTGATTTTTATGTTTCTTCTATTAAACAGAGAAATTATTCCGAGTGAAGATCTTCCCTCTTTTCCTTCCTTTCTGTCTTCTACATATAATTCGAATTTTTAGTATCCATTCATTTGATTATCGTTGTTTGCGTTGGCGATGTGATAGGAATGACTTGATTTGTTTACACTGCACGAAATCGAAATGAAATTCCGTACTTTCGTAAACAACTGTGCCTTACATTGAAGTAGATGTCCTCAATTCGTAGTTGCTAAATATCAGCCGATAGTTAATTGTATTATAAAATAACTAATCAATAATATGCTTAAATCATTCATCGGCAAACAAGAGAAGATTTTAGACATTTTGGTATAAATAGATTTTATGATATAAATAAAAGTTTTTCATTGTTCTGCGTCAATCATTTATGCTTAATTCCTTTGAAGTATTGGTGACTTCACTTGCTACTATCATTTTTCTATACTTACAAGAATTACAATTTTTAAAAAATCGGAACCGATTTTTGTTTTTGAAATTACAAGTTATATCTAATGAGAAAAAATATTTTTTTCAAAAAAAAGACCAAAAATAGCTTTCTTTGGGATTTACATTTGAATTCAAAGATTGAAGCGACAAATATGGAATTCTCATAAATTAATAATTAAGGAATATTTAGATTTCTTGAAAATGTACTAAAACTTTCAAATTTTCCTGAACCTTCTTTCTTATTTAAAAAATCAGGAGTTAGAATCTCTATTTTTGTTTCTAGGATTAAAGTTTTGGGAAAGGTTTAAAAAGGTATAGAATATAATTTTGTAATTAACTTAAAAAATGATAGAGCGAACAACTTTTTTTATAACATTGAAAATTAAACTGTCCGTAAAAATCTATTCATTCCTCATTAGGAATACTCACCAGTAATGACCTTGAATCTCAGTAGTTCTCTTCGCAAATCATACTTTTCTCATTTTTTTAACCACTTCACCATCTCAATTTATAGGTAATAAATAGGCAGAATGTTTATACGGATGACTCATCAGTGATGATACTGGCTTTGAAGTTTAGAAGGTAGATAGATAGAAGCAAAAGTTATTGAAAGCCGTTATGCTTCGAATTTATTATTAAAATTTCTATTGCTGGACTTCTAGTAATAAAAAATTAAAAAATCACAGTTTTGTCTTTATTTGTTGGGTATCTCTTAGAAGTCTTCAAATAATTCTCGACTTTCCTTTTCAACTTGAAACATGTCAGCTTTTCTCGATCTTTTACATGAACTTAATTATATTAGAATCTCGAACCGTAAATAAATTATGGCCAGCATGAGACGACAAATTCCACATATACTCCAACTAAAAAAGCTTCATTAATCTTGTACTGACTCAGGCTAAATGGCAAACAAAGAATTTGCTATTGTCGTTGTTTACCTTTTTATTGGTTCCCATAATAATAATTTTACAATTATAGTACTCCACTATGTGTCTCCGTGAAAGTAAGCGATGGTTCTGCGAAGGTCAGGCATATTCAGATGAAAAGAGGTGGTGAGAGAAAAAGGGAAATCGCTTAACTGATCACCTCAGCATAACCTTGGTGACCTGTGACCTTTATTTTCCTTTTTATTACATACAATTTGATATTTATAGGAGGAGAACGACGAATTGTGCGGCAGTCAGTGGAATAGTTCATCACCACTGTGCAGCCCAACTGCTATACCTAATATTTGGTTTGACTCTGGAACTAGTATCCGACCAGTATCGTCAAATTGCGCTCGATTTATTTCATCCCATACTGATCATGTAACGGATCTGACTAATTACAACCTTTCAAATTTATTTTTGATCAATCAAAATACCGATGCTAAATTATTCTCTTCAAATTGGACTATCTCTCCTAAATCATCAGATGCAACAATTTCAAGTCGACGTGCATCTGAGCCTGTGTTAACGTACCACATTCTTCAGTACCACCGCCATCTCCGCCTCTGTCATCTGTGTTACCGTCACTTCCACTTTCATCATACTGCAGTTAAGAGAAATTTGGGAGCAGTAATTCTTCCACTTCCGTTACCACTGCCATTAACAGAAACAGAAGTGGCCAGCGACAATTACAGCTGCGAAATCTGACATTTGATATTCCAGGTAGCATTTTCCTATGAAATTGAATCTAGCATAATTTTTATTTTAGTTACTATAAAAAAAGCAGTTCCTTGTACATGTTCAGAGTTTGATAGTTGCATGTAATTGTCCAGTTGCTCGGAATTTAAATGAAACTAATAAATGAAAACAAAATAAGCAACAAATATATTTCCATATTTTCGACAATCAATAATCAACAATTGGAAAGACGCAGAAGTTGAAAGTTTTATTGATATAAATTCCTTATTAGGTTTCATTTGATCATCTCTTTTTAGATTTACCGGCAATCGATTCTGAAGATACCGACAGTAGCAGTCGTATAAATCCCGAAATTTTACATAGCACACCAGCACATACTGCAGTTATCGCTAATTATTTCAACAACACTAATCAAAATTGTTCTGTGTTGGTAAGCTAATTCATTTCATTTATATGGCGATCTGGCAGTACAGTTGATTGAAGTTCACTGAACATTTCATTGAACGATATCATGATGCTCAGAACTACTGATAACTTTCTTTTGTTACCAAATAGAAAAAGGACGAGAAGGAAAAAACTTCCTTTTCCTATTCTATCAATCGACATTTCTACGTCCAGCTAATTGTTCTTACAATATAAGAATTAGATCAGTCCAATGAGCATAATTTCAATAGACGTTATATAACAATATTTAAATGAGTATGAGATGTCATAGCATAGTAGCACTATTCTTACAAATATAATACATGAGTATCATCCAGAAGAGAAATGTGATGGCAATAGTATGGCATTCGTGTGGCAGAAAACATCCGTAATATAGTATGATGATACATATTACATTCATGCATTCGTCATCAATTTAAAGGTTTCGAATATCGGATGATTGCCTGTAGAGTAGTATGGCACCTTCTTTCAATACAGATATTATGATTTATGAAATAAGTTAGGTTGAAAATTGATATATGAATATTTCTAATTGAGATATGAGCGTCAACAACTAATACTGCCTGAATATCACAAAGGAAGTGTGATAATTCTATCTAAAAAAAGCTAGCTGAGATTTTAGCTGTCATTTAATTAAATTGAGGAAAATTTCATCTAAATAACTTTTGCTCGGAAAAAGCGAAATAGATCAAATTTAAAAAATAATTGAAGATCTTCACTAATTCTGGTAGACATAAGATTCAAAATTCATACCAGTTAATATCTTAGATTTATAAAATCTTTTTGCATTTAATTCTGATTTTAAAATAACTTTTTTTTCCTCTTATTATTAGATCAAAGTATATTTTAATAATGATTTCGCAAATTTCTTTCTTCTATCTTAAAAAGATGCAATTGCAATGTACAGTAATTTTGTTATCCAAAAATTAGCATTTCATGAAAAACAGTTTTAGAATTTCTAGTTTCGTTTTTTTTTTGTTCTTTTTTCAGAATAATTCGACGAATTTCATACAGCAAAATAAAATGAAACGAGTTACTGGTATTGTCGCTCCAATCAATAATGCCCGAGCCTCTACGGTGATAGATCATTCGGATTCTTGGGATCGCGATCAAAATGAAATAGTTGTAAGTGGATTATTGGACACCATTTCGAAGTAAGCGTGCTGATCATTTACCTTAAAATTTTTGTCCATTTTACTTTGTATCATGTAGGCTAACCAAGCTAAAATAAAATTTTCGAAGTTGGTCTCTGATATCTCAAAATTCTACAGCAAAACAGTATTAGGTTAAAATGAGAAAAATTGATAAATAGTACAATTTTATCATATTTAAGAGTGGGTTGTTAGTGCCTTAGTGTAAACTGTCATTAAATTACGATGCAAATTTGTTTTTTTTTTTATTAATAAGAAATCGATGAAAGTTTTTAAGGAAAGCTTATTTACATTAATTTACCGTTGAAAATAAATTTCCTATTTATTTCATTTTTGTTAATGCGGTACCATAAATCTCTGTTGCCATTTTTTCAAAATTTTTACCTCAATTTATATGATGTTTGCATGATGCCAATTAGATTGCTATATTTTATAAGTTCAACTCACTGATAATTTTTTGCTTCTTTTTATTAAATTCCAAAAAGGATGTTTTGTTGACATCTTCTAAAAATGATTATCATTTTTTTTTTTTCACTTTTAATTTTGAAAATTCTTTTTGATATTTCCAAATATAGATTAGCGGTTAATTTTATTTCTCTTTTCATTTTAGTAAAACAAATTACCTTTTTTAATACTTATCCAAGAATATTAAATGATAATATGTGAAACTACATAATAAGATTTGTTTTGTTTGTTTATTTTTTACATTTTCAGTGAATTAAAATTGGCTATACATTGCATGAAATGAATTGGAAATTAATTCATGGAAACTTTCAAAATTTAAAATGTTTGAATGTCATTGAATGCCATTAGAGCGCAGTTTGAATTTCATTAGAGCGCAAATCATAAATAATATTTAAAATTGAAGAGATAGCATTCAGTCTTAAACTGAAATCTTATCAATCCAAATAGAGAATTGTGAATTGAAATAATCACTTCATTTAAAGAAGAATTCAACTACGATTTATTTTGCAAAATGTAGATTTCAATCTTATTTTTCAAGATAAAAGGAAAATTGTTTTGATAATTGAAGAACTGAAATATACGGTTATTGACCGCAACATTTTTTTTTTCGCTATTAAAAGTTTTTGGATTCATCTAATTTTCGCTGAACTAAACTGAAATATTTCTCTTTGTAAAATAATTCTCATTCATCTGAAGAATTCCGAAACGATGATGATAGTGGATAATAAATTTTTACTATAATAACTTGTTGACCATCGTTTGCCGTAATCTTCTCCTCGTGTCCATTTTTTTGACATCTATCCTTTCAGTTCATATTTTTCATTCCCGAGAAAGTGCAAGCTGATTATCTTAGAATCCCACCATTTTGCTTGAATTTATCTTCTATGAACTTTGTCGGTGGATTAAATATTTGGAATTTCGATTAAATGATATCTTGATAGTAATGAATTAATTTGCGTCATTTTCACTGAATGTCAGATATTTGAGGTCAGAGTATTGAATTCAAAGTTTCCATTTTTTACGTAAATAAAAATTTAATGGTATGCGATACTTCTGGTTCATTTTCTCTGCACTAAAATAAGTTAAATTCTCGTGAACGATTTTCAATGAAATTTTTTTTGTTCACAGTTTTTAATTTCTATCTTTCATCATTTGTTCAAAATTTCAAACCGAATAAAACATATGGTCAAGAAATATTTTATCAAGAGATATTTCAGCATTCATTCCCCCTCATCTTTTTTCTAAAAATAATCATGAAATTCAAATTTTCTGTTTATATTACTTTCCTCTTGTTCCCTTACTCTCCTAGAGCGAAACGGAGAACAAAATTGTAGTTTTTTTTCGTTCTCACAATTCAAAAACTTTAGCATACTTATTAATTTTACATATTTTTCGAGTTGCAATTGTAATGCTTAAATCTTCACTCTAATATTCTTTTCAACAAGAATCGATGATTTTTTCGCTCAGATTTGAAAGATTTAAATTAGAAAGATTTGGACTGAATCCGTTGAGCGTTTTCAATTTTTCATTCTCGAGAATATTCACTTTTCTATTTAAAATACTTTCTGGTTTGTATGGCTAGAATTTATCCCATAAGATATTATTTCTGGGAATTTATTAAGAAAATTATCATCACATTTGGAAGAATTTTCGTGATGTTTTTATGAATTTGATCAATTTTATGAAGGAATCTATTTTCTAGATAATATGAATAAAATAATAGCTTTCCAATGAAAATCTGTTTAATAAATGTTTATTATTTTTATGTGGAAAATTTTCTAGAAATTTTTGATAAAAGTATTTTTGAGATTCATTTTTTGATTTTGGTGATTGAGAGCTATCATCAGTATTAATTAAATAGATAATTAAGAGAGTTGAATCTGACAATGATATTGCGAGCAGTACTAGAAATACTTATTTTATTTTTTTTAATACTTATTTATAAGATTTTAGATAAAAAATGTGGTTTCTGGACTGAAAGATCAGTGTGATTCTTTTAAAAAATAGTGGAATTAAAATCATATCAGTTTTTAAGCAACAAATAATCTTTTCAACTGCTATTATCTTTGCCATCAATATTGATATTTTTGTATGTAAATGTGCAAGAGCTAAATATCTAATATAGATTTTATTTTATTCTTGTTTGAATTTATTGGTGGATAGAAAGCATTTGTTAAGAATCCTAAACGAGGCACTCCATCTACCTATTTGCTAATGCAATAAAAAATCATTCTTATTCACTTACTCAGCACTTTGTTGATTAAATTGAATTCAAAGGGTTTTCTAAACCATGCATCAGAAGATTTTGTTGAAGTTCAAAACTTCGAAAAAGAAAAATTTTACCAGTGCTGAAAAAAGATCTTTCATATTTTCCTTTCTGATTATGTTTTCATTTTCCTTGAAAATTAAACAGAAATAATTTAATGAATAAAAAAATGAACATTGTGTCCATTCACATTACATCATGAGCAAATGAAGAAAAGTTACTCGGATGGTCTTCTATTTTCTTCCTCTTATTTACCTAAAAACTGATTCTAATTCATACGAACATTCTTTTTCAGTTAGAACTTGGCAAATATCTCATATTTCAGTGCGATGATTAGTTTGAATATAAGTAATTAATTTTGATTGGCTTTTCAAGTCACAAGCCATTTTAGGATTATGTATATTTATTCTGTAAAATTACTAAAATCATAACAATACTAAAAGTATAGCAAGCATAGGACAACGTCTTTACTCTCTGTTTTATATTTATTAAATTATTGAAATGCTCATAAGACTTTACTGATAGAGAATTAATATGTTTCCAAAATCTTTTTTCAAAATCTGAATTTTGAATTTTATAGGGAAGAAACCTGCTCATTGAATTCGACTTCTATATCCGTCGATCATTCACGTGATTCAATACTCGACTTCTCGATTTGTTCCAATCCGATCAATGAAGCTGCAATCATGGAAGAACAACTCGCTGCAAGTGGGTAAGTGATAAGTTTTAGTTTGATTTATTTTGCTTCTTACATTTATTCATATTAAATTTAATTCTTGCTTATGATAGATTGTCTTTTATGTGACATTCTGATCAGTATGTCTTGTAATTTACATAGTATGAGATGAAGATTTCTTACTGAATTAGAAATTTTTAAATATTTCAATAATGTTTATAATTCTTAATTCTTAATGAGAAACAGCTTCCGAGGTTCTAAATAAAACTTTCGAAATAAGATGCATGAAAGTAATTGAATTCACAATATTGTTATTGAAAACAATTCTGATTTCGCTCATGGTAATCAGAAAAAAACATTTTCTTTTCTTTTGCTTCCTGCTGAGTCTTAATTCCGCAAACATCAAATATTTCGGGAATAATCATTTCAAATACTTATCTTTTTTATATATCAAAGTACTGAATATTGTAATATCGGTAACTAATATATCAAAGTACTGATTAAATTTCCATCTTAAATTTAACCAAAACGTACATTTGGAAGATAAGACGCTGGATATCTCATTTAGCTACTTAAGATTATCAAATAACGCCATGTAAAGTCAAAAATCCATTGCAAGCCAATGTCACTTTATTTCATTTTATTCATCTATGTGCGATGCTTACTGGAACAGTAAGAATATTTGTTAATTTAATTTAAACTTTTATCGATTTTTGTTTGAAACTTCATCACTCTTAGTACTAATAATCACGCAGTTCAGGTCTATTTTGCTACGTACTTCATGCTAGAGTAGAAAATTGCAGAGAACTGAACGATGACATGTCTGTGGTGGCCCACTCAACCGGTACTACACTGCCGTTTTATATATTCAAGGACACTGGACATTCGTTAACAAACCGAACAATATTTACTACTGCTACTGCAGTTGCCTCGACAACCGGCAGCAATTGTCAACCGGTGTCACCATCCGCAGCCCCTTTTATCACAGCCTGTTTTCCACCTCTCTTATTTAACACACCACCTATAGCTAGTCTCGAAGATTTGACCAACGGTGAACAAAATAGTGACATCATAACCGCAAGAAGTGACTTTGCGACATCATCAGCAACAAGTTTTGGCTGCAACAGGATCAGAAAAGGTAATCTTAAAGATTATTGAATGGAGTAATCTAACAAATTGCTAAGGTAACTGGTAAGTTTAAGTCTCAATATGATATAGTACCTCATTCAGAAAAAATTTCTCTGGCTGTGAATGTCCTTTGATCTTTGCAAATTATCAATTATGTAAAGTTATAAGAAAGCCTGCCATTGTGGATGAATTTGTAAAACATGCATAATCCAGAAGTAATAAGCTTCTTGCTTTTTACGGATGTAAAATTGCATTGAAAAGGAGAGAAAAACAGGTCGAGGACGTACTGAGCAAGGAGTTGGTAATGGTAAAGATGCTGATGCCGATGTTGTTGATGATGATGATGATGATGATGATGATAATGGTGATGACAATAACGACATCAGCGCAGAAGCGATTGTTATCGGCACATCAGCATCACAATAAAACGCTACATCATTCGCTCAGGCTGGTTCTTTCGACCATACCAACACGCTCGTCCTCTTAACTGATCGTTCAATTGATGAGCAATGAATGGAATCTCGTTTTTCGATTTTTGTCAATACATCCTGTCAATATAGGATTCGCTATAATGTCCAAATGAATTTCTATCCGCATTTTCATCGGCAGAAATAAATGTCATTGTCACCGTAATTAGCTGTTAAGTTCAATAGGAAGTATATATTTTAGAAATGATTCTTTTTGGACCCTAAATTCTCATTTTGTTGCTGTTTGCTGAGTAAATATTGCTGGATCATTCTGACATTGATATTTATGATAATAATAAGAAATCAACACTATTAGTGGTAATATAATTAAATTATAGATACTATAATTCTATTATTATTATTGTCTAATATAAGCCACAGCCATATGATGTTCTTCCTAAGAGAGTATGATTGATGTCCAAATGATGTTGCATGAAGGAAGGACAGAAATGACCAAATCTTTTGATAAAAACGAATGATTTTTTGTAATTATAGATGAATATTTCTGAGACGTTTCGAAAGAAATTAGATTTGCTTTCATTTCCGAAATGGCATTGTTTTGAGAAGAATGTACAGTATGCATATAAACAGTGAATATGTTTATCTCGCACTATTCCTAAATGCAAGTTTGATAGATAAGAATTGAGAAGCTGTTAAAAAATGTCATTTTGTTTTACAGGAGAAAATGACACCTGTAAGAGCTAAGTAATTTCATCTAACGACGAAGAGGGTGAATTCTGTGCGATATGCCAGTAAAACTTCAGATAGCAAAAGGGCGCGTCCTTTGCCTATTTGTTGCGAATTTTGATTTATACTGCTTTTAAACGAAGATGAGAAATGGAAATGGTAGTTTACTTTGAGAAAGATATGAAAGAGAAGAGTGGAAAGATTGTGCTGCTACAGATATAAAAGTTCTTCAGTTATTTGTTGACTATCGGTATGGCGAGATAAGGCTGTCCTTTGAAATCACTTCTACCTAATATGAATTTTGAAAACTTTAAGCTGTATTTCATATATTTTATTTCCTTCATTCTAATATCTTTTCTCACATAATTCAATTTCTCAGTCGTCGCATTTTCAAAATCAGATAAGGATAAATTAAACTGTATCAAGAATTAGATTATAAATACGATTTATAAGCAAACTCGATGATTTACATGAGGAGTTAAAAATTGATTTCAGGAATGTCAGATCCCCTCAGAACCACCACCACACCACCACCCCGCCAAAACCCCGTTATCATCTTACAACAGGTAAGTCTTTGCTGTCTGTATTAAAATATAGAATACTTGAAATTGGACTAACCTATAGTGGTAGCATATATTGATTTTTATTTATTTATACTTTCATCTCTTATCTACAATATATAAAAAAAAATCTAAATTTCAAACACTTTTGTTGAGCTCAAAGTCCTCCTTCTCAATTTGATATGCATTATTAACAGCATGCTCTGTTTTTCTGATTGATTACCCACTAACAATTTTGATGGATTTTGAACTTTTCATAAGAGTAAATTTCCTTCTTACTTATCTGTAGACTTTTTAATATCAACTGTGTATGCTGTATTCGATTACATCACATTCACACTTTTCTTCCAACAAATATTTTTATCAGTATTTTTTTATTCCTACTTTTCTTTAATTTAATGTAATATTTAGTAATCTTTTTTCATTTCCATCTGCAACATAGTCTGCCTTTATCAATATATCATTTTAACATTCTCAGATATCATATCCTAACGTGGTCCATTTCTCTATTTGCTCAGGTGCTCTTACCATTACTGGGGATTTAATTCATTTTAGATACCTATAAGTCGCAGCTATGGAACAATTTTTGAAAACCCTACTTTATAAAGTTACAAAAATGCTAAAGATACATTAAAAATGACGAAACTTTTGAAGGATATATAGCAAACTCGGTGATTAAAAAAATTAATATTAAGCGGTATAGATAAAGATTTACCTTTGTTTTGGACAAATGTCTTAATATTTCAAACATTAGCAAATTATAACAGAGAAATACCAATGATTTTGTATTTATCAAGATAATTTTGATATGACGCATGGATTTAACATATATTTTTGACTAACAAGATGCAAACTGATAAGCTGTTGAAGCTGGAGTCATTCTTTTCTGAATATGTCGTAAGAAATCCTTAAATATATGGAAAACATATTTTATAGTGGAAGACTAAATCCTCTTATATCATACAATTAACTTCGTAATTTTGATAGTGCTTAGTCCTCTGTTGTATCTGTTGTATTGATCTATTTTTATATCACTCAGAATCAGAATTGCTTGCTAAAATATTGATATGCCTATCAAGATACGCATCATAGTCTTCGAGTGTTGTTATAATTAAACATTTCAATTTTATTCTAAAGAATGCTTGTTTTTTCATTAAAAATAGCAACTAATAACACTGTTCAAAATCATTCTATTGTGTTATGGATGGGAATCATAAAATATTCGAATCATTGATTCGTCATTCAGTCTTCCCTTTCACTTTTCATTCATTGCGATTTCCTTTTCTCTTCATCTGAACAATTTTTTTTATTCTTGTAACTTGCTTTCATGCATTTAAATGCTTGAAAATTGAGCCCTCTTGTTATGCTTATTATTATTTTTCTCACTGAGAACAGAATTTTTCGTTCTTTTGGAATTACTTCGAGTTCTGTTTGAAAGAAAGTGAATCTGAATTTTCCTTTTCACTGTTTATTTCAACATCAAATACTTTTTTGTCCAGGATTTTGCTTCCCATCAGGCAAAAAACCCGCAGATAATTGTGCAAGTAAAGTTTTTTAATGTAAATGAAAAAAATCACAAAGCTGTGAGAATAGTAAATATATTTTTCACATGATGCAGACTTACTTTACAATTTTACCTTTAGAAATAATGCTGAAAATGAGCTTATTGATCGGTTATTCAAAGTTCATAATTGCATATTTTTTAAAAATTTTGAAGACTTTTAGCAATTCCTTTTCAATGCAACTATTCATCATTCATCATCGCATCTTTCTTTTTCGTAGAAGAATATCACTGATCGTTTCATAAAGTAAATGGAATTTTTTGATCTCCTTAATAAAAAAATAATTCTTATCTATATTGATTTATTAATAAAATAGAACGATTGATTACATAAGCATAATTAATTAGCAGTCCATTGAAATCTTCCAATGATGAAGTTTCATTACTAAAATTATTGCTTATAGAAAAATGCAATTTCTTTGTCATTTATAAAAAATGATTTATTTTTAATGACAAATTATAAAAAAGAACCGATGCCACGAGAAGATGACAATAATTCAATAATTAGGTAGTTTATAATTATAATCTTTATAATCTATAAAATCTTTATAATCGAGAATTATAATCTGTATAATTTTTATTTTACTAAACGAATAATTTCTTTAAAAATTTTAAAAAAAACTAAAAATTTCCAACATTTCAACAGTTTTGGGAAAAAATTCAAGACTATGAGTCAAAAAATTTTTCAGAAAAAATTTTTTAGTAAAATTAGTTGATAATAAAGTTTCTTACTTAGAAAAATTTTCATCTTTGCACAAAAATGTTTAATTGATTTAAAAATAGATAGTAAATTTTATATTCATTGTTAAGGTTTATTATAAATTTTATCAGGCAAGTACGTCTTATACTTTTCGAATCACTTTGTGTTACATTTTGATCAGCTTTGCAAAAGCGCCAACGCTTTCAAAATCGTTCCTTCGTTTTTAAATACTTCAAGAACCTTCTGCATTTTTTTTTTTAGAATTTATTGTTACCAGCAAAAATTCGCAGAAAATTAATTTCTCTCGGAGCACTAAATTTTGACAAATAAAGGTGCATTAAAATATGCTGACATGTACATCTCACAAAAAATTATAACTTTAGAATTATTGGTATGCTAATTTCTCTTTGCATGCAACGAACTTATACTGTTAACATTATTAGTATTAAATCAATGATTTTGACATTATCAGCCAGACTCAATTTGTTTAATTCTCAATTTTTAAATATATGTATGAATTGCTGCAGAAATTGACTTGCGATGTTAAACTCATAATAATCAGTTCATTTTGAGAGAGCATTTTGCCAAAAAATCCAAATAAGTTAAGAAAATAATGACATACTTTGATTAGCTGAACTGAACAATAAATGAACAATTTTATTTCTAATCTAATCATAGAACAGAGAAATGGGCTGAAATGAACCGTTTTTATCATGCTGATATAATATTATCATTAGGACATGCTTTATACATAATATTGAGGCCATTCTTACAGCATTAATGTTGGATGATTTCTTATATATTTATATATTTCAGTATTAACATTGCCTGTTACTACTTGTTTACTATAGTTAACCTTCCAAAATACAATTTATCTTGCGGGAATGCCAAATAATAATTCGAACTGATGATAAACATTAAGTACTTACCACGAATTTGCAATATCAGTTTTTTCTTGCAACTTTGAATTATTTCTAAGAACGAATTAATTTCAGCTCTAATTATTTTCTGTAACAATATGACCAATTGGCAGCATTTGATTCATACTAATTTGTACTTCAAGATGGGATCATGGAAACAAAAAGCTTATTTGTAATAAAATTTATGTGACGTTTCTCCTTGTTTTTAGCAGCTTTCCCAAATATCGTTGTTTGTCACCAATTTATTATTATGAATTTTTCAAACGCTGTTATTAAGTAGACAAATAAATTTTTAAAATGATATGCATTTTTCACCATGTTGGTTGAAGAATATCGAAATTAAAAAATTATTTTACTGGATTACTCAACTTTTTTTGCTCCGATTTCAACTCACCATATAATCTGTATGTATCCATTTTTTAAAAGCAATTACTACAACTCAGAAGGCCTAATTAAATTATTAATTAACCTGAATAATAAGCATTGAAGTCATACACCATTCTTTCAGTTTCTAGCTTTCCTATCAATAAATTTCTAATCAGTGTTTCTAAATTTCATTTGTTGTTTTTGGATAGCAAGAGAAAAATGAATATGATACAAGCTGCTGCACTACGAAATTAAATTTGGAAAATTTTTTTCCTAAAACGAAAATTTCATTTTGCTGATCACTCAGATTGGTTATTATTCTTTATCATTACATTATCATGGTAGTTGCACAACTAACTGTATGTTCACTTAAGATTTCTCTTCACTTTACATTATTTGTCCCTTTCACGCATTCTCTTCCGATAAACTTTTTCCACTTATTGACTTTTGACCTCCAGCGAAATATCGCCGTTTTATCTATTTAAAAAGCACATTTCTGCATAATGCAACGTGACTAGCATCTAAAAATTATCACTCTTGCTTTCTTCATTTAACTGAAATATGCCACCATTGCTTATTATTTAATCATCTTAAAAGTAATAACAAATTTCCTTTTTCTGGTTGACTTTAGTCAAAAAATGAGATTCAATGATTGTGGATTGATTCAATAAAATTTTATTAATTAATCCTTTAACCACTCTACCATTGGACAATGGTCAGTAAATTGTGTACTATAGAAATTCATTCAATTCAACAGATAAATACTTATTTCATACAAGTATGAGCATTAAGCGATATAAATTTCATGTGCTGCGTGATGTGATATTTGCAATAACTAAATGTTAAAGTCATTGAAATTTTGGTTATAGTGACAAATTTATAACTTTTCGTTCATTATAGAATTTCACAGACGCTTCTCTTATGCAAATTCAAGGTCAGTTGAAGCAATTCTCTTTTAATTTGAAGACAAAGTTTTTTTTGTCTCCTGAAAAAAAAGAAAAAAACTATTATTTTTGATTTTAAAATAGCTTTTAAAAAAATCTTTTTTGTTGCTCACAAAAAAGGAAGTTTTCGACATATTTGCTTTTTCTTTATTAATTATATTATCATGTACTCTTACTTTTGTACTCTAAAAAAAAATTCTGTATTTTCAATTTTCATCTTATCTCATAATGTTTTATCGTTATTCTCTTTTCTCGAGATTTTCGATATTTTTTTCCTTGCTTTTTGTAACGAATTTCCTTAAGAAATTCTTCTCAATTGATAACTTGAAAACGATGATTTTCACCATTTATTTATGAAATATTTCTACATATTTTAATAATGTCATCTAAACTAAGACAAAAAAAACAGTATTTGTGCAGTTTTAAAAAAACATTTCAATTCATAAAATTTATTCATACCTAAGAATTTTTCGTGCAATCTAAAAATGCTGAGATATTTCAGATAGTATCAGAGAATTTCTTGTATCTGATACTTAGTAAATAAATAATAAAGTCATAATTTCTGAGAATATTTTGTGAGGGAACTTGAAAATTTTCAAGGTCATACGGTCTTTTTCTTTAACTGCTTTTTTGAAATAAAATTATTTCTCTTAATCATTGTCATAGCTGCCTTCCATTTTTTGGGAAATTGTTTTGAGATTTGATGAATATCGATAAAATTTTCATATTTGTCAACTTATTAATAAAAATTTTAGCTATTATAGGAATAGAAATAATTCTGGAAATAAATCACTATTTTAAATATTGGTAAAAATTGACTGTTTAAATGATAAACTGCAAATAACCGTCAATAATTATACTCGCTATTTATGATAACTGTCGTTCATTTTGCGCAATACAGCACTTATTTATTGCTTTGCGAAAATTTTTTTTTTTCTTTTTTTGGAGATTTTATTTTTATTACATTTCTGTTAAAATTTATCAGCTTTACTAATTATTTTAATTTCAAATGAATTTGGACAAAGTGGCATATGAGGGGAAATAGCATGTTCGAAAGAAAGACAGTTAATAATAGAAGATTTAAAAGGGAAAATGATAAATCGAGATAAGATAATGTCATAAAGGAAATACAATTATTAGAAATCTTTGGTATAATTTTATCGTATGCAAATATTTTTGGCATAATTTTAATTTATATGTAAAAGTTTTCACATCAGATAATCTATCTTAGAATATTTTAAAATATTTGAAAGCAGACATTTTTAATTTAATTTCATCAACGAAATTTCTTTGAAATTCTTATAGCTTTATCGAAGTTTTGTGACAGAGCAGCGCAACTCCGATATGTCGCATAATGACGATATTTATGGACAGCGATCTGGTTAGTCTGTTTGGTGTTGTTTTTAGAAAATCACCTTTCATCTGCTTGTTTGTTTATTTGCTTAATGTCATATGCATTTATCTTTATTTTATGCTTTCCGCTTCGTTCATCATTTATTCAGTTTTGACTGTTGAAATTTAATGGTGAACTAAATATTTGTCGCTTAGAGAGTAATAGATTGCATCATTGATTGTTGACAATTTAAATGTCACTTTTTGATTTCCTTTGATTGTTTATTTATTGTTTCACTTAATTCAGAAGTTTTCAGAATCTCGATTTCGTACAGTTCGCGAAATACCAGTACAACACACTACATCATCGATTCCTTATTCAAACGCGACAGGCATCGATTATCGTTCATCAACAATACCATACAGTGATTATCATCAGGAAGAGTATTATCGGAAAGAGATACGGACCAGAACTTTTGTCACACGTTCTGCCGAAGCTCTCTCTGCACCGCCACTTTCTCGTTCATCACCGATTATCTTGGAGCATGAACGATATTCATCAAGTGATAGCAAATATTACCCAAGAGAAGAACGTACTATTGACTACAATTACAAATATCAAAGGTAAGAAAATTTCACATATTTTGCTCATAGGAGTGACTGAGAAAAGTTCTGAATTTCGCTATTCACAACTAACGCAGTGGAATATAAATACCAAGGTTGAAAATAACGAAATAATTATTTGAGCAATTTAGTTAATAAATAATACTGTAAACTGAATTCATTAAGCTTTGTCTAAATTTACTGACTTCATAGAAGTTTGGAAGAAGAAGAATGTCGAATTAAAAAAGATCAAGAGCAGCGACAGCGTGAAGAGGAGGATCGTAGAAGACGAGCTGAGGAGGAACGACGATTGTGGGAAATAAAGGAACGCGAATATTTAGAAAGGAAACGACATGAACGAGAAATGAAGGTACTAGTTTTGTCATTTACTTTTGATAGTTTGTAAGGAAACGAATGAATTGGAACATTTGGAGATCAGTCATGATCATTCCTGATAAAAGGCTTATTATCTTAAAGAAATCAAGGAATCGAATGGTAATGATTCTTTTTATGACATGTTTTATGGAAATAAAGAAACGAATGTCAAATGTTTCATAGATAAAATATTCAAAAACTTCATTATTTCAAAATCATATGAAATACCATATTTATTCCATGTATTTAATATATACCATTTAATTGATTATTGATACTTGACATGGATGAACTTTGTTCACTCTTTTTTTTTTAGCAGTGCTTTATTAAACCATTGAAATTTCTTACACTCTTTCCTATACATAGCAAACTCTTCCGCTATACATAAAACAATAATAATATTCAATGGCAGCATGTTTTTACATGCTCAAGCTTTGCTGATCTCGCAATTCGTTGGTCTTATAGAAATCTCTTCCTATAGTGCTAACATAAATATCTGAAAATTCATTGGAATAAATGATCAAATATTCGTGTCTGCTAAATTCATCTAGAATATCTTCATCGAATTAATCAATATTGGATATTGAATATTGATTTTAAAATATGGAAATTATTATTTTACCTAAATTTTTACTTTTTTGGTTTGGAATTATATAGATGTGAAGTATTTGGCTTCTTTGCTATTATCTCATTTGGATTCTTGAAGCATCGAGAATTGGAAAGTGAACGTTTGGAACGTGAACGATTGGAGATGCAAAGATTAGACAAAGAGCGAGAAGCACGTGAACATATTGAAATGCAGCGTAGAGCCGAATGGGAACGAGCTGAAAGGGCCCGACGAGAACACGAAGAATTTGATTTGCAGAGATGGCGTGAACTAGAAAAAAGTCGACTGGAACAGAAAAGGTAAGCACTTCTTGCAATGATTAATTTGCGAATAGTATGAAATCTGTTTTGACTATTAATTCGCAACTGATAATATTGCATTTGGAGAAGTTAGCTATGAAAGTCGTTTGAAAAAATTGTTGAAAATTCTATTTTTTTCTTTCTTTGAGGATAAACTGAACTTTAGACTCGAGGACGAGCAACGTGAACGTGAACGCTTGGAGCGTGAGCGTGCAGAACGCGAACGTGAACAACTGGTACGTGAGCAAGCAGAGAAAGAACGCCTGGAACGTGAACGTCTAGAGCGTGAGAGAATCGAAACTGAGAGGCTGGAAATTGAAAGAATCGAACGAATCAAACGTGAGCGTCAGGAACGAGAACGGCAGGAACGAGAAAAAGAAAAGGAAGAACAAGAACGGCTTGAGAAAGAACGCCAAGAGCAAGAACGTATTGCCCGCGAAAAACAGGAACTTCTAAGATACTGATTATTTTAAACTAAAAAAAAATATATTTGTCCATAAAAATTTTGAAGTGTAGAGCTGTTGACCTTTTTCAAAACAGTTTCATTTTTGATTGCTGGTTTATAATTCAAAATCATTCGGTTTTTTAGAATGGAAGAAGAACTACTGGAAATACAAAGGCGAGAAGCTCAAATACGTGAAGCAGAAAGAATTGAGGAAGAAAATCGCGAAGCTCGTCGAAGAGAACAAGAAAGAAGGTTGTGAGACTTTTATTTAACTCCCTTGCTTCTCTCATTTTGAGTTTTTACGAAAATTCAATATTATTTTGATTACCTTCTATTACTTATTTTTCTATTATTATTATTTTTTGAAAGTAAAGATTCCTTTATATTCTTCAAAAAATTTAATTTCTTACAGCTCATATCGATTTTATAGGGAAGCTGAAATTATAGCTGAAATGCAGCGGAAAGCAGAAGAACGGGAAGTTCAACGACGACTTAGTGAACGTCTAGAAAAAGAACGCTTAGAGAACTTACTTCGTGAGCAGGAGCGATTACTTTTAGAGAAAAAAGAAGCGGAAATGAAGGAACTTCAACGTCAAGTAAGTTGGATTTCCAATTTAAAAAAGTAGAAATTAAGAACTGGAAATCATGATATTGAAATTCTGCCATAATGAAAAATACATGAAATTTCATTTCCATAAAAGGGTCTTAAAATATCCTTAAGCAGGAGATTTCAAGTGGCAAGTGCTCTAAAATAGATAAGTATGACTTAAAATAAAAAATGAAGGAAAAAAGAAATGCTATTTATTCTTTTCCAATTTAAATCCTTAAAATAATTTTATTTTAGGAGGAGGAGCGCCGTGAGAAGGAATTGTTTGAAGCGCAGAAACTTGCGGCAGAAAAGCGTGAACAGGAGAGGCGAGAAGATGAAGAACGGGAGCGTCAAAGGCAGGAAGAGGAACAGATTGAAGCTGAAAAACGTGAACGTGAAAGGCGTGAAGCGATGCATCGGGAACATGGGCGTCAGTTAGAAGAAAAAATGGAACGAGAGAAATTAGCAGCTCTTAGAAGTTGCTGCCCAAGAAAGGTATCTATCAACGCATATCGATTGAGTGAGGAAGAGATATTCAATCTCGGTGCAGAAATAATCTGCTAAGTTTTATGGTTTTTCACAAAACGTCATATTTTCTATCCAACTATCAAATCAGAACGCAGAAGGTTCTTGAAAAATTGTTACCGCTTTGCTTTTATGAATAGCGCTTAGAAATTAATAGTAAACAAAGATACAATTTTTTTCTTACAGACAGGCAGCGCGACTAGCTGAGATACAACGAGATGAACAGAGACAAGTATTGGAACGTAAAACTCATGAACTAAGGGAACGTGAACGTCAGGAAGCGGAAAGAAGGGAACGTGAACGGTTAATTACATCATTCAGTATTCAGACTGCGTGAATTCATCAAATTGAAGTGAGATACGTAAAAAAGGAAAGATTAATTGGCGAAGAATGCCTATTTAAAAACTTGAAATCCAGGAATTTTTTACACCTAAGTTTTATAATAAGAGAAATTATGCAGCGATTGTTTTAATAGAGGATGAGAAATTAATTTATACATTTTAAATATTTTTGGAAGAAGTGAGAATATTTACAATTGCTTCATATAATTCATGTAATTTATATCAAAAATTATGTAAAGAAATTTTTAGATTAGAAGAGGATCGTCGTTTAAAAGAATTACTTGAACAAGAAAAGCGGAATGCAGAATTGCGTGAGCAAGAACGCCAAGAAGCACTGGAACGTGAGGCTCAACGTCGTCTTGAAGACCGTCGAAGTCGTGATAAATTGGATCAGATAGCACGTGAAATAGAAGAAAAAGAAAAGATGGAAATAGAAAAACGACATTTATTAGCGCAAATAAAGAATCGGAATCGCCGCAAAGATATGTTAACTTCTCGAGAAACTTTGGAAAAGTTGACAAAACCCCCCTATTATTCACGAGAAAATTTGGCAGCAATTCCATACAGTTCTCGAGAGAATTTGAGTACATGCGAGAGCGAAGTAACAACAAAAGTGGAGCGACAAGTAATCGAGCGTATTGATCGTACCGTTTGGTCTGAGGATCCTAGGTATAGTTTATAAATAAGCTATTGCATGGATTTTCTTATTGTTTTCCTGAAAATAGGAAAATTATATATTTTTCTGAGAATAATGCAATGTAAAAGAATAGAGTAGAAGAATGAACATTTTGAACTGTTGATGATTTTTTGTTCAAAAAATTTTTTGATCGTTTTAAGATCTTTGCCGAGGACTTTTCATCGTTTATTTCTATAATATAGTTTGTTATACAGTTAGTTTTCTTCCAAGTTGAAAGGTTACGAATTCATAAACCATTTTAATATTCAGCTCATTTTGATTGATCGGGATTTATTCGACATTGAACAAATGTTTTTCCAGCTGATTAAGATCGGATTTAAAGTTTTTGTAAATATTTAATGAATTTTAATAGGCAAAGACGATGAAAAAATAAGGAAAAAAGGAACGGAATATTTAAAGCCTCCCTTAACTTGAAATCGACTGAATCGGATCAAAATCAATTGGTCTGATCTAATCAGCTTGAAGTGCATTATCATAACACATTTCGCTTCCAGAAATTTTTCTCAAATCAACTTTGTACCTAATTTTTAGCATTTCAGTTTTTGATATCTTAAGCTTTTTATTTAATTAATGCTTGATTTATTGCACATTTACATATTTGGGATATTCCATCTTTTCTTTTTCGGTTTTTCATTAGTACTTGCCTTATTTACACAAATTTTTCTTAAATCCTTTCGTATTTTAACAATTATATTTTTGATTTCTTCTCGAATTTTTAAGGCAATTTTCATTTTGGTTTTAGGATGGAATAAATTGATAAATGTCCTTCGCTGTCGCGGGGTTGCAATTTTTTTTTTATTTTTTTTTTTTTAATTGTCACCAAGGACACTATTTCTTACTAAAAAACGTTTTGCCAGAAATTTGGACTATAATTTTTTTTAAGCATGAAATGTTCACAATAACACGGCCATTAGTTCTTGTGTTGCATTGTGTCCTTTTTTGGTATTTTTGGTGAATAACTGACAGCGTGATGGTATTATTAATATAATGCTGCCTGCATGAATCAACCAGCGTTCAAGAATAGCGTTTGATTTCACTTACTAACGAATAAATTATATTTCATTTCACTTTTGTAAACCTGCATTCTTTGATTTCAAAATTTCAAATTATGGAATAAAATCTTTGTTTCTTTCGCGAATAATTGCTACGCAGTAGAAAGATACCATCAGATATCAGTGACTGAAAACCAAGAAAAGCATGCAACGCTATTCTACCTATGCATTAGTTATGAAATGTAACCTGACAGTGTCAACTTTCGTAATTAGTGAGAAATGTAAATCAAGATAAAAAAAATGGACTAATATAGCTGAGATTGCAGGAATTGATGATGCTTGAAAGAAAATACAAATGATCTGTTACAATATCTCACTTTAAAATGCTGCCATCCAGTGTCATTTGAGTCTTTCAATATTGCTAATAGATCTACAATGAAAGATCATATGTCCGATTGTGATCTAGGAAAAATAGGAAATTAAGGAAGTTGAGGAAGTCACAATTTGTTGGATAATCTTCATAGACAGATGGCTTAGAAAACTTTTTGTGAAACTTGTATGTATGTATGTATAGACATACATTTCAGTTAGCGATTATGCAGTACAGTCTTCAAAATATTTTCATTCCCCTGAAATATTATTAAGAACGATGGCAGAAGTGAAAAGAAAGACTGAAAAAATGTGGTGTGATGGGAAGTTTTCTATATAAGAATGAAGATGTATGAATTCATTGTTTAAAAAAATACATCAAAATCTTTACAGTATCTTCAGTTCTAGTTGCCGAAATATTATAAAGATCAAAGTCCCTTATATTCAGAATAATAGATTTTGATTTATTTCAAACATAATCAAATAAATTTTCAACCGTCATCGATCCATCTAAGTTACGTTTAATTTCTCAATGTTATCTCATTCATTTTTTTTTTTTTTTTTTGGAATCAGTAAAAAATTCGTGCAAATTTTTTCTAGATTTGCGCTAACTAGTATGTCGAATAGTTCCGATTCAAATATATTGGCACGTGAACGTTTGTATAATCGACGTCCTGCCGACGATGATGATTTTAGTCGATCGTCAAGTCGTCGTACAAGTCGATATCGATCGAAACTTGAAAAGGCAAGGAAAGAATTCCTATCAAGTGATGCTAACAGTGCTCCCGGTGGGTTCCTTATCTTTCAAATAACTTAAAATAACAGCAAGTCCAATAGTAATATAAATATGCTGCTTACTTAAAAGGAATATTTTGATATTTTAAAAAAGCGTAGAAAATTACTCAAGTACTTCTTCAAATTTTATTACTGTAGACATGTGGGGCACAGGTGTATCACAATTTCAACTATTATTTGATTATGTAAGTTGAGATTGAGATTTCTGGTGATATAAATCTAAATACAAACAAACAAACAACCAATTAAATCCAAATTATGTTTTAGATGCAATAAGCGAACGTTTTCGTCAGACATCGGATGACATATTACGATCACGACATAGATATCATGGACTGCTATCTCAAAAATCTCAAAAGAATGAATTTAATTCGAAACCTGAATTAAATCAATTGCCGTACAGTAGCATTGGTCCAAGTCCATATGACCAGGTATAAATTTTTTCAATGATAAAAATTTGCCTTTAAATTTAAAAATTTTTTGGACCTTTAGATTTTTGCGTAGGAAGAGATATTAAAAATCAATAATGAGTAGTTGTGAATTTTGGCAGAAATATATAGGGAAAATTAGAAATTTAGAGCCGTAACATAATTCGAAGTGAAGGATTGAAAAATGACAGGAAATATTGCAATAATCCGGTCTAAACTTTAAAAAATGCTAAATTAAATTCCTTGATTTTGTCTCAGTGTTTTTGCTTTGCATCCGCTTTTTATTAATTCAGATCTGCTTTAGCCTTCCTCTTTTACTTGTAAATATAAAGCAGTTCTTATCATCAAAAAAAAAATTTAATTTAGAAATTTGCTATATATTTCGGAAGTGGCTATTGAATGACTGCTATTTTTACTTCTTTTTTATAGCAATTTTCATGAAGAAATCTAACCCTTTGCTATATAAAAACTATTCTATGCTTGACCAATTTAAGACTGCTAAGTTAATGAATAGCAGGAATACAATCGTTTGTTTAAACGAGCAGAACGTTACTGGATGCCGTATAAGCAACGTTTTTCACAACCTAATCTGTATAGCCGAACTCGAGGTTACTCGACGTCGTACTTGGAGACAAACCTGGACACTGGAATTGGTGATATTGTTTCCGCGCAACGACAGGTTCCACATATGATATATTTTCTAACTCTTTGCTGCTTTCCGCTCCAAGATATTTCATGTTCTTTCATTACAGTACTTTATTCTGTAGATAAGAGTGATGATTGTATTATTTTGCTGAATTTAATGCTTTTAACTGATTAAAGATTTACTAAAGTCAGTGTTGTTGAAGAGCTCGGTAAATCGCAATATAGATCTCCAGTTTGGCATTCTTCTAAACAATTTTATTTAGTAACTGTCCGGCCATATTTTGGCATTTGATGTTCTTTTTAACAGCCTCATTTGCTATGATCATTTTGGAAGACTTAAACATGAACAGTTTTTATTAGTTTCTAATGATTTTTTATTATCGCCCCTCCAATTAATTTTTTAATTATGTGTGAAATGATTTGTAGATTTCGTTAATGCCGGAATTTGATATATGATTCTAATTGATGTATGGGATGCTTCAAGGCATGAACTGTCAAGCAAGTAGATTTCTAGACATTTCTTGACCAATCGAGCAATTTTAAGTAAAATGCTACTAACTGCATGAAAAATTTTCCCTTGTTTTGAAGTACAGCAGAACTTTCCTTGAAGAGTTCGAGTTTGAATATTTCCAAAGGGGTAAACTGAGGAATTTCGATAATGAAACTTTTCGATCTCATGATTTTTGTAACTTTTGGGAACAAAAGTATTTGAAAATTAACCGGTAATAATCAGTATTTGATATCGTATACTTTTAAAGTTTATGTATAGCATGAAGCATATTGATGCAAACTAAGCTTGATAATTATAAGCAGATTAAACTTGATGATTATAATAGGTAAGTTAGGATGATGAGAATAATTGGGCATAATCATTTTTTTACTACATTTCTTCGATAGTTATGTCTCTTTCTCGTCCATTTTCAATCAGTCTTTTTAGATAGGACCGAGCTATCAGTGAGGTAGTCAATAGGACTGAACTATCAGTGAGGTAGTCAATTTCGAATTTGGACTTTTTCAAGTATATTAAATTCATAGCTTTTTCAGTATTTGTTATTCTATTCTTAAAAATATTATAGGTTGAGGAAACTAATTTGGATGACGTGCACCGTTCTGGTTCAATGATAAATTATAACCGATCTAGTCGGCGTGATGCACCACAGAGCACTGTTATACATATGCGTTCGAAAAGTGCCGATTATTTGATGGATCGGAAGTATGCTCTTTTTTTTTGAATTTTTTAAGTTGGCCATGGAATTCAAAGAAAATATCTGTAGGAAAAAAATCAGGGGGAAATTTTTTTAGGAATTCTCATAAATATTTTTACATACAAATGATTATTTTTAGAATGCGTGAAGAATCGGCGCCACCAGAAAATGAACTCCAAAAATTCTGCGAAAAAACTCCAAATGTTTCGGAACATGAGTTGCGGTTCCGAAAGTCTACGGAAAAATTACATGTACCAGATTGGTATCGTGAACATCATATTGGTCATAATATTAATATTGGTCATGAAAGAAGAATATCAGATGTTACTACCTTGGACTATTCACCACCAGTATCTTATAATGGTAACCGAGCAACGCAAATGTTATGTCTGAAATCCGACATACCACTCCTTTCTGCTATGAGCAAGGTCGATATGGTGCTCCATCTCAAATAGTTCCCATCTCAACGTCAACAAACGGTACCACTGTCGTAATATACCTTACGGCATGTTCGACAAAATATAAGGGTGAAATCGAAGAAATGCGGAAAAGTCGAATATCATTGAATCAAATCAGTATTAACGACGATAAACGAAAGGTTTGCATTGTGTAATAAGAGTCAAGCAGTGTATTGTCAATATCCTAACTATCATAATTAACATTTTAATTCATTTTGAAGGTGAGGTTAAAGAGAGCAAATGCAATGTATTACTCAGAGAGAGCAGACAACTATTTGTTGAGGATCAGCAATGGATTATATAGAAACAAAACGTATATTATCATATCAAAAATAATATGAGCAACAGAATTTCTTCTCTCTCTCTCTCTCTATCTCTTTCCCTTTCTCAAAAGGCTTTTAAATCAATATATAAAAAATTTGCTAAATTAGGCGATCAGTTTCGCGGAATGTTAGTTGACATTCCATACTCAAAGTTGGGACATGATTGCTAAGTCTTTTTAAGATTTCTTTTTGAATTAGAATAATTCACTTTCTCCATGTTATTATTTGCTTATTTTAATAGGAAATTTCCGTTAATTTTTATCCTTGCTTTTTAGGCATTTTGAATTTATGCCTGCCTAGAATTTCAGTTTTGGGTTTCTTCTTTTGTTGTTTCCTTTTTCATCATTTCGCATTCTCCATTTATTGCTGACAAATTTAATGGAGATGTCGAAACTTAATTGATTAATTCTTTTTGATCTATTTGTTTTTTGTTTCATTAACTTTTATTAGCAATTAGATGATATAGCAGTTGGCGTTTTGGTGAGTTTTCTTGAAAGAATGCAAGAGGAATAGTTTTTATGCATATTTATATCTGCTGTATTTATATGATTAAATATGAGCTAATTTCTGAACCACTTCAATTTTATAAAAATATTGTTGCGAATTGTCTGTTTTGAATTTAAAAAATTTTCCTTCCATCATATTTGCTGTGATTTTATTTCCGTTGCTTAATTGTGTTCCTATCATTTTCTCAGCTTGTAAACTATTTGCCCAGAAACTTTTATTCTAATATGCATTTTAATTTTCCTTCGCTTATCAGTGATGTATGAATTCATGCAAAGGTAATGTTCTATCACTGCCGTATCTTTGATTTAATTATATTTGATTTTATTCGTTTTATTTAACCGGAGTTTGTTTGACTTTTTCCAGAAATTGCCTTATTTGATCTGAGAAAAAAAAATTTTCGAGAAAGTGATTATAAATTGCAGAATTTCCCAAGAATTGAGATGAATAGACAGTTTACTCCATTTTTTTTTACTGATCTTGCAAAAGTTATGATATTTTTATTAGTTTTCGCGATTATTTTCGCAAATTAATTAATTCGAATAGCACAGCTGTATTCTCCGTATTCTTGTTGATATTGCTTCGACCACTGAATCTTGACTAGTACTATTTTATCTTTTCTAGTGAAGTCATTTTTAACGTCAAAAGCAAGAAATGTGTTGACATATTGCATTAAATTATGTGCTAATGAAAAAATCGTTTTTTTTTTTTTTATTTTTGTAAGCTGCTTTTTATAAACACGTTTTCATGTTCGTGAATTTAAAGCATTCTAATTTTCTGTTTGTTAAGAATAAAGCTATTGTTTGCAAAGTTCTGTTTACCTTCTGCTTTTATCTTTCCTTGCATGCTATCGCATGGATTTGTTTTTAATTTTGGAAAAAATAATTTTGACAAATGTTAAATTTCGGAATGAAATAAAGACCCTGGTATAAATAAATGCTATTCATTTTCTGCAGTAATAAATAACAGTAACGGAATATTTATTTCTCATCAGAATGTTCTGCTGGTGTATAAATCACCGGAAACCGAAATAATTAAGGCAGTAACGATTTTTGCTTTTCAGCTCCTAGATATCAAATGAAATTTTGCTACATTGAGGAAGTGATAGTTTACTTTTTAAAGTACGTATGAGTGAATATAATTTTAAACGAAACGAAGCGCGCCGCAATTATCCGCAGATGTGGTCTACAGATCACATCAATAGTTGAAAAGAAAAAGAAATTTTTTCTGATTTTATAAAAAATTTAGAGTGTTGGTTTCTGTTGATTCCGATCATCTTGCAGTTCTAGGAAAGCTTTATTTTACTTCAGATTTCTAATAAATCAACTAATTAAATAAAATGAGCAAGTGAAGACAATAATATGTACACGAATATTTAACCCAGAAAATTTATATAAATTAGATCAGAAAAATAAATTTTTCTGAGCATTCTCATCGAGAACTAGCGTTTTTCTTCCAAATGATTGTAAGACATGCTTCATTCCATTCAAATCTTCTTTCAACTTAGATATGAAAATTTTTCAAAAAAAGCAGAAATAAAAGATTTATTCTTTTTTTAAAAAATTTCTTGAAAATGATTCGACCAATAAACATAGCCGTCCACTCCACTCCATCTTGCATTTGCTTTATGATACCTTTTATATGTTCAATGCTGAATTACTTGAAATAAATTTGAGAACACTTTTTATGTAGATGTATAAAAAACAATCGCTCGAACAATATTCTTTTTATATTTGAATAAAATTATGCTACAATAGGTGCCAATGAATGATGAAGAATTGTCACCAACGGAACTTACTTCCATTAAGCAATTGCCCGGCTACACAGTAGCTATACTGCCTTCCGATTGGAATGTACCAGGCGACCAGTAAGTTTCATTTTCTTTATTTCAGAATATCATTTACAGTGATGTATCAAAAAAATTCAGTAATGAATATAAGTTATAGGCATTCGCGAGTGGTAGAAGTAGCAGATACATTCATGGGCTCGAGCAGTGAATCCTCCTCTCAAAATGGTTGAAATTTTCGCATAAAATTTCAAGACACTAACTCTGTAACAGACTTGATTTTATTGCAACTCGAAGAATCGATCACTAGTTGTTCATATAACATTTTTAGAGAATTTGTTGGCTTTTAGCCTTAAAGCATATGATTGGTTTTAGTCTTAAGTCCAAAATTTGCATTTTAACAAAGTTTTCAAAATTTCAAACTTCAGATACATATTTACAACGCTTTCATGGACAGATCACAATCAAAGAAGTGCTGGATTCTATCTTCCAGCATGTAAAACCATCATCATCAGGACGTGAAACAAGGTTGTCTCATCGATTTGTCCTTCAACATGGAGAAATTTCCATTATTATAAAATGCAACCATCATAACTAGATGTAAAAATGCATGTAAAGACGTAGCTTTATCACTCAATCCTAAAAAATCAATAGTAATCCATTACTTTCTAATAAATTTAATGATCCGATATAGATGATAGGCTTTCATTAAATATTTGATGATTCGAATTTTTGATAGAAATTTAACCCTTATTGTACTCCTATTATGTTTGTGCATCTATTTTCCTTTTTGTTTATTGATTATTCTTCAAACACTTTTATCTATGTTTGTCATTAAATAATTCTTGGGTACGGATGATTTTCTTTTATTTTCATTTCAGCCTTTCAGAAAATGGAATTACTGAGGACGGAATAGTACAAAAATCCGGCATTTATGTCAAAAGTAACGAGTTGATGCAACAGTTAGTGCGAGATCCACGGAAAGCTGAAGCTCTTCTTCAGGTTTTTTTTAGACTATAAGAACTGTTATGGAGCAACTAGTCTCCTATTCTCTAAAGAACATCTTTAAAATGAAATGAATTGGATATGACATAATAGAGAAGGACGGTTTGCAGTTCTTGAAGTTCTTATGGCTGATTATCTTCGACTTTAATAGCACTGAATCCTGTGATTTGTAAGAATCATTCAATATTATCTATGATGTGTGACTTATTGATAGTTTACCAGATAACCTTTATGATTACTCATATGAAAATGATTGGGAAAAAGTTAAATCTTCTGAATTAAATTGCCCTGTTCAAATATTCATTTCATGAAATCGCTGCAGAACGAAGAATTGTATGTGCGATGTGCACGATGCCATCACACAAGGGAATTAGCGGAAGCTCGAATGCAGTACATATCATGCAAGTACTGCTATACATATTACTGTAGTCGTCAATGTCGCGAACAGGATTGGTCAAAACACCATGAAATGTGTTCCTTTTCAAGGATTAATACTCTATGCAAGGAAATTATCATGAAAGTAAGTAATGATTTTATTCCTATTAGGAACTGTTTGCTATTTCAGTATAAAAAGCTTTCACACTAATTATGTCATTTCCAAGAAAACAAACAGTTCGATAAATTGAACTGCCACATACTCAAGGGAATCAGAAAGTGGACATGTAGAAGTATAGTTTAAATATATGGGATCTTTTCAAGGTACGCAAAGATCCGGAAGCTCAGTTTTACATGTCAAAGATAGCACGTGATGGCTATTCAGCGTTCGGTCGCGGTTCTGTTAATTTGAGGATAAATTCGATTCATATCGCAGAAAGTTATATTGCGATTGGATGGCGAGCAATAGCAAATTTTCAACTCAATAAACTGCTCCACTACTATACCATTGCAACACTGATTGCAGAACGAAAGGAGCCAACATTAATTACTTTGTGTCGCCAATATGATCCAAAGTTGGTTAATTAATATTTAATTATCTGAACTTCTTCAATTAATTATTTAAATGATTTATTTTAGCTAATAGGGGCTAAATTTAATGAAACAATTAAGGAATTCTGATTTAGTCAGAATATATGAGCAAAAAAGCGAGAGAGAAAAAAAGAGAACGTTTCCGAATCTCTGATCTGAATTTATAAACACATATAAGTCTACCGTCACCTTGCTGGAAGCATAATTTTATTGCAGTAATAAATTCATCCTCAGTGTCAGTATCATTGCTGATATTGAGCAATGTTCTCAGACACCACCACCTGAACCAGTTGTCATCCGACGAACCTTATCATTACCACAATATGCACAACAGTTATCGCTATCCCAACAATTTGCTGATCAGGAAAATGTCGCTTTTACACAATCTGATAAGTTCCGTTCCGCGGTGCCCACTAAAGTCTAGCAGTGAGAGGAATTAAAGAGTTTTATAGAATATAATTGAATTTATAACAATTTTCAATATCCTTGACTACAAACGTAGATGAGATAGAAGAGTTCGACCTCACTGCATATTATTTACCAATTATAATTAATAAGTTGACCTTAAATAAAGCAATCTTTAAAATGCTTACTCATAATTCTTAAATGATGATTCCTCTTCACTTATTTCATTTGGTTTAAATTCATGCCTGTTTTAATATTGTTATTTTTCGTATACGAAATTTCTTCTTCATCGTTTGACTAAACATGATGCGAAATATTACTTTACTTCATCTTTGTCTTTCTTTACAGAGGTCATTCATTTATGTTGCCCTATAACGAAAAAAAAAAGAAACAATTTACAATCGAAGTTACTCTCAAATGAAATAGCAATAACATATATTCCATCATTCATAGAGAAATACTAAAGAATCGACAGCTATCTCTGTTCCGGACATTCTGTTCTTAAATCAAATTGTGAGTGATCTGAATAATCCAAAAATGTATGTTTCAATTTTTATGAAAAAACATTTCATAGAATTTTTAGATTTGTGATTTTTTTTGATTGTTTTTTTAATTTAAAATTTTTAGATTTGTGAATTATGACCTGCAGTAAGATCGTAAAATTTCGATGCGTTGTATGAGGATATTTCATTAATAAGCCAGTATCCAATTTTTTCAAAATCGCAGTTTCGATTAGTATGTCTGATAATCTAAAGATGAATTTTGGTGTCCGATACAAATACAGTTATTATCTAAACATACTCTGTAAATTTTACGCACAATCCTTAAATTTTTGAAAATATACAAACTTTTTCTATGATCTTGACTTGTTCTTATTGACAACAAAATTTTGGAATGAATGAATGTGTTAAAAAATTTCGAAAAAATTTTTCACTTCTTTCATCATTAAGGAGATGTAATTAATACTTTAGAATAAAGATCAGGGATTTCCAATAATATCGGGTAAATCCAAAATTCTATGATTAAATTTTTTTGGCTTTTAACAAAATTGCAGTGAGACCAAAAATTTTTTTCCAGCAAAAAATACACATCTCAATATGATATCAAATAACTGGAAGTTCATAGAAATTCAAGCTTTTTAAAAAGAATTAGATCTAGATTTCAGTAATTCAAATCATATGATCCATATCCTTCCAACTGGATCAGTTCACAATTTTTGGAAATACTAATTCTCTGAAAAATAAAAAGAGATTAAGCAGTATCATAATCTTCATCATCTTCATCTTTTGATAGTAGTTCGCTTAAAGATCTCTGTATTTCCTCTATTTTCCTCTTGAAGTCGATTCAGTTCTGCTGCTTCCGCTTCCTGTTGTTCCTGGCGTGCCTAAAAAATGTTTGGAACGGAAAAAATCATTTCGAAAATGAGAAAAATTCCCCTTCTTTCAATTAAACCCTAATCGATCTACTAGGATCTCCATCAGGTCTTAACCTATCCTAGACAAAATGAAAGTAACGGATACTTTCATTTTGTCTTCCGTTACTTCAAAGCTGACATGATCAGTCCTGCATTGAATCTAATCTGAAACGCAATGCAGAAAACTTTTCAGGAAGATCGTGATAAATCTCCATTCATCGTGCTTTTTCAAACACCCATTAGAAACATTTTGGAATTTTCAGAAAAAAGATTGTAAAACTTAGCATACTTTTTCAATTAATTTTTGTTGCATCAAATATAACTGATCTTCGGGAATACCACACTTGTCTAGCCGTGAATTTTTTCGTTTCAATTTATTTTCCGCAGCTATTTTACATTCATTGAGCACACTATCCGCCGCTTCAACATAATCATATGGAAATACCAAATTTACTAAGGCTGAAAAAACCTAATAGTGGAGCAGAAGTTTTGATTATAATATTTCTAAAATATCAGAGATTTTGTAAATCTAAAAAAGAAATTAATAGACTAACAATACAGAACAATATTTTAAGCATTGAAAGTAAGAAATTTGATCCAATTAAGAAATTTGATCCAATTAATCTATTTATAGCAATATATTTATGCAATGAGTCAAAGTTTTTTCGTATTCCTCTCATTTTTTATATGTATTCCTTTCATTTTAAAATGAGATTCGAAAATCAGAAATGATGTAGCGATGCAATGTTTTTCTGAAGACGAAAAAAGTATTCAAAAGCATTTTTTTTTTTTAAAGTATCTTTCAAGATGATAAAAATATAATAACAGCATTAGTCGAATAAAAAATGAGAAAGACAACAAAATAGAAAGCAATCATTGAAGGAAAAGTTTAAAGGAATTACTTCTATATACTAATAATCAATAACTGTTCGTTTTACATTAATTAATTCCTAGAAATGCTTAGGACTGACAGACAATTTTTAGGATAGACAAGATTCAATGCTTCACTGTTAATTAAAAACAAGATTTTTCGTTTCCTTACCAACTTATATGTGATTTTAATTCCAAATTATTTGGAAAAACTTCTGTAGATAGTATTAAGTATATGAATAATTGCTCCAAATATTCGATTTATCTTGCATTATTTTATTTGAAAATTAAGTTTCTGAAATGAAAAATAACTCAATATAGAAAATAAAATTTCAGCATTCAACTAATCATTACCCGCAAGCTTTTCTACTCGTATGCAATACGCATCACCAACCTTTCTGAACATGCTCATGATAAATCGTCTTACGCTGGTCGTCCGCTGAAATACGCTGTGCCTCACGTGACACGTGCCTTACAAATTCCACACAACAAGCATTCAGCAGCTCACGTGATTCATTTGCTACCCTCATATCTGGTATTACATCTTTAATGATCATATTTAGACCCTTTTGAGGCAAACCAACTTCGTTATCCTCGTCACCCATTGTCTGAAAAAAATTGATGATTGCTGAAAAAAGAATTATGTGAAAATATTCTTTTTTATTTTTCTTGATCAGAACGGGTAGTGTTTTTAAAAATAAGAAATTGCGCTCAACATCATACAGCAAAGCTTGTAATTCATTGGAGTATTTACTGGCATATAGTTCCATTTTTTTCAATTATAAATGTCTATTTCAACTTCAGGTCTTTTAATGAAATTTCATTAAAATTCAAGCTTCAAAATTTGCAATATATCCAAGTGATAGAAAAGGAATTTTGAATCTGAGGTTCGAATTGTTTTTTTTTCTTGATTAAAGATTTACTTGATATTTGCAGAAAGACTCTCGGTTAAAAAACTTCACACGTATTAGATAGAAAAAACTTCAGAATATCGCAAAAGATCTCAGCTAATCTACAATTAAGGAACAAGTACGTAAATCCTTTATTTTAAAAAAATAATAAATGAGGGAATAAGGAATTTATAATATGAGCGGATTAAATTCGTTAATACCAACATTTTGAAAAAATGAAACTTAAATTCTTGTAGCCTAATTCCATAATCTGGAAAAAAATTATTCATCAAAAACACCGGAAATTTCTTGTTTGCAATTGTTTCGTCCTTCATTTCTTTCTCATACTTTTTATATAATTAATATCCTCTTCTTTTGATTTCAAATGGAATTTCACAAAAATGGCTGGAAATTTTCTTTTTCGTATAAAAAAAATTAAAGCGAAACCTGTTTATAGTTTAAACTTCTGAGATCCTAGTTGGTTTCAACTGCACCCTGTCAGTATTCATAAATCGGAATTCCGCCGTTTGTCTTCAAAATGCACAGAAATTGAGTTATGTATAGTAATATTGTACAAGTCAGATATATTTCTAATATATCAATTATCCAGTGCGCATCTTTAATTCTTTCTTTAGGTTGTTTGGTACTCTGTAAAGCCTGACAAAGATTATAAAGTTTGTGCTCAAGAAATCCAAGAATCAACGCCGAAAACATAAATTAGATTCAATTAATAAAACTCAGGAGATGATTCTTCTTTGTCGGATTATCTTAGACTTTAGCAAACCAGAAAAAATATGCGCGCAATAATGCTCAGAAAGAACATTACAGATAATGATGAAATTAGTCGAATTAGAAATATGAAAATTTATAGCTTATTATAATTTTAATATGATGATGTAATATAACGCAAGAGGTTATAGTGTAATAAAATTTATGCAAATGAATAAGCAGGTTTTGAAATAAATAAGTAGGCAATCACTTGAATGAAATTTTCACTAGAATAAGTTGCAAAGTTACAAAAAACTACCGATCTTCTTGCAAAGACAAACGAAGCATGAATAACATAATTGAAGATATTATCTATCATGCAGCACATGTGTATTTCTCAGTTGGTTATTAAGATCAAAAATATTGTTAAAATATGAGCAGTATCTTGTGTTTTAAAACCGAATTCGGATGCATGCATACATATTTCTTTCGTTATCTCAGAGCCTTAGAGTAAAACAATAATCACTTATTTTTTAATTTAGAAATCTCTGAAAATGCAATAATTTTGAAATGACAGTGCAATCTAATATTTAGAAAAGGATCATTTATGATTACGTCCATTCAACGATTAGATTTTTTCAAAAACATTCAAAAAAAAACCACAAGTTCGGAATTAAAAAATATGTCTCTGATATTTTTTTCAATTCATGATAAAGACAACAATATTTTCCCATTATTCACTGTATGAACTGTAGAATTTAAAAATACTTCGCCTAACAACTTGCCCATTTTTTGATTATGCTATAATACTTAAAGATCATGTAAATATAATTTAAAAATAGAATGGAAAAAAAAAAGACTGACAAATTCCTCCCTAAAAAAGATTTTGAAATAAAAATATTTAATAGCAAAAACAATTTCTTTAACAAAAATAGCTTCTAATCAAAAAGAAATGAGAAACAGAAATGAAAGCTGAATTTTGGAATTCCAAGGCAATACTGTGCTATGCATTCAAAATTACCAATATGTGAGAATATAGTCGAACAAGGGGAGAACGATAATCTGATGAACTCTAAAATAATATGCCTAAAAAATAATTTATAGCTAAAATTTGAACTTGGCGTTAACTGAAGCAACAATACATTGCTTAATAGCTTTTTACAGCCACCACAATATTTGTACTGACTGTAAAAATCATTTAATCGCTTCTATCGATATCATCTTACTGAAGGACATTATAAAATTTCAATTCTACCAAATACTGTTGTCTATTATTTTGAGCGTCTTGCAGAAGTTTGATGTATTGTGTTTTCGTATTAAACGGTAATTCTTTATAGTTAAAATAACTTTAATGGTTTTTCACGATTTCAAAGCCAACAGATCGTTTGACTGAAATAAACGAAAACCAAAACCTTTCCCATTCATAAACTTTATTTTTTTTTTTGATCTCAGATCCAGTTACCCTGAATATCTACCATACCCTGAATATCTACCATGTAAAACACATATAGTGGCGAAAGAAGTGAATGTTTTTAGGAATGCCAAAGACTGCAAGCACATTTATGAGGAAGGAATAAATCAACCAATGAAACATCATAATGGATCAAGAGTTACTTATTTTGAAAAACCACGGAAGCATGCAAAATTGGTCACAACAAATTATTCGCCGCATATGAGATGATCGTACTAACAAGAAGGTTACATTCTTAACTCCTTGCCTTAACTCTAAAAATATGGTGGTGAAATGCACCAGTGAAATTCAATCTCATCTATCTTTTTACCATTTTTTTTCGTCGTGGTCTTTTCCATCCTTTTTCATTTCCTTCTACCCGCTGATTTCCTTTCTTTCTCTCAATAATAATCTCAGTGGTCTTCATTCTCTTTTTCCTTTCATTTCTTCTTTACCAACCTTTAATTTTGGTTATGAATTTGAATGAAGAGCTTTCTGGAATTTTTAGCATAAAACAGTGCTCAGCTGAGTGCATGTCTCACGTCCACCAAATTATTATCGACATTGACCATTAAATCGAATAAAATGGTAAACTAAAGATCAATTTGAGATTATCAACTATATTCTTCCAATACCTCGCAATATTACTGAAAAAGTCCAAAATCAATAAATTATTCCAAAACCTTAGTTTTGTTCCTCAATGAATTTTGAGATTCAGCACTTTGTTGCACAACTTTGAAATTTAATAAATTAAGAAGAATTTTCAATAAAAATTATATATTTGCTAATACAATGTAAACACTGCCGATTTCAATAATAGTTTTCAGGCTCCAATATTCTAAACGCATTTCGTGCATCTGTCATAAAAATAATCGCAATAAGTGCTCAAACTATCGATTTATGATCGTTATAAAAAATATCCTGGTTATTGCAAAAATCAGCCTTATAATCTAAATCATATGCTCAAAAGCATTTTAGAACAATCCTGGTCAATTTCTGAAATTTTACAATTATAGCCATCTGGTAAAGAATAGCATAAAAATTAATCTAAATGCATGAGAAAAGTACACTTTCATTATAGAATGATTTCTCTATTGTGACATTTTTGCTTTTATCAAAGACGTTTGAAAATTATTTTGGACGACGGCAGGAGGAGGAGATTGATGATAATTTATAAACATTCTTCGGGTACACTATCCATTCCAACTAAAACTGCAATAATAATATAAAAAGAAACAATACCAATTTGAAAATTTGAAAAAAATAAAAATAAAAATGATAATATTATTGCAATGAAAATTTCACATTTGAAGGGATTAAATTAAATCAGGTGGAATTAAAGCTGTTATTTTTCTCTAGCAATGAAATGAAATAAACTTTAAATAATAATCAAAAAAGTTAAATGAGAATAGTAAAGACAAAAGAATTAGTGATCATAATAGAATTAATGAATCACCAATTATATGGTCAAATCACTGGTTACAATTAGTAAGCAAAAAAACCAGTTAGAAAGGGATTAAAATTAGTTTACATTGAATTTCGAATTTCGAGTAGTTCAGTTACATTATTCAAATCATCACTGATTGATTTAATCAGTAGCCTTAGCAAAGCACTAAAACAAAACACTAGTTATAAATCGATGCATAGTAAAAATTATTAGAAAACCAGTGTTTTAAAATAATAATAATAATTTAAAACGCAACATGAATATCAATTATTTTATTCCTCCGACAACTTCGGCCTAATTCTGCGCAAAGTTATGAACTTTCCAGCCGAAATGTTAAGATAATCAAACTTAGGAGAACTCAAAAGTGATTCGGTTGGCTCAAAAGTTCAAAGATTTCATAATTGGTTTCATGAGCATTGTTTAAAAATCATCCACGACATAATCGAAGATTTTTGAAATGAGAATACTAAACATTTCGTACATAAGATGAAACATGTCGAGATGTTAAAACATTCAAATGATCCTTCTCTTAAAGATATAGCTATTTTGAGAATATATCGTAAATTAATTCTTAATATTATTTAACAAAGCGAAATTCGTGGTAAGTGTAATGTGACTGTTTAAAGGAGAAAAAAAAAGATGAGATTTCTTCATCTATAGTTGAATTATAACATGAAACACCGATAAGATAATTGGTTCCTATGTCTATCCTATAATTTTTCGCTGACTCTACCATATTTTTTCAAAATTACTATTATGAAATTACAAAAATCAACACGTATGGCTCATATATCGCCGAATGTCGGGATTTTAATATTGGAGTTAGAAGCCATAATTTTAGGGGATTTTACAGCTGTTACAAACAAGTCGATTTGTTATATAATGTCACACTATTCAGAATTTTAGATGGTTCCTTATCAATTCATCATGAATAAAAAAACAGTAAAACAGAATGAAATTGATAGAAAATTTTTTATCAAAGGACACTAGCTGATTCTAATGAATTTATATTAAAATAATGTACAGATGTATCTTAAAGTGATAATAAATCCTGAAGCGATTTCTCATCTGCCCTTAATGATAAAAGAGAATATTAACAAGGAAATCGGTAGACATTATAAAAGAGAAATGGCAGCGGAACTACAACAGCAGTTGAATTTGTTGCTACATCGATTGCCAAAAGCAACAATTCTATCCAAAGACGCAACTGATGTGCCTGAGCAGTTTTCTTAATACTCTGTCATGCAATTTTATCATTCTAATCTATCAATCAGGAAAGTTTATGCAGTACACTACTTGTAAGATTCAAAATGTCAGTGCTAGAAGAATCTCTTCTCTTTCGCTTGTTCAGTTGTTATAACTGACTCAAAACTCAAAGGAACAAGAAAAAGCACAGAAATGACAAGTGAAAAGAAAATAAATACAGGGGAAATTCGGACGTTAACGCTTTTGATTCCTTTCTCTGGTATGGAAGTGTTCAGTGTCAAACAGAAACTTAAATAACTGATCCCGTCTCTCTTTCAATATCCGGAAGATATAAAGGAATGAGAGACTTCTGAAGTACACAAATACAACACCTCCATAACTTGGTCAGTAACCCGACGGTATTCCACGGTTTGTGGTGGCAAGCAATGCAGATAGAGCTGTTTGTTTCAGACCAAGCATTTTGAACATATTCCCACTATCATTGTGTCAGTTAATACATCGATCTCTTTTTCTCTCTTTCTTTCATTCTCTTTCTCTTCCTTCTCCTTCTCTCTCTTTATCCATTGTTTTTATATTTCCCATAATAAATGATGCAATACAAATATGGTGGAAAGGGAAAAATTCCAGTCGAATTCCGAATCGTTAAATTCACGGATTATTATTCTTCGGGTGCATTGATGCAACCAGCAATGAATCGCTACTAAAGTCAGGCATTAAGTTTATATTTAGTGATAAAAACTATAGATTCATTTTCAAAACGCAAATATCAAATTATACCTGGGATTCATAAATGGATAATTTTGATATTATATAAGTAATATCTTAGTATGTACTGCGAATATTTTGGAACCGAAAAAGAACATGAGATTCATTAAACTACAAAACTTGATCTCTAACAGAAGGAATCTGGCAATTCGAATTGTCCGCTACTTGAGAAATCAATGCTGCACGTGCTAAATAGTCATTACAGCCAAAAATCACTATAATCATTTGGAAAAATGTTACGACGACAATAATAACAATTCCAAAAAAGTGGTTAAACAAATATTTTCTAACATATCTCATGGAAAACCAGAAAATTTCTTATCATTTATCAAAATCTCATATAACCGATCGGAATTTCACTTTGAAAAAATATTATGCTTAGTTGATTAACTAATATATTGGGAGCAGAGTACCTGGATTAATAATTTATTATCTAAAAATTCAGTGAAGAAACAATTTTTCACGATAATTGACGACGTTAAAAATATCAACTAATCATTTCGAGGTAAGTCGAAAATAAAGTTGTCTTATAAGAATTCCAATTCTGCCTACTTGAATAAGCCTCGAGGTAGTTATTAAAATTTCACTGTTAATGATACAATCACTAGGGTCTAATTTTCGTTATTTAGATTGGAAAACATATCGAAATAATTTGATACTCAGAATATTGAGACAAGTGGTAAGAAATGTGGCAGCACCATTCTGACTTTTTTACTTTTATTATACTTGTTTGCTCAAAAGTTTTTTGTTTTAGTAAATGCTTGGAAAAAGCTGGAAAAAATTTAAAAACAAAGACAAAAGCCAAGACATATAATAATACTAAATTCGATGCTGGATCCTGTGGATGGATAGCCCATTTGAATAGTTACAAATGACTTAATCATTTTGTGAATAAGCGCTTCTTCAGTGCAAATAAATAATATAATAGTCCTAACTAATATTACTACTTCTTGGATGAGTTTTAGCGTAAAATTTTTTGAGATTTTAGAAGCTTTTAATCTTCAAGTTCTTCAAAAAAAACTTTTAATTTGCAAATGGTTCAGAAGTTTTTAATTTACAAATAAATTGCAAGTTCAGTGAGCTATTGCAATGTAAAAATTATTTATGAAGCAGTGTTGGATCGGACTATGAAGTATTCATCTCTTCATTTCAAGACGACTTCAACAATTTCGGTTTATCCGAGTACATACATACATGACTATTTCCAAAATATTTAAATGTCTCGAAATTCCAGTTCTTTCTGCTCAAATGCTGCAATTTCAAGATGGTAAACATTTATTAGTAGCGAGGCGCCTTTACTTATTAAACCATCGGATCATCGGCTTATTTGCTCTTAGTCGCATGTTAATTAGAATTTTAGCATTTCTAGAATTTCACCGAAAATGAAAATGGTAAGAAATAGTTCATGTATTTTATCAGACATCTGAAACAGTTGCATATCTACACGCAAACATATTAAGATTCTTGAGTTGTTGAAATCTTATCATGTTTGCATTTCATTTCTACCGCAAATGTGTAGCATTTATTCTCCAGAAATTTTCATCTTTTTTTTTCAAGAAAAAAACGAAGATTTGATATCTGAAAGGAAAATTTACATTATCGAATTGTGAAACGAAAAATAATAGATTCTATGCTATTTGGAGCAGCGGCACTCGCATCACTTCCGGAACTATATTCAATTCAATCTCGTTGTGATCATATCATTTCTGTTTATATCTTCCATGCATATGCTCTGCTCAAAATACAACTCTAAAAAGGAAAATGTGATATGAATAATAAATGTGATATGAATAATTTTAACGTCTTACTTCTAATTATCTATACTTTGAATATTGACGCTTCATTTTTTTAAGAAAAATGAAGTAATCTTTACATCGTCATTCATGATATTGAAATCAATGACATATATTTATTACTTTAAATGTATCGGCTTTAAAATGTAAGGTTTGATCTTGGAACTTTATTTTTCTTGTGTTTCTTGTAAAAAAGAAAAGTTTGCCACGGAAATAAAATTCCAAACTTTATGATTATAAGATTTGTTAGCCTTTTCATTTTGCAGATAGTGAATGAAAAGAATATGATAATAAATAATTTGTTCCTATCAACATTTTTTATATTCAATTCAAAAGTGCTTCCATGAATGTTTTTTATATCCTATTAAAGAACCGAAAATAAAGCTACCATACATAAATAATTAATTAATAGTTAAGTGATAAGAAAATCACTTTATTCAATAAACATGCAAAACTTGCGTTACTAATTTTTGAGAGATATTTGAGAGTGCAAGAGTTTAGCAAATCACCTTTTTATTATAATTACATACCTTTCTCTTCTCTCATTCTCATACCACTAGTATAGCCAAGAATACTCCAATCAATTTAAAAAAAAACTTTTTAAATAACATCAAACAAACTTTTACTTTGTTGCATCTTACTGACTACTGGCTAATCTCTTAGCCCTTCAAAAATAGCAAAAGATAAATTACAGTTTTACATATTATACTACCCTTTCTATTCTGAGATTCATTTAGCTCTGTAAAAGCGTTAGTGGAAACTAACTCCTTAACTGTAATTAAGTATGGCCTAAACTACAACTAATGTGAGCCGCTGTTATATGATTTAAACCTAAAAATAACTTGTGTCCACTAGATTGATGCTTCTGAGCTTTACTAGACTAGTAAGTATAGTTTTAAAATGTCTACTGCTTAGATTTAGGTGCACGTTAATTTTTCTATTGTAAATGCTAAAATTGTAGATATTAGTGTTCTTGCTCCTTGTAAAAAGAGTATTAGAAACTGTTACGTTTGAGTGTATAGGAACTTTTAATATCAAACACTATGCATATTCCACTATCAACTTAATGCGTTCCTGAACATTTAAGTTCATCTATATGATCCACACCAAATATTGCACGATAAACTTGGAGAATAGGGTGGGCTGATTTCAAGCAGAGATGGAATCAGTGATTGATACAGATAAATATTTGCACAGTCCGAAAGATGCATGGAAAAGGATTAAGTTTAATTATGGAGCAAATCCAAGATTAACATTAACTGTTAAAGCAGTTAGTGAATGCAAGAGACCTTAGCGCAGCGCTATAATACGAATCTTTAATAAAGTAATCAATAATTCTATAATATCTGGGTTTGAAAGAAATGTGGAGCATGTTGATGAGATTTTAGATGATCTCAACAGGAACGCGAAAAATATAAAGGAGGAAGATTTATTGGAATTTGTAGATATTTTCAATGAGAATGAAAAAGATTTTATGCAGCAGAATTATACTCCATCAAGCAGTTATGATTGATCTATGCTTAACATACTCTCAGTTATCCTACAGAGCAAGTGTAAGGAAGATATAACAACAATCATATTTCTCTTGGTAGCTTGATTACATTTAGCAGTATAATTTTTAAAAAGATACTATAACACCGTAATAATTCGTATAAAGATATATGTCGAAATGTTTCATAAGGAATAAGCAAAATGATATAAACAACAAAATGAACAATAAATTCCGCATTCCAACTTTTTTCGAATTCTTTCTCTCAATCCACATTTTTCTCTCAATTCAAGTGCAGAATGAACGAGATTTCATCCATTCATCGTTGACAAACTTCGTCCTGTAATGAAATAAAGCATAACGTATTATTTTTAAAAACGTGGATTACTGTCCACAGCATGGAAATCCCCAGATAGAAAAGTGACGCAGAAGAAACGATGGGATATTTTGTTTATAATCAGATATTTTGTTTATAATCATTATTTTTCTCGTATTAATCATGAAAATGGGCAGTTTAAAATTATATCTTAGAAATTCTTAAGAGGACTCACAGACCATACTATTTATGAGCAAAAAGAATTAAGTAATTCGATTTATCAAAATTAATTAGATGATCTCCTTAACCGTTTTGAGAGGCAATACCAGGCGACCAATTTGAGAAATGTTTTAAACTAAATGATCAGTACAATTTCAGTTATTTCAAGATTATTCAGAAATCATGACTAATTAATTCCAAAAAAAGAAAGAGCAAAGAGTGAAAAACACACTGTAAATGTCATTAATTCCTATCTTATCCTTTCAATACAACTTGTTGATTTAATTATAGAAGACAAATATGCATCTTCTCTCACGTCCAATGCAAAATTTAAAAGACAAAAAAATTATTAAAATTAAATTAAAAACATTCATACATGTAATTCGTGATTCCATCTGGTAGTATGATAACACATTTTTGATTTTCAGTCAACTCTTTGGCGGCTTTCATAGCGCAGAAAACATTAGCACCTGAACTACCTCCACATAATAAGCCTTCGTATTTCGCCAATAAACGAGACATTTCGAATGATTCTTTATCATTGCTTCTTATCCACATATCAATGATGTCGCGATCCAGCACTGTGGGAATAAAATCATATCCAATTCCTTCTACCTCAAAAGAACGCTTTGGCAAAAATTCTAGAAATGAATATGGATATTTTGATCAATAAAAATCTTGCGAAGCAGATGTTTTTTAAATAATATAAGAAAGAAAGAGGTGATTATCTATTATCCTTCAATAGTGTTATTTTGTATCAGATATTTAGTGAACGGAAATCTAAAATAAATGTCTCCATTTTTCCGATATATACTACTTTCCACACATTTTCAATTATTTTATTGACAGTTTGCTATAATCATATCCTTTAATTCTACTTAATTCACAAAACTTTTTTTCAAAATTTTCTCATATCATTTAAATTTTCAAGTTTTCAAACCATAAATGAAGTGATTCTCAATGATTACGCACTGCAGAGATAATTTTTTATGAAAAAAAATTAGTTCTGCCATTTGCCGCTATATTTTCTTGTAACAAGGAAGTATGGTAGGTTACAAATTTGCATGCAGAGATAATTTATGAAACGTAGTTGCAAGAAGATATAGCGAAAATATCATATTTTATCGTAATGGATCCATATTATTTTAATCTCAATATTTCAGTATATCTTTGTCTTTGATGCATATTTCAAGTATATTTCAATATATCTTTGAAGATTTATTTGAAGAGACTTAAACCACCAAGATAAATACGCTAGTCCCTAGCTCTTCTCCTTCTTCTTCTTCTTCTTTCCCTTTATCTCGCTTTCTATTTCTGTTGTAATATCTTGATAAGTTAATTTTGCTAGTTCAAACCGACTAAGAACTGTGCCTACCTCATAAGTTGACACTTTGCTGTGTTCTGGATCAGCAAGAACTGAACCTACAGGATCAACACCAACAATCTGAAAATGGATTAGATTACACAGGATTACAGTAGTTACTATAACAATCAAGAATTTTAAAATTCAATGCTTCCATTTCTTTTTCTTCCTCCCTATTTATTTATTTATTTTTCTTTAATATCCTTTAAGATAGATGAGGAAGTTATTTATTCATAGATGATTTAAAAAAAAAAAACATATGTGTTAATATACGAACAAGTAAAATTAATTTAAAAGTAAACCATTAATTTCCACAAGACTCCAATTAATTTACAAATTCGAAAACAACAATTAAGATTCTATATAACACTGAATAGCTTCATAATAAGTAAAATTAATAGCAAAAATGCTGAAGGAAACAAATTCTGCCAATAAAAATAAGAGAAAATGGTACACAGAATGATTTTACTCCCAAATTGAATAATAATTTTTGATGATAGCGAAAAATAACTGAAAATTCTTTGTTTTTTACTCATTTTACCTCAATTTTTCTCATTTTTGGGATTTTATTCTTCTCCTTTCCCATTATCTCGCTTTCTATTTCTGTTGTAATATTCTGATTTTTCTTTGGGATTTTAAAATTGTAAGATAACCAACCTTACACTTTGGACAAACTTCCTTCAGTTTGTGACCAATCCCACTCACGGTACCACCTGTTCCAGCACCAGCTACGAACATGTCCAAATCATCATTCAATGCGTACAATAATTCCTCTGCAGTTTTATCATAGTGTTCCAGAGGATTGGCAATATTAACGTACTATAAAATATTTCCAACTGTATGTAGTTTGATTTGAACACAATGGAAATTAACTAAATAAAAAAACCTAATGATTGTTCTACATATTCGAATTGTGTTTTTCCAACTCCAAATTCTATTGTTTTGATAAAATTATTTTGATGAATAAAGATGAAACTAAAAATTTCAACGAAATAAATTAATCAACTATACACTGTAGTGCTTGACAGTATATATTTTCGTTTAAATTTTACGCATCGACATTTAGAATTGGGAAAACTAAATGCGAACTATCGATTAAATTAATAAATAATTAAGAAAACAAAATTTAAAGAAGGAACATAATAATATTACTCAAAAAGTTCGAGATATTGTAAATTTTGCTACAACACTCTCGCAAACTTAAACTATACAAAATTCTCAATTTGAAATTAAACGATCATAAACAAGGAAAAAAGCTCATGATATCTTCACGGACTTAAAAATGGATTTTATTGACTGGATAAAAGTAATAAATACCTGATCCAAAATAATAGCATTGGGAAGTTCCTTCTGTAATCTAATAGCGACGCCAATATGTGAGTTAGGGTCCTCAAACGATGCTTCCGTTGGAGTGCGTACTACCTCAGCACCCAAAGCCAACAAAATATTTTCCTAAATTTTGCAATCTAATTTTGCTGAACATAACATAACAAAAAACATAAATCATTCAGATAAGAACATTTTTAATTTGATACTAGCACTGTAGTGCAGAAGTACTTCAAAATGAACTTTTCGAAAAGAAATACTTAAATAACTCACTAAATAACTGCAATACAAAAGCAATCTTAAATAACTCACTAAAGCTACAGTCCAGAAAAGCAAAACTTCATACATGAATAAATATGATTAATGAGAAATTTATCATGTATGCCGTACTTTTATGTCCTAAAAACTTCTAGCATATATTACGCCAAAAACTGATGATCTTTCTTAATATAATTTAGATGCTTAATTTCCATTCAAAGTTATACAAGAAATAAAAGAGATATTAATTTGGGACATACTAATATGCATCCCTCGTGATATCTAATCACAATCGTTTAAGGAAAAATCCATGATATATCTGTTATCTGCCTATATATGAAATCATCACCAAAAAATTATAGCGCACAATTTTGATATCGAAATATTTACAAATATTCTCAACATAATGTTCCACCTTTTCTTGGCTCATTTTCTTCGGCATCACGATGATACATCGATAATTTTTGACAGCAGCAACTAGCGCTAAACCAATCCCTGTATTTCCTGATGAAGGTTCAATTATTGTCATTCCGGGTTTCAATTTACCAGCTTCTTCAGCCAATTCAGCCATTCGATAGGCTATGCGATCTTTTACTGACCCTCCAGGATTCATATATTCGCATTTCACATCTATAATATCCATATATAGTAAATATATAACATAAACAGTAAGATATAAATTTCTGATCTGTTGGTCCAGCTACACTTCTCTAAACTTATGTGAATATTCGAACATTTATTTCCCTGTATAATTATGGAATCTTAGAATGTGAATAAGATTGAAAAATTTTACCTACATTGGTTACAAACTGCAATCGATAATAATGGTAAGATTTCAAAGGTCAAATAAAAGTTAGCTCTTTAATATTGTATATAATCATAAAACTTACAAACTTGACATCTAACACCAAACATTTTCGGTATACAATTTAAGCGCACTAATGGTGTTTCACCGATTGCTTCCAGAACATTATCGATAACCATTCTCTTTTCGTATCTCACATTTTTTGATGTTTCTCCATTAATTCTGTTTGGTGCTGCACTGAAAAGAAATTTCTGTTTCTTAGTCACATCAATTTTTCTTTATTTCATTCTCAATTTTAATGTACATTTTTTGATAAAAATTAGTACAAGTCTTATTTTTTGACGAATTTATAGCTGTTACTTGTCCACATGTAAATATGCTAAAACGAGTTTTATATTCATCGCTTCGGAGCAGTGGAAAATGCAATCTTACGTAAAATATTACAAATGCGAGAAAAAAATTGGCTTGCACATTTCAAAATTTATGATCTGCAAAAGTTCAGGTGCAACTTTTCAGTTCTAATTCGCTTTGGTGCAGTTAGATTAATCATCTTTGATTACCAGGATTTCCTTAGGGAGAAAGATGCACACCACCATTCAAATATATGTATATGTGGAATGTATGTGGCCAACAGTGTATATGGCGCTTGCTGGGAATGATGGAAGTGACAGGTGGTTGTCATCGCAACTGTATAAAGTAGAAAACATTAGCTTAAAGGTGCATAAAGTAGAAAATGTTTGCTTAAAGCTTTTCAAAATGATATTTAATTGAATCACAGTATCGAAACTAACTTCCCTAAATTTGTTCTTGTTTGGAAATAAGCAATAGTAATTTTTATTGAAAAATTTCAAGATGAAATAAACCGTGTACCGCCATGGTTTAAATATAAAAGGACACTCGTTTTTGCTCGGATCTAGCATACTCCACTTCCATTCCATCTTTCTATTAGGTCGGTAATCCAAAGGTTCGTTTGATGAGCATCTGGAAATATTAAGGTGGCAGATTTGAGATGCAATAAAAATAGTAGATTTCTCAATAAAATGATACAAAGTTGGAGTATACGTTTAATTTTTATAAAGCTTAACTATGTTTTGTTGACGTAAAAAAGCAAATTAAAACCACAGCAAAGAAAGTGTCATCCAATTAAGATCAAATTAAATCCTAATATTATAAGAGGTCAAAAACTATAATTGCCACTATGTAGCAGTTAAAAAGTTTTCGGATATAAAATTACTTGTTAGGTGTAATAGGATTTTGATGAACTGGTTCCATAAAATGTCGTTTTAACATCCAGTCATCGTTCAAAAACTTAGATCTGAAGATGAAGTGATTTTCTAATAAGTTCCAAAGCCGAATCATTTTTAAGTGATACAACTGAACTTATGGAGAATTGATACCGGATTAAATTCGTTCTTTATTTAAATTTTTGTGTTTTTTAAAAATTTAAGATTTAATTCTTTTTTACCTTTGTAAAATAGAATCAAGTTTTTTTTTTAAATTTTTGAGGTTTCGAAGAATTATTTATGATCAATAAACATTACTTAAATAAAAACAAACATATAATTTCGTATTCCATCAGGAAGAATAACAACACAGTTTTGCCCTTTTTTAAGTTTCTGGCATTCTCGCATAGCAACTGCCATGCTGGAACCTGAACTACCGCCAACTAATAGACCTTCTTCACGGATCAATCGACGAGCCATACTGAAAAAAAAGAAAATGTATTAAGTACGACTCCTAAAAGTGAAAAATTTTCAAAAATCAAATCAGACCAAATCCAGTTGAACTATTGAAATAAAAAATAAAACAAAAGCAACGCGACAACATTAAAATGAATTCAAGCAATTAAGACGAACTTGAAAGTATCTGCATCATTTACTTTGACCCATTTATCAACGACACTGTAATCAAGCAAGGTTGGCACAAAATGATAGCCAATACCCTCCACTTCGAAAAACGCGGCCTTCTGTTCACCTCCAGCATTACCAATTATTGAACCTTCTGGATCTACGCCAATTATCTACAGCGTAATTAAAATAGTCATAGATTTTGGACAAAAAAGCTGAATAAATCAGGGAACACTAGCATATGCTTAAAAATAGAAATGACGAAAAGACGAAATATCATATAAAAATTAGATTCCCAAATAACGAAATATAAATGAAAAAATAAGTTTTTACATTCAAAATTCATAAAACTTCAGGAACTCACACTTTCCATAAAATAAAGCACTAAAAAATTATTTTAAAAAAAATTATAAGATACCATAGCATTCGGGCACTCCTCTTTGATACGCCGTCCAACTCCACTAATAGTACCTCCGGTGCCTGTTCCAATCACAATCATATCTATTTTTTTGTCCAATGAATGCAGTATCTCCGCAGCGGTACTCTCATAATGTACGATAGGATTTGCTGGATTAATATACTAAACAAATAAATTTGGTGTTATTCAGTTTTGTTTAATAATGTAAGGTAATCTATTCCAATTTCATTTTTAAAAAGTACTGTCATTTATTCCAGACCTTCCCACAGTTTTTTAAAAATTTTTAATATATTATCGAAAAGATTAATTAGGCTATCATTCTCATCTTGGGATATTTCTTCAATTCTATCATGTCTGATTAGCAGTTCATAAAAGATTGATAAAATTATGCTTCCTTATGATAAGTTGAAAGAAAAATTAGATAGTGAATGTGAAACCACAATTTAATGCATTGTAGAATCTAACCTGATCAAGTACCAAAGCATTATTTTTGTTCTGCTGTCGCATTTGGAACGCCACACCAAAATAAGATAATGGCGAATCGTATGGAACGTTATCTCGAGTCCGGATTATATTCCCACCCAACTCATTAATGATACTTTCCTGAAAATAGATGCAAAACAAGCATTGTTCTCATCACATTATTATAAAATTAATTTCTAATTCGTTCGAAAATGTTACTTTCATATGTATTTCTTTTATAATCCATTTTTCTATACATTCTTTATTTTTATTATTCAAATATTTGATAATGACTGGTTATGATAAAATCGAAATTTTGGGATTAGATTAAATGAGTTTTTGAACAGATTGTTTTGAAATGTAAAAGTCAAAAATAAATGAGGGAAGCGGTGCAAAATTCAGGCCTAATCTTTTAAAATCTCATTTTCTTTCATAAGTTTGCCCGCGCAATTTTTGACTTTGTTCCAGAAAATTCTTTTTTAAAATTTTTTAAACCTCATGCCATTAAGAAATTTCATTTACATTTCAAAACAATCTGTTCAAACAATAATACTTGTTCGGATGTTTCCTTAAGAAATGAAATGAAAATGAGTTTAAAAAGCTTTTTTCTTTGCAGAATAAAATGTATTTCTGGAATTAATTAAGTGACAAGTCATAATTACTGGATTCTGTTTTCATAACAGCAACAAAATTTTTACAATCGTTTTTAAATTTCTTAACTAATTATTCCAGGCCAATTAATTTTTTTTTTTAATAAGAATGCTTTGGACTATTCAAACATATCTTTAGTCGATCATATTTATATCTAAAGAGTATAACGAAAAATACAAAAAGAACCTAAAGCAAATACTTCAACTTTAAAGTTCTATATTTATTCTCTCGGTAATCTATGCCAAACATTAAATATTTGCAAATGATTCTAAGAATTTGAAAAAAGATAGTTTTCAGTGAGAACGAGTTAAATCATATCTTATTTTTCAATAAAAAAGATTTAATAAAGAATCGAAAATTTTTTCATTGCATTATTTTGAATAATAAAAATCTATTAACGAAAATATTTCAAAAATTATTAAAAATTAAAAAAATCTTTTCTTTGTACTATATTAATATTCAGCAATCTATTAATACATAACTTTTCTGTGCACAAGATAAAAAAAATTAAATAATGCTCTGTGATTCCACAAGCTTTTTTACATTTCCTATTTATGCTTTCAATATAATTTTTAGCTGTTTTTACATGCCTCAAGTTTGAAAGTACTAAAATCCAACTTATTATCAAATGAGCATATTTCAAGAATTTTATGTCAAATCTGACAAAGTAAATAAGGCTAGCTTTTAGCTGCAATAATATTAGACAATGTGTATATCGAATCCGGAATAAGTTCAAGTTAAATCTAAGTATTATGTCGGATAAAAAAGATAACATGAAAAAGCGAACCTTTTCCGCACTGATTTTATCGGGCATTACAATTACAGATTTGTAACCCTTAACGGCTCCAACCATCGCCAAACCAATGCCGGTATTTCCGGATGACGGTTCAATCAATGTCATACCCGGTCTTAAGATTCTAGTCCGTTCTGCTATGTCAACCATTCGTTCTGCAACGCGATCTTTGATGGAACCACCTGGATTCAAGAATTCCATTTTAGCATCTGTAATAAAGTTCTACAGTTTTCATTCATAAGAAACGTCAAGATAGAAAAAAAAGTAATAAGATAAGTGAAATAGTTTTTTTTTCTTTTTCATAAAAGGCGAAATGAAACGCTTAAAAAATTTTAAACAATTCTCATATGATATTGTTATAATATTGCTGCAATATGGAACTGAATTTTTCCTTATCATAAGATGTAGAGCAATTGATTAATTCTTTTCTTCTTTTTAACAGTTAAACAACAGAAATCTGAAATTCCACTCACATACGTTACATTTGATATCCATTGACTGCGGTATTCTGTTTAGTTTCACTAATGGTGTTGCACCGATAGCACCTAGTACATTATCCAGTGGCTTGCCATCCGGAAGTCTTCAAAAAAATGATAACACATATTCATTCAGGAAAAGATAATAGTAAATAATCTAATTTCTTCTAACTTCTTCAAACGGAAGTCAGGTGTTAAAATATTTAAAATCCGCTATTAATATAGGTCCACCTGTTTACTGTCAAAAAATAATTTTCCCATAGCTAAAACTCCACTCCTCTAAAATACTAACATATTCAAGTGTTTGAATCATAGAAAACTATAAATAAAAAAAAGAAAAATAACAACAACCTTAATTTACGATATTGGTGCGGAGCATCCTTCAAGCGAGCTTTTTCATACCACGGTTTTTCATTTTTTGCTTCTTTATCATAAGGCAAGATATCATTTATGATATTCTTGTCTACGAATTCTGATGTCATTATTTTTCAACTACTGAAATTGAGAAATTAAATGCAATTACAATATCAGCTCTGAAATTCATCTAAGATGGATGGAATAAAACAAGTAGCGACGAAATGCAACGCAGCAGTGGATATGTGTTAGCTCAAAGTTGCAAAGATAGTCTTTGATGCAATACAAACCATCTGAAAGCTCATGTTCAAGAAATGACAAGAGAAAAAAAATATGGTAAATAACTTCAAAATGCTAAGCAATATAATAATCTCATTTTTTATCGCCAAATATCATTTTGTAAATAAATCTGTCTTATTATCAAAATATTATGCATTCGCCATTAGAATTCTCGCTTCGTGAATTGATTGCCAAAACTATGCGTTAAAAAATGAAATATTTATCAGAGAAGGCAGAACAAAACAATGGAAAAATGGGAACATGCAAACAGAAGGAGTTGAAAATGATAAGAGGCATCATCACATCTGAAACATTTCCATTTTTTTTCTTCTCTCTCGAAATTTCGGTTATGACTTTTTTTTTCCTAGAAGTTAGTGGATGGTATACACTTCTGCGTCCTCATGTCAAGTTTAAGCATGAGAACATACGAATTTGCAAGGAATTTCCCTTACCTATTTTTCTTATCATCATTCGTTTTAATATTTCTATTTTCTATCTTTTTATATCATATACATATGCCATTTACATCTTTTATTATTGCTTTTTTTTAATTTTTATCAGTTCATTTATGAAAAAAAATCCTCACTCTATTCTACGTCCTCGATTTATATTAAAAATTTCGTTAAGAAAAGAATGTGCAAATCCTTGAATATTAAATAGATACATTATCTAATTAACAAAGAACATTATCTAGTTAACGAAAACAAACTACAGCTAAGCCAATCTTTTTGTTAGTAAAATTCCAAGACAGATTTTACATAACATAAGCTTCCTGAATTTGTGTTCATATTTAGAATAAGACATCAAGAAACTCTTCTAGAAAGAAAGAAAAAGTTTACATCTGCTAACTGTGTGATTCAAACAATGACGAAGGTCAAATAATTAGAGACGAATAAAAAAAAAATAAATAACATGAGAGACATGTGAAGAGAGCGGCTTATTCAAACCATTTTACAGTTTAATGTATATGGGATATTTGCAAGAAACTGTTTAAAATTAGTGAAACTAACAGGTAATATTTTTATTAAAAATATAAAAAAGCGTCAAAGAAAACGACAAATCACAGAAAATGCAAAAACGACATATCGCTATAAAAATATGCGTCACTGCAACAGCTGTACAATACTATTACCGCATATATACTATGCAAGAAGCATAGTGATAACTAGATCATAATTACGTTTTTACTGAATCAAAAGCATTTAGCAATTCATCATCCGTCAGTTCAAACAAATTCCGACTATTTTGCAGCACTTGCATTTCTGGAATGACATTTTGTTGATGAGATGTTAAAGCGCGTCTCTGAACTTGAGTTTCATTTATTACCCTTGCTTCTCTTATTAAATCGAGCAGTGCCTCCCTCGATATATTATCGCTTTCGACCATTTTGTTCGCAATTTTATTAGTTTTTAATGCCAAATTTACAGGAGCAGTTACTGAAAAAAGTAGCAGAAATAAAAATAAGAGGTAGGCCGTTGTTTAACTGAAAATTTAAAAATAAACGAATGATTTAGAACAGTTAGTTATCTGTTTAAATTAGCGACTTTGAATTAAAAGCAAAATAATATTTAAATCGTGACACTGAGTTCAATCAGTAACCAACTGAACAGTTGATATATAATGGAGGATTACAGATTTATGATAAAGAGAGAAATTTTCCAGATTTATTGAGGGTGATAAGTTATGTCTTTGTGATGAAGTAGAAGATCAAAAAATTGAAGATTAAAATTAAAATTAAAATCAATGAAACTTTCACTTTTTGCAGATAATAAAGAGGTGCAGACGAAATCCGGCAAAGGAAAATAATTCGAGCTAATACCATTACAATCGATATCGAAGCATTTTTGAAAGCAATGCAGTTTGTCTAAATTCACAATCCAATATACTCCGTTACTTCGATGCTCTCGACCAATATTGAAACAATAGCGACAATTTAATATCTAAAAAAATTTGATTTCCAACTATATGAAACAAAAAAAACATTTTTTGAAATGCTGAAAAAATGTAGATCTTTTTTCGCCAGAACAGTTCTTATTAATATAATGAGAGATCAATAAGGTTGATTTTTTTGTTTATCAGTCATTAATATTTTTCCAATATATTTGCCGCAATTAATTACTTGTTAGCATTTTTTCAACAGTATTAGTTATATAAATGAAGCAATACTGAAATAGGAAAAAACTTTCGTAAACTATTAATTTAACATACATAATAAATAATATGTCGAGACGTTGCAAATTTATCCGCTGACAACTTCCAACATCGAATGGATGCATTATCTTTCCATTTCCTGAAGCATACGTTGTAAATCCAAAGAAAAAAGATGAATTATGGCAAATATTTGGAAGCGCACCTGTTTATAGAGATGATATGTTGGTCCAATACGGGAAAAGGTGAAGTTGCTCCATAGCCAATCATATAATCTACACTGTCATTTGATGAAAGCACTGAATTAATTAATAAATAATTGATAATAATTGGTGATTGAAAACTGGTACTAAAGCATTCCTACGCCAAGCGTATTTTAGTATTTATCTTGTTGAAATCAAGTTAAGTATTTGATAAGCTGCAGAAACCATTTAAGCACTTAATGTTTTTAGATACTAGTGCTAAAAAACAAGGAATCAGAATACATAAAATTAACAACAAATACTGAAGTAAAACAAAGTCCTATGAAATTAAACAATTTGATGAGAAATTAACTATCCTGATCTTCAAGTTTGATTTCGAAATATACCTTGTGTAGGAAAAGCAAGGATTTTTGATTTTTTTTGAATATTAGGATGTTCTCCATTTTCAGCTATTGAGATATAAAAGATTTTAGGAGTATTATATTTGGCAGGTACAACTAATGAGTCCAGAAAAATTTGCCGCTTCGAAGGATGTTTTTTGTTGATATAAAAATTACAACGCTGTGCGAGTACTAAAGGATTATTTTTTCCCATTTTTGATGACAGATATAAACGAAAATTACGATTCCTGAAAATGCAGCTTTTCCTTGATTAAATAAAAATGAAGCCAAAAATTAAGTAACAAAAATATAATTTCATAAAGGTGATAAAAATCTATGAATAGCAAACGAAGACTACACATTTTTGCTAATGACAATAAAAGTTCTGTCGGAAATAAAAATTTCAATGACTGCTGTTGACTGAACTATAATGACTGCTGTTGAAAAAAAAACTAAAAAAATTGATCTATTACAGGTTACCAAGCTGTAAACAATTTTGTACAGCTAATATGAAGGAAAAATAATTTAGAATAAAACTATTTTTTCTGCACAATTAGAAACGTGACGGTTTCTACTAGTTTTGAAATACCAAAACTTGAATTTAATTTGAGGTTCCACTATTAGACCTCATTTCTATTGCTTATAAAATAGTTTTATTTCTATTATTCATAAAGATTAGAAATCTCATATATCATCTGCTATAATTTTTTTGTAGCCAAACGAAATTAATTTTTGTCTAATTTTTTGAAAGCAACGATTTACACCCAACTAATATGAAAATATGTTTAAAAAATCCAAGCTTTTTCACAACCAAGTGTCCCTTCCATGATTCAATCTATTATGACATAATAAATTTAAACTCACACAGAATAAACAGTTGCATCAAACAATGTAGTCAATTTAGTAGCGTCGGCATTCCAAACTAAACATCGACCAGATGATAACATTTTTTCTTTTAGCTGTTGTATAAAAAATTTCATAGAAATATTTGATGGAAATAAGTGATTATCGAATAAGTGAATGATAATATGCTCACTAAATTTTGTAATCGTTGAAGCATCAAGTACCAACATTTGCTGTAAAACACTGACCCAATATTTTTGAATGGAGAATTTATTACTGTTTTTCTATAATACATTTTCCATTTAATCTAGACACGAATAGGGCAAATATCAAACCATCAACAAAGAATAGCTAGAAATTTTCATTCGACAGATATCCATGATCAATCTATTATCTTACTGTTTCAGCTTTCATAATTTCATGAAATTCGAAAATTTCTAATTCGCGATTAAGCTATATGAAATCAGCAATCTTGCTATTTTTAATAAAAAATTTTTTGAAACAAAAAAATCAAAAACCAACTTTTTCTGGATCCAAATCAATATTGAACATTTCCGCAAACACTTCCGTAACGCAGTCATTAAAATTCTTGATCAAGACTTCCTCCTTTATATCAGGATTCGTTTTTCGATAAAATTCAAGATCGAAGTAGAGACGCGCTGGACGATTTTGTGGTATCAATTCGTAAAATGAAACATCGTATTGTTTCTTATACCATTGCCAGAATCGTTTTAGTGTCGATACAAGATATCGCCTATGTCCTGCAAAAAATAATCAAATATTTGGAAAAAAATCTATTTGCATAAATAAATAGCAGAAAAATAACATACTGGAGAGAGTCCACGCGTGCATCCGAAATAAAAAAAAAAAAAAAAAAAAAAAAAAAAAACATCTCTTATTATTCGAGAAATGCGACACAGTAATTTCATTGCGTATTTATATGGCTCATGAAAATCTAATATTTTATACATACTCTGAAATCTTTTTTTTTTATTAATTTTACACAATCGAAATCACTTTTCGATACTTAAATAATTTTGAGAAGATTTTTAAAATCATTGGCATTAAGTGTGCAACCTGGATGATAAGTGGAATATTCGAATGTGAACACTCTTGCCATTGGTCCTTCTTGAGCACATTTCAGCAGTGCATCGTACTGTCGTTTATAAATCATAAAACAATCTAAGGAATCTTCGAAAAGACTTCGTTTTAGCTTCTGCTCCTTCGGAAAGCCATAATTAGAATTCAATGTCATAAGCTATATCAACTTAAGAGTTCAAACTTTTCCTATTCTATTATGTCGTCATGATAAAATATCACAACTAAAATTTATAATATCCAAAAAATAACTAAGAACAATGATTCCCAACATTTCAACAGTCAATAAAATTTATTGTTCTTAGTATTTTCATTAATGCCTTAAATTTATCGAAGGGTTTTAAATAAAAGAATTGATTAACCTTATTTGAAACAACTCCTTTATTCTCAATTTCTTTATTCTCAATTTGGTCTTTATTCTCAATTTGTTCACGTACTCCGTAAAACCATGTTTCACTATCCTCAATTGAACTTGATCTTTGCAGGTTATTCATTCTGTAGTTTTAATCATTCAATTAAATAAGAACATTACAGTGTTCGCGCTTAAAACAGAACGAACATAGAATATGTTATGAGGGCTGATTCAATGAAAAATCAAGGTAACTAGCGACAATCACTAAATCAATCAACTATTCATTAAATTGTCCAGCTTTTCTTATGTTATACAAACCGAAAAAAATTTGTAAATTGCAAATCAATTCAATATTTATAATCTTTCTTAGCAATACAATAATAGAGCTATCATAATTTTCAAGCCATTCATATTTAGATACAACGTGGTTTACTCTGAATCATTATGTAAAATATGGTTCTAAAATTACTCCAAAGTTTCAAATTTGCATAGAAACTTTAGCAAAAGTGTTTACCCGAAACAAACTGATTAACACTTGAAAAAGTGTTACAAATAATCAATGAACCCCCCACACTACTTTCAAGTATATTATACCAGTTCAAGCTAACAAACAATCATAATTAATAATCTTAACAAATAATCGTAATTAATAATCTAAGATAAGAATTCTCCTATGCCATGGCGATCGCGATTAATATAGTCGGCATTTGTTACGTCCGGTAATTTCTGTTTCATTTTATCCCACATTTCTTGCTCCTCAAATTTCTCGAACAAATTTGGAAGATGAAATTCGAATCCTTTTTTCTGCAACATTTTACTCAAGAAATAGCAGTAAATTTTAAAAACAAAGTAAAGCAGAAAAAATAATAAACTAAAAACATAAAAAGCAGTAGAAATAAAAATACTTAAAATTAGTGGAGAAAACAAAATGAAAACCAAAAAATTAAGTAGTTGAATGCTTCATCATTCTATCTTACTGAAAAATCAGTATAACTGATAGTGAATTCACTATTAATGAATACGATAACTTAATTTCGAAATGCTAAGCAAACAAACTTCGAACGATACAGTAGAATTTAAATATTGGATAAGAGATAATAAGTGATCATTACCATAAAAACATATGCATATTTCTTGTCATCTTCTTTCCACAGAGCTCTTCGTTTCTCTTTATCGAGTGGGAAATCATATGTAATATAACCAGCTTTTACCTGAAAGCTTGTGATAGTGAAGAGGAATGATAGGAGAATTGAAAATATATCTAGCTACTAATATTTAAATGAAATTTTGTATAAAACAAATCGAGAGAAGAATATATCAAGCAAATGAGAACAGTTAAACATTAGAAATAGATGAGACAGGCGGAAAGTTAAGAATTAAATTTATTGAAATATGGCACATAATATGAATTACCAAGGTCCGAACTTCTCGAACTGGAAGACTGTATATTTTCTCCAAATATTCTCTAATATCGTATCTCGTCATCCTGGAAAGAAAATTTACACAGCACAGATATCTAAATATTTTAGCATTCATTTGGGATATTAAACAGCGTTTATTTTCAAAAAAAATATAACAGATATAACAAACCTTTTGTCGACCTCGAATTTAACAACATGTTTAGGTAATCGAATGGGAAAGGGGTCGACTACTTTCATCCAGAAATCCGGCAAAAACACTCTTGTCTTCGGATTTCCAGGCTGCCATAAACGATATATTCTAGCCGACATGAGACAACTAAATCTTAATTTCACAATAATAAAACTCTGAAGCTAAGTCAGTGACATGATATTTAAAGTCAAAGCAATTTCCGATCAAAAGCATAGAACTGGGAATTACCTTCGTAAGCAACTGAAATTTTCAGAAATTTATGAAACTCCTCAGCATTTTTTTAAAAGATATTTCAGCGTTACAACACTGTAAAAATTTCTAACGGATTAGAATTGAAGTTCTCGGCAAATAATAAGAGAAATTTATCCACCGTAATTCTGTAACAAAATATGTATAACAACGATTCAGAAGCCAAACATCTCCAGCATTTTATTATCTGTCGTCGTTATAGAAAACTACCTTCCTAAGGTTAAGTACAGCGAATCTGAACCTCGCACATTAACTTCTAAATAAAAAATATTAAATCAATAAATGGGCTATGAGAAATTCAGAAATTTCATTGCATGAAATGAATACCAAAGTATCCAAAAATATGGCAGAAAACAATATCTCGCGAAATGGATAAAGAATGGTCCCATGCACAGTTATCGATCTGCTTCTGTTATTTAGTATCTAACTTTCATAAAAAGTTCACCTGATGCTCTTACAGATTATTTCACCACATCAGTAAGACTAACAGTATAGAAAACAATAACAACCTGCACAAGTCAGACAATGACGAAATCATACAAATTCAGCATGATGCTAATAAATTGAGGTCAGATTTCAAGGACTGAATTATTGGCAACTCAAACTGATTACCAAATTTCGTTAGATGTAAACAGCACAAACAAAAGTTTTCCATTAAAATTTCTATTCCTTGATCCGCCAAAATTTGATTTTCAAAATCCCAAAACTTTAGTCGATTTAAAAAACTATTCGTAGAAAGGCCATTTTAGGAATAATGGAGGCAAATAATTACTGTTTCTAAATGATTATACCATAATTAAAAGTTACAATGAATGCTTAAATTACCAGTATTAATTATAAGCATATATAAAATATGCTTGCTAATGCTAATCCCATACTATTTGTATATATATAACCAATTCATATTATAAGTTTTAATAATATATTAACGCAGATTTTACACAAAAAATGGAACATTTTTAAGAACTTAAAATACCGTTGATATGTAACAATTAAAAACTAGCATAATCAGTTCAAGGACACTGAACATTCAATGAATTCATACTACTGCGCAATATACACAAGATGGAACAAGCATCAGCTTCCTAAAGAAGTTTATAATGCCTATTTATTTCATTCAATGTGCTTTGATTATGTTTCTAAGAACCAGAAGATAATCACCTGTTATATAAATACATGACAAAATAGAGAATTTTATGAATAAAAAAAATGAAATCAACAACAAGAATATAATAATGCGATACTTAAATTTCATCTGCATTCTCATTCAAATAAGCTTGCATTTTAAAAATAAGTCTGAAAAAAAAGTTTCAAATAGAAAATCGAATTACCACAACAGAAAAAACCTAAACAAAAATATTTCACATGACATGATTAAATATGAAAACGTTCAATAAAATACTGTTTCTTCAAATCTAGCTTTATTTGCATAGTCTGTACATCTTCTACTACAAGGAAGAATCTTATGCACAAATAAAAAGATTGGAAAAGGGAGCGGATAATTTTAATATCATGGTCTTCGATTAGTGAAATTTTTCACATTGTCGACGGAGAAAAATAATTTATAGCTCAGTGTGTTCATCACTCATTTCATGCTCAGATTTCCTTGACCCTTTCACATGCTTTTTTGATCTATCATCAAGTAATGTCTTGATTTCAGTGTCATAATCCTTCCATTCGGGAATAATTCGCATGGCTGAATCAAGCTTCGGTTCCTTGGTCTGAGGATTGTTACACTAAAACATTATTACACTGGAATTATTACAAAAGATCAGCAGTAAAGTTCAAAGTTTATGTCTGCAAAAATTCACTGAGAATTAAAGTAATCTTCTCAAAATCATTTGAATAAATGCATAATATAAATATAAGCTCAATTATTTCCCAAAAAAATAAAAAAAAATAAAAAAATAACTTTCCATGGAAAATAAGATTCATGAATAGAAGGGAAAAAAAATGAAATAATAAGGAAATAAAGAAAGAAGGTAGATTTAAAGAATATGCCTACGGACTACTATAAATTAATTAACAAACCAAATCAATCGTTTTTGCTTTTTTTTTTGAAGCGTCATCACACCATGTTTCACACCAAAGCCATTCTTGCGGTAATGATTTGATGCGCACTTGGTGAATCATATTATTTGGTAAATCCTGTAGAAAAAAAAAAATTATTTATTGCTTAAACAACAAGGAAAGAAGTAAATTACCTGGTCAAGATTTGAAAGACTATTTGGATCAGCACTCAGTCCTTGATACTGACCACGTAACCGATCACCGGCAGCTACTTGACGAAATTTTACCAAATCAATTACATAAAGTGCGCTGAAAAATTGCAACTCAGCTTGTTAATTGCAACTTGTTAATTAATTTCAACTTGTTAATTTGTTAATTGCAACTTGTTAATTCATTTATTAGTTGCTAGCAAATTAAAACAGTCGTAGTAAATCTGAAATATAAGTCGAACAAAATTAAAAATATACCTGATGTGATATTTGCGACCAGCAAGATGATTAGCCCAGTAGCCTCTTTTCCAAAATCTGAAACCATCCATTGATGTTCTGCTATCACAGAAAGGAGTGAAACCATATGGAGCACCATCCAAATCCAATTCCATTAGTTCCATCAGATCTGTCCGAACTATTTGATCCGCGTCAACGAAAATTATTTTCCGTATATTTAATGGGAATAGAACATCCAAGAAAAGTATTTTATATCTGCAAAGCGATATAAATATATGAAACAAATACTCAAGAAAAATCAAATAAACTAAAAAGGGGTAGGATTTTGCATATTAATTTTAACAATTTCATAAGAAGCCAATTTCATAAAATCATAAAAAACGACTCTTAACCACCAACAATGTAAACGAAATAAATGCATGCTTCTTAATTGGCATGTTCTTCCATCGTTAACTCTTACCCCCACATGACCCGCTGTTTCTCAGTTTGCTGATGCAACCAACGTGGCCAACGATATTCTACAAATTCATACTGGAATCCATAATGCTTAGCCATCTCAGGTAATGTTTCCTGGAATAAACCACAGCTCAAAAGTTCCAATTAGAATGCAATTATTCGCATAAACCTGAAAATGTAGAAATCTCAAAGTTAGCTTACCTTGAAATTAGGTGACAAGTAATTCTTCAGTAGCCAAAAATTGACGGGATGTTTCGTATGTTTCATTACACTCAAAATCATGATTCGCAGGAAACGTTCGTATAAATTTCCTGATGCCAATGAAAAAATATTGATTGCATCATATTTTTCATTGTCACTTCTTGAAAATAAAACTTTGAGAAATAAGTTGTAAAAAATTTAAACTAATAGATCTGCTTGTTCGGTTCCATATTAATTTTATGTTCTCAATGAAAAAGATGTTTCCCGGAAAACTTTAATAGAATTCAAAAGCAGTTTCTAAACTTAAGTAGAACATACGTCGATATGCTACTCCATACAGAATGATGGTCCTCGTTTTCTCCCTCCAACTTTCCCTCACTTAATAAATTTTCCTTTTCTTTTCCTTTTTTTTTGGCGACTCGAATACGAATTGTTCGGCCACTGAACGAATTGATTAGAACGTTTATTCCGATCTCATCATCCGATTCTGTATGTACATGACTGTAAAAATATTTTACGTTACCATTAACAATTCTTTCATCAATGATTTAACATATCAATAAACTTGCTTGTTCCGAAAAAGCAGATTACATACACAAGTGCAGCTCCTTATTCCTCTGTCCATGATACTAAATGATTTAAATTTTTTTTATCGCGACTTAAAATTGCATCTAAGCTTATAGTTTTAAATAGATTTTTAAATGCCAAATATTTATGAAACTTTATTTATCCACTGCTAAATCGACAACATATCAATATCCATTGTTATCGACATTTGTGTTTTTAAATATCATAAACAACTAAAACATGAAGCTCAACATTCAACAATAATTCACTTACCTTACAATTTTATAGATATCTTTCGATTTACCATCACGAAGATTTAAGATCCAAGCACCCGGATTAGCTTTTAACTGGAAGTAGCCCTGAACAAAAGTATTTATTAGTGTAAAACTCGAAATATCTCAAATGTTCTATAGTGAAAGCAAAAATCTGAATATAATATTGATTTCATAATATTTTAATTATTGTTCTAATATAAATATAGTTGTAGAAACTACTCTATTTTTTGTATTGTTTCAAGGCAATTATTAAGGAAACTATCGATCCCATCTATACTTGGCTTTTATAATTTAACTTCAAAAATTTCTGCTTTACCAAATTGGCCATAACAATCGTGTCATAACGATTCGGATTTGTCAAGGTTCCCAAAGTAAACTGCAGGCCACGCGGAGGTGATCCAGTTATATCATCGAAGCAGTGACCTTCCAGAAGAATGTGTTCAAGCTCAAACTTGGCAACTACATTTCCTGTTACCTGAAGTCTTTGTTTTTATGTCATAGATATATTTCAATAAATTTGATTCTAACTTTTACAATTGAACATAAAATGATGCACCCATATGTAATGTTTTTGATGGATGATACAGACAAACAATAATAAACATGTGTGTCAATTGCAGATCACTACATAAAATTCAAAAAGTAACAAAAAATAAATTATAAAGCATACATTTTCCAGTCTAATATTATCTAGATCATAAATGGCATATACTGATTGAACCATCCAAGCGTCTGGAGGAACAACTGCAAGAGTTAGCAGCTGTTTCTTTGGTAGCGCTGTAAAGCGTGCTTCATATGCAGCACCATCAATACGTCCTGAATCATCGAACATCACTGTGGGTTGCAGTACGAGACGATAAAACCTATAAATCTGTAGCTACAAACTATTTCGTGCTGCTGTGTGAGGAGAGTTTTCAATTTGATCTCTTCATTCTTGTTACTACGATATAAAATGTATTTTATCATTAATTTCGACATATCTATTTATAGCTTTGTTATCTATATTCTATTAATGCTTGTTATATATAAAGAAATGTTGTAACTAAAAAATCAATTATTACAATGAAATCTGCTTATTGGCAACTTAAGTAATGTAGAATAATTTAAATGAAAAATCATATAAGCAATGCTCGCACCATTTTATCAACGGAACTTTACAGCCTGAAAGTGTTAAATGACACCTTGCATTTTAATATGCTATGATGTTTCACGTTATTCCTTATTCTACGATAGCGAGTAAGACAGACTAAAAAAACTAACAACAAGAAGCTAAATCTGTTAGAAATTAAAGAAGTCACTTTCAAAAATACAAATATGAATAATAAGGAATTCATAAACAAAGTTTTAAAAATTCGATAAAACATATAGAAGAATTGCTTAATCAGAACTTGCAATAAAGCACGAAAAAAATATTACCACTGAAATTTACCTTTTTAATGGAAGTTCGCTAAGTTTGGCTTTGGGATTCATTACTAATTTCACTTCCAGATTGACAACTTTTTGTATTACAGTTAGTAGATGACCAAGTCGTTGAGCTTGAATAGATAATGGATCGACAATACAGAGGGCAAAGATTAAGCCTTCTTCGTCGGTTCCAGTGATCGTCAAGGCACTACAAAACATACAGAATATTAAATAAAAGAAAAAAAAAAAGCTTGAAGAAAATTTGAACAAATCAAAGAATAACAACATCAGAAGCTAATCGCAGTTAGTCAGTTAGCTAAAAATTTATAAAAATATCATAGATATACCTCTCTTTCACTCCTGAGAGTGGAATGAATCGTCGTTTTTTGGTAACACCAATACTTCCAATCAAAGCCATGCTACGCATAACCATATCTGATGACTCTCCATGTCTCGTTCGTATTTTCCACTTCTCCATATAGTCTCCAATAACCTTCAAATTAAGAGTGACTATATTTATATTATTCGAGTTAACGAGGAATCATAAGATTATCAAGGATCATTAAAAATTCTCGTTAACATGAATTTTACACATTGAAATATCTTAGGCAAATTTTTTGATCAGTTTTAGATCGTTAAGTCTTTTGTGTTGAAGTTTCTGTTCCTCTAAAAAATTTCAAAATTCGTTTCATACCTTCCCACCTCGAAGCAAAATAAGTTTGTCTATTAGATCCATATCTGCAACATCCAAAACTTGTCCATTTCCAAGTGGTCCAATAAGCAAGCCATTAACTACTAATGCTGATTGTCCTGGCTTCAAGCCAAGAACACGCATCGAATACTTAGCATCTGCGATTATTTCCTCACTGTTTATTTGTCTAGATTCCTTGTAAAAGAATGTCATGTTCATATCCTATAATAAAGATTTATAGAAAGCATACAGTCTCCAATAACCTTCAAATTAAGAATGACTATATTAAATCTTAAATTGTTTATATTATCATAAATCAAGATAACAATTATAAACTGAGGATAAATAAGGAAACTAATTTAATTATGCTCTTTTTTTAATTATGTTCTACTTAATGTAGTTAATGTATTATAGATTCTAAAAATTCCGAATATCACAATCAATTTGCATAACTGCATGAAAACTATTATAAGCCTCATGAAACAGTTAAATCTTTTTGAGTAAACATATTTATAGAAAATAACAGATAAAAAAATCAAACGAACATTAACAGCAAGATCATCCAATGTAATTTGTTTACTTAGTAATTTTGATATAATTTCTTCCTTTACAAGCTTTGTTATAAATGATTTCATCTGCCTCGGTATAAGTAAGCGTGATGCAATATTCACAAGCATTGTTACACTACCAGAAGTGGTTGCTGCTTCAATCTACAATATCTTTTGTAACTTATTTTTTAGAAAAAAAAAAAAAAAATTAATACTAAACTTCCACTAATCTATCCTCAAGACTTTATCATAGTCTTGTTTGCTAAACAGAAAAACTCACATCTTTAGGGTTGTTAATGATAGCAACACGCATTGTATAAGAATGTTTAAGATGTCTGATTGCATTATATGTCAAAAGTCGCCCTTCAGCAGTTTCCAAATCGGTCACTACCCATACAGTAGAGAAATGAGTTCTCATTTCCTCTAAAATAACGGGGATTGTAGATCAACAATTTTTCCTAATAATTATCTTTAACCATATATCAGTATCAAAAAAAAAAGAAAAGAAAAAGAAAAAAGAAAAACAGAATAAAAATGAAATTTGCTCGTGTCCCGGACTCATTGAAATGTGAAATGATACCTAAGGAATAATAAAATAATAAGAATTATCGATGAATGTCTACCTGTCCTCATAATGTACCGCATTCTTTTTAGCATACACTGATTCTGCTCTTTTGGTGATAGTTTGTAATACTGTGCAGGTGATGTATAAGTGCATTTCTGAATAGATGTTAAATCCAGATACAACGCATCAGGTGATAAAGGTGAATCCAAAATGAGCCTGTTGATTCGTGGCATAACTTCTGGCTATAATGATCAAATCAAAGATAACGAAATAACAGAATTAAAATTTCGAAAAAAAGAAACTATATGATAATAGAGATAGTCGATAAACAAATTTCTATTATACAAAATATATCCAGTTCATTTTGCTGGAAATCTTACAATTATTGAAATTTTTTAAACTTTTGCTAAATTACCAGTCACATAATTTCAATATTTCACACTTAAACCCGAGATATGACTAGATTCCCCCAAATATTTTTTGCTGCATACCTGAGAAAGTATCCAATTCATTACATTATCTTGATCTTTCAATCTCTTTTCCATTACTGCTTTCTGTAAACGCGATGTAATACGCATTATTTCCATCATTATAGTTTCTTCAAAGTGGTCTGATGTTACCTATAAAAAAATATTTTTCAGACAGAACAGTTCAAAATATATTTTCTTTCTTTTTTGGTACGCAAAGCTTTAAGAATGAAAACTTAAAAAAATTCTAACAATATTGAAAGCTATCAGCAAAAGAAGAACTTTATTTCACTTCTTTATTGTATTTTTAATGAATATTAAGAACTTCTGTTATTTAATCACAATGAAATTTTTAATTATATACAATACACCCGATTTCTAACATCGTTATCGCTTAAGATATCTGACATGAACTATCGATATGATAAAATATGGCTAGATTCAGATATTCTAAACCAGTCGAATACAAAATCAGAGACAATCATGGAGGAAATGGAGAGTAAAGAAACCAATAATAGTTGCTCCTATAAATCAAAAAAGATTTTTAAAAATAGTTTAAAAAATCAAAAAGTAAATAACAGTTCATTACTTAAAAAAAAAAACCAAAAAGCAAAGAAACAAGCTTACATCGGAATCATCTAGAACAATCCCGTTCAATAGCACTTTGGGAGTCAAACCAAGACCACTGTCGCGAAGAAATTTATGACCTATCGCACGCCCATTATCATAGTTCGAGTTACTACCAAATACGTTGTTCGGATCGTGATCAGGATATTTGATTTGAAAATATGATAAGACATCTTTTGGAGATACGGACTGTTGTTCCACATTCAAAACCTAAAAACATGAAATTTTCACATAACTTTTATGTACTGAAATATTTTTGGATCAAAACAGTCTGTAGAATTTTATACCAATCCTCTAACAATCCTGATCATCCCAGAAGGTGAATAATAGTCAGAAAATAAATGGAGCTGAAAGAATTGCTAATATAAATATAATTCAAAAAGAGCAAGAGAAAATCAAAGTTTCTCAAGAAAATTGATTTATGCGGAAGAATTAAAGAAATAAATCTATCAAAAAAAAAAAAACTTGACAATTCTGAACCTCAATTAAAACATCTATTGCTTTCTGAATACCACTATTTATTTTGACAAAATTATATAAATTCAACATGGCAACGGAAGCATCATCAAAACCAGTTATTTCGTTCTCATCATTAGCTACAAAAACAACTCCAAGCCTGAAAATAAAATAGATGTTTGTGCATAATATCCATTTAGAAGAAAATCAAACTCTTTTGGTTACTATAATTTTTAAAATTTTCTCAGCACTTTTAAATTTGAAGTTGAATATTAATAATGTTTGATATTAACTACTTCCCATTTTTTGTATACCAAAGATTTCTACAACATATATATGTTATAGAATCACTGATACCACTGACAGAAACAAATCCTCAGTAACTAAAAATTTCATGAGAATATCTTATATTTCAAATATATTATAATGTAGATTACATCAGATGAAGTTCAGTTTACAAAAACTGAAAAATTAAAGTACCTAACAGGTATCTCATGAACATAGAATCTCAGCGCATATTGTAATAAATCACGAGTTTCTTTTTGAGATGGATCAACAACAAAAATCTGAAAAGGAATATTTATGTTCGCTTTTAATATCTAAAGATTTTTAAAAACTTTTTTTTTTTGAAAATATTCCATTAGACAGATATACTTGGATGAGCAAATACACCACTGATATATCGGTATTACAATATGATCAAAAAACTTGGTTTTCATTTGATTCTTTTGATTTTATTGAGGCAAACCGTCATAACTCATTAATTGAAATTTAAAAAGGACCAACAATTTTTTTCTTCCCTATAAAAATATTGTCAGTATTTTTTAGTTACCATTACAGACATCAAAAATAAAAATTTAAAAATTACCAAAGTAAATAAATTTCTAGCAATTGGTCGGAGCATTCCAGGAAAGTACGGTTGCAATAGTAAACCTACACTATTTGCCCATTGCCGATATTGTTTATCTGTATCCAAATTATTCAGATACTGAAAGAGATAAAATATCAAATTTTCAATGGCCAGGAATTATTGAACAATAGAAATCGAAATGGAAAACGTAAATGCTTCCGAAGTTTAGATAAATTTCAATTTTTGTAATTTCATTAAACTTAATTCCCAATAATTCAACTTCATTCTTAACATAAAAATTAAATGGCGGTTTGCACATTGTAAGATCTTATCTGTCTAATTTACTTCCGGAGATGCTGATCTGAAATCCACTGCATACGATATACGTTCATTGCTTGATTCAAGATCCATTAGCATGGAAAGATATTCATTCTAAAATGATGCACTTTACTTCAAAAGAAAACTCATGAGAAACTTCACAAAGAAAAAGCAAAATGTTGTTATCTAAATAATTAAATTATTTCCTATTAATAAATCGTTAGAATGACATAGTATTAAGGTTCGGTTCTATTTTTTAAAAAGCTAAAAAAGTCTTATGAAAAGTTTTATTTTAAAGATAACTATAATAGGATGAATTCTGAAAAGAAAAAGTAATCTAATAATACTTTTATTATATCAAAACTTGTTTACCTTAATTCCCATACGAAAAAATCCATTTGCCAATTTCTCTTCCTGTTTCAATATATCAAGCACTTGAAATACATCTAAAGCATCAACATCCACCATGATACCATTAATTAAAAAAAGAGATTCACCTTCCGATACACCGTACTCCATTAATTTCTCCTGATTTGCGCTAACCTGTGAACAACGACATACAGTGATCTCTCTCATAAACTTTTTTGATTAATTAAGAGTAATTTCTCAACACAAAGAATTCTTAATATTTTTATTTCTGGAAAGTAGTAATTTGCAATAAGTTTCACTTTTTCAGAACAAAAATCATTAAAAAATAACCTCAGTTGTAAATTCTTTTTGCACTATTTGTCGTGAAAGTGATCGAGCAGCAAGCGGGAAGTTTTGACTCGAATCTATCATGACATGAAAGGCTTTTTGCGGTCCAGCTTGAACAATTGTCTGAGCAGCTTGATAACTAAGTTCTTGCACCTGCCACACTTTCAGCGGAGTAAGCTCATCACGTTCTAGCAAATGCAATCGAAATTGTTCAATTGATTCTTTTAAATCATTATGCAATCTGCTGAAATGAATTAAAGAATCTATGCAATGTCTGCCTAATTCCGAAGTTACCTAATGCCATTTTATCGTAAAAGTGATCGAGAGTGAATAAGAAAATTCACCGATATACTGAAACTTTAAAATATTTATAATCAGTGATTAATAACATTAAAAAAGGTTCCGCTAACAGCATCTTATAAATACTAATTAAAACTGCTTACCATAAACATGAAATAAGTAGAAAAAGCAAAATTTAAAAATTTCTTAACGCTTTTTAAAGATATAACAAATTTACCGTAGTGTATTGAAATTAAATCCATAATTATCGTCTTCGCTATCAGTATATTCTTCTAAATTTTCTTCAAGTGTTACTTTATCTGCAAAAATATTATCTATGGATTTCTTATTTCTTGATTTAAATAATGGATTGCAAACAAGTTCATAAGAGATGAACCCATAATTTTCAAAAAAACGAAAACAATTTCGTCATAAACTTACCAATTATAGTACTGCTATCATCAACTGCTTTATATTCTGTACTTTTAACTGCCAACTCAACACCGTAACCCGATAATAAAAGCTTATCATTGCGAACATCTTAAAATTTGAATTTCTCTGTAAAACTTGGACAGTAAACTATCCGAAGAGATGCTTGAACTTTCTATTATTTGTCGTAATTATAAAAAATACAGCGATTATTTCAATAATAATTCAACTTTTGATTTAAATAAAGTGCATTTATTCAAAAACTTATCTTAACAAAGTGCCGAAAGACGTATTTGACTTTGCCGCTTCTGGATAATGCTTTTGCAGCCAAATGAAACTTTCTCCAAGACGAAGTGGCCAATTCACCATATACAATCAAAGTAATATTATGTTCTTTAGTTGCGGGAAATACATGATCAATAGAATATACTGTTGGTGCGGGACCTCTGAAAACATATAAAATAAAATGTAATAACAGCAATGATGACTTTGATGTTATTTATGAACATTAGTATATAAAAAAACACACTTTACACCACTTTCGATAACTTTTTCCAAATCATTTACATCGCATATTATAGTACCATGAACATCGGCAAATGCATAACATGATTTCCTCCCTCAGCACCTAACTGGAACAAAAAAATATACATGCAAGTATTGAAGAAATATCTTGTCAAATAAGCAAAGCATTTGATTTCTAACAAAAAAATAAAAAAAAAAGAATTTTACATATCTTTCCATTCTCTTCGTTTTTTGTAATATTTGCCGATTTAAGTTTTCAAAAAACCCCCGAAAAAAAGAAAAAACTCTGTGTGATATGATTAAATGCAGAAAATTAGCATAATTTCTCGTTTAAAAATGGTAACATTAAACATTATTCATAAATTCTTTAAAGATCTAAAACAGAGAAAATTCTAACCCTTTGAAAAAGCACTACAGTAGGTGAATGAGCTCTTAAAGACAATGCAAATTTTAAAAGATTCACACGAGCTTCTTGTAATAAATAACTTGCAAATCGTATGGCCAAATCATATTGTCTAGCATCACTATCTGAAACATAGATTTGTTGCTGCAAACAAAAAATTTATTAATCTAAATCAAACTGTTTTCAAAATTTATCAGCCATGAGTACATCAGTTACAGCAATGATTCACATATCGAAATTTCGACGTGAGTGTAGCTCTATGTGAAAGTCTTATTGATCTCAAATCTCAAAGTCTTTAATAAAAAACTATCACTATCACAATAAAATTTTGTTTAAAATAAAATCAAAAACTAAAGATGTCGATAAAATGAATCAGATGAGATGTTCAAAAGTTAAAACTGTTAAAATAAGACAAACACACAGTATTCACTGAAGCTGTATAACATCAAAGGATACACCGCACTAGTACATAACCTAGCTAATTGAACAATTTTGTACTAAGCAAAGCAGTTAAAATGACTTGCAAGCAAACTTCTATCCTATGCTTCAATTACGAAAAGTGCCAAATTTTCCTAATGCCTCATTAAACCATTTAAACATTCAAACTATACATGTATGCCATTCATCGACACTGAGTTTCTCAACAATTTCATCTATATAGATCCAGAATAAATTGTCACTTTCTTGAGCCATAAATTCACTGTAAATTATAATGCATGATAAATATGGAAACTGTAGGATATAAATTTTTTAAATTTGTTAACATTTATTAGATGATGCCAGAAACATAAAATAAGAAGATTAAAGGCGAAAGACTGGAGTGCTAGCTTTCATTCGTTTAGAATCTGTTATTTTAATTCCAAAAATTAAATTCAAAATGATTTTTCAATTCATTTTACTTCATTATCTTTTAGAATTTATTTCCAAAAAAGAGTGAATTGAAATTTTTTAATTTATAACATACCTCGCTTCCGCAATAAATGAAGTCTGCGACCATTTCGCATGCAGTGATGTAATTACTGACTTTTTCTTTACTGCAGAGTCAATCAAGTTTGGAAGTGCTGATAAGATAATAACTAGCAAAAGGCTTTCCATACCCTTCTCTAAAATGCATCATTAATTATTGTTTATACATTAAAATATTGAAAGCATAACTAATGAATCCAAACAATTGCTTAATACAGTTAAACTATCAATATGCATAATTTCGGTTATTAAGCATTCACTACTAGTTAATCAATGCATATAAGACGTATTGATAACTAATTCTGAAACTTATATCATTTCTCATTTCCAGTTGACATCATATCATTATCCATATCCTAATAATGATTTCAACTATGCGAATGCAACAAATTCTAACCAAATAATAGAAATTGCATCCATATGCATATCTAGAAGATACGTGACATAGTTATCCAGATTTCAACGTAGTCTTAATGAAAATTATCTAACCCACTTCCAGAGAATTAGGCTCATAAATTGCATTTTCCTTCCTGTAGGGCAGATTAAAGTATCTTTGGTTTCTGAAGCACAGTAACTTTGATTCATAGACGCTGATAATTATGTGGGTTTCTTGAGGTTGAGAGTGAAATTAACTTTAGATAGTATTTCACATCTTATCTCAATTTATCTTTTTGATTTCAGTCTCGAGACAATTAATATTCCGAACATTTTTTGCTGATTCAGTCACCTGATCAATGATTCAGGGAGAAACAATTTTTCCTTCGCGTTCACTTTATTTATTGCTATTTTCCATCATTTATTCTTAAATTGTTGGTTATCATTTTTCGGTCCTAACTCAAATTGAAGTAAATAAATTTTCTTACTATATCACTATTTAAAATCTATCGGATTATCAACTTTCATTGTTTTGGAATGCGACAAAAAAATAGACATTCCCCTTTCAAATTCTTTTCTTTCGCCAAAATTAAGTTACTTTTAAATATTGGATCCAATTTCGTTTCTTTCAAAGTTTCTTTATTGTTGAACATATTGCATGCTTAATTTAATCAGTTATCTACATATGATTTTGTTTTATTCTTGTTTTTATAACCGTGAATTTTGCGAATTGATTTACCATTATTTCATGAGCAATTTAGATAATCTCTGATTCCAAGATTTTGATGGCACTTATTTCGTTTTTAACAGGTAGTTCTTATTGTGCATTTAAAATGCACAGAAGATGAATAGAAAAACAATGATTCGAATATAACAAATCAGATTCGGGATCGCCGAACAAAATTTCACAGGATGAGTATTTTTTTGTTTACCTTACCATCAATTTACAAAATATTACCGTAAAGGACAATGAAGACAAGCTTAGGGTTGGATTTAAGTCGTTTTCATGGTGAAGATACCAGTTTCTGCTTAAAATTTTCATTAAGCTTTCAGGTAATGGCTCGATTTCAAAATTTGCTTGTAGTATAAACAAATCCGCATTTAGGAATACAGAAAATTTCTGCGAAATTTCAAACTTTTTTATTCAATTTTTTAAGAAAACCTAACAATTTAATTAATTTCGAGCTAAAATATGTCAATATTACTAGGTGATAAATTTGCAATTATTATAGATGCAAGAGTCTGATATTTTTGATATATAATTTACTTGCCATTCCTTCCCCTCACTTATCATACTATCTTTTCACAACTATTGTGCTCCACAGTATAAGATACATAACACCCATATAATCGACCATTCTAGTGTGTCTTTGTCTCTTATTTATTGCTGTGCGTTGACGGCTCTGCAAAGAAAACTTAAATCCATCATATCATGCGCTATTTATATCACTTATAATTTCATTTAATTGATTTTTGCTTTATCAAAACTTATGATACGCAAAATTGGACCAAATAATTCCTGCTTTAATTATGAAATTTTCTGCACTTTCAGATAACTTTACCTTTCAATCTTCTTTAGACCTTCTCAAGAGAATATAGTATAAATTACTGGACAGTAATTTATTGCTTATTTTAAATGAGGAATAAACAAATTGAGACGAGAATATTTCGATGAAGCAAAAATTTATAGTAATATTTCAAACATTCATTTTCGTTGTTTTTAAATTTACTGGTTCATGCAACAAATCTTGTGCAGCTGTCATTTTAAAGTAATGGTGTTTTTTAGTTGCACGCATAATTATTTGTACAGGTAAAGTATGCTGCAATTGCAAGAAATTTATGAATCAGCCTGAACAGTTCGGAGAAAAATGGAAATCCAATGTCAAACGACTGTGCCCGAAATTGCCTCAAATATTTCGATCCAAAATCATTGCAAAAATATGTCCAAACTGAATCTACATAAAGCATTCTCTCTGAATACCAATACAAGGAATTTACTAAATTCAAAAATCGGAAAAAACAGATTATAGAAAACGCAAATGATGAGCAACGACAATGCATGTAGTGTATTGTTTAAACCTTAATTTTCAATTCACAAAGATTATTGATTTCTTTCCTAAAACTGCCTAAGCAAACAAAATTAAAATATTTTTAAGCCTCAAGAAAGAATGGAATTAAAATTTAAATAACTGGTTGTTAATTGAAGGTTCTACTGGTGCAATTGTGATCGATCAAAATTTTTTTGAAAGATTTTAGAATTGTGTAAGAAATCCAGTTAAAGTTCGTTGTGAAAAGTATCGTTGCATATCTCGAAAATGAAAGATCGTTCCTTTAAAAAGTGGCATTATGATTCCAGTGTAAAATGCATGTATTAAGCAATATCTCAAATTTCATATATAATGTTTCATAGCAAAAATGGAATAAAAAATCATGTTTCCATGGAGAGAGAGATTCATAAATTTATAAATACACTGTGAATGCTTTATGTTTACTTAATTTAAATATTATACCTAGAAGTTATCGTAACACAAGTCATCCCAGTATCTTCATACAACATATTCGAAGAGTATCCGAGGGAACATCCGAATTTTTGTTTCTAGGATTATTCGTTTCTATCTTATTTTTACAGAACAAATAAAAATATAACAAGAGCAATAGATAGGGAGAAATAGGTTTTGAATCTGTTAGGTTTTACTTTATTAAAATTATTACTCTATTATTTTCTTAAGCGCTTGTTCGCAGTGAATAATCGTAGTTATATAAATTGGAACAATGATCTTCATAAAGTAGCGCTGCGATCGAATCATCATCTTTTTGCTGTTTTCGTTCCTCGAAATTTGATACTGTTTCTAAGCAGTTCTGGATTCCATCAACGCTTCACATAAATATCTCGCATTGATAAATATGTAAATAAGTAAATTAAAATATGGAACAAATTCTCAACAATTTCAAAAGTAAGAATTTAAAATATCGTTTAACAATATTTAAGAACATTGTCTTGATTGAATATTATTGTAAAATAGGCATAGTTTCGTGTGCATCCAATCTGACTTCATTATGGTTGTGTCCAAATGCATTGCGCATTGGATTCAGCAATTTCCACAAGAATTTTCCGGAATAGCTGGATACTATTTCTTCAGTAATATCAACTTGCATGTTTGTAGTCTGAAACTATCTTGTATTATTTCTTTATTATGTCGGAAAGAATCTACTGCAGAAAATATGATTTTCTATTTCCCTGACTTTTAGTTTGGACGGATACATCGACACAAATCGATCCGAAGAAATGATGTATGAAATAAAAGCAATATATTTTGCACCATCAATTATGAAATTGTATAAATGGAAAAGAGTTTTGTTTCCTAATGAAACTTTGAGAAATAAATAAAATTCAAGCAAGGACATAATGAAAATCAGAAATATTGGTTTGGGTGTTATGTAGCTTGAATAAGCAAGATGCTGTAGGATATCACTTTAACCTTTGCTACGGGATCAGCAATACGTGCAATGTACAGCGGTATATTTCTGCTATTGTCCCAAATGATAACAAGAAATGGCATATCCAGGATGGACATTTTATCAACAGATGATGGAATTCGCTTCACCACTCTGCAATTCACTTGTGATAATAATACTGATATTTATATTCTTGCTATAAATTGAAGTGCAAAGTTTTCAAGTTTTGAATTCAAGCTTAGTTAAAATTTTAGCATAAATGAATTCGTAATAAGGCTAATATTTCGAAATAATCACTAATATATAAATTATTTACTCAATTTCATCGGGACCAGGGGTATGCATAACTTCCAGACGATCAATGTTTTGTATACTTGTGGTTAACCGTGGCCCAACGACATAGGACGGTTCATGCCCTAAGGTTCCTAAATCACCGAATCCATCGGGCTGGAATAACTTGTCGATATGTGGTACTGTTTTACATAATGCGTCAGCAAGATTAGTTGTTCTGTTGGGTAGTCCGTGAAACAGAGGGACATATAGCTCGTGAAGGATTCTGACTGATTCCTAAAAAAAAAAAAAAATCAAAATTGTCCACATTTTAAAGTCAGCATTTAAAATTTAAAATAATATGATGTCTTCACATAGAGAAAAGTGACAGTAAAAGGCAACAATGGTAGTAATAAGATTTTTTCCATTCAAAAATCTGTTAATATGTCGTTTAAAATATGCACCGCTTCTGTGCCACTTCTCATAAATGTTATCATAGTTATTAGCGAATCCGGATCTTTCAGCATATCTGAATCATCGGCATTTGACATACAGTATGCAGCAATATCATCACAATATGTAGGTAATGTGATAAGCAAACTTTTCTGAATTTGCATGCAACGAAATGGTGGTAAGTCATGGCATGAGTATCGACAAGCTAACACTTCTTTCAGATTTTTACCCTGGAATATTAGGCATGAAGTGATTGGAGAATTTAACCAAACATTGCTTGAATAAAGTGTTAGAAAGAAAGGCACTCTCTAAGATGTCGATGATAATATAATCAAAATTCTTCTCTTTTATTTCATAAACTTTCATGACAACAATTTCAGAGTTTTCAAATCTATGAAAAGCAGATTTTACCATCGACAAATTTGACATTTTAATATTGTGAAAAAAAAAATTTATGTAATCATCAAATACTGTGGAATGAATGACGAAAAGAAGACAAATAAAAGAGATAACTGATTTTCCAAAATTTTATGTTGCTAATTGCAACAACTCCCATATTGGTAAAAGACTTTTGGCTCACTTTAAATGTTGTATAAAATATATTATGTGTGTCGAGAATATTCGTGGACATTGGAATATAAAAGTGTGATGCTAGAATGAGTAATGGACATTTCTGATTGTTCAATTCTTGAACATCCGAAGTTTTTGTTTCTGCTTTTTTCCATAAAAAAATTGGACAGTGTGCTTCACCTTCTTCAGTCTCAAACAAGTGATGAATTCTATAGAAGAATTTGAATTACTATATCATTTGTATTTATTTATATTAATTATTAATATTGAGGAGATTTAACATATAGTTTGCTGAAATTGTTGGAAACATATAAAGTTCTAGGTAGTATTGATATATGCAACTTTTACATGTGAAACCGTATATTTTCATATAACGAAAATACAATTTCTTTTTCAGAGAGTTCAAATATAAATGGATCTCTTTAATATAAGAAACATTACTATTTTATACGTATTAATGCAAATGAGTGAAGTTTTGCTAATTTAATTAACCTTGCATGTTCTTCGAAGCCATGCCACTAATTCGGCACGTCCTGTTTTCTCATCGTAAATTTTGAGCTCAATCCCGAGATATTTCAATGCCATGAATGTTTCGAAACCATAACTTTTGGTGTGTAATGGATGTATTAACAAACGACGATTCCAATTGAAGCTACCTAAATCAAATCATCAAAATAATACTCGTGATATTTATTTCTTTACTATTATACCAACAACTGTTTTCCAATCGGTATAATATTAAAAATCAATTAATATCATATTTAGAGAACGAAAGAGATAGAAGTCATTATCTCATTATCTAATATCACTATACTTTAGCATACATAAAATTTGCAGATATTGATGAACATCAAACCATTTCATTCTAATTTCTTTCTCAAAATTTGCTGCGATTTTATATGGCATACCAGGTTTAACGGCGGCTTCAATAAACAATTCCCAATTTCGAATATATTCTGCCAGACGTGCTAACTGATGAGGCAATGTGGATGAACCATTTAAATGAAGAAATTCCGATAATGATAAACGGCTTTGATGCTCAGCAACCTGCCCTCAATCAAAATTTAAAAATAATTCTACAGAGAAATCCCACTGAGAACTAATCATGTTATGTCTGATTAGTTGCTGTTTAAAATTAAATGTGATATGCAGGATATTTCATTTAGTTCTACTGTTCGTAAAAAATTGAATATTGCGCAGGATAGATATGCGAGTTAAAGGCATTTTCTTTAAGTAGCAAATTACTGGTATTTAAGAGGTTTGTATATACGAAAGAAGTTTGTATGTGATTTGCTGGTATTTAAGAAGTTTGTAATACGAAAATCGCTTTATTTTACTCATTTCGTCCACTAATTATAATCATATGTAAATATCATAGTGTAATTGAATGGTGTTTGCAATATTTTACTGATAATTCAAGAAATATTAAAATTCTTTTTTATTGTTGAAAAAAATGAATCTGAATTTTCTAACCAAGTAATTATCATACCTAAATCTCATGTATAGTACTTTTTCATTATGATAAAAGTCTACATGTTATAATATAATACCAACTGCATCATATGGAATATCCACAGATTCAATAGTAACCAAATTACATTCTATGCAGAAAAATGGTCTTATTGAAGCCTAAATTGTTGGCAATAGAGCAGGCTAGATCATCCTTAACATTGAAAATATATGTGTTTTTGGCCAAGTTTTGCTGTATTGATAGTAATCATTTTACCTAACTTCCATCATTCGTTATTCTTATCATTCTTTTACCGAGCATCTCTTTCATATTTTTACTGTTAATTGGCACAGATTGGAACAAACTATTAGAGATTTTAACTTTTACAATTACAAATATACTGACTGATATCAAGTTATTTGATAGATTTAAGCAGTATATAATATCTGAATGTGACAATTTCCAGAATAATGGAGAAATCCTTGATAAGTGTGTTAACCACACATCGATTTAGAGCATTGGCTCCATATACATTACGACTATTACGGTAAACCTCTATATGAATTTAATTTCAAGTGTCTTTAAGCGTTATCTATTATTACTCTTATATACAAAAGTTACCTCACAAAGAAAAGCGATCAATGCGACCAGTTGCGGTACGCAAATGATGTCATTACGGTCCCCTCGGTCATTTGTAATTGATCTGCAAATTGACAAAAGCTTGGTAAGATGATTTGGGAACTCTTGCAATGACTTTTTTGAAACTAAAGATGATGAAATTGCGCTCCATGAAAAAAAATAAGTGCTGATGAACCAGCAGCAAATTTTTTATATTCTAAAACGCAAAAAACCAGAAAGTATTACTTGAATATGTATGTTACTTAAGATTTCACATCAAGATATTCTATTCTGCGTAAAAATTCAAAGACTATTTCGATTTGCCAAGGGACCTAGTTAAAAACTTGCAAGAATATTCGAAACGCGGTATTTGCCCATAAATCGAGATTGGATGTTTTAATCAACTGAACATCTTTCACTTCAGTTGGATAAGGCTTTTCTGCTGGTTTGTTTTGATTCATTTCTTTTTACTTTCTTCAGTTTATTTTTCAGTTCCGTGTTTCTCTAAAAAGTCTAATGGATTTGCTCCAATTATCATTTAGAAAATTTTCTTCAAAATTTCTTTCATAGTTCCTTAGAAAGTGGTTTTTTATCATTAATATAGTAAAATTTATGTTGTGCTTTGAATTAAAAAAAAAAAATTGTAATAATCAGGAATCTCATTACTCACTAGTTAAACCAAAGAAACTTCGGTCATCTACATAAACCGAACAGACAACAAAATTATTGTCAAAAAATTAAGATGCTGGTTAGCTTTACTTGAAGCTAAAAAATACTGAAAGTTTAGAAATCAGTTCTAATTACAATGGACTTCGAAATACAGATTGTGTAAGAAGTACTTACTGAAACCAATTTTTCAAAATGTTTTCTTTTACCAAATCTCTTAGTATCCCTGCTGTTCAGCATTTGAACAAGTAAATTATTTAATTAATAATTGATATTTACATGCTTTACTTTTTTATAATTATGAAAATTGATATCATCAGTTAATCATAAATTGACATATGATTAAAGATAACAATTTTTCACTTCATTATTTTGTTCGCTTTTTGCATGCATTAAGTGAAATTTTCGAAATTTAAAAGATTGGAGTATTGGAAGTTGCTATTTGAACAGCTACTCACTAGGATCTCGTGGTTCTTGTGACAAGTCAAAGATCTCGTGGACTGCCGACTTCAAATGATTTTCTTTGCGTCAGTTAAGGCGATTGAACATTTACTTGCTAGTAATCGACCACACTTGGCTGCACAGTTTATATGAATTAATATGCCTAAAATAAGCATTTATAAGTATATCTAATTTACATGCAATTATACATATCTTATTATGGGATTGATGCCAAATAACAATATTAGATAACATGATTTATTTGGATGTTGGGATAAGAATGTATCTATCTAGCAAAATTCTCTGCTGTTCAAAAATGTAGAATAAGTAGACCGATGTAATTTAAGTCTTAATACTTTCTATAAAGATAAAGAAACTAAAATGCAAATTAAAGAATAAAAGAAACTTGAAAACTATCTAGAACTTTCGTAATTGCTTCTAAATTTTTGCATTTCACTTTAGAGATAGTCGAAATATTGCAAGTCAATTTCTGGACCATGCAAAAAAGTACGGCTTACTTACAAGTTGGCTGTAAATTTATTGTTAAAAAAGTTTCCGTTCAATGTTTAAAAAATCTGCTTTATTATTGCACACATCTAGTAATTTTTTAGAGTTGGCTTAGGGGATTTCATATTGTTTGCATTGATATAAAACAGATATAACCGTACGTTACCTTACAATCTCTCCTTTCAACAATTTTTATTTTAATTACTAAGACCAAGTTGAGATATTATCCTTTTTGCAACAATGCTTCCCAGTTTTATTAAACTATCTTTTATCAATCATATGATTTTTATAATATTTTACCCGATTTTGTTTTTCGAATTTTTTCAAAAATAAATTTGCTTGAGATATTGATTTAAAATGTTATGGTAATCTAAAATAATATCTAAAAATTTGATATATGATATGGCAAATGAGTAATGACAACAGAAATGCAAAAATTTGAGTTATGTTGAAAAAGTGTTTTTTATAAATCTATCCAAAATATTCGGAATGAAAAATGTCTTTTAAACTTATTAAAAGGTTAATTAAACTCTATCATGCTAAGAAATAGCTGTGTTATACGAAATACACAAATATTAGCACTTCCACATTAATTATAAATCAAATGAATCAATTACAATTCTTTCATAGAGATAAGAGAATATAACAAATGATCAAATTTATTGTGAATTAGCATTCAGCAAATATTCATTTATGACTTTTTTTACATCAGATTTAGAACATTACGAATTTCTTATTAACATATACAGATCCGATAAAGGCACTGATTTCATTGCTGATATTCATTATAATATTTTATTGGTCTGAATAAAAATTTCCTTTTATTCGCTTGAAAAACAAAACAAAAAAGCAATCTTGCAACAGAAATTTTGTAAATCCTAATTTCGAATGTTAAGAACTGATAGTTTTTCAAAATACTATCTCCTTTGAGATTTGTACTGTTAATTTCCCCAGAAATTTTCCTTTTCGTTGGTATAAACATAATAAGATAAACAAATCATTAGCTACTTTATTTTGATTTTTTTTTCGATTTCGACATATCTTTTTTTTCATTTTTCTTTCTCCTTTAGTTAAATAATAGCTCAACGGAAAAATTAAACAGTGAAATAGCAATCTCAAGACTCTTTTCTTCCGCATAGGTAAAGGATCCTGGTACAATTCTCTGACTACAAGAAAAAGCGTCTTTGTTAGCGTATGGGAATTGGCACAATGGGCGGACAATTTTAAGCTGCAATTTACATTGTATAGTAAATCCGCACATACAACATATGCCAGCAATATTAGTTAGAAGAAATTGCTAATTCTCTGATTTTCGCGATCTCAGCGACGGTTAATGAGATCCTCATCGACTATCTTGAAATTCATTGACAGTTAATATATCAAAAGTATAATGAGGTCATTATATGTCCGCTGAGAACTGAAGCAATGATTTCATTAAACAAGCAATTGATTCAATACGGTATTTCGGTCACAAAGCAAATTCAACTCCTACTTCCAAAGCAGTTAATTGTAGGTTAAAAACTTATTATGTAAAGTCAACTCATTTTTCAGTTGAAATTTAAGACGAATGGAAATAAAAGTTTCAAGAAATTTTAATCCGTCCTTTTCGTTGAATTAACTATTTTCAATTAGGTCATGAAGATTTGGAAATTGTTAGTTACGATTCTTGTCAATTGAATAATTGTTTTATTAGCCCATGAGTATTAACATTTATACGATACAAATGCGAAGGAATTTTATTGCAGTTTCATCGTTTATTTTTTAAAATCTTGTTTGATTATTAAACAATTTTAAGGGAAAGTGCAAACAAACATAAAATTACAGCAAATATTCATGATATTTCTAGACAATCATTCTCATGAAATATAAAATGCTTGGAAATAAAAAGCAAATCTAAATATGAGTCTCTTTACATTACTAAAATTCTAAATACAATATACTGTCAGCAAAATCACTGCAAATAAGAAGATTCAATACACAAAATGTTTAGCTTTATGCTCAGTAGCTTATTTTAACTATTTAATTGATTGATTAATCAACCACTGCTACACATCTGATAGTTCAATTACTCCTTTATTCTCCTACTGTCATAACCTCTTAACCTTTCTATTGCCTGAAATAACTAGAAGACAACCTTTTCAAATAATCAACACTGTATTTCAAAAAATAATTTCAATACCACGCTTTCAAATTAATAAATAAAAATCGATTATGCCTGTTAAAACCGTTACTAGCATATTAAAAATGTAAGATGAATTCTTAATTCTCCTAAATAAAAAATTATGTCATCAAGAAAAATTTGTTCAAACAGCGAAAACAAACCGATAAATTCGAATTAGTGACGCAAACTTTTGAGATAAAAAAGGACGGGTATTTTCTCCTTCCAATAATCCTCCGGATTGCAAATCCATTGTTTATTATTAATATAATGAGAAGTGTTCAAATGCTTTCATCCAAAAACAAGCGAAGTGTTTATTTCATTTAGAAATAATAATAACGAATATTCCATTCATTCCAAACAACGAGTGAAAATATTAATCAAGCAAAAATGAATATAGAGATATCTAAATATTTTGTAGAAATTTAGTTTTAAAAAATTTTTTTTTCAATTTCGATCATTTTCGAAAACCTTATAAAAAATTTAAACTTAAAAATCAGTTTATGGGAATCTTTTTGTAGGACGGCATAAAAAATAATTATAATAGAAATAATATAATTTAGAATACGAAATAAAATTTGACCACACAAAGAAAAAAATTTTTTGCAACAAAAAAATCTGTTATTGAAATATGCTATTACTAGATTTATAATTTTCTCAAAAACTGCCGTTTAATATTTCCACAGTCTTGGACAAGTAGAATAAAATAACATTTAAAAGCAATCAAGCACAATTGGCAAAATGATTTAAAATCTTAAAACGGAAGAAATAAGATTTAAACATGAAGATTATTAGAAAAAAAAATTGAATAAAACCGACCTTAAAAATCAAGAGCAGTTAAGAACACTACCAACAAGATGCAAGCTGCCTGTCACCAAAACGACGACTGCATTCTTTGCGGCTCCCAGCTTTTCAATTCTCACCATTGCTTTTTGGACACAATCAAATTCTTCAGCTGTTGAATTCTGAAAATATGGGAAAAAATATATTTGAATACTTAATCCTAAACTCATATATGTATTGCATTTAATGAAGAACAATAAAATACAGAATATGAAACAATATGATAAAAAGAAAGGTTAGAATAAATATAAATAAATTACTGATAAGGAATACATGAAAAGAAGAAAAGAAAAGCTTGTAAGTGATAAAACAGAAGAACATCAACACAAACAGCAAAGTTGAAATTTCTCCACATAGCAGCATGGTCTGCAACCTTGGCCAACTGTTCATGAGTTGAAAGAGTGTAATTTGCTCGATCACAATGTAGATCGATTACAGGATTTAATCGAGCTGGACAAAACAATGCCAAATTAAAACTATATTTCTGTAATAATACATTTTAGAACATTATCTCATTAGGGTCATAAATTATATATACTGGATTATTTATTATAATGTATGCAAAAAATGAATTTTAGGAGAGACTGAGCAAAAAACTATTAAATACAGATTTCTTCAAAAAAGTTAAAACTAAAATTCGCTTTCCTATTTACCCTTCCCTTGATATTTTACTACATATTAGTCAAAACCATTTATGGAAAATATGATTTTTCTCCTTTTCTACCGCCGCAATGGATATTTTGCCCAACTAAGTTTAGAATTAATAACATCTTGAAAATTCAAAAACTTGAAATGTAATATGAAAACTCCAGGTTTAGGAAAAACCATCACTTTCTTAACAATACTTTTTTAATAATAATGGAAGCAAGTTCAAAAGTTCAAGTGACGGGTAGCTAAAACAAAAGAATCTGACATGCTTTTATTTAAAGTGCAACTGTATCTCGCAATGTTAAGATTTGATGACGAAATTATAAAAAATTACGCTTAATTCTGACAGAAATATAGCAGGATCTCTAGTGCCTGTGCAGTGAAATAACAATATCTGGAATGGATCAGATCCCCATGACCTTTTCGCATTTTGTTTTTCGTTCAAAAACCATTTCATGCAACACTGAAATAATAAATAGATAGAAAGTAGTAAAAAACTGAAGGTTTCTAAACATTTTTCTGACTCCTTTTTCTGAGTTAGCAGTTAATAAGAATCGTTTTAAGCGCGAATGTTCTCTTTATGTTAGTCACCAAAAAATCCATTACCTCTAATTAGTTATAAACTCATGAATTTCCACAGACACTAAAATGGATAAAATAGAATAAAAGAAACAACTTCCAAACTTTTCGGTGTGTGCGCCCCATCAAGATAATATGTTATCGATCCACGCTTGATTACCTGACTTCTACCATGCCACTGACATAAACGAATACCGTCCAGAAATTTCTGCGGAACAACAAAAACAGGCAACATTTCTGATTTCGATAACGGAACATTTTCAATACTTTTGAATAATTCGGCTGAAAACTGCCATATGTAATAAGATTTGGTGAATCTCAGACAGTATCAATTAATTTAAAAATCTAGTACTTTTGAATGTTTTATAATTTTGTTAATTTTGTGGTGCAAACTTCAAAAAAACTGAAGTCGATCAATAACAGCCAAAATTTTAAACATGCCCGATATGCTGAATTTATGAACTTTTTCTAGCCAGAACTTGACCAGCTGGAATGCAAGTGTTATATTCAGCTGTTGATGAATACCAGATATACCACAATCGACATTATAAAGTGGCCAACCATATGCACTAAACGGTGGAGCTATTCGCAAAAGACACTGAAAATTTTTCACGAAGTTTATTTGATATATTGGTATTGCTTAAATAATTTGAAAGTAATGTGCATGATAAAAGATTTTTACTTGATATTTCTGACCCGATGATTATTTCAAAAAATTCAAACAATATAATTTGAGGAAATGATACTGGAAAAATATCATGCGACTACTTACCAATGTTTTCAACATAAACTTTTTATAATTTTAATTTTTAGAGTCGAATTCAAAACCAAACATTTTTAAGAGCTGCTCGTTCCCTTAATACTTCCATTGCTGCTTTGGGTTGTTCAGAAACAATGGCCATACCACCACTTTTGAAAATACCTGCTTTGTGCCAAGCGATTGATTCAATTGTTGAACCAAGCATTGTTGTATGATCATAGTCCAAAGTGGTTACACCGCAAACTACAGGATTTCTGCAATGTTACGTAGTTGAAATGGTTTTATGTCAACAATTGAGTGAAAATAATATTTCAAATTAATAGAGCACAACTTACTGAATAACATTGGTACAGTCATGCTCACCACCAATGCCAACTTCTATAATTGCAACATCGACTTTTTCTTCAATAAAAACGTGAAATGCCATTACTGTGAGAAATTTGAAATATGAAGGCATCGTTACCGATTTATCTGATTCCTAAAACAATCCGAAAGAATTTGAATAATCATGGCAGAGTACATTATCTTCATAGAAATATCATGTTTTTGTTATTTTTTATTCATGCTTAAAATTTTTGCAATTTGATCAGATGCTAACATGGGTGTTAAAAACTCTAAAAACATTTCAGCAATTTAATTCAGCAAATAAAACTTGAAAACAAGCATCAAATAGTTAGGAAATGGACCAGAAATGGCATTGATCATGCAACTGCATTTTATTGATATCGAGATTAAATGCATTAGTGTCTAAATAATCTCCCAAAACGAATAAATCTATTGACATACTGATTACTGCAAATGTAATATTTAAATCCGAAGAAATTTAATAAAAGCAAATGATGAAAACCAAATTAAAAAAAATCCTGCTGTCCACATGTACCTCGACTGCTTTTTCCAAAGAACTATAAATATATTGGAAATATTTGACAAAATCTTTCTCCGGTAATGGACGACCATTGATTCTGATGCGTTCACGAACATAAATAAGATGTGGAGAACTGTAAAAAGAAGTGAAATTTAATTATAAAAATCAACTTAAATTTGTGTAGCGAGTTAGGGCTCCCTTGAACTTATGCAGCGAACTGGAGTTTAAATAATTTCACAAGACGAATAAATCTACTGATAGATAGATTACTGAACATGTCAATTAATGTAGTATTTAATCAAAAGAAATTGAACAAAAGCGAATATGTTGAAAACTTTCTCTTGTTTAAACCACAATCCAATCCTTTTCATAAGAATGCAACACAACGGCTACAACCTTGAATAATTCCAATTTATAATAAAGACTCATACTGAACATCTTTAAACTATTCATGGAATAAATGAAACGGAATTATATGAAAATTGATATTTATTTTTTTTGGTTGTAATCTGTACAATAGTTTATGCTCCTTGATAAATATAAAAAGAAGACGAAGGGATCAAACTCAAACTTTCCCAATTTTTTTATTGATCACTCATTTCAAGCTATAAGTAGCTGCACCATAATTGGAAATCATGACTCCATAATGATCAATTAATAATTATTTATATAAACCTATTTGCAGTTAAATGCTCTATCAATATATTTAAAAAAAACCTCTAAAATCCTCGAATTATTATGCAGCCCATTTTCCTAGAACTTCTTTTAATCCAATTAAACCTACGTAACAGTTCAAAGATAATCGAAATCACATAATACTATAAGCATTAACAGTTTTAATATTATGATAAGATGAAGCAAAGTTTAAACCTACCTATAAAAGCCAGTTTTAAATCCAAGTTGTCGTAGAATTGATTCAGTGAATGCACATGTCGAACCCTTACCTTTCGTACCGCTAACATGTATAACCTTCAGTCTATCAATTTCTTCAAGCTAAAATTTCAAGCAATCTTTTAAGTTTGTAAAATTTTACAAATCTCGTTAGCATAAATTTTTAAAAAACTATAAAGTTAACGTGTATTTACAAATACTTCATGTAGCTAATTCTTGAAATGCAAGAAACATTTCATTGAACATAATTTAATAATGCTATTCCGATAGCAATTCTTTAATTAGCAATTCGTAATATTTTAATGCAGTGGTAAATCAAATTAAATATTCTTCAATTTAATCTTTTGTGTCTGTAAAAAAAACATGTTACTTTGATATTACATTTCTCGAGACACCACTTTGTTATGGCATGATTTATATTAGGCGTTTGGCTACATTCACTTAGTGACTTTCGAATTGCCGCTGCATTATTTTGCAAACTATTCAAACGTGCTATTGATTTCTGCAGTTAGAAAATGATGAAAACCGCATTGTTAAATGTTGTTTTAAAGAATTTTTAAAATTTTCACTTCTCGAATTTGAAGAGATTTAAAATTTTTTGTACTTCAAAAACTAATGCAAAATTTCAAAAGTGCTCAGTTAATAAAGCAAACATTTCATTTCTTCAAATGACATATCTCCTAATGATTTTATCTCTGACTTCACAGATAATATATTATTATTACTTTTTGAGGATTGAAAATAAAGAGTGTTCATTTGAAGAAAAAAAATCATAATGAGAAATATTCCCTAGAATGCAAGTTTAAATTTAATTCACAACTAAACTGTTGTTACGAAAATAATAACTCGGTCAACCTTGTAAGATGCTGGCATTTTTGAAACAGATTCCGACGCCATATGGTACAATGACCGAGAAACATTTAATGTTAAGAACGAATAGAAGTGAACTCTTCCGACCAAAAAATATTTGTACCAGAGAGGAAAGAATAATCTCTGCAAATGAACCATAAAATAATAATATCCATGAAGAAAACCTTTTTTTTTTTTTTGTTTTAACCTTTTTATCAGCGAAAGATAGTGGTACTATATCAATGTAAACATCATGACACTATTATTTCATCATTTAAATCTAAAACTAAAAAAAAGGCAGTGAAAAAATTTAGAGAAAAATTTCTCATAATCAACTTCATAATCACTAACATTATCATCATTGATCTAAGACAATAGGGTTAACAACAGTAACTGATAAAACATTTAATAAATACATGCTGCTTCCAAAAAAATCTCTAAGGAAGAAAAAAAAAATGGGATAGAAGAAATGCATGTGTCTTGATATTAGTTAAGTTGGTCAAGGGAAATTACGCTTATCTGTAAAGTATGATGAGATAGTTTGAGATAGTTTTTCGTATGAAGATATTTAAAAAGTTGTAATCCATCAGATGATATAATCATAAAAAGCACTCAGAGCCTTCATCATGACCATGGATACTTTTCTCCTCACTTTTTAATAATGATAAGAATTCAAAAACTTCTTATTTTATTTAAGCAAAAAAACAAGAAGCCAATAGAGAAATGATAATTCTGTTACTCCTATATAATAATCCCTTCAACTCTTACGATATGATAGTCTACCGAAAATTTTGATTTAAGCATTCTCAAACGCTATTTATTTTATATAATCAACTTAATAATTTAAAAAAAACGATTCACTTACAGATCCCATTTTTTTGGTAACTTTTCTGCTGAATGAGTAATCTATGGTGGTCAGTCATGATGCTTCTGAAACATAAAAATATGGCACAGTGAAATATGAAATAAGACACAGCAAAATATATCACCTTCGATCAAAAGTTGAGGACTCAACTCTGTGTTTAAACTTCATTACATCTTCGAATAAAATCAAAAATGTAAACTTCCACGAATACTTCTATTTTATTTTTTTTGTGGGTAATGAACGACTGAAAATACAACTGACAACGGTACCAATTCATCAAAATTATATCTGTACCTAAAACATAGATCGGAAAGTAAAACAAATAATTATAGTGTAAACTAAAGGTTAGCACTTGAATGTTTCGCTTAATTGCGTAATTTTATGGGATTGATAAAACAAGCAAAGAAGTGATATTGCTGTGAGTGACATTTTTAAGTTATTTTCTTGCAAGAATTTTTTATCAAAACTATATAAAGCAACAATATGTCTAGTATGGAATAGGAAAATGAGAAGTATGAAGTATGAATGAGCAAGTAGCAGAAGATCGCATTTTTTTCCTAATAATTACCGTTAGTGTTGATATGGGCTAAGGGCAATTTCTCCTAAATTTTCATCGATGATAAAGGAAAACTGATCTGTTGTCCAGCAAACATGAATGTCCATGATCTGCTGAATCCCATTTCATTGAGGTAAGTTACGCTTTCCAGCAAAAATTTTTTCAACAGCTGCCATTACTTACTTTTATCCTTTCAGTATCCAGTTCAAAATTTCGATATTCTGCCCTCATAGATTCACTGGATATTTTTGAATTCAAAAATGCAAATGAATGGATTGCGATGCATCAAAGATAAATTATAACAAATAAGCTTGTAATTCTTTCAAATTTCTTACTTAAAAATAAATCAATAATGAAGAAAGAACTTTCACATCAAAATCGTATACGCGATTTTTATTTTGAAATTCAGAAATTACTTGTCTGTAAAATATCGCTTTTAGGCTTGGAAAATTTGTATCTCTAAAAGAATGTTAGAATTTGATACTTTCTTATATTTATTTAGCACGAGTTAGAAAAAAAACTACAAAGTAGAATACTAAGATGCACAGAACGCGACAGAGACGATAGCAAAAGTGAGTCTGAAACAAATTCGAAATAATAAATACCAAACGGAAAAAATAAAAGTTGATGGAAATTTTCAGAAATTAGACTGGATAATAGAAAACAAAAGTATTTCACTTTTCTAACAAAGCAGATACAAAAATATGTGGATTACTACGGTTACATAAAAAACTGACCACTGGAGATGGAAGGAAAATACCAAATGATGAATGAAAATAACAAGAAATCGTAAAAAATGAAATAAGCATTTTTGAATAAAATTCTTTGCTTGCTTATTTCAAAAACAATTACCTTTCTAAAATTTATTGCTCTTCTTTAAGATTATCCAAATTTTTTATAGAAACAAGCAAATATGTCTTCTCTTATAACTATCACCATGTTCTGCAAGCTACTAAACATTTATGTAAAAGTAACAAAGAAAAGAAATACAGCAATTTTATTTTATTTTATTTTTTTTTTATTGAACAATACATTAATAACAAAATCCTCTTGGTATTCATGACAGAAAAAAAAAAAATATTTTTTTTTCAAAACAGTGGAAGAACTGCAAAGCAAAACTGGAACACCTTTACTTTCTTTGAAAAAATGAATTGATTTTTGCTTGTCGCTGCGGTACTTTAGCACTTCTTCGCTCTCGGCTGTCCGAAGATTTAACACTTCTTGTTTTATTACGCTCTTCAGTGGACTCATGAGCTGATGATGGTTCAACTTTGATTTCTTTCAACAATTGCTTCGTAACTGGAGTTGTACTTTAATTAAAACTTGCATTTTTAATTAAACAAGTTGCACCTTTTTTTTTCTAATTACATTTTGTAATTTTATAACTACAGAATTACATCTAATATATCGAGCAAAGGGCATGATTATTCTATGCATTACTTCCAAAAAACTTACCCATAAAACCATCGTTATCCAAAAAAGTTTCAGTGACATATTCTTTTCGTGTCTCTCTTTTCTGGATTCCGTAGCTGCTTTCATTTTTCAAGCGGTCATTTCCTGCTGTATTCAATACATAAACTATAAATGAGTCAAAAAATCGAAATTTATTTAAAAAATTATCATGTGTCATGGCATTTTTATTTATTTAGGAAAAATTCATTCTATTTATCACTCCCAATTTTAAATGTCCATTCCATTATTTCCAACTAAACATTGCTTATAAAAAAATAGTAAAAAGTACATACTTTCTACAGAAGCTACAAAAATTCAAGAATTCACTAACAAAAAAACACTAACAAAATTGAGGTAATTTTTCCGCAATCCTTTCTTTTTCAGCCGTTTCGATTGTCCTGATTTCGTCATTGTCCATCTTATCCGAATTAGAATTACCATCAGAAAATAAGTCATCTTGTGCTAAAATCATCCATCTATTAAGTATATCTGATACTATTATTAACTTAATTACATACGTTCTCTCCTAAAAAATTAATTTATGATTTCCCATTCAATAAAAATTTGATTATTTTGTCTCTTATAAAATAAAATTTTAATATGAACTTAGAAATGTATTCCTCATTTCGAAAGGGACATCTTTATTACTCGAAGTTGTCTCTTCTAATAATCTTTTCACGACATTTTTTACACCAAGGATCTCCGACGACTCAGTTTCTTCCCTTACACCTTCCTCTTTACTACCAATTAAAGCACGTTGTCTGCGGCATCTGCAATCTTCTTAAATAAATCTGAGGAAAAAAATACTTTCTTATTCATAAGAACAAAAACAAAAGTTAGAATCATGAAGCAATATACCCTTGTTCTTTAATGCAACTGTTTCCGAAAAAAGGAATAGTAGCACTCATTCAGCAAAATAATGGAAAAAAAAATAGTAAAAAAACTCTTACTTTATTGCTCTCCTTGTCATAATATTAGATTTCTTGACGACATTTCCTTGTCCCTTTTGCGAGACATTATCTACGGAAGGCTTAAAATATTTAACAAAAACAAGTCATCTTAATGTTTTTTTTTAATGATAGTAGAAATACCAAAAAATAAATCTAAAAATATTTTTTTCCTTTTCTTATTTCATATATACAAAATCTTCTTTTCAACTTTTCAATGCGTTACAGAGAAAATGCCAACAAGAAAATTTCAAATTAATAAAAGTCTGCATCTAAAAATCTACCAAGGAAACAAAAATAATTATTTATTGAAGAAACTATTTCGCAATATGATTTTAAATAGAAATTTCCAGTAAAATTAGAACTTCACACTGGTACGTACTTCTTAATTAAAACATAGTGCAATCTAAACTTTTGTGCTTAAAATAATATAGTTTATTGTAATATATTTCACTAAAGTATTGTAATGTATTAACCATTAATTGCTCTTATAATAATTCTATGAGTTTATAATAATAATTCCATATAATCGCTACTAACTCTGTAAAGTCACTATAAGACTCAAATGATTAAATGAGTAAATTGTTAATGTAACCTTATACTAAATGCTCTTTCATTAACTGTACACAACAAAAAAATAAAACAATAAAATGAAAAATACAAACTTCATCGGTTTTTTTTTTGAACACTACAAAATTTTCTCTCTCATGAAGCGGAAGTTGACAACGTTGATAATGCATGGGAAAAAATCTAATCAAAAAAATGAGAAATTCAAATCACCGTTTCCTCTTGTTTAATTTGTTTTGTTGTTTGCACAAAAATAGAGGTTACATTATCTTTTCTTTTTTGGTCTTTGGTTCTGGGAATTCTATTGCAGATAACACTGAACCCGCCTGCGCTCTATTCTGCAATCAGTCACTAAAGTAGATAAACATTACTAAATAAATAAAAAGATGATGCATGAGAGGATGTAAAAAATTTTTAAAAAATAGTTTTAGATACAATGAAACAAACAACTGAGAGGAAAACTAAATTTTTTTCTAATCGTACTTAAAAAACAAAATTTGAAGAAAATTAATGTTGACTATATCAGTTGCAAAGGACTCAGAATTTTTTTCTGGTCATCGCTTGTCATCATTATAATGTTTAATGTTATTCAATACAATTCAATGATTTTTCAGTATATTTATACTACTGCAAGATAATTTATCCCAAACCAATTATATTTTTTAAAGTACAATTATCTTTGTGCTTTCTTTAATCTTCAAGCTATTTATCTTTTGTCCTCCCTAACCTTTAGCTGAAAAAATTGTTCAGTACTATTATGCAGAATTATTTTTTGCTAGTCATTTATTTACTTACTTTTTGAGTTTTCATAGTACGAATAAAGTTTTGTTCTTATTAGCTAAGTGTTTTCTGATAAATTAATGTTAACCGTTACGAGACGGTCAGAAGACAGCAAATGCTAAATTAATAATACGAACAAAATTGTATCTAGAAACAAAAACAGTATTTACCCTGTTTTCTTTTCTTTCAAACAGTTAGACACTTGTTGGAACTAAGGAAGAACTAACTTTCTGAGTTAGAGGTGTAGGAATAGTGCCATAATGCGCCAGCATCTCTTTTGTCTTTGTTTCTGTCTCTGGGTATGATAGCCAGCTCCGTCTAAGATCACTTCGTTCAAATTCGGCATCTTCCAAACTATCTACGGAATACAACAAACAAAGACTCTGCAAATCTTCGACATTTATTTCATACAAAAACGTGCAAGTTTATTTTATTATCACAACTTCATTATGCTCAATTTTTTTTTAATGCAAAGCGTTCACTTATGATTTGGAGAAAAATTCTAGTCATTAGATTAATTTTCAAATAAAATGAGAAAATATATGTATATTTTAAAAAAATAGGTAAAATAAGGTGAAAAATATATGTATATCTAAAAAATAGGTAAAATAAAAAAAACATGTAAAAATAATGTAATGTAACAAAGTAATTTTGTCTTCCTTAAATATTCATAAATGAATTAATCTGATAGTTTAAACATGAAAAGATGAGATTATTTCTTACTATAAGCAACAATTGGTTCGCATTATTAAACGAATTTCTCAGAGCTTTCATATTTAGAAGATTCATTATGCTATAGCTACGTTTTTATTTCATTGTTTTTACAATATATATAAATGTATATTAAAGGTATGAGATTCAGCAATTCTGATTATTTTAAAAATAATGAAATAGTTACCTTAATAGGTTTTGTATGTAAACAATAAATCTCGCAAGTCTCCACTTTCCTGTAAGCTTTTTGAGTCTCTTCTAAATCAGAATCACGAACCAACTGAGTACGATGTTTGCGAGTGATAGATGCATCACCTATATTATTGCTACCAATAGCACCCAGTATCTTGAGTTCACCGCTGAGAAGGTAAATTGCATGCAATTCTGTTCTATTTTTGTTCTGTGTTAGAAATTCAACTAATTCACTAAAAAAAATGCAAATTAACTTCTTAGTCAAGTTGCAAAAAATTTTGTGAAATAATGTCTCACCGAAGTTACTCTATGCATACAATCAAAACTAATTGCTTTTGATAAAAACTTATCAAATATGCACAAAGAAAAATTAAAATGGCACTGAACATGGTCTTAAACAATTATTACCGACGTTTTAATATCTGATACCAAATTACTTTTGCTATGAATATAAAAAAATACTTTTTTGCATCATCGATTGATAAATCAGCATGCCTACTTAGGTACTGCACAGTCACGATCTGTTCCAGATCAAATAGCGAAGTTTCCAGTATCCGATGCGTATTCAAACCCATACTCGAAATTAATTGCAATTGCTGAATGAAGATGAAATGAATTTACTAATGCTTCCAAAAAGAATTTACTAATGCTTCCAAAAACTAATATTAAATTCTTGATTTTCTTAACAAATAATATCAAAAAACCAATATTTATCCAAAACTCGTAATTTTCCATCTCTTTTGGTATTATCATTGCAGGTATAATGTGTGCGCCACTTGAACGATCACTGAATATATTAGGCAAAAATAATTGCAGATTCGGACAGCAAATTTTATTACATATTTCAAGCGAAAGAGAAATCATTAAAATAAATATATTTTCTGTCAAAAAGAAAAAGAAAAAAAAAAGATTTTTTATTTTTAAAAAAAAAAAACTAGTTTTACATCAATTCAAAAAATACTGTTATAGCTTTCCTTGCGATCAAATATTTGAGAAGCAAATATGAGAAAAAATGGGAAGCATTCGAAAAGTGAAACAATACAACTATAAGGATTCCCTATATGGAGAATCAATAGCTCATAGTGCATATCTTCTTTTCGCAGAGCAAAATTCACTAGATATTTTGTCGTATCAAATATAATAACCGAAAAAGGTGAACAAACTGCCAACAAAAATTTCACTAATATCAAATTACAATAAATTAAAATATAAACATAACGACGACTGTGAGCAAATGATAAAAGGATTAAACATGATCAGTTACAATTAAGGTAATAGCAGACTTGGTAGAAAATGATAATTTCTTTCAATCAAAATTTCAAGATGAATAGATGCAACGAGATGTTTTATTTTTGTTTCATCTATTAAATGAAGCAAATCGTTTTAATCAACGATAAATATCACCCCACTGAGTTTCACAGTTTCAGTAGTTGGGAATGTATTTCAACCGGGCTTATTAACATGATAACATCAATCTAATTGGTTCAGTTTTGAAAGCAAAGGATGACATGAATTCAAAAGAAAAATTGAAGTTAAGCTGAAAATTCTTTGCATATAAATTAACTGAAAATAAAGATATATTTAAAAGATAACGACAATAAATTTAATTAGTAGGAAGATAGAAGCAAGAAAAAAGATTTAATAAAGATACTTTTACACAGAAAGTGAGGAATAAAGAAATAATGAAAGTGATTAAAAGATTAAAACTCTACACATATAGAAAATAGTATGTGATCAGTGTACGTAAATTAACATGATGCAAGAGAACGGTGATACAAAAATAAAACTTTATAACATTTATCGTAAGATCATTGACTTAAATCTATGGATTTTTTCCAAATTTTAAATTTAAAAGTTAAATGCTGCGGAAATTCAATTCCATACTCCATTTCGTTCGTGTACCGAAAAGTCTACAAGTTATTCCACTCAAAACTTTCCATTTAAACTTAATTTTCATTAATTACATCTCTCAATGCATGAACTTAAAAAGATTTTTATTTGTTTTCAGATTTCTCTTTCACTTTATAGACTGTCATTTTTTCTTAGAGAAAGCAAAAAGACAACTTTGAAAGAAAACCTTGTCTTTCACAATATTCCATTACTATAATATTGATAATTATCATAAAGTCTTGTAGTAATAGAATCACGACTTTGTTCAACCATGGCATCTACTAATGTTCGCAGTTGCTCTTCTGTATAGTTCATATGAAAACGATTTTTCAACAAACGTACTGTACTGCTACCACCACGAAAACAAGGTAATTGTGAGCCTATAAAAATTTGAATTAATTCAATCCAAAAGGGCGTTCATCTTTACCAATTCTTTTTACATAATACACTTAAGTACTTTTGAGATGTCTTTAAATCATTTTAGAAAAGGAAAAAACCATTAATCTAAAGAAATGTAATAAAATATCGTGAATGAAACTAAATTTTTACATACATCAAGAAACTTGATCATAATAAAAAAAAATAAAAGAAAATAAACAAATAAACGAACGCAAACCGGTAATCATTATTTCAACGATACTGACAATTTGCTCGTAATGTTTTCTCGTCGCCAAAAAACCTTTCAGTATTAAAATTTTATAGTAACCGAACATATCGCTATCTACGCCACCCATAACATCAACTAGCTCTTGTGTTAGCTTGAACGGTGAAGTTTCGAAACCCAAATTTTTCGGTGATATGGAAAGTATATAACCAAAATCGATATGTATTAAATGTCCTTCGGAATCTAATAATATGTTACCATTATGCCTGTAACTAAACCTCATTCAAACCGAAAACTAAGAAAATTATCAAATAAACAAATTCTGTCACCCTTCTTTAAGATAATGATTTATTTCAGCACACTGAAGGAATTTCATTACTCCTAAATTTTTTTCTCATATTATGTTAACTTGAATTTCAAATACGAAATCGTTTAACTTATTCGCTATCAAAATTAATCTGCTATGCGAAAGATGAAAGTAATTTATACCGCACCATACATTCTTAACATATTTCGTTATGTCTAACCAGTAAGTTATTAATATCATATTTTCTAATCAATATAATCTAATTAATAGGGAAATAAATAGACACAAAGACATAAAACAGCAAAAATGTAATTGGAGATATGCTTATATGGCTTTGCGTTTTTATTAACATACTTTCGTACATAACTAAAAAAAAGATTACAAATGTCTTTAACTTGCAAGAAATGAAAAAAAAAATTACCAACCTGTCTTTGACTTGTAAGAAATAACAAGCAAGGCTGTATCCAGCACAACTCCGTACAAAATTTTGTTGTGCAACAAGAAATGCTTCAGAACTTGGAGGACCAAATGTTTCAAAAAAATGTGTTAATAAAACCGGTTGTACTGCATTGAACGTTGGATTACGAATTACCATATTTCTCTTAATCTTAAAATGAAATTAAATCAAATTACAGCTTCTTGGAAACCGTTTTTCTCTTCTTTTTTACTTTAACCATAAAAACTAGCATTTCAAAAAAAAACTCTTATTTTAGACTGTATAAGATCTAACAAAAATTAAGTGGATTGAATATTTCAAAAAAAAAATTGGCTATGACAATAAATTTATACCTGATGCAGCGACGATGCACCTAGTATCGGTTCAATCATTCCTGAATTTGGTGAACATACTACTATTTTATATGGCCTCAGATATAGCGGAACTTTCTCTTCGATCCAGATATTCTAGAACCGAGAAAAATTTTTAAAGTATAAAAAAAGGAAATAAAACAATAAATTTTCTAGCACTACTGATATTGGTATTAGCTTTGATTTCTTACTGTGAGATACCGTCGCATTAAATTTCAATTAAATTTTGCCTTGTATCTAATTAGCATTAATTCCGCGTAAGATTTTCAGTGAGAAAATAGGAAATAAAATAAACATCAAACTTTCGACAAAAAGTCAAAATACTAAGATAGCGTAAAGAGAGACAGGAAAAGAAAGCAGGAAAGCTAAAAAAGCGTTTCAAAATAAAATTTTCTAACTCAATTTGACAAGAAACTTTACACTGTAATTGATTTATGCTAAAGAAAACCATTAAAAAATAAATAAATTAAGGATTAAAATTCAGAATTAAAACAAACAAAGATTTTGTTCACTTATCAAATAAAAAAAATACCATGCAAAAGCAATACCTGCAGAACGGAAAGCAATTGATAAGCCAATAATTCTTGTCTGAGATCATCACCAGTTTTCACGATTACTGGTAACAAACGCCAAAGAGGATGACGTCCATATGGTGAAGAATGCCTTATTCGTGCTACTTTGTCCTCCCAGGGTTCACTCATTGCTGAAGCTGATGGATCATCAGGTGTATCGCGTAGCTATAACTTCAAATATCAGTCAATTCTTTATTTGTTTTTTAAAATATCACGTAAAGCTCACATACTTGAACATCTATTAAAATAAAAGATGAAACGAAATGAATATAACTCAACAAAGATCACCGCCTCATCTTATTCTCTGTAGAAATGATTCCGAATTTTTAAGTAATGAGAAATGTTTATTTTTATCCGAAAATTTTAAAATGTAATTTTTTTAAAATTTTAGTGTATTGGAATTTTTTCGTTCGACTCTTTCAATATCAGTTGTTAAAAAGGAAAAAGTGAAAAAACAATCTTTACTACACAAATTGACAAGTTTCTTTTAATTATGCGTCCAAATTTATAAAAATAAAATTAAAATAATTTCAATATTTCACCATAAAATTTACTTGACGTTTTGGACCTTTAACCCAAAGCGAAAATCGTTTTCGAATTTCAGCGGTATTTCCTCTTTCTTTGGATTCTGGTGAGGCATCTATCTCAGGTTTCAAGAACATATCAGAAAATATTGGATCATTGGATTTAGTTCGAATCTACAATAATCTCAATAATGACACTTCATCGCAGTTGAAAATTGGGTAATGATTACTGATTACTGATAAATTCCATAAAATAGAACGTAAGAAGAATGAGAATTTTATGTTGAATTTCTTGCATCATAAAGATCCTGAATCACAAAATAAAATCGTTTTCGAATTTTTTTAAGATTGGCAAATTTTTTTTTAGGGTTAACAAGTTTTTTTAAATGATAAGAACGTGACTCTTAAATTTACGGGATCATTTCTTCATCCGGAAAATGACCAGATTTTTTAAAAGATATTTTAAGCCATCACATATTGTGCATATTTAGAAGTGCGATATTATGTTAATCAAGAGAAATCACCATAAATAACTGATTTAAGATGCAATACACATAATAACACTAACTCTTTACATTCTAGAAGCCTAACTTCCGACCAAACAATCACTGCTTCTGTAAAAGATGCGCTACGTTCAGGTTGCACAACTGTTGGACACACTATATATTCTGGTTTTGCTAAGTGCTTTGATATGACAGACAAGGCTTGTGAAATCAGAGCTGAGGCTAAATCTTATGGGCTCGTAGTAGTACTATGGTTCTATCCATGCGCTGAAAGAAATGCATGCACACATTCTTCTACTAATCGACATTCATAATTTATTCGCTATAATAGAATTATTAAAACTAACTTTATTGTTTTTTTTAAACTCAGTCACTGTATTTTTCATCACTGAAGCAAAGATATCGCAACCTTTGCGATGATATTCTGCTGCTTCAATATCACTGATATGTTTAGGTACCTTAATTTGTCGTATATCTGACACTTCAAGTACTTCCACGAATAAGCAATATGGAGCCTAAATATTCAAATTATTAAAAAACACCAATAAGATTATTAGCAATGAATGATTTTTTATAAACAAATCAAAATTAGGACTGTAAAAGCAGGTATTAAAAAAATCAATCAAAAAATCATTTCCCTGTATCCTTATAAACCATATCTGTAATTTACCAAAAGAAAAAATTAACACAAATATCTTCCCGAGTTACCTTATCTTTACTATTTAGTATACATCCAGCAAGTGGTGGTATTCGAAGAATAATATGTTTTAGTGAATGCGCATAAAGTGGCAACCATACTCGTGCAGGAAGATTGACATTAATTTTACAAAGTTCATCAACCAAACAATGGGTTCGTTCATCTTTGCTTGAAAAGACTTTTAGTTTATTACCAATATTCATCAAAGCTTTCACAAATTCCTGTTCCGGCTGGATCTTGAGTGCCTGTAAAAAGAAACTATATTTTTTTTATTGCAAGATGACGTTCTAATTTTATTAATTAATGTTCATGTCAACACAAAGATTTTTTAAAAACTTGCCCCACATTTACACTCCGTTTTTATTATATTCTCCTTATCACATATATATCGTTCATCATCAAAACAAGAACAACCATTGTCAAAAGCACCACCTACAAAATTCAATGCTTTCCAATCAATTTATTTTAATATTTTATTCAGTTATAAGAAATTTCGAAAAAAAATTTGAAAAAGTAGCTAAATAAATCATTCAGTAATTAATTTGAAGTCGAATAAATCTGAATATTAAGATTAGAGCTTGGAAGTAACTCTTAATATTAATCTTATTTCTAAGTGTTATATATTTTAACTATGATATTTTTTATATTTCGAATGTTAAAATTAACATTTTTTCATACTACTTCATCCTCTTTCGCGTGAAAAGCTAAGTAACTGCTTGAAAAAGTAAAACTTAAAGAGTGACCCATCATTAACGAAATGATATTTCTCACGCAGCTTTATATTAGAATAAGATATTTGAGTGCAGATACATTTTCATTAAAAACTTCGTATGAAAAACAACCCACCACTAGTTAAATCTCCGAAAATTTCTCTACTATCAATACTTTTACTACTGAGAAATTCAGCGTTATTCCGCATTTTTGGGATTATCTGTTCTGTTTTATCAGCAGTTCTGTAGAGGACTGAAATTATTTTCATGAATTCAGAAAATCTGTTCGTAAATGACATTTTTTTTAATAAACACCAGACATCTACTCCAATATATAATATATTGGTTTGATATGAAGTAATTTATGACTATCTTACAATTTACGTTTCACTAGTCTCTCTGATATGAGTTTAAGCAAATGATGCCTAAAAAATTATGAAAAATCTTCGAATTAATAAAATTTCGTCATCCTAATAAAATCAGAAGTTAGATGTATAGTTTAAATAAGAGTAGAAATATCATCTTAATAATGAACTGTGCAGATTTTGTAAAATATGATGTCACTGTAATCCGCCAAAAATCCTACTGGTTCCTGAAACAGCCTGAAAATATTGTTGTGCAGGCGATGACAACATCACTGCAGATGCCTTAAGATCATATTTTTTATCGCGAAATTCATTTAAAATTGATTGCCGTAAACCATATCCATGGGAGAATTTTCGAAATGCACTGATTCCATAGGCATCCAGTAACCAGCAACATTCCAAAGAAAATTCGACACTATCTTTACATCTAAAAAATTTTTTTTATTTTGTTAAAGGTAACATAAAATATAAGCAATAAAAAAAAGTTTGGAAAAATCATCCTCAAAAGTATTTTAGAATTAACAATAGTTTTTCATCCAAAAAATCATCTGAAGTATAAATGAACTATTAATATCTTTTTCTTTCACCGTCTTATAGTTCAATATTTCAAACACTTCTTTTTTTATTATAAATCATGACAAAACATCACTGGAATAAAATATTCTCAACGATTTATAGGTTCTTTTCAATGATTACAGGTAACAAATAAATTTCAAGAACAACCTTTTGACCATATAAGGATGAATGACTTCTGCAACTTCTGGTATATTCATATATAATACTATAAGTTGTGGTATATAAAAATCTACCATTTCAGTTGGCAGATCGAATAACCGATTACCTAAAAAAATAGCTGAAATTTCCTTTTTAAATTTTAATATCAGAAGAAAAACAAAAGAATAATCGCTTCAGAAAGAGAAGAGGTACTTCAGAAAGGAAAGGGGTAAGTTAAAATTTATTCATCTAAATATTTAATGACTGCACCTAAATAATTCAAAACACCGGCTTCTTTATAACTGGCTAGATATCGTATAGCTATCCGAATATCGAATAAATCCGACTCAAATAACCTCAGCAACCAACTTCGATTAGTTACAGTAAAATAAGAAAAATTCTGAAAAGCATTTTTTTAATGAAGAAAAATTAATAACAATTATGACTGCACGTCTACACTAGTAACAGGGAAATTAATGCCCCATTATTTTCAACAAAGACTTTGAAATCTCTTTAACTCCACGAAAAGCATAACCTCTTTATTCTTCAATAATTTCAATCTTTTTTGCCACCATCTATGTGGATAATTTGAAGAAGACATATTTTATTAAAAATGTTGATTCTTTGTTGCGTTTTTCTTGTATCTCAATGAAAGTAAAAACACTAAATAAGCAAATATCCATATAGTTCAGCTCTTCAAATCAGGGATTTTGATAAGATTTAATTAACGCATTTCAACAATCCACTACTGTAAGCTAGAATCTCTTCGAATATTCAAATCGTTTAAAATAAATACTCTTAGATGGATTAGATAGACTTTCGATTTATCAAAATTATAAATAAATTTCAGGATTAAAGTCTTAATCATATTTTAATTATTGAGTTCGCGATATGTACTTACCGATTCTGACCTTCAAGAACAGTTATCATTTGCTAAGTTTAACAAATAATATTAAATTTAAAAAAAATTACCTTATTTTTCTTTTCTGGTTCAGCATGTGCTTCAACGAGGTTTTCTTGCTTTTCTAAGACATATTTATCAGACACAGTAAGTTTGGATATATGTCCATTATCCTCATAATTTTCCTGCCATATGCAATCACTAGAGGTGATAGTACTAGTTAGACTTTCTTCGTCATCTGCACCATCACCAGCAGTACGCGGTCCCAGGTTCAGACTTTCCAAAGAGACATCTTTCTTGAATATGGTGGTTGCTTCGTCATCAATAGAGAATGATGCGGTATTGCTGTTCTGCATAAATTAAAACAATTCCTATTTTAGAAATAACTGTTTAGCTTTTTCGAAATAATTCCAGTATTTTATATTACTGATAACGATGAAATCAGACAATTATCACAAAAATTTATATGGTTGCATATAAGTAATATTGCAAAATTGTAAGGTGCAAAGAAACGAATTGTGCAGTAACTGTGAAATGAAAATCTGTTAAAGTAGTCAATAAAATTCTTTTAAATATTCATAACTTATTTCTGAATCTACCAAATGTCATTTGTAATTTTTTCTTTCTTGATTTTCGATATCAAAAATATAAAAGATCATCAAAATAATATAACGGATTTACACTTTAGTCAAGACCTTCCTGAAACTGAAATAAAAACTCCACATCCTAGCAAAAATGGCAACATACTTTGTTAGTAACTAGCATTTCGACACCATCTTCAGAATCTATGCTTTTTTGGAATGAATCAATGGAATATACAGCAGCCAGAGGAGATCTTGCCACATCATTTGCGCATAATGAATATAAATTATTGCATGAAAGGCGTTGCGGTTGCGTCACACAGGTATTTTCATTACTTGACAAATTGAAAGTTTTTTGAAGCACACATCTAAAAATGATTTAAGAAATATTAGTAAAAAAATAAAGTCAAAAGTAGAAAACATGAAAACAACATTTTTAAAATATTTACATTGAATCATTCAAATGTGGCCAAATTTAAATTAGTATTCTTCCACTAAAATTTATTCATGACCTCAACGTGTTTTTTAGTTTTTAAAAAAAATTTAAATTATTTTTTAAATTATCAGATTACTACAAATTAGAAAATTTTGCAGAATGCATCATTCACTATGTTAAAATCTAAATTTTACGCAAATATGAAAACTGAAAGTGAGTCGAATAATAAGAAGTTTATTTTTTCGACATTAACCAATCTTCGAAAAAGCTTTGATCATTTGCTATTCTAAAGGCTTGCTTATTATTACATCTAAAAATCCATCATAATTAACAAATCACATGATAATAACAGTATTTCATTTCTGAAATTAATACCGACGTTAGCAAAATCGAGGCAACTTCCATGAAAAAAAATTATAAGAATGCATCCACATACAGCATCAAACTCTGACAGAAAAGAAAGGAAGGCAACTAACCTATCCATGCACTGCATGAAATTATCTTAAATTAAATCGTTTGTGGAGGCATAAGGTATGAACGAAAAGATAATAAAGAAGTAATGTATATACTGTTTCGTTTTTTTTTTCTTTTTTTTTTTACTTATAATAACCAGCATCAGAATGAAATTATTTGCTTCTGATTAATAATAAATTACATATCTAATAATAAACAGCATATAATTCAACAAATTAATGAACGAATAAATAGTTCGTTAAAAAATTATATCATTAATTCGATATATAAGTAAACTAGTAACGTATTCAACTGCATTTATAAATAATTATTCATATATTAATAATACTCTTCTTTTGATCTTATAGATATAAACTATTATATCAAATACTCCATATCACCGAACTTCAAGTGATATCAACAGTCAGTACCGTATTTTCCTTAAGACATTCATTATTTCATACTCTTGCATCAATTTCATTCGATATTTTCTTTTCAATTCAATAAAACTATATGCACTATTTAATTATTTCGTGCAGTTTAAAATAAACATTGTCTACTTACTAACCGTGCACAAATCCCAGTTTTTGAATGATCACAATCTGATAGTTTTCGAACATTCATCAGTGAAATGCTGTTTCCATGCATCGATAATAATAGTAATAGTGACGATGAATGACAATAGCGTCAATATGAATGACTTAACCAAATTTATATCTTAGCTACTACGATGTATCTCGGCGCGTCCATATAAACTTAAGTTCCACCATTTTTTTATCACATTCATCGCTATATCTACAAAAAAAATGTATATAACACTATTTTTGAAATTAGTGTCAATCAATTCGATGCATACGATTAATCACCGGTAAAGATCTTGATATGCGCTCAAAAATTTTCCATTAATTTCAAGATTTAATTACTGTGATTTCTCAATTTTGGCAAAACAAAACATCTACATTTATTGCAATCTAGTACGCGAATGAATTTCAAGATACTACTGAATCTAGCAAGATATAAATATAAAACATAACTATCAGTAAATCTCTCACTTTCCCTGAACTCAAATCCAATTCAATTTTAAAAATTTAAAATTTTTCATTAGCACTTTCAATATTTACATTTTTTTCCCAATGTGAGTGAGTGCATCAGTGCGTTTAACTACATTTCCTATCGAGATATACACGTAACGATACACGTTAATTTAAATGTTATCTGTGAGAAGCAACACCACCGTTAGAGTAAAAACTAATTTAGTCAAAATAAGTTATCTGATACAATTTCTCAGGTAAAATCCAATACCTTACATAATTCTGGCGAAATTCACATTCACATTCATGAGTGCAAAAATTTCACAGTTCAACTTCATAGCAGTCCGCGAAAGGCTTGTATATTTATGAAACGTTGTGTCTAGGCCATGAAATGAATGTATCGTTCAAGCCATCTATCTTGGTTCATCTCTTTAGAATAGTTTTTGACCGATTTCTCTCCTTGACGAGAAATCAGCCGAGGCGCATTATCTGATACTGTTTTTCATTATTGATTGCTCGGATGGATGATGTGATAAAGAAATGAATGCACATCCTTGATATTGGTAATAAATCTGTAGATGCAATGCCGGTATGTTGATGCTGAGTACGATAATACTCAGTGATTAAAATATCTTGGCAGAGCAGGTAGTTTTAAACGAAAGCGTAACTTCTTTGTCAAGATATTTTAATTTTAAGCAGATTAGAAATATCTTACAATGGTTTATCTTCATTAGCTAAATAAGAGCATTGAGAGCGCGCTCATTGTAACAGTTCTAAAACATATGCAGGTGACAGTTGCACGCAAATAGTTTTGAAGAAACCGTGAACTTTTGGATCTTTACTTTTTCAAGTTCAAATATTAAAAATTTTTCAATGCAATTTTTCCATGTTAAACGATTTAAAATATTATATCCCACGAGGAAATAAGCTGAAAGAATTCGAAAATAGTATTAATATTAGAATCTATATCTGCACAATTAAGAGAAACAAATAATGATACTGACTGTAATTTTATTTTGTATTTTCGAAACAAATGACTTCTTAGTTTTTTTTTTTTTAAATTTTTTTCCCGACATTTGAATAAACACATATTCCAAATAACAGTAACGAAGTAAAGCTAAAAAATTGCAGACTTTCAAAATTTGAAATACTTCAAATTTAAAACATATTACCCTTAAATAAATCTGCAATTGTAAAGATCAATACCTACAACGATGAATACAAGTTTGCTTTAGTAGCAATCACTGCCGGGCTAATGAAAAAGCTACCTAGATTAAGGTAATATTCTTCATTGTTACTTTATATCAGCAGCAGAATCGATGCATATAGTCAATAATTTCAAGCATAAAATATTATTATGTAAGTTGAACTTTGATATATATATATATAATAATATGACGAATCTAAAATTTTAGTATGTATGAGATTCCAATACTTTGAAGATGGTCACAAAATCGAATAATGAAATTATGCTTTTGCCCAAACAAGTTTCAGATTTATCAAATAGTTCATTCTTTTCTCAAATTAAAAGCATATTTTCATTTTTCTGATATTATCCCACGGATTCATAATCCACAACGCAGTTCCGTCCTTATATTTCACTGGTTAATAATTCGTTATAACCCGTATGAAATTCATGAATGGATTATAGATTATAGATTTATAATTTTCAGAATATGTTAATTTACCGTATGACAAAACATAGCTAAAAAGGATAAATATTTCTTAGCCACAAAAATTTCCGAGATTTTTTGCACTGCACACTACTATCATCAAAGACAAAATTGCAAAAGATGCTAAACAGTTGAATTTTAAAAGTATCATAAAAATTATGAATAACCTTAGAATAGACTGTTTTCTGTATATGGTACAAATTTTACTACAGATACATAATTATTGGCGAATAAATGTATCCCAACAATTGTCATTGATTTATAGCTTCTTTCACTGCCGATAGAAATACATCTCATAAAATAGCTAGTGTTTTTTAATTAAATACTTGAATTTAAAGTGATAAAAATGCACCTATTTTCAGAACGTATAATCTTAAAATTAACTCTTCCTTATTCATTAAAAATTATCAGTTAGTGTGATTGCTTCCAATAAATTATGGGATGTCAAAAATTCAGTGTGAAACAGAAAGAAATTTACTTCTCATACTGAGCGGGAGGCTGATTAAAGATTTAGAACTGTTTCCAAATATTGGAATTAACGAGGATTAATGCTGACAATAAGATGCGAGAAGAGCGTGGTACAAGGATAAAAATGATTCCTAGCGAAAGTGTCCGAGAACAATGAAACTTCACCAAATTTCAAAGAAAATCTAACCAATAAGTGAAGTACAATATTTATTTTCCTTTTCAAACAGTTATCAAAAACTAGAATAAAATCAAAAAGCAGCTTTCATACCTCGGTAGAAAAGATATACGAAACCACATATAGCTAAAGGAATCAAAAAATTACTCCATGTTGGGCTGAATACGATATCTGACCATGACACATCATTTTTTGAGATGACCGGTATGGTAGATGATTTTTTCTTGTCTCCCGCAGCTTCTGTTACACCCGCATCGCACAAATAACCAATCAGATATTCTTTAGTCATTTCCACGGCATCCCTTGAATGACCAACATCTTTGAAACTTTCCGTTGCATTCCGTCCAGCTTGCTCCAACAATACTTCGTCACCACCTGGATGTTCTTCCAGGAATTTTGTTACATCGTAAACCTGTAAAAGTGTGTGCACCAAATAATAGCAGCTTTCAGTTTAAGTAGCGAGTTTTTATAAATGTTATGTTCTAAAGGAATTTCACTACCAATAGATGGAAAGTATTAGAGATTACTGTAACGGATCGTTTTCAAAAACAGCCGAAAAGTTTAACATAAAAAGTCAATTTAATTACAAAATGAAACTGATAATCTGTTAAATTCAATGGCTTAAAATCAATCCAAATATGATTAATCATCTGACAAACTAACGTTATTATCGATGATAAGCCATGTGGATGATACATTATTATGTGCAGCAACTTCTGCAATCGTATATTTCTTCAAGTTTTTCTCATCAGCCATCATTAATACTGATGTTGTTACTCAAGCTTTAGAAGACACACCCGAACTAAGCCGTTTTTATATCAAAACTGAAAAATCGCACAGAATTAAAAGATGATGAAACTGGTTGTTTTATGTGAAATTCATCTGGCCCTTTACACAATTCGTCGAAAATTATAGCTTAATACACAAATGCATAAGAATAAAATGCATGGGAAATAAAGTCCCAAATAAATGGCCATTATGAATTGGAAATACGATATAATCATTGAATTTCTAGCATTGCTTGTCCATCAAAACATTTTTATTCCAAAATTCTATCCTTTTATCAGAGACTTTTTGCATATCGTATTATAGCATGATATCGAACATCGAAAAACAATGTAATACATACGAACATAAAATGATTCCAACACATCATGCAACACGCATTTTCCCATATAAGTCAATCAAATCATCACAAGGAAGAACTTCTGAAAAAATTCGAAACATCAGCTGTTAAACTTTGTTTGTTTACAAATTTTAGGAACAGAATTTCCCTCTTTTTTAATAATAAGCAGACGCCGAAATATACTAACTGTTCTTTATTTTAAAAAAGGCCAAATCGTATTTAAAGATCAAACAATGAACAAATCATAAAAATATATTTTATATTTGATATTATGAGAGTAAGTGGAAATGATTTTAATTCAGCCTTCATAATCAATAAGAATTGAATTAATATATTTTAATCTCGAAAGAACTTTAATCAATTGATAAATTTCTTAATGGAAATGAGGATGTACTGTTAATATTATTGACTGCCAAACTGATATTTAGAAATGCCTCAGAAGCATAAGTCAATTCTTCTTAATCATCTTTATCATCAAGGAAGCAGCATCATCTTGATTAATAAATGAACTTATTGACATGGCAATATTATATATCGTAGAATGATAACATCGCAATAATTTCCAGATAATTTTTGAATATCTCATCTGAATAATTTTCTCTACAATAACAAGGTCATCTGAAAATTAGAAGCGAACTTGATCTTTGCTCTAAGCTTTTTTTTGGATTTTTCAAAACTAAAAGTAGTGCAGTTCTTGAAGAATCATTTTTAAAGGATTTTCGAACTATGGGCACTGATTGTATCAGATATTTTGGAACTTAATCAATTGAAAAATTTAGTCTCACTTAACTTCACTATGCATTTTTAGATGGTATAAGACAGAAAACTTAAGAAAGTAACTACTCTGTAAAATAAGAGCGCTTTATATTTTAGCTATAAACAATCTCAGTAAAAATCATTTTCTAATGATACAAATCCATATAGTGACGTCAGGATTAATTATATGGTCACAAAAAAATGTTGATGTGAACTCATTTTGCACTGAAATAATTTATATTTAAACCAAAAAAGGTACGTTAAATGTGCTAATTTACACAGATATTTTAGTTATAGATGCTTAAAATTGAGAAATGTATACAACTAGCTGACAGCATAATAAAAAAACATCTACAACCATGAAATATGGAGTAATTCTAATTCTTTAAAATGTTCGAAAAATACAAAACAAATTATAAATTAATTTTGTTTAAAAATATCACATCATTTTATTTTTTTTACAATGGAAACAAAAAATAACATTTATGAAACATTTTATTCTGAAATTTAACGAAAATATCCTAATAAGATAACTAGTACTGTTAGGGAATAAATATCAGTAATATCAATGAATGAGCTAACATCTTTAAGCAAATTTCTCATGAAAATTCGGCAGTGATAGCATACAATAAGTTGGAATGAGAAATTATCATAAATTTTTGTTATTTTCATGATAACTGACCCATTTTATGAGAATCTATTCTATGAAATATAAAAGGAGTATAAAAGGAATAAAAAATCTTCAAATTTAAATCAATCTTCCGAATTCAATTTTTTAAACTGTCAATATATAATCATGGTTTTTGTCATTAATGATAGGAGAAAAGAAAAAAATTTTAAAAAGCTGTATTTCTTTTAAACGACAAATGTGGCACTGTGATACAACTGAGTTTAGTGATGAAAATGATAAAAGAGCGGAGAATGAGTCTTTGTGACAGTAGTAATAGATAATATAGGTGCAGCAAGTTGTTGATAACGATTTGACAACAAAGTTAAGGTAAGTGTTATAGACATGCATCACAATGCTTCTACTGTTTACGACAAAATGATAAATTAGTAAGAATGATAGATGGCAAACTTCATGTATCTCATTAATTGATGGAAAACTTCATGTATCGATTCTATTCTGGAATTACTAAATGAACAATGTTATTAAAAAGTCTATATATTTAATTTCATCGATAAATCATTTAATCATAACAACTTCGATGGCAACGAAATAATTTACCGATTTACCGAAAAAATGAATAACCAACTCTATTCCGGAACTTATTTTGCTTGACACTGTGCATACCTGTAATCCAAAATCTCATAAGGAGTATTTTTAAAAAAAAAAAACTATTCATTCTGTAAAATTTTCTACCATTTGAAATTTGTCAAAATTCTGATGCCAAAGTTTAAATTAGAACGCTATAAAATCATTATAAATTTGCTCAATTTAAAAATCGATAATGTGAAATATACATTTTTTCTATTTACGGAAATAATATGACTACTACGAAAGTAAATAAAAATTCAGGCAGCTTATGTAAATTTCCATTAATGCTATAAAGAATGAATTATTTCATAAAGATGATTATCGACGACTAATAATCGACATGATGGACTTTGAATTTGTAGTAAATAAAGCTTAAATTGTATAAAAACTGGACGCGTAAATATGTTTTACTTAACAAAATAAAAAATAAAATATTAGAGAGAAATATTCGAACTATTCAATTCACATTTTTTTCCTTAATAATTAGTGCTGAAATGTTTTTAAGCAAGGCAATAATAAACAAAGAATTATTTCAATATCTGTGTCAAATACAACAATTTAACACTTGAATAAATCAGTCATAATAATATAACCCGACGACAAACTACGAACGAAATGATATCCACTGTACATAGAAATATAAGATAGCGATATTGCGGTAAGCCAAGATGTCCCAGCGATATATAGAGGAATATGCCATGAATAAACAGAAATATAGCAACTGATCTATAAAAATTCATTACTTTCCTTATTTCAAATCTCTCTGACCTTAGCTTCCCTTTACCTTATATTTTTTAGCTCATTTTTATTCATATTACTGCGAAGACAATTTAATATGGGATAAGTGGAAAAATATGTAATATTTTTATTAAGTTGAAAACCACAATAAATGCCTTTCAATTATATTAAGGAATGTGTAGTTGACAATTGTAAATTTAAAACCGATTTCAAAGAAATTTAGACGCTGAAACTGTTACACATTAAGCTGTAGTTTTCAAGTAAAAATAACATATAAATACAAATTTTTGAAGCTTTTAAAATAAAATATTTTCATAAAAATATTATCATTATTAACACTAACATGTTTAACCTAATACTAAAAAATGATTAACTATCGCTGATGTCGGAGAGCAGTGCTACGGAATTGAATTATGAATATCATGACAAAATTACTTCAGCTGAAAGTTCTATTAAGAAAAATAATGGAAAATTTAGAAAGGCAGAAAACAACTGGGAAAAGTGATTTCCAACCACTTTCAAAAAAACCATTAATACTTTTGCCATTTTAATGATTCGAATCATTTTTTATTATAAAATTAAGGTACAAGGCTATGAAAAACAATATCTTAAAAATGTATCTCTTGATATCTAGTCTGGTAAAGTTCTTATCTGATAATCCTAATATGCAGTTGGCGATAATCTAATATTATCACATGCAAGCATAAATTTTAAGGTATTTTCATAAACATAAGATATGCATCTTTTCAAAGAAGAAATTAATAAAATTAATCTTAAAGTTGTCTTTACATTACTGCCTCTGCTATATGGTTCATAAAGGATACAAAAAAAATTATTTAAAAGGAATGAAATATACAAAATCTAGGCAACAATCGAAACAAGCATCATGACAAATAATGCGGAGTTTAATATGCCATCTACATTAATCGTTCAGCTCATGCAGCAGAAAACGTTTCAGAGTTACTTTGACGTTCAAATTTCTCATAATTTTCTTTCTGCAGTAATGGAAATATTCCACTACCAAACTAAGTACTTTTATTCAAATATCCACTATTTCAACTTAGCTGTAAAAAACTGTTAAGTTAGATTTTAACTCAACCGTAAAAAACTGCTAAGCTAGATTTGCTTCGCACTTCTTATTATCGATCAGCATATACTCTCCCATTTCTTCTTACTTCCATATAATACCATATCTAATATAGAATTTGTTTTATCAAGCAATTTCTTAACTTTAGTTCATTTTGGATGTATGTGCTATAGCAAAGTAAATGAGCAATAAAAAATGAAAAATAAGTTCTAACGGATCCAGCACAAAAATTAAATCTTCGCAAAATAACGAAATCAAAAGGTTCTGCTCCGGGAGTAATTTATCTTATCGTAGAGAGTGACGATATTACAGAAATGAGAGAAAAATCATATCGACAACTACTCATATACGCAAACGTAATAGAATAAAAATATAAAACAGACTAAGTATTCCTCATTAAATTTATTTATAAAATGGAAAAACTATGGGGCTATATATCATAAATCAGTTCGCAAAAATTTTAACATTTCGCCTTCCCGATCTTTCATCCTTATAAAATCTCAGACCTCAAATTTAAGACTTGAACATACTAACATTTACTAAAAAAAGCTAATTTCCTGCCTCGTTTCGCTGTTTTGTTCGTTCTCTCCTGAATGATCATTTTGATATTTAACACTAAAATGTGTCTCGAATGTCTACTTTCACCATTTTGAGATATATTTGGTTCACTTGAACCCTTTCTTTTTATTTTACTTGATTTATTTGAAAAGTAAGAAATAGCGAAAATTTGAAAACATTTTAGTCGCGTGCGAGTTTTAATACAAATTTATTAAGAGAATATTAGAAGAAAAATTTTATTCCAATAACATACACAGAAATGCTTATTTATTATGTACAAGTAACAGTTCATTTTATCTTCTTGGCAAGTCCACATTTGTATGGCGATAACTGCTTTGGTCTCTGGAACATGTTTTAATAACTTTTTAATTCAAGAGAAAATCAAAAATTAACAAGTGAAATATGAATACTTTAAAAAATAACAAAATAAGGAATAAATTTCCTTCTATTCCCTTTCTGTTGGATTTCTCTGCATGAAATGAATAAACAAAGAAGCATTCAAAATACAATGAATTTATATAACGTAAGAATTTCATCTCAGTCATCATTAGCAATACTATTTATTATCTTTATTTGAAAAATATCCCAAAATATAATCCTTTCCCTTTAAAAAAAAATATTTAATACTTTGGCATCATTTATTTGCATACCTATTTTTAAACAATCGTTATTTCCAGTTCTATTACTTTTTTCAATATTCAGTTCTTCAGTAAGGAATCAGAAGTAAAAAACATACTTTAAACAATCGTCATGACGTTTGTACTCCAAAATAGCATTTGGAGGTAGATTTAAAACCCGTCGCAAGGTATCACGAATACGGTTTGTCGTTGCCAAATTATCTGCTGTGCGATTCCACAATGAAACAATGTCCTCCTGTAAATGTCATTATAGTTCAACAAAAATAGCTAAGGGACTAAAGATTATAAAAATGATAAATCTGAATAGCATTTATATTATTTCCGCCAAAAATTCTAATGAAAAAGTCCAAAATTGACAACAATTTATTCTAGGAAAAATTAACAATACAGAACATCATCTAACAATTATGTTGATAGCTAATAAAACAGAACATCATCAGTGTAATTGTTAGATGACTGACACAAATGATATTTAATACATTTGAAGCGAAAGAAAAACAATGCCTTGAAAAAATGGAAAAATTAAAAAATTTAATACTGCTATAAAGATATGCAGGAAAATCAATGAGGTGAGAGAATTAATAATTCATGAAATAAGCATATGCAATAAATTTTTCCTAAATTTGAAATACAAAATTAACCTGATTACGTATAGAGCAAACAGCACCACAAATTTCCTCACCAACCAAAAACTGCTCGCCAATCATTGCTAATATCAAATTTTCCCAAATTCTCGACGAAAAACCCTTTTTCAAACGTAAAATCCATTTACCACCCTAAACAAAATTTAAAACTTTCCCTATTGTGATTCAAATTATCAATAAATCGAAATTTTACGCTATAAGTTTTAGTCATTAGTAACATGAATTTTTTAATTGCCGATCTACATTAAGATGTCAAAAGATTGAAATAATACCTTTCGATTAGCATCATCTTCCCAAACAGGTTTGATGCCCTTTTTGAACATATGGAAATCTACTTTCTCAGTAATGTCTGAAATTTTTATTTACCACAGGCAAAATTTGATCAGTTGCTGCGATTTCAAAATTCATTCGCATTTCCGCGAAGGAACGAAAATTTCAATTTTAACTTTCAGGCGGCAAAACTCAAGTTCAAAGTATTGACATATCCTGGTTTAAATCCCTTCTTTAGCAGACATATTATAGAAGCTCGGATCTCGGAACAATTTAAAGATAATGCTTAAAATTTGATAAACTAGAGCAAAACTTGATTAATTTTTCAGATTTAATTGATGATAAACGTAAAAATTTGTCAAGATGAAATAACCAACCAGCAGGACGCTTTAAGAAGCAATACGTATTCCAGAACTGTTCTACGGAATTGAATGAAGCCACTGGTTGTACGTATAAAGCATAATCTTCTGGATCAAATTTTCCTTGCGGACGTACAAAATACGAAAAGACGTAGGTAAATTCTAGAGGATGGTCACTGTCATTACATGGACTCGATTTCTAGACGAAATAAAGTGAAATTTAACCGAAAATTTACATTTAGTGTTTAATTAACTACTAGCAAATGGAAATGAGAATTCGTGGTTTGATACAGAAATTACGATACAATTATAATTTATGTAAATTTAATCTTACTGCGGTTAGTAGCCAAGCAAATACAGTTATATTCTATCATCTATATTAAAATCTCCTACACTGAATAAATGAATAACTCACTTTTCAAAAATGAAACTGAGTAAAACATGCATTGAAATAGTTTAGGAAAAATATCTCAAAAATAGTCGAAGCTTACCACTAACAACACTAAATCTGATCTTGGTTGATATCGAAACTCTTTTTTCATTCCGGGTGGATTTTCATCATCAGATATTTTCGATTCCTCTTTAGCAAGTGATTCCAACATACAGCAAATTAATTTACTAATATTAACCTAAAAGTACTATGTTGAATGATACAATTCATTCGCATTAACCGAAACATCAGTTTTAACTGGAAATCAACCAATAACCTTGAATTCTTCCAAAAACAAAAAAAAATACAAATAGATATGTCAAAATCATTATTCTTTTCTTCATTTTTCTCGACATAAGATTATATCCATTTCTACTTTAGTACTTGATTAATTAAATGATCAATTAATCTGAGACGCTATTGCGAATAATAAAAATATAGTTTTATCCTTTCACCAATCGATTTTTCAAGAACATTAAATCAAGGGCTAAAAGTATAGTTGGTAGTGGACCGATATGTCATCGACCTCAGACCCTTATTTGAAACTCTCTAACTGACTCACATCAACCTCCCAAGATGCTGGAAAATAGCCTAACTGCTCAACATGTCTCTTCGTTCATCCCACAATATTTCAATGTGTCACAATTTCGTTAAACACAGTTGATACCTGATGAAAAAATTAAGATCTCAGCGGATACGAGAAGTTACGTCACGAATACAATTAAGTCCTATGTTTCTGGTTGTGCCGTATATTTGATTTAAGATCTTCTTAAATCAAAGATATACCATACCGTATCCATATTGCTTTAACATCTTGCGATCCAGGCGTACAGCATTTGTAAAGAAAATTTGTTCTTAGCAGTTTGACAAGGGGACATCTCTTATTGATAATTTCTTGAGATATTAACAAATCAAAGTTTATATAATATGCTATTATTTTTTAGTTTATATAAATCAGAAACCATTTCAGAAAAATTATGTCAATATATGTTTAGATTTGGTTTTCTCCATGAAATAATGATTTAAAATTTTTGACTGCGTAGATATTACTGAATGTTCAATGCAACTTCAGAAGTACTGCTGTTATGGTTTATTTGATGTTATTTAGTCATATTTCGCAAAGTATAACGAAAAAAACACAGTTTCAAATACACCAGATTTCAGAACACCAATAATGGGAGATCAGGTAAGCGAAAATCATAGCATAATATTTTTAACTAACTCTTTTTAACTAACTCAATTAACTCAATAACCCGAAAAAGTTAAGCTCTACATACTTGTATCCTGAAACAACCTCACTTGGTAAATTATTTTAAGCACATAAACTTCTGAATCTAAGTAGAACATTGATGATTTTTTCGATTACAATACAACGGCACAACATCTCTGAATTTATAACAATCCTTTTTAAAACTTCGAATGGAATGTATATATGGCACAAAACTGACAATGGTATGAAAAAAAAAGTACTGTAAAAATATATAGCACTATCAATTATTTTCTAGAAATGACCATAACCAATAACTCTATCTTCTAAATATTTTTCGCCAGCATAATACCGAGAAAACTGTAAATTTTAATAAAGCAAAAGTGCTCCCAGCACAAAACTATAAATGTTGCAGATTTAATCTCAGCACATTTGTCTTACTGATTATATCTTAGTTCAAATTAAATTTGCTAAAGAGTTAATTTGTTGTAATTTGAAAATAATAGACAATTATGGAGATGAAAAAGTGAATTTCGATGAGGAAGAAAACAATCAATGAAATTAATTTATATTAATTAGGAAATAAACAGGTGAACACTATGTGTAAGCATTCATCCAGCCGGAAGTGCACCCATATTAGCATTTAAACTGGATTAGATCATTGAAATTTTCCGAGGTATTATGGCAATCCACTGTTCAAACTTTTTACTTTATATGACGTAAAATAACTATGTCGTAAATCATTAGCGGCTAGCACATATCGTGAAAATATACACTTCACGATATGTAATATTCGCTACATATGATATACCAAAAGATCGTGATGTAAGATCCAACATACTAAGGAACTTCTTTTAACAATACAAACGTAAGACATAGTATTAGAAAAGTAAACTTAAACCTTAGATCTAGGCAGCATTCTTTTCACAATAATAAATGAAGAAAGTGATTAATATATTTTAATAAATTACCATGCACATAAATGAGCAAATCGTCTAATTCTCAAATGACTAATTTTGAACTGTAGTAACTATTTGTAACAATTCAAGTATAAGTAATGAAGAAAATTATTAAATGAAGAAAATTATAATTAACAAAAACTCATAATCTTCCAAAAGAAAACTGTTTCTAGACACGAGAGTAAAATCTTCCACCAGATATTAGCAGTATGGCATTTGAAACTGAAACTTTCCTTCCAGCCAAGAAAGCTGAAGAAAGTTTTATCTATCAGTACGAAAAACATTGCATTCTATCTTATTTTTAATCTTAATAATATGGAAGAAGTTAAAATTTGAGATCAATTAGAATGAAATGGAAAAACAGAAACTTTTGAGAGTAATAATAAAATGTTAGAGTATAATATAAAACGAAATGCCAGAACAATCCAAGCCTACTCTCCGAATATACTTTTTCTTTATGGTTTGCAGAAATCAGCAACGACATAATAATACCTCTAATCACATACTAATCAATTGACTGTGATAAAATATTGGAGGAAGAAGAAGATAGAAAAGTTAAACGTTTGTCATAAATAATAATATAATTCATACAAACTTTAAAATTTGCAAGATTTCTGAATTAATTTCATGAAACATATATCTTATAAAATGTTAGTTAGAGTAGCCTAGTCGGTCAGGAAGACTCTTGTATTCCAATCGGCGTCTTTGATGGGCATCAGACGATGCTAAGCAGCAACACGGACAGAGAGCAAAAATATATTGACCAAGTGCAGTACGAAATTCCTGATTTATGAACAATGAAATGAGCAATTTTGAAGAGGGTCCGCCGATTGCAAGCCATACAAAAACGAAATCCACCGTTGAGAAATCTGCTGGACTAAGCATCGATTGCGGGACAAAAGGACCGCGATAACGGGCAGCCAAGAAAGAATGAAAGCAATGAGGACAAAAAAAAAAGAGCGAAATTGTGATCTGTTTCCAGTAACAAACGTTGATTGTCTTCAAGCTGCAATTATATTTTCAGATTAATTCACAACAACAAATATGAAGCACTAATAGCTTACAGAACTGCATTGAAAAAAATATGATGAAAAATGTGATGTATGATGTATGATATCCATATAACATTTGTACTAAAAAACAATCTTCAAAGACAATTTCAGACAGAATTTAATTTGAATATATAGTGTAATTGTGACGATAGCAGCGACTATTCAAATATTTTGTTCTCATCGCGTTTATCAAATGCTGGGTAAAATCTCAACGCATTTTTCAGTAGGATGGATCAATTCTGAATAACAGAGCATCTCTAAATATTTCTCGAATCATTTGTAGAATTTCTACCTAAATACGCGAAAAAAAAATTATGGAACTTTCCAGCCTATGCCAAAATCAGAAACAGATCGTAGCACTGAAATTTTTTCAAAATCACTACTACTCTTTATCAATAAGACATTGATGCGCATATGGCATCAATGAGTCCGAAGAATTTTTTCCGGAATTTGTAATTTTTTTCCTTATATGTGATTTTCACTTTTGCAAAAAAAAAAAAACTTTGATGCAGACGCCCTTTGGTAATGCAAGATTTATTTCATTTTATATAACTAAATATACTAGTGATAAATAGTTTTATATAACTAATATATTAGTCATTTTATATAACTAATATACTAGTAATAGTGATAAAGCGTAAAAACGATATGAATTTTAACTCCAGAATATTAAATATGTTTTAAATAGTAGAATATTTACGCATTAGGACCGAAGAGAGAAATGAATTTCATATTTTTGAATGCCATTTTTAGAAATATTTATCCGGCTTTTTTACATTACAACTACAGCGATTTTTTTTTTCCTGGAATCTTCAGAAGAAACAAAAGAAAACTGGAGCAGATATCACGTACAGATGATTACATTTCATTACTTTCAAATACTCTCATTAATAACGATAAAATTATCTTCCATGTTTCAGACAAACGATAATTATATAGTTCAACAAGAACATGTCATTCATAAAGAATGTGAGAAATGTTAAACCAAGAAAAAACTGACCGCATGTGAATTTCGCATAGCCCAGAAAACTGAGCAATAAGTGGAATAATATGCTGCATGTAGAAGGTACTAAAATAAGCGAGGCTAATGTTACATTATAAGCCGTCGTTGCTGACCAGTCCAGCAGGCACAATTCGGCGGCATGGTAATAGGAGACCTGGCAAGCAATAAATGTAAGATTTCAGTGCACGAAGCATACCGATAGGAACATGTTTTCGATCTCTAACTTTATGTTTTGTTCAATTACCATATTCATCAAAAATCGCATTCATTTATTTTTATATCTTACCAATAGTATTTCATATAGTCTTGGAATAGTATGTTAAAAATGTGGTGTTAAATATGTGCTTCGTTATCAAAGAGTGATACCAGTTATAGAGTTTATTTTTATTTAATTATATGTAGCTCAATTATAACTTACAAAACAGGAAGGTATATAAAAATATAAAATGATCAATGATATCAGAAAAGATAAGAATGAAACCATACCTTCATGCGAGCAACAATAATAGGCAATGAAAAGAGCACAGTGCTACTCCATGTGAATGCAATCCAACATTTACATCTCGTTACGGTCTGTTCCGCCTCATACCTGAATAGGATGAAAGGCTAGACAATAAACTTAGTGATAAGGATAGTCCAAATGTAGGTACACAATTCATTCAAACTTCTTGATTCTTTCAATAACCTTAAATTCAACTAAATGCAAATCTAAATCAATAAGCGGTTCTGATTCGGTTGCAAAAAATCAATGCGTTCTTTTCTAAGTATCAAGTAACCAGTATTTGCTTACAATTATTCATTGATTCTGAGAATATAGGCAGCAAACAAATCGGTCCATCTATTTAACTTGTAAAAGAAAGTAAACAAAGTGGAAGCTTTTTAGTGACAAAGACATTAAAATTCCTTATTCTGTAAAATTTATTTCTTTCTTTCTTTTTCTCTCTCTCTCAAAAAAAAAAAAAAAATGTGTTTGAGCGCTATTTTCAAATAGATACTAAACTGGATGATATTACTGGTAAAGCTTTGGAAGATGGACAAGCAACCTTACCTCTGAGGCTTCATTAGAGCAGCATATCGATCGATACCAATCCATGCAAGGGTATAGGCAGTATTAGCAAACAAAACTACTTCTAAATATACTGAGCACTTACAAACCAACGAATTATCACCCATAAATTGCCAATCTGGTACTAAAGCACTGTACATACTAATAGGTATTATTGCTACAGAACATAGCAAATCTGCGGCTGATAAAGAAACCTGGAAAACTAATTAAATTTCAGCATCTTACAAATTAAATTGAGTTAGCGATAAAAATGATCTCCATCTTGCGAACACCATTTGCTTCATAATCTTGATTTTATATGTCTATTTTTGGCCATTTTTGTCATTATATATATTATGGGTTTTGAAAATAAAATCAATGACAATTCAAATTTTAATTAGTGAGTGAATGTTATAAATGAAGAAAAGAAAAAGTATTGATTAGGAAATCCCATTAGCAAGATGTTCGTGAATAAGGCTTTGAAAAGGTGCACAAATATCGACTTTCAACAAGATAATTATTAATTTGACAATGAGAAATTTACTTTTTTCTTTGTCATGGGAAGAATGATCTTTGCCCATTCGAGAAACTAATAAGCCACATCCCCAAAAGCCCCAAGCAGCAGTTCGCAAAGAAAATAATAATATCAACAAACCATGTAATAACCGATAACATCACGGAGTGCATCATTGCATAGGGTTATCGTCATAGTAACAATTGCCGAGAACATTAACAAGAAACCGACGGAAAGTATCACCGCTGCTCGCGCCAATGCTTCTGTTGTTAGCGCCGACGGATCAACCGCTGCCAACATTTCACACCTTCATGCGATCATTTTTATTCAGTTGTTCTGTTTACATATAACTTATATTTAATCAGCTTAATGCCAAACGACGTGATTCAAATTTTCAGATGTGCAACTACATGGGATGATGCTATTGGAAGGACGCAACGTTAGAAAGAGGGGGAATCTAGCTAAAACAACCTGAAGACTTTGCCATATTCAAATGATGAAACAAATTTGTATTCAGAGTATGAAAACAGATGATAATGAAAGAATCTTAACACACATTAAACTTAGTGACTTAATAAAATTTCTAATCATGAATCGTATCAAAATAACGTAGATTGATTGATAGAGCATTATAAGTATTTCATTGCAGCATTATAAACTATACTGCATGTGCTTTTATGCTCTTTTAACCTATATTGCTAGGTAACTGCTACAAGCTGCATGTAAGGTGTAATCATGCACGCCTTAGTACTTTGCATTTTTTATAATCTGAGAAAGAAAAGTAAATATTAGTAAAATATATCTCGCTCACATAAAAGAGTGAAAATTAAAATCACTGTTGCGTAGTACATTGAAAAAAAAAATGTACATTGAAATAACAGACAATATCAGAATAAAAGAAATTGCACAGTACTAGAAGGATCATGATTGTGATAGCTGAAGCAGGATAAATTAAAATAGTGATATAAAGACGGTTTTCCGCACCAACATGATGCTGTCATCTTTTTCAGTCTATCATCCATTTCAGAGCAAGTAGCAAATCTTAGACATTTAGAGATATGCAGTAACACTTACTGACAACAGTTTTTTCACTGATCAGATTTGTTCAGAAAGGGAAGAATGGACATTATGGGGAATAGTGGCTTCAAAATAAATATACGTAATTGAAATTGTTAAAGCAGCATTACTATAGCGACCGAATCAACTTTTAGTCATTCTGAAATCATAAAATCATTTATAATATTCAACAGTAAGGACATGGACTACTGCAATGCACAATATCAAAATATAATCTTATTCTTTTTTTAACTGTTAATACAATTCGTTCCTTCAGTATGGTTAACACAATCGTTCAATAATTCGAAAAGGAAGCAGAAAATAACGCGTTAGAAAAATCGACCTCCCGAGATTTCATGTAATAAAATTGATGGGACTACATTACACACAAGAAAAACTGCTAGGAGTAAGAGTAAGAGGACCAATTTTTCACCAGCACAGCTTTTTCTCGCTCATGCTCATTTCATTGGGCAGTCATCATGAATGTCTGCTTGACTTAAGATTAAAATTAAAAAATTGATGAAAGTTGAGTTTTTGCCAATAGTAGTAGGAGTGCAAGTTAAGATAAGAAAATCAAGTTATCATCATTACTAGGAAGCATTACCGTAGAACTGTTGTTAGTCAGCACATTATCACATCTGCACAGATATGACGTCATGATTACTTCATTTCATTAACGTTTATTTTCATCAAGAGGTTTTTGTTGTTATTAAGATGAGAGGCTTAGTTTCGTCAAGGCAATAATAATCAGTGGCAATTGATGAAAGAAAGAGTTCAACTACTCCAATCGCTGAATACTTCAGAGGAATTACTCTGCTATATTCTTTCTTTCGATTTTACGAAACCATTACTATAACACTATTCCACGATTCATTTGCATTTCTTTCTTTCTCATCCATATACCTATTGCTGAATCTTTTGCTTTGATCATGAAAACTCTTTTGCCAAGAAGTATTTCCTATAAGAACCAATTAAAGTATTACTAGGATATTGGAAGAGGGAAGTAGTTGAATGTTCAACATATTTCTTGGAACTCTATCATTGTCCAACTTTCAAAATGACAGAAATTGAGCAATATAGAGAGATCAACAAATATGGTCGTCAAAAAAGAAAAAAAAACAGTTGCCTTCAGATACAAAAAGGATATGGTAGATATGTTGAATTAAACATTTATAAATGCTGATAAGATTTGCGCATCATACCATGCCAATTGTCATTTCTGGAATCTGTTATAATCTACTCTAACAGATTTGCTCTTTTTTTTTCTCATATCTTATATAATTCTAAAGTAACTGCCAGCTATCGGGAAGAATTGCAATAAGAAGGAAATTTTATTCGTCATATGCGCTTCAAAGCAAAGCTAAGAAGATGGATGTTCACAGAGACTAAAAAAACAAAAATAAATGTCAGAGAAATGTGCTTCTTTGCATAAATTTAAAAATTTTTCAAAGAATGGGCAATGATGGAACTCTGGTGCTAAGGTACATTATTCCAAGCTTAAGTATAGTTTTTAGAATGAAATGAGTTAGAGTTAATGGATGCGTAAGTGAATGTGAATAAGGAAAAAAGTATGAGGGAAACTGAAACATGAACGAAGATTGGAAGCAATAATTCTGCAGATCTACGCAGGAAATATTTTCCCAGTCTCGAAGTGCAAAAGCGACTAAAATCTCGGGAAGTGTGAAAAGGTAAAATATGGCTTATTATAACAACTATTATCATTAATTTATTATTTTAAATACTATCAATTATTACTATTAACCTTTTATTACAATTATTACTGGGTAAATATGCATCATACAACTCAGAATCGAAATTTCCCAACCTGAGAGCTAAAATTAAATTAGGAATCAGAGTTGTGATTTTCGAACAATTAAAAAAATCATACTAAAAAATGGTTGCCTCCTTCACAATCCATTTGAAGTTATATAACTGCAGCTTGTATCTCAAAATCCAAACTAAGACATAGAAATAAGTGAGGCATAGCATTTTGCCTACTTTCCATATCCTTTATGATTCATTAATTTCCTTATTACTTATTCCTATCTCACTTCTCTACCTCTAAAACTAAACTAATCTTTGTTGTTCTCGACACCATAAATTATGTTAACAAATAAATAAATGAGAAAATATCAAAATATGCTGATGGAACAAATGAATGAATATAGAAACTGAAACTGGAAATAAATGATATAAATAGAAATGGGTGAAGATATTGAACTAAAAGTTTCATTTATACTTACGAATAACCAAAAGCGGCAATATCATAATAGATTACTGAATGCTTTGGAGATTGCTGTTGCATGATTAAAAAGATTAAAGCTTATCAGCTTGATTTCTTTGAATTCTAAATCCTTACAACGAAATTCTCAGTTCTAATAATGAAATTCTTAACTCGCTTTGATGAATCATCAATAATTGGTCGTAAATAATTGGTTCGATGACAATATTTTGGTTATTTAATTCATCTTATTCCATAAACATGCTAGCATTAATTAATAAATTAATTTCAATTGCATTTGCAAAATTTTTTAATAACGTTTCTTCTGAATTTTCATTAACAAAACATTCTCTAATAGATGATATGAAGCCACAGATGCTTATCTCAACGAAAACGTTGTCTTTCAAATAATTTTTAAGCCAAACATACATCTTTTTTTTGATCCATAGTTGCAAACAATTTCTACTATTGTACTCCAGAGAACAGAAATTACTTATATAAAAAATCTAGCTTGCTTCATTCTTCCCCAAATAATTTAAATTCAAAATTGCGAATAAATCTTCTAGCTGTGAGATTTCTAGAAAAGCACCATTACCTAACGTTCTGACTACATTATGGCCTATTTTATAATCAGTAATCATTTTGCGTTACCCTGAAAATTCACTGCAAAAATGACAAGTGATGAGCCAAAAAAGTAATATAAAATTGCTGAAATCCCTAATGTTTCATAAGATTATTACGTTTATGAGAACTTCTAAACACTATCTATAACTGACAAATAGGTTTTGCTGACTGAAAAATAATTTAATGGAAAGATTTCAGTCTTTTTTTGCAAGTAGTAAAATAAGCATTGCAAAGAGAACAACTTAAAACAGCTAGAATGCATAAGCGATAACTCTAACTGTAATGAGACTGATAATAATAATGATGATGATAATAATAATAATAATAATAATAATAATAATTAATAATAATAATAATTAACAATAATAATAATAATAATAACAATAATAATTAATTAATAATAATAATAATGTAACTACTGTCAACGATGAAGTCGACAATAATAACAATGACTGAATGAGAGAACTTTATTTGCTGTAAGAATATTGCAACAGCGTAATATCTTTTAATTTTATGATGTACGCTTTCTAAATCGTCATCTGTTGATGTGAACGGATCAGTGAGAAAAGCTAAAATAGTGCTGTATTAATAATGATGCTGAGAGTTGCAGGAAGTAACCAGGAAGGAAAAATAAATCGGACAAGCGCTTTTGGCTACTATTCAGTGATAGCATATCGCTCCGGCTAGATACTAATGGCATCGAATTGCTGAATGAACCAAATCGCAGTATAGTGTGTGCTAAAAGCCTAATCAGTGGAAAACGACTGATAAACATTGGAGTGAGAGAAAAACCTGAAGGAAATCAGGCCAGTGAAACAGAAGGCAAAATTTTCTAAACATTTTTTCTGGACATAAGTTAGACCATTCCATTTAAGCCTAGACTCTCCTACCGTCGACTGCCATTGCTGGTGTTGTTTCTCCTCTTTGCAAATCAATAGAATAGCCTAACTCTTTCAGAGCAAGGCCTACATATAAAAAGTAGCGCTGAGAGCCAACTCTTTTCATTATTTCATCTCTACAAGTAAAATTATTGATTTGAAAAAAGGGCATGCAACTAACCAGGTAAAAGCGGATAGGTTACCATTCAGGTATACAGGAACATAGAAAATATGAATGAATGCTGCTGCTTTATACGGAAACGATAATTTTTTTTTTAAAATCAGTATTTAAAATGCGTAAACAAACTATACGTGATCTGTTCGCATCGTGATCTGGCATGACTTACAAATATGAAGAATTTATTAAACAACTGATCACAACAAGTTAACATATATATGACTGAAGAATAGATGCAAGATGAAAGATGAAGCAAAATGAGAGCTCATCGATCTTAGACAAAGTCATAACGTTTCATTCCTCTGTTATATCCTGTTTCGTTTACATTTACAAAATATCCCGATGAGGGGATGAATCGCTTCAATATATCTGTTTATTTAAATACTTCATCAGTCAAAATAACTTTCTCATGATAGATATCAAATATAGAACAAGTCCAGCAAAATATTTTCAGAAAAGACTAAACTTTTTCTAGCATTTCTGCAATCAGCTATGCATGCAGTTTCATTCAGAATGCAAGCAATTATATTTTAATATTAATGGACTCCATCGTTCCATTAAACTCAAAGTTTATTTAAATATAAGAAGCAATTAAAAGCTTTGCATTCTCAAATAAAATACGAGAGAATCTAACCAAAGTTTGTTAAATTTCTCCGAAAAGACTAACACATTGTATTCATATATAATTATGCATTGTTGAAGAGCTCATCAATTCTACCACCCCACTACATCATCGACTCGTTGAACTTGCTAATGTTTTATCGTTGCAAGAACAATACTTATTTGTATTGTTAACATTCCTTAAAATTCTCAGTGTTATATTGATAATGCACGAAATCCTCTGCATTCTGTATCATCTCCGCAAGTCACTTCATCCATTTTAAAAAATTTCTATCGAAAAATCCTGTATGAATTCTACCACTGATTTACCATACTGACCGCTATATGACTACTATTTATGATCTGAAGTTATCATTTCACTTATCCTTAGCCGCCTGCTCTCCAAATATTTGTAAATACTCATACACCATTAGCGACCTAATCAGCATTAACAATTTGATAGTATTAACCGCGCATTACTTCGACAGAGCAGTAATCAAAAACACTCAATCAAATTAAATTTCTTTCCTTTCGAATTGTTTTACTGTGGTTAAATGACTTGAAGGCCTTTAATAGCTGTAATTATGGCTGCAGTAGTAATCGTGGCACACAATTTATTTCAAATGTAAACGCTCTAATTTACAAGCAATTGATATAACTTTTTCAACTTCTTCAATTAATCTGCTTAGCATCCCATAATCCATTATGAAAATTTTTTCATCCTCCATGCAAATAGAAGTTTCAACAGCAATATCGTTTGTCCATTCACCATTGCTATCATTTCTACCAACACGAAGCCAAAATTGAAGCATTACATCTGGCGCATGTAGCAATACCATCCGACCAACCTGTACATTTTCCTACATTTCTTTTTTATATGATATAAAATCAAGCGTTAGTATTTCGAATGTTTCAATAAATTATTTTGAAAAAAGAAAAGCGGAGTAAGCTAGGAGCTTACTGTCTATTGCGGTTTTTAATATCAACCATAATGTAAACGACCAACCACAACTAAGTAAATGCGAAAATATTTCTGAACTACAAGTGCAAACATTAGATATCAATAATTTATTGATACTAATACTGGAATCTATTTTACTCTAAACTAGTAACCTGACGAAATCTAATCATCAATGTTAATTATCAATTTCTGTAAATTACAGTTTCTATGGATCATCTCTACACGATCTCTACTCTTATAATCATTCTGAATGTTTAGAAATAAATAAGATCGTAAGATGTAAATTTCAAATACGAGCATTTATTTTATAAATTAAGTAGCTAATTAGTAATGAACTTACCAAGTCGAGCAACTTCCTATCAAGTAAAAAAATTACGAATATAATCTTGTCATATTTTAGCTTTCATTTTTTGATTTTTAATTTCAATGCATCTAGCAAATTTATTGCGAAGGGAGAAAAAAAAATAATTCTGCTATCGCTTTGCAAAGTGCGTATTTTTGAACAGTTATTTATTCTCAGATATTTACCATCAAAATAATTTTTGCTTCTCAGATATTTGCCACCAAAACATTCTTAGACTTCTAAAGGTCAAGGATTAAGTTCGATAAAATCATGATATAGACACAAAAAATGGTATATCAAATTTGTTTTAAAATTTTTTTTTTTGCTTTCAATTACGATCCTGTTTGCTGAATAGTCCACAATTCAAATTTGTGGCTGTAGTGAAGGATAAAGTATAAGGAGAGATTTATGCATACCATATTTCAAAGAATTATTTAATAAATCATTTAATAGACAATAGAATTCTAAATATTTAAGAAATCAATAAGTTAATGATTAAATTTATTTCACTTAATAACAAAAAAACACCCGACGCTAAATCCTGAAATATAATAGAGAAATGGTGTCGTAGAATGAATTAAAGTTGTCGATCGTAAATGGAAGAATTCTGTAAGATCTGTCTTGAATGAATTTAGAAGCTAAAGAAAAAAAATAATGGAAAAATAAATAGTTCAAAGATAACAGATAGGAATTTGATGGCACAAGTTATGGCGAAATTCTTTCTTTCACATTTCAGTTGAGTTATCTTTAATTCAAATGTATATTTACTTGTTTTTTACTTTTTGATCGATCATATTTTCTCCATTCCTTTCTAAAATATATGTAACTAAGCAATGAAATAAATTATATTGACTTATTAAATCCTTATTCAAATTAGAAGTTTATGAAAACAACTGTGGAAAAAAAATCTATCTTTATAGGTTACGATGTTAATAAGTTATGCAAATCTGTTGAAGCTTTCAAAAAACATGGGACATTAGGAGCAAAATTTCAGACTACTTTAATATAAAAAATAAAAACAAAAAGAAAATATAATTGACTTAAATAACAGAATTATCTTTCTAAATTTCTTGATAAAACAACTTGACGCAATATAAAAAAAAGTATGACATAATTAAGGCTATATTATATTACTGTTATTCATATGCAATATTCTAAAAGACGCATAAAAATATTCCGTCCAAATGCTACATATTTCAGATTATCAACTTCCCACATGAAAAAGAAGATATTCGTGCAAGAACTGTGGTGTTAAATATGCTGCACATGCATGATTTGAATATGTGAATATGAAATCAATTATATAGAAAAGTATCATATTCCAACATATTTTAAAGGAAAGAAGACATCATTAAAAAATGGAAAATCAGAGTAAAAGCAATGCATGATTAAAGAGCATAAAAGTTAAAGGAGAGGGGAAATAAATTATTATTCTTCTGTGGCATAGAACTGCTAATCAATTCAATAAAGCTTTTTCTGTTAAAAACTGCAAAACAGCAAATTTTGTATGTTGATGTCTCGTTTTAAAAACAACACTAAATTTTAAAAATTAGTTAGTGTAGGCCTCTGAGTTATTTCACTGCTCCAGAAATATTTTCGATTATACAAGCAGTTAAAGTTCTTGATAGATATTAAAAGAAACAGTTCATTTATAGTTCAAACAATTGCATAAGACAATGGCAAGTGGGAGGAGGAGAATTTTTACTTAGAAATTACTTAAAATTCATTGTTTGTAGTCACTGCAAAATAATAATACATAGTATAATTGCTTGTTGATCTATGGTATGTTTTGTTGATGGTGATTCTTCGTCGATCAACTCTGATAAAAGTACAGAAAAACTGCTGTGCATGACAGCACAATAAAGAATGAGACTGTGCACCTAAGATGATTACTTTGTCTCTTATGCAACTCAGGTCTCACATATGAAATAGCTGATGCTTTTTTTATACAAAGAATTATTTTAAATAGCGATTTTCACCAATTCCTGGAAAAAATCACTTAAAATCTATTTAAACTATACTAAACCAACTCTAAATATTTGAACATCCTGTCCCTTTCATATTAGTTAAATTAAATAAACTTAGTAAGAGAGATAAACAATTCAGCTACAAAATGCTCCCCAATCAATATAAGTGGACTACAATCCCAAATAGCCAATTAACTTTAACAATAAACAGCAACAGTTTTTGAAATGAGCTTAATTTAAGAGTATCGATCAAAAAACAAATCAGGTAAATGTGCTTTTTTAATGAAAAAAAAAACAAAGATATTGATATTTTTACCTTTCAATAAAGGCATATTTAAATTTGGAATTTTATAATCCATCTCTTTTAGCTATTCGATTCTGACAGGAAATTTCAAAACTGCAAAAACTTTTTTTAAAAAGATTTTATAAATCTAAAAGATTTATAATGCGATTGTGATTAAAAACAATTCAATACTTTTTAAATTTGAGTCTTTATCCACTTAATTTAAAATGAGCAGTTCGAAAAATCAGAATGTGTGAAAATTAAATCCAAAATCTCACAGAAAAACTATTATGAATATATAGCATTCATGATATTAATAAAATTTCCTGCAGAAAGTACCTTTAGAATATTCGTAGGGAATGTACAGTATTTTCATATTCGAAAAATGTTTCTACTCACCGTTTTTTTTTTTTTTATTAACAGCAAATTTTAACGCTGTCCTGACAAATAAAAACTCCTTTCAATTTTGATCGAATTTTGCTATCGAAAGTAAATGAAGCTCAATATAGAAGAAAAATTTAAACTTTTCAACATATGTCACAAATGTCAAGGAAACTCCTAAAAAATTCAAGAAACTTCAACTGGACATGTTTTGGAATATTTATTTTTCCTATATCATTAAAAATAAATAAAAGTAACACATGCAAGAAAAATAACAATTGACTGTTTGAGACGTTAAACAAATACTTCTGAAATATTTCTTTTGGAGAAGTCATTCAAATGGTAAGTGATTTAACAGAAGAGAAAGTTGTTTAACAGAAAGGAAAAATCATTTAAATGGTGATAATGTTTTTTTTTTATAAAAATATTTCTACGAATAATAATACTAAAAAACTCACCGTAATTTGAAGACGACAATGAAGAGATCGAAATGAGGGAAATTTAGATACAGCATTCATTATGATGGGTTTATAAGACAATTCAATATTCACAAAGTTAATGACTGCTTTAATAAACTCGTCACTGAATGAATTCCGTGATAAAATGTCTTTGAGATTAGACGCTGCCAACTAAAGAAAAAACTTACGGTTGACTGACAAAATAATTTAACTAATATTTCCACTTATAAAAAATGAATACACTTTAATTAAAACACGACAGAACAAGCAAAGTTATATGAACTATAGCTAATTGAATTTGCGATAAAAAAGAGCCAGATCTCTAGATTTTTCTAACAAAGAAAATCTTTTAATCATTATGCTATATTTTGCAACTAAAAACGGACATTTTCGCATCAAAAACTAAGCTTTATTATATTTGAAGTAAAGATGATGCATAATGACACTAACCTCGTAATTATGCACACAATTATGCAATTGTATAAGAGAATTGAAACAACGCCAGATATCAGCTGAAGGTAAATCAACGTGAGCTGAAATTCATCATGAACATAAAAACGCAAGCAATTTTATACCAAACCTAACAGAAAAACATATTAATTTAAAATAATCTACGGCTTAGTCGTATATTTCAAAGCAAAAAGTTAGATTCACATGTTTAGTGCTTTGTATCATTCCCAATCTACAAGTACATTAAAAGGACGAATGTTTCAAAACCGATTGAAATTTCATTCTTAATTATAGCTCTGATTAAAAACTTGATATTTTAATCGATGAATTAGCGCGCACTAGACAAAAAGTTACTGCTATAACAGTTTCTTCTTGTAGCTCATATATTACTGCAGAGCAGTCCTGTCATTTTTATGATTTCTGAAAGAATTACAGCACCTGCGACAGAGTCAACATAACTGGTAAGTAGTCGTTTTCTGCTGAATGATTCAATTTCTTTGATTATAGTCTTACATACTGCAATATAATGATGTAACAAGATCATTTCCAATTTAATATATAAGAAATCGTTAAAAAATCTAAAGTATTCATACCTACTTATTCAATTCACAATATAAGCTCCTGTAGTATCTGAGCCTAGAACACAACAACCTAACATAAAAAGTGAAGGTCTTGGAAGATAGAACCTTAATTTTTGATGAACATGAAAAGCGATGAGTATCAATATAATAATCTGCTGTGACCGTTGGTTTTTGCATTACAAACAGGGATCAACCAAAGAGATCATTATTATCAAATTCAATCAATATTCCTCACGTTTTCGAGCTATGTAGAAATAAAACTTACTCCGAGGTGGCTCTCCTGTTTGGAGCAACACTCGCAATGGGGAAACCAAGCTATCCAGAAGTCCCTCAAGCTCGTTCTTCCCCGCCATCTGCCTTACGCCACAAATGTAGTAATCATCGCTATCCGGGGTACACGGTATGAAAATCATGTACTCACATGTGATTTTCTTGGAATGAAAAAAGTACTGTCCCACCCTTTTAAGTGGTTTTTTTCTTTACAGAATTAATAATTCCACTGAGAATCTTGCAGACACATCCGAACATTTTCTTTTTTTGTACATATACGAAAAAAAAGATAAAAATAAGAAGTTTATATATATATATATATATATGGAGATAATGATGAAGCCACCAATGATAATGATGGAAGTTTCAGCTCCATATTTCATTTACATGCCTATATTGATGGAAGTTTCAGCTTCATGCTCTATTCACATTTTTACTTTGAATTTATGCATTCCTTATATCGAACGAAATTTGGATTGATACCGACATAATTTATTGAACGGATGAGTGATAACGATTGTTCATTTTCCATCTCGAAAATTATAATGCTTGGAAATCATTTATAAATTTTCGTTTTCTTTATTCTACAAGTAATGTCAATAATTGAACAAAAAGCATTATCGCGGATATTAAATTCGCTTACAGAAAAATTCATTATGTCAAAGAAAATCATAATAGCAATAGGAATGCAGAGCTATAACATCTTGATAATATTAGTATTTTTTCCATAATTTATAATTCATCATGCTTAATTAATTTGTGAAGCTCGATATCGAAGTACAGGTTGGCTTTACCAGGTATTGATGGTTTTCGGCCTTCATTACCGTAACCTTAAAAAAATTTACAACTATAAAGAGAAAGTTAATGCCTCCAGAATAAATTCAGAATCTTGTTAAGATGGTGCCAACCTAATTTCCAAGGAATAACCACTTTTCGCCTCTCTCCTTCGCACATGCCACTCATTGCCCGATCCATACCTTCAATCACCTATAAGTAATTAATGATTTTTAAGCTCTTCAACAATATTTTATGATATCACAAAATTGTATGGTTTTCCTACCAAAGTATATATTTTTGAAAAGTTACCAATCTTCTGTCAACCTTAATACTTGATAAGTATATCAAAAGGTTATTAAATATAATTTTAACTAAAAAATTACACTTTTCGGAAAGCGAAATATATTGCGAAAATTTTGCAACAAAAATTACTTCGCCTTGTCCGAGTTTGAAGATAAAAGGTGTATTTCGGCTAAAGCTGGAATCGACAAATGTCCTGTCGAAATCTTCTAAGTGAAGTGTATAGTGCTGATGAATTGTGTCGCCTTTCTCGGCCTTACGACATTTGCTTTCATCAATTTTGTGAGTCACCTTTGAATAATGTTTTAATACTTCCTTGACGCAAACATTATCTTCCCTTCCGTCAATAGAGTGATTATCGCATTATAAAGATTGTGTATAGTACTAATTAGATATTTTTCTTCATATTTCAGCACGCTATAACATTCCACGAAAATGGATTTTTTTTCTAACAAAAAAATACTTCTTATAAGCTTGAAGATGACATCCAAAAAAAACTGAAGTCAGAAAATAATCTAAAAGATAAATCACTGAGTAGGGAAATTATCATGTGAAACAATGGTATCTTTTAGCGTGATGTGTGCCAATTAGCAAAACGGAAATTACTTCATATGTTTATGAAAGTAGGACACAATAGTTTAAAAGTATGTTATAAATAATTTCATACTAAAAATGTAACTATATATTGTAATTACAGTTTCTAAGTCACTTCACTATTAGAACATTTGTTCCGCAACATTTCAATTTTACTACTAATTAAACACATGCCTCAATTTCAAGCCATCTTCATCAGTCCACGAATCACCGGGAACCGGTCGAAATAGATTCACAAGTTGTACCGTATAATACAATGTTTGTCCACCTTTTATATTATCTCTGTCACGACCGTCATCACCAAAACCTAAATGTGCTGGGATGACCACTTTCCTTTTTTCACCGATGCACATACCGGTCATAGCACGGTCCATGCCGCTAATAACTTGGTTTTTTCCAAGTGTAAATATGTATCTGAAAAGTTTTGAAATCTAAACAAATTGGTGAAGTATATATATATGTATATATATTAGATACATATTCAGAAAGAAACAGTTTTTATTGTGCTTTAGTTCACCTAAGAATACTAACAAAAAAAAAAGGAAAGATTTATTCTTTCGTTATCCTGTTTCAAGTAAGTGAAGTATATGATCCATTTCTGAACCAATCTTAATTGGCTCAAAATTTTTGAATTAATCTTAATTTACTCAAACCAATAAGCTGACCAGTCATTTGTGTAGGGAAACTTTTTTTTTAATTTTCAAATGATTATGATTTTGAAATCCTAATTTCTTCATTTTTTTGGTAATAAAATTTCCTAAACAATATCTCAGTGAATTAACATTTCTTGGATGACCTTACGGTTTTTTGCCGAAATTGGATCCTATTATTTGTCCTTCTGTATCGGACAGTTTGTAGAACTGTTCAACGATGTCACCCGATTGACTTTTTATCGTACATTTTTCTGGCTTGATTGGTTTTATTATCCTAATCTAAAAACCACTGCCTTAAAATATAGATTATTTAATTAATGCAACATAGAAACGAAGAAATGCAGTATAAAAATTTTAAGGAGAAACCTCCAATCCATCATCTTCCTTCCAGTTGAGTTTCTCTTCGTTTTCACAGAATACAGAAACAAAACATATTATTGTTGCGCTCACGACGAGAACCCATTTATTGCAATACATAATTCAGAAGCAATTAAAATTGAAATTTCAGCACAATTGCGACCAAACAAAAAGCTAGACAAGATTTCCTGGAAATTTATAAAACAATGAAAAACTTCGAATTTGCTCAAATTCAATATAATAGATTAACGCGAAAAAATCATTTTGAATTTAATTTTATTGGATATGACTGGAATGCTTGAGAGTTATGATTTTAAAATAATTTGATATGGAAATGATTAAATTATAATAAAAAAGTTGCTTGGATTAATATCAATGATTCTGGTTTATTTTATTCCTATCTCTTACTGGCTTCTTCTATATTTGCTGAAAATGAAAGATTTATGTCAGGAAATGGAAAATAGTCTAAAGTCAGAGGGAAATGAACTCCAAAAGCAAGACAATCCTATGAAAGTAACGAAGGAAATAAAGAACAATAAAAGCATCATCAACATCAGCAGCAGCATCATCAGCATCAGCAGCAGCATCAGCATCAGCATCAGCAGCAGCAGCAGCATCAGTAGTAGCTCAGTATCAGTATTAAGCATCAGCATCAGCATCAGTAGCAGCAGCAGCAGCAGCAGCAGCAGCACAGCATCACTTCGATCCATCGATTTGCCATAACATTTTCTAAAACAGAAAATTGCTTCTGTTAACGATCCGAGCGGTTCTTATCAAAGCAATATAACGAACGACCATAGCGCAAAGGCAAGGAAATAGAAAGATGCGAGAAGAAAGAAAGAAAGAAGTGGCCGATATTCAAACCAGTTCCGGAATGTACGATTGACTGCAGGTTGAAAGATAGGAAAAGTAGTCGTTATTAGTTGGTTCTACCGGTAGGCCTGTCATTGACAATGGCCACCGACAATATTACGATTAATTCATTAATTCCAATCTGTCTATATCATTCATCCTGAATCAACGCCCAGTTTTGTCTTTAACAATTTAAAAACTTCTCCCCAAAAACTAATGTGTATGTCTGGATGGCAAATGGAGATAGAGAGGGAAAGAGAAAGATCGTTACGGTTTTATAAAGACAGATAGATGGAAAAGAATATTTTCACATTTTATGTGATAGGAGGGAAAAATTTGCGAAATTACTGCGAACTGGCCGCTGTCATTAGCGATGCATATGGCGTCTCTAGCAAGTATCAGTAACTAGATGCGTTGATGTAGTCAGTCTGATATTTTTGATAATAAATTTTTTGAATGATATACGGAGACTTCCATTCATTATTTGTGCTGCAGTTTTGAAAATTTTCGAAACAGAAGATAATAAGTTAATTCTAATTGATGGAATCTGCTTGATTCAGTCAGTTAATTCTTTGTTCGACTTCAAACTTCCATTGCAATGTGAAAAAATAAAGTAAATAAATATCTTCTGCTGAGTAATTATTATTTAAAAACTTTTAGATCCTCAAATTTACAGATACAACGATAAATAGTCCATGAACCTTCCAAAGTTTTTATTGTTCATTATAGCTATAAAGAATGAAGATTTTTTCTCTCAAAACGACTCAAATTGCGAAATATTTCACTTTAGTCTTTGGGATTGAAATATAAAAAAGCATAAATTCGCCGTTTGAGTTATTCCCGACTATCCATTAAACACAGAATCTTTCATTTCTCTATTAATCCTATTATTATTTTTTTTCATTGCCATCTATATTAGCAAGATAAATTATTGTTATTAAAATTTTGTCTCGTCTCAAGAGATACGCAGAGAGATTGCCTCAAGAGAAAGATTGGAAATATTTCTTGGAAAATTCAGTTCATTATTATATTGATTGAAAATCAAATAAATTCTGCTTAACGTTGGCTTTGAATTTTGTTCTCTTTAAATGATATAATGCCTTATTATAAATTTACATTATAGCTGTACAATTCCTTTTTTCTAATAAAAATGTGTTCATTTCAACGAATTTATTTTAATATTATACAAAATATCAACATATGAATGTTACACTTTATTATCATTATAATATTACTATTATCATTATTATCATTATAATATTACTATTACTATGATTGTTAGCACGATTGCATAGTCCATCAAATCAAGAGATTCAAGAAATTTCAATAAATCAATTCCTCAGTCTGTATAATGACCTCAGTCGGCTTGTCTATTATTATCACTTTGTCATTATATTATCCACCATCCCTGTTGACAAATTAGAAGTTCAATTTTATGTCTTTAAATCCATCTCTCATCATAAAAGTTATTTCGCCATCATTCCAGTCGTCTATAAGAGTGCCATCTTAAGGCACAATTATAAAACTAAATTTGTTTGTTTAGCTTTTTGACCTGCCTCATATTTACGATAATATTATTCAGCTCTTTCCCATTGTTTTGACTCAATTTGAATATTTCTCATGCATTTCGTGAAGAGATTTTTGTAGCTCACTTTGTGACATTATACGGCCGGCCTTTGACATTATATGCCCTGCTGATCATTCAGAATTATTAAAATTATTGTTGATTATTTCGAGACTCAGATGGAGTTATTCCTTCATACCTGTCTAATTCGTTACAGTAATTCATTTTATAACTCTTTTTGTCTCATTTTCAGTTCGTCTCAATAACTCTTCACCTCAATATCTTCAACTTTTGCCATGTCTTCTTTCATTGATAAGTTCACTTGCATTTCAAACTTCGATATCATTATGGAAATGCAATAAATATATCGTCAATAAGATGGAGTTTTTATCATTTGGTTACATTTGCGATATGTTCCAAATTTTTTTATGATATCATTTTTATACTTAATGATATTTCTATTATTTTTAAAGTCTGTTTGCATTGATATGAGCAATGATAGTCCTTCTGAATTATTTCCGGTCTTATTAGAATTCATGAACTACCAAATTCGCTTAGTTCAGTTTTCTCTTTGTTCTAGCAATCTTCGTTTTCATTTCCTTCTTCACATCAACTCTTCTTTTACCTCATTCTCTACTATTCATGAGTAACGATCACTGAGCGATAAGAATGTGAATTACTTTTAGGGAAGAATTTCAATTCCTCTATTTTCATTCGATTTAACATTCTTATTTAACGTCTGAGGACAAACGATTCCGATTGGAATCTTTCTCTTTGGCAAAACTTCACTGTAGTCATAACGAAGTTCTGCTCTGCCATTGATGGATTGTTATTCTTACCGTATTACTTAAAAGTAATAAAATATTTGCCCATCTGTTATTTTATAAATAGATGGAAGAATAATTCAACATGAATTAATTGATGGATCTCGTTGAAATTCACACATATTCTGATAACATTGAGAGATATCTTTTATGTCATTTATGAGCAGATTTTTTTATGATCAAGCTTTGAATTTTTCTGAAAGAACAGCTACTCGATAATATATCAAAAAACAAATTTTTCAAGAAATGATAATTAGATAACGTACGATTCATATGTTATCATACCAATCACATTTCTTTTCTCCTTTCACATCGCTTCATTGTTTTCTTGATCATTAATTTATTATAATCCATTATTTACTACTAACTTATCGCTGCTTATCAATTCAGCATCTTTTTCCTTAATCCCTACAAAAGCAAATAAGCATTAGATATGTGCATCAAAAAGATTAAGGAAGAAAATTCGTTTAGAAAATATGCTTAGAAATTGATAGTTTCGATATGGCAGTTACAACTTCATCTCATAATTAATTTCACTGTGCCGGATATGTATGTATGTGTGTGTGTGTGTGTGTGTGTATGTGTGTGTGTGTGTGTGTATGTGTGTGTGTGTGTGTGTGTGTGTGTGTGTGTGTGAGTTTGGTTGTTTGTTTATGTATGAGAATGCTGATGGGGGGATTCATTCCATATAAACCAGTATTTGTTGAATCAGTGGGATGTGTGGAGGATGCCAAAATGTGACACTACAAATGATGACTGTAGTAACTGCTGTTTTTTTTCAAACGATATCATGTAATGTGTTTTTTTTTTCCGAGGAATCATAAGAATCACGACATTTTAGTTCTGTCTTATGTATTCAAGCTCATTTTGGGCTTTTTTAAAAAATGCTTCCCAAAACTCGGCTTCGGAAAATTATCCTAGAATTCTTGAAATGCGAGATGTTCAATTGTGACCCTAGCAGTTTCTTCTTTCCGGTTTTGACTTTAACTTTTAATGCTAGTTATGAACTGAGGGAATAATATCGAATGTTGTCTATACTGTCTCGAATTTCCTTTTTCAGAAAATAGGCTCTGCACGCACAAATAGCTATTTTGGCCTGTCTTAAAAAATGTACAGGTTATTTGAACGATTTAAGAGAAAAGATAATCAAGAAGGCTTATAAAAATAAAAAAACTGCTAGTGCAATTTTTTCCTGCAATTTTTTCCGTTTATATTTCTCACAAAGTCGTTGAATAAGGACAAGAGGTTTTCAGTAGGAATGGGTAAAGAAGTGATTTTTAATTTAAAATGTTATCTAGCTCAAGCACTTACTGGAGCACCTGATGGGTCATCTAGTGGATCCGCAGCATCGGTTGCTGGATTTTTATGTATTAGCGTTCGGAAGTCACACCGGTGGATCTGTGCGTCAGCCAGATTTTTTCAGGCAAAAAAACGCAAAAAAATTCGATGGGTTCACAGATCAGTTGTTTATAAATGGAAATAGATCGTTCATCTTTGAAATAATTGTATTTCTTAATGAAGAAAAGTTCTTTTTTTGTTTTGAAGATGAGAACTAATAAATGTTGAAGAATGTAATAGAATTTTTCATTTTCTTCCATCTTAGAAGCTTCCAACTTTTTTCTCATCTTACCTTTTTGAAATGATATTCTCTTCGCTGCATTCTATTCAATCGATACTGCTTAGATTTTGCTTTTGTTGCGCTTTCGACAAAATGCAAAATGTGTTAATGCATGGTTTTATTGAAATAGTAAATTTGATTATCTAATACAAATAATATCAATAATATTTTTTTATCACTGTTATTATAGAAAACACCATTCACGTACTCGCATAACTTCTGCTATCAGTACTTCGTACTTCACAATTCACAATTCATATTCAGCAAAGCATTAGTGGATTGATGTTTTCTACTGCAATATCGCCATCGCAGAATTTACCTTTCTTTCGAATATAAAGATAGTGGTGGCATATTTTTTCCAGAACTAACAACACATGCTCATATGTTGGTATGTTGCAATATATTGCATAGCTCTCAGTTTGGAAGAAGACATTCAATTGGTACCAAAAACATCAATTACAATCGATAAAAATGCAAAATTGGTAATATTTGGCATGAGACATGGCAATCGCCATCCGGGAAAGTTTTTGAACGAGAATTTGCGGGTTTGGGGTTTTGAAGGAGTTCATGAACTAACACAGGTTTAAACTGTTCATTTCCTCCTAATTCTTCTCACACATTCAATAATTTTTTTTCCTTTGAAATTAGCAGTAAATTCGGATTAAAAAAATTAATTTTGATTTGAATTCAATTAGCGACTAGTATGGGAATAAAAACAAAACTATTTAATTCTATGATTATTTAATATGGTTTATTTTTTGATCCAGTTCTGCATCTCAAAAGACACAGTTTTATTATTGCAGTTTGGTAAACGTGAAGGGTTTGGTTTTGGCAAGGAGCTTCGTGAATTTGTTGGTCCATTAGTTGGTAATAATTATATGCGACATGAAGTGGCATTCTATACCTCTAGTGCAAATAGTTGTCAAATGACATTACAGGTACCAAATATTCCATACAATTTATATAACAAAAGTTGCAGAAATCATTTGGAAATCTTGGTGTATACTAAGAACTAAAATCGTTAGCAGTTTATTCTTGCATTTTAATAAGAGATAAATTTTTTTAGCTGATAGGAGTTTAAAGAATAACTATTGACTTTCCCAACCTGATATTTCAAATTTCATTATAGTAACATTTTCTTAGGTCGTTATGGCAGGTTTCTATCCACCTGATACATTTGCCGAATGGAATCATGCTCTAGAGTGGTCACCGGTACCGTATACCATCGACGATGCGATGCTGCAAATGCATTCTGCTCTGAATTGTAGCACAACTCAAAGAGGTGATTTATCAGTGAGAAGTTGTTATTTTAATTTTTGTCGTTTCTTTGAAGGTATTCTGTCTCTATCTTTTGCAGATCATTCAAATCGAATAAGTTGTACATAGGTAATTAAACATAGAAACAACTTTTCAGACCTACTATGGGTATTGATCCATTTTTACACCATTTTTTACAGTCTTTATGAATTACTATGATGAATCATCAAATTATTGTATTCGAGAATAGCTTAGATTTTTTTTTTTTTGTTTCCAAAAAATAAAATACAGATTGATATTAAATAAATATCATTTTTTAGCTTGGGAGCCGATCATTCATGACAATTTACCTGAATTAGTGGACATGATCATTTCAAATGCACCATTGCTCAATTATATTGCAAAACATACTGGCTGGAACAGATCAATCGAAAGCGCTTCCAACCTAGCAGATAATATCTTAGAAATGGTATTATATCATTACTCCTTGTTGAATTTTCCGAGAAGGAATAAAAGAAGACAAAAAAGGGAGCACAAATTTCAGAAAATTCTTCTAAACGGACTGTTTCTTTAATAGAATATTCAGTCTAAAAATTATCAACAAATTACAGAATACTATTCGAATTTTGAATCCTAGAAATTCTGTTTCTTAGAAATTTTGTTTCATTGTTAATTTTCAAATTGTCAGGCTGTTTAAGAATTTGAGAAGATATGGCTCCTCAAATTGCGAAATTTCTATAGTTGTATACAATTATTTACATTTGGATTATTTGAAACGAATTTTTTAAAACTTTAGAATTTATATAATGCAAGTTTACCGGACTGGATTGAACGACCCACTTTGGAACAATTTGATAAAAAATTGCTGAAAGAATCTATAATGATGTTCCTAGAGAAGCATTCATTTATTTGTGTGGACTACGAGCCATGTCGCAATATTATGGGCGGCATTTGGCTGAATCACATTTTGACCACCCTTTATAACACTGCTTATGGCCAACAAACTCAAAAACTCATCGGTTATGTTTCGGTAAGAATTTATGACAGATAAGTTTCATTAAATCTCTGTGAATCGCTTGAACTTATTTCAGATGCTCATTAAATTCGTATATTCGCTAGTTTTTATGTTCTACAAAAAATAAGAATGGATAGCAGAAATAATGAAGGGATGAGAAAAAAAAAGCGAAAGAATTTTGCAGTACAAATTCCAACATATATTCGGCTTAATATATAATTCAGCTTAACTATTCTTATAAATTATTAATTTTTTAACTAATCAAAATAGACTAGAACAATTACTTCTTGTGAAAAATTTATCATCTATAATTGAAAAAATGCCAGTTGGTTGACGAGAAATCAAACGATGGAAGAAGTTCAATTCTCCGATTTCTGAGGCGTTAATTGTGACGTTTGGGTGAGATTTGTTGCAGAGAAGAATTGAGTCACTCCCGTGAAACGGAGATGACTAAAGATATTCGGTACATCTCATTGATCTGCTTACATTGACTTGCTGAATATGCTTCTTAGATTTAACCTTTTTAGCAGAAATCAGAAGGTTGCACTGTAAAGATTGATACAGGAACAGATATTACCATTATATTTATTTTCAATATAGTTCAAAACTCAGAAGATTTCTTCTCGGGTTAAACTTCAATGGCGACGGTCATTACCAATTTGTTGCATATGATCTATTTATCACTGCATAAGAAAATATGATCGGGAAATGATCTATTATTGCTATATAGAATGGGAAAAGACTATAATCTTCAAATGGCGAACTTTTCGATTATCTCTGAGGCAGTTGCATTCATTGAGCTTTCACAATTTACTTAAAATATCGAAACAGTAGAATAAGGCATTGAATATTTTTGCACTTCTCGTGAATAATTGCAATTTCAATAATTGCTTTCAACAAGTAATTATCAATTTCAAATGACCAATAGAATCACTATGTTCGTGACAAAATTTTTTGACAAAATCGTGACAAAATTTTTTGGATCGGCATTATATGAGAAGTTGCTGGATCAAATACATTGCTGATATTACGCTCGTAAGGAGTCTATTTAGAATTCAGATATAAAAATTGTTTCGAATTTATGTTAAACTTCAATACAATATCCAAATGAAACATAAAACAACTAGCAAATGATAGAGCACATTAAAATGATATAAAATTCAATCTAGTCATGTTTATTTTGAAAATATATCCTAATAATAACAAATTACGACATCAGAAATATTTTACATCAACCTAAATATAACGTTTCGAAGGTGAAATGATTGTAGTATCCTGAACTGCAGTATGACTGAGAATTTCAATATAAATAAATAAATAAATAATCGGTGACATTTTAAAGTGACTTTTATATAAATCTTTGAATTAGAACGAATAAAAAGATCTGAAGTGAATTTTTTGAGAAGAGCTTAACTAATATAAGAAATGCAATTTTTCAGGAATTGAAATATATAACATCGCCAAAAAATAAAGTATAGGAATAATAACACCAAACAAAAGATAGTATGAAATTGAGAAGAAACAGAAAAATTCAACTGTAGTCGTAGGAATAATTGCTAGCATATAAGTTTTCGATCTATTAATGTGCCATTCTTGAAAAGAACTTATTTCTCAGAATATTTTGTAGCATTTGGAATTGGTACTATCGGTGATGAAATTATTAAAAATGAATCAAGCCTATTTGGATACAACAGCCGGTTTCCTAATAGAATATCGCAATACACCGCAGAAATCCATTAGATTGCTGTTTCACGAAGCATCAGCCATCGATAAACATATCATTCGGCAGGTAATGATAATGATGACTATTATAATCATTAATATTACGCGTGTTATGCTTCTGTTATCAATCTTTATCTTGTATTATGGTTCATGGTTTAGTATGTAAAATATTCGAGATGAATACGGTGATTGATAAATCTCTTTTCAATTATAGAAGAAAATTAACCTTATCAGCTATGATGTGAATTTAGTATATGTTTTGGTTAGGAATAAATAAACATCCTCATCGCAGTTTCCTTTTTCTGTTCTTAAGTGATCAAAATTTAAGTGATAAAGTTTTTAATATGAGAGCTAACAAGACTGTAGAGTTGAAGAAATTTTCAAAATTAGATTTTGTTGGTTTAAAATGTTCGAATTATTTATATTTCCTTGAATCTTTGAAATTTAACTCAATTACAACTAGGCCGAATATCTCGGAGAATTGGAAAAGCTGAGCGATTCGAATCATTGGATACAATTCGAGTCATTTTACCAACTAGTTAAAAACAAAGCAATTGCAAACTTGGATGAAGCTTGCGGTGGAAAAGTAACACAGTGTGTGTCATCAGACAATGATAACAAGTTGCCATTGCAGAGGACTGCTACTGATAGCAATATTAGCAATACTTTACCTAATCACTATATCGTTTCCTTCGCCTCATCTGCTGTTTCTCTATGGAATATTGTAATGCATTTATTAGTCACTCTATTGCTTATTTCCTAAAAAACAATTTTTTCTATGAATTAATCGAGCATAAATCATTCTCAGAGTTGAAATAAAGTATATAGCATCATCATCTACGATGATAAAATCATATCTCTATTTTGAAAGACGCTTGTTTTATCTTATTTTGCAAAAACTTTCAATTTTTTATTTCTTTCCTCTTCCATTGGCTTGCATTCTGCTTGCGATATTGTACTGAAATTTACAATATATGTAGTTTTTTCTTTTTCAAGCACTAATAATTAGCTAAATCTCGCTTAAAATACTATTGTTTTATTTGGACTGTTTTTAACATCACTGAAAAATTTGTTATGTTCATTTGAACTTCATCAAATTATTCTTTGTTTAACTTTCTATTGTTCTCTTGATTCAGTTTTGATTCGTTGCTGCGGAAAATAATGTATTTTATCGGAAACTGGTAATTTCCAAAAAAAGTTTCGGAACTACCGCACTTGTAAATCTTTAATTCGGTACAAAAGGCTTTTTGCATAGTTCTCATCAACATAAAATACTTAAAAATTTATATGCAATTGATATTAACTTACAGTACATACCTTCTAAATTTTGAATTAACATACGCATGAAATTCTCTGGTTTTATGATGCTCACTATGATATTCTCTTGTTTTTTAATAATAGTATGAAAATTAGTTGCAGTTTTATATAAATAGATCTTGCAAGAATCAGTAATTTATAAATATAATTTCTTGAAATTTCTTTTCACAGTATGGAAGGTAGTAGGTGAGTACACCTACGTACTACCTTTATTAAAAAATATTTGCGACTTTTCAAAAAATCTTATGCAACATTTTGTTTTTTGATTTTGTCTTAAATAAATTCATGAAAGTTTGTGATTCCTTGAAGAATAAGTACTGTGCTTCCATCTTCAGAGCACTTGACATGAAGGATTATTGTTGCATATCTGCATTTCTACCTAATAAGGACATTTAAAATTTGCATTTTAAGAAAGTAGAAATAAAAGAACATGAATTCCGCTTATTACAAACAATCAAAATATATGATCAAGTTGGTCTTGAGAAATAGTTTAGAGGACAGTGATGAGATGAGAGAAGGTATTTGTAAGATGCACCAGTAGCCCACTGACCTGAATAACCTTCTCTTTTCTAATCATCACTGAAGATCGACTATTGATAATTTGTACACGACTTTGACATACCAGGTGATAATGGAACATGGGGGTCGTGACATCTTTTGCAACCTTTTGACATTAAAATAATATTCCCTGGTAAGTCAAGAATTTACTGACATAAGAGAAAGTATCTTCTCCACCGTTCCTTTCCATTCCCTTTTCTCATCCTTTCTCTCTTTCCAACGAAATTTAAAATTTTTGGCTCGAAATTTTGTATCATGATGTGTATCGTGATGAGAACAGTCAGAAATTTTTTATGTAATATTATTTGTTCAGAGTGGTTTTGACAGATTGATCCATTCAGAAAGTGTTATCTCGAACGCTGTGCCGCCATTATTGAGTTAAGTGTACACCTTACTTTTCCAGGATATTTCTTTAGTAATGCCATCTTTATGTTTCCAAATAATCTGGTATCAACTTTAAAAAACAATAATATTTCATATCTGAAAATGATAATGTGCACGATATGATTGAAAGCATTTAAAGGTTTATTTTATTATCTAAAAATGTACCATTTCTATCTTAAAAAACTTCAAAAAACCGGATAATTATTTTTTATAAACTTATTTTTTATAAATTTGATAACTTATCCAGAATCTTAATCACAAATTGATAAATATTCAGAATCGTCAGAATAATTCATTTATATGAGAAACTTAGTCGAAAACCATAAATGAAACGTAATTGTACCAAATCAATTTGTTCTTCTGACCGATTTCAAACGTCAATGATCCTATTTTTGATAGATGTGAATCTTTTGCCATTGCTCAAAATCACAATTAACTTTGAGAATAGAGCCAAGTGAACTAGCTTTGGTCTGTTATTGCTTCGCAGCTAATGATATTATTATACAAATTATTCTAAATATCCTATCTTGTTCTCATTTTTCACCCAAAAAAAGAAATTATTAAAAAATATTGAAAAAAATGGAAACGACCGCTCGAAAATCCATTGTAGATAAATTCACATAAAGAATTCAGTTTCATAAAGAATGCTCTACAGTCCAGAAATGTTTAATCAGAAGTGAGGAATATAATGAACAATAACATCTACGATATTATTTATTGTGTAAATTATTGTACTTAACAATCCTTGTAATTTTCTCCGAGCAGCTAAATTGAATGGTCGAAATATACTGTTTTGTCTTTTATTGATATTATTAGATTACTTAATTAATTTTGTTATTTTAATATTCCATTCCATGTGCTAAAATCCGTTAATCGTTCGAGCCAACTGTTAGCATATATCTTTTTTCCAAATTTAATTTTGCCTGATCGTACTGCCATTTGTGATGGTGATAATAGTGATGGTGACAGTGGCGGGGAGTAATCAGGATTAGTACTTTCATGGAAATGAGGTTACATAGAGATCGGTCAGCATCACCTTTGTGAAGTTGGTTAGATGCATCCGTCATGGCTGTCCAATTTTCTGGATGGCAACCATCGGCAGTTCGCGGAATCGCCTTTCATACTCGTCTTCCCGTGTATTGGTTTCTCTCTTTTCATGATATCCAGTATCTATCTACTCCTTTCAATAATCAACAATATCACCTCCACCATTATTCATAATTGCTTCTGGTTGCTCTTGTCATTTTTCATTCTTTTTTAAGAAGATCTCTCTCATCAGAATGCTTCTCGTTCAGTTATGTTGTATTACAATATTTGCTTGCTATTTCCTTTTTATTATGACGAAAATTATACTAGTATTAAATGACCATAAACTTTCATAAGAAATAATCATGTTGTATTATCTAACTCTATCTAAAATCTCTGATTGCTTTAAATTATCGCTATTCTCTCTCTTAGTTATGGTTATGGATTTGATGGATAACATTGTGAACTATTTATAAATTTGGATAGAAAATGAGCCTTAAAATCTCGATTGCATAATTTTGAAACAATGGATGTTTCACTAGTCCTTGAGATAATGCTTTTTAAGTAAATCTAGTATGTACTTCTAAATAAAAAATTCACTAAGTCGTTTACAAAATTTACTTTTTTAGTATTCATGAAATAATACATAGTATTTAAAGTTCATATATATATATTTTTTTTTTCGGAAAGAAATTTCAGAAACCTATAATATGAAGTCAATTTCATTTTTTTTACAATTTAGCAATTGTTATTCTCTAATATTCTTCAATGGAATAAGTGAAGATCGAAAATGAGTTTTCATTTATTCTGTTTTTTTATTTGCAGCATCTATTTGCAGCAGTTTTGCTCTTATCCTAGCCTATCTTATTTTATTTGACATTTGATTAAAACGATTGATCGTGAATTTGTTATTTCAATTTGAAAAGACCCTTATTCTTTATTACAAAAATAAGATTTCAAGAAAAAGAAGTGCAAATGTAGTGATTTGCATTTCATATAGTCCCAAAACAGTTCACCTCTTCCCAGTTATGGATTAGATGGATGAATAAGTAGGTCGTTCGAAGTGCCTTCCACAGGGGCACGACACCATCTAACCCGACCCATTTTCGAGCATTACATTATTGCCCTACATCTCTAGGGACGCAACAATTGCAGGGTATCTATTTTTCGAAATGGGTTACGCATCAAATTTTATGAACCTCTTCAATAAGGGTGTATATGCATATTTTCGAAAAGTTATCAGATAAAGGATGGCCGTTGGTCAGCAGACTGGGAGAAATCGTAATAGTAAAGGTAATAGGTCAATGAGACTGGTCGAGGTCGACAGTTGTTATCTTCTGCCGATTATATAATCAAATAAATATATGGTACGACCTCAATTTTTTCGCACATGCAGTTGAATTTTTATTCGCATTCTCAGACGCAACATTTCATCCATTACCTCCATTTTATCACCGCAACCGAGTGAGATTTTAAACGAGTCGGTAATTTAACCTGATCGGATTATTTCATTATTTTTGAGATACTGGATCAATGGATGGTTTCTTGAATTCTCTCTGAAGTAGCATCTTTGCAAACTGTATTGATAGACGGATCTTTCCTCCCCACCTTCCATTTCTTCTTTTTACCTCAAATTTCTTTCAAGGTGCAATACCTAGGAAAATGGAAACCAAATTTGTATCATTAGACAAAATGTTACTTCTTTACATACCAGCCATGTCATAGCGCATCTTTTAATTACAAGATAACTATTTGTTTCGGAACATAAAAATTATTACGAAAAACACAGTAAGAGCAATATGGAAATAGAAAGAAGGGTTTCGGATATGTTGGTCACCCAATTTCCACGATTGTAGCGGGGCTCCACGGATACCTCCAGCCCTTCCCTAAATCGATGTTACGCACTCCGTTCTGCATACTCTTCTGACCTCTCCGTCCCCCCTACTTCAACATCCCTCCTCCCATCCTTTGAGCTGATTACGCCATATCACGGTCGGCCTATATATCTTCTCTGATGCTGTCCTCGGAAGATCCAGCCAGCTACGATCGTCTTTCCTGATGATGGCGACAACAATGGACAACTCCACCTGCTTTGCCATGATACTGCTCCAGATGCCTTCTCCCCCTTTTTTTCCTCCGCTTGGATACAAATGACCGCCTCCAGATTGTGTCAGACCACAAAATCATATGCCTACCACCACTAACAAAATTTCTTTTTTTCCTGGAGAATTCGTCAAGAGTGTTCATCTTTACAAATATAATCCTCAAACCTTTCTCGCATGTTTAAACGTATTACATCCGCTCACCATTGTACCACTATCCTAAAAGTATGATTCGAATTCCTTTACTTATAAATTTTATCAATATTCAATTCCTTTTGCTCTCAGCAGTTTTAAATATTCGTTCAACTCATTAACTTGAAAACTACTTTCATTCGAAACAAAATTATAAATTGATGGACATTTTCTGAATTCGATACTACTGAAAGGTTGAATCAAAGAAAAACCAAATTTTTGAATTTTCGCTGACTAAATTTTGATTTTAAACTTAAAGTCTTTAAAATAGAAGGTATATCGCAAAACATCATATTGCCATTGAAACAACAAATTTTCTGCTTCATGGGAATTCAAGATTTCAATAGAAAATTTGAATGAATTTCCGCTATATTTCTCTTTCCTTTTCTCCCGGAAAAAAAGTTTCAATATATTTCAGCAGGTGCATAATCTTTTTGTGTTGAATTATTGGTAGTCATACATAAATATTTGAAAAGTCGATGTTGGAATTGATGATATTGAAATTAATGATTGGAGGATTAATCATGAGAATCCTTGATAACTTAAAATGCTCCAAATAAATATAAGCTTTCTCGAATTCCATTTACCTCATCCTTCTATGTGTTTTTATTTCCTTTTTATCATTTTGCTAACAATAAAAATAGCTTCTTCTAATTTCATGTTTGTAAATCTTATTATATATTGCAGTTATTAAATCAAATATGAAAATTAGATTTACGAGGCATATATGCTAAATTGAATCATCTCTTAAATAAATATCACAAAAATTTTGATATATATTGTTTATCGAAATTTCAATATTCTGATATTCGAATATTGTATTTTTCAATGAAAATTTGACTGCCAATTTTAGCAAATGATCCAGATCACAAAACAAGGAATAATTCTGGTTTGGCGAGTCTGTTGTTAGCGTGAAAATGAACGAAATAGTTTTTCTGTTAAACGTGTCCTTTTGATATTCATCTCTGTTTTTATTTGAAAAAAAGATAAGTTTTAATGAAAATTATCATGGATTGACCTTCGAGTCAACGTGTTCAAATTACAGGTTCAAAGAAAGTGTTCAGGTGCAGAGAAGGGAAGAAGTGAGGACAGGTTAGTTGGTGAAGTCATGAAGTACAGAGCCGACATCAGCATTTCGATCTCCTGTCATCAACTTCATCCACCTCTGCAAGAGTAACTCATCCCATTATTGTACATCCTCAACCTATCAAGTAAGTTCTGATAAGCAATCATTAGCATAATTCATTAGCGCGAGTTGCTCATGTAAATGTACTATTGTGCTTTGATGAGCTATGATAAGTATCGATGATGCTTTTGGAGGACACAGAAAATTAATTTAAAATTGCCGATACTATCAGTTTGTGTAATTATTTTACTTTTATTATATGACAATGATTTATTTTGGTATTTCAGACCTTATTCGCACACAACAGCTACCGACCCTTTCGCATTGTATAGTTACTACTTAACACAGATGGGTCATGGCTTTGATCTGAATCAATTAGCGCAGATCACTCGATCATCTATTCTTTCTGGTTCACATTCGTTGTCTTCGAGCACGGCTTTAATCAATAATTCGGTTTCCCCTATTTTTACAAACAATCGGATTGGTTGGGATTCAGAAACGAGTAGAACGATTCGAAAAGAGCAATGCAGGTCTATTATATTTAATTTAAATTTCACATTTTTCTAAATTATACGAAATTATTTCAATTCCTAATATAACTTGAAGCGAAATATTGCCATTTTAACTTTTCTTTCAGTTTTATTTACAAAGTTGATTTTAATATTCTCACAAAAAATTTTGTAAAAATATTAAAAATTTACTCCAAATTTTGCTGGAAAAAATAATTGACTTTCAACTGAGGAAATCAAATCTTTTAACTCTTTCTTAGCATATCACTACTTTTATCACTTTCCAAAGCATCAACTCGTTGAAATTTAGCCAGCTATCAACTCCACTGAGTTTTCTTATTTGAACATCAGTTGACTCAGTGACAGTTTTCATTGCACTTCATAACTCAGCTGACATTTGCTAATTTTTTTTAAATTCTTGTTTTGTCAGTTCAATAAAAGAATCCTAAATAATTCTTTTCTATATGTGTAGCGAATGAAATTATAGTGATAAGGATTTAGGATCAAATTATTCAAAGTTATCTCGTCATAAAAAGTTTGTAATATTTGTTGCGAATAATAGCTGAGTTAGTTTGGAAAAGACAGAATTTGATAATTTATTCTCGAGAAAGAAATGAGAAGGATGACCTTGGCAAAGCCAGAGGACCTATATGTCCTTGTAATGTCGCGACAGCATCTTGGGTCTCTAGATCACCAACTCAATCTGTTTTTAAATACCCCAAAAACCTGTTTTCAAAGGGCAACAAGGGCAAAAGCACTGAAAGAAAAGAGTATACTGGGAACTAAACACTAGCAGATTTCTGGATAATACTTGCTAGTAAAGATTATTTAATTTGTTCACCATTTCCAAATTTTAGATCTTGACAATCTGGTCGATTAATTTAGTGTTTTATTGTATACTTTAATTCTTGTCTGTATACTTAATTAAAATATTAAAGGGATTTTCAAATTTAGCGTTTTGAAAAAATGAACTAATTGTAATGTTATCAAACACTAAGCATGTGAAGAAAGGAGAAAATACTACAATCTTCATATGTATTTAAAAAATATTTTACTCATTCATATCTTTATGCACCCTTGGTCATCTAATAGTTTGTAAGTTTGTTATTCTGAAAATCACAAATTATTTCTGTAGTTAGCCTATGTAAGTAAATCAAAAATCACAATTCTTTTGGTGACTTTATTCCATAACATCGATTTTTTTTTATCTTGTGGCTTATTCTATAAACATCTAGGGCGATGCCTGAATTGAAATTGTTATTACGAACTATCTAACCCAAAGTTTTTCGTGTATTACAGAATTTACAATAAATATCTTAAAAACTCCGAGAAATAAATTTTAAAAAATTTAAGCCCTGATTCACCCCAAAGTGTCGAGACATCATGCTCAAGAACGTCGCAATCAAGTACGTCACAGAAGGATCGTATATTAACAGCAGCTGGATCCGATCGTAGTTCTGATAAATTCTCGTGGTTGAATCATTACAGTGTGGAACCAAATATAGCAGTTGTGAGTTCCAACATGAGCAGTCCATCAATGACATCAGGTTCATAATATATAATTGAAATTTTTTTACTACCATATATGCATTGGTCTGCCTTCCTTTGTTTTTATTAAATTTAAAAAATAGAATGCTATGAATAATTACAAATTTTCTTTCATTTCTACAATACTTATTTAAAATTAATTTTATTTACGATAGTCCTTGGGAAGCATGAAATTACTATACGAGATATTTTATCCCTGCATTATGCTACTATGTTTTATACTTGATATATTGACATTTACATTTGATCATTCTAATAAAAATTTTTTTAATAAAAACTGATTCTTATTCAAAAATTTTATGCATGGAATGTAGATGGTGCAAACAGGGTGAACTTTGATCATCATATAACTATATTTTATTGATTTTTTTTTTGCATAAGTGAGCATTGATGATAAGTTGTGATTTGAATTCCACTAAGTTTTTTATTTCATTAGTCGTTCTTCAGCTCAATCAAATAGTTCAGAAACGACGTATACATGGAATGGACGGACAGATGGACACCGTTCGGGCGAATTTACTACAGCACTTATGACTGATTACTTGGACGATGATCCACTATTATGCGCTATTTGCGCCGACAAATCATCAGGATTGCATTATGGCATTTACACGTGTGAAGGGTAAGCATTTTTTTCTTTCAGAAGTTATTCCAGAATCACAACAATGAGATTTCGGAAATTATTATAATTGCGGATTTGATTAGGATAGATTAATGGACTGATTAGTGAATGCTAATTATGTTGATGTCAGTAAAAAGAAAATTTTGTCTGATAATGAAAAGCATTGGTGAATATCGCCGTGAATTTCTAGTATATTTAACCTAAAAATTATATACTTAAAGACTAATTGTTTGTATTTTAAATAAAAATATCATCAATATTATCAAACTTGATGCTTGCAGTCGAATCATTCCGGTGAAAAAGTGTTAGGAGCATGAGAATTGAAAGTGTTTAAAATCTATCACCAAACATTGAAAAATTACTATTGAAATCGATTGTTAAACATTGAAAAATTTTTTTATATTTCGCAAATGCGACTTTCACGACTTCAGAAGGAAATTTCAGTAAATTTTAAAAAAGTCTTTGCAACATGTAGAAATTGATCTCTTGAATGAATGTTTTTCTAATAGTGACAAATGTCCGAAGCAGAATTACTTATATGATGCTTGACCATAAGCAACAGTTATTCAAAAATTATTTCTAAATCTGCTTCAATTGGCTAGGAAATGATGGATATTATTGGTAGTAAAACAATTTGAAAAGTATTTGTTTATGAATGTTTATAAAAGCTTCTCATTCCATAATAATATTGGCAGTAGTAGTAGTAGTAGTAGTAATAGTATTAGTAGTTATAATTAGTAATTATAATGATAGTAGTTGTAGAAATCATTACATTCTTGGTACAGAGAAACGCAATATGTTTGTAAGAATTGATTTGCATGAAATAGGTTATCACCCGCTGAAAACAGCTCTTTTTTTGTTCCTTCTTCGTGTTATTCATCTTCCTCTACTTTTTAGAGCCATTACATTATAAATAAATTATTTCTACATCCGCCTTTTTAATGCACTGAATGCTGAAGATCGACAGGACGATAGTTCATAGTGCGATAAGACCGGGCGTTTGTTCATTCTTTCAAGGTGTAAAAAATTGAATTTAGGTCAATAAAATAGGCATATATTGCTGAACTTCATTTACTATTAAAAGTGGTCCTCGTTATTCAACATTATTACGCGAAAATCGAATTCCTTTTGTCATTTGTTTGTTTACATTTTTCATTTGTCCAAAGGTTGCATATTTGCATAGGAAACACTTTCGAAATTTCATAGAGAACTTAATTTTTGTTTTAATAGCACTCAGTTACATAGCCGATACTTCAAAAAAAAAACTCATTTACACAACCGATACTTACCTCTCACTGCTACCTTTCTTATTCTTCATTCAGCAAAATTTTTCAAACTTTTTTGCATTCTATTGTGTTTTTCTTTTATTTAGTGATGTCGAAGCCGTTTTATTACATCAGTGGAAAAATAAGTTGCTGTTCGTAAACAAACTACCTGCCAATGTGTGAGTAAATGCTCCAATTTTTTTTAATATATACTTATTTTTTGTGGAATTTATTGACACCATAATGACTTGCTTTATGCTTAGATAATCTGTTAGTTGCTATATGCGATGTCTATAAAGCATTTCTCAAAACGCTTCTCAAAACTTGTAAAATGAACTGAAATCTTAAAGTGTAAATGGCTCTATTTCTTTAATATTCTGAAATGCAATTGGCTGTCAACATCCAGAGCATCTAGCACATCTTTACCAAACCGAGCATACCTTTACCAAATCGAGCAAAGTTTCAAATCTAGAAATGTTCAGTCAAGAAGTACACATAAAAAGATTTTTTACAGGAGTTTAGTATACGCACTGTTAAAAGTTTACAGTTTTTTTTTTGTCAGAAAAAAAAGTGATACTTGTTCAATATCCATGCAACTCTTTTGATTCATTTATTTTAATCCTTTATGCCTCATTAGTTATTCTCCTTATCATAGAGCTATAGTTCAGTTAATCAGTAATGCTCCCCTCCTAGCCTTACTTATTAAATACTGTTAGACCGTTTATTTTATCTATGATATTTACACACATACATGTCAAAGATTTTTACAAAAATCAGTAAAAGAGAGGATAAGATAAAGATTATCAAACATAATTTGCATGATTGTAAGTGCAGAAGTACTGCATGATATCCTGAATGGAAATTATCATGTAATGCACTTATATCAGGATCAGTGAGCAGTATTGCTATAAAAGGCCAAGTTCCGAGGAATTTCCAAATAAAATTCATTCTATTTTTATGCGAACTGTCTTATAATATTAAATTAGTCATTTAAATTCATTGCGGTTGGCAGATCATTCAAGGAATAGATAATTTGCCAATTCACATGGCTCACCACTTTCGAGAAGTCTTCACCAGTGCTATTCTAGGATGTAAAGGAATTTAAACAGAAATAGTTAAGAATTTATTCTATCAATATGTAGTAAAAGAAATCAACATGTTGAAAGAATAAACAAAAAATATTAATGGAATTAATAATTTCTTTTTTACTTGTAAGCTGAAATACTCTGTAGATAACTATTAATTACTGATATAGCTGCATAGGAAAAATAAATAAAACGAATCATAGAACAATCAATAAAAACTTCATATATTTTTCTTAATCACTTTAGATTTATAATCATAGTAAAGTTCAACTTGAATACTTATCTACCGTAATTCCATCTGACAACTACCAACATATCTTAGCTTATTCCTTTTGCTAATTTATTATTACGCATTCAATTTTTCTTGCATATTGTAAATTTCACGGCAGCTCTCAGAAAATAATCTTTGAAAAAATATTAACAGTCTAGTTTTTTTTTTCACTAGTTCAGTTTAGAGTTTAAAGAAATATTTCATATTTTCATAAACACAAATTTGGATCTTTTCTCAAAACGCATTGAGAAATGAGTCAGGAGTGGAATGCACGAAATAATGTGAAGATGATGATTGAAGTGAATGCATCCAAGAGTAAAGTTTCGAGATGGTGAAGTGAATTTGCATATTATTACCACATTTGATGCAGAAATCCATCTAAACATATTTCGTTCAGAATAAGCGCTTTAAATTGTAGATATATAAAAGGCATTGGGTGCTAACTCACATCATTGGAATTATTTCCTCTTTAGATGCCTTATAAAAGTAGCCACAACGGTTCTCAGATGTCCCATAAAAGTAATCATATTGGTCTTCAGATGCTTTATAAAAGTAATCATAATGGTTCTGAGAATCTTATAAAATAGTGACAGCAGTCCTCAGATGCCTTATAAAAGAAGTCACAACATACTTATTCTAATGTTATTATTACTGAATCATTTCTTACAGCTATTTATTTTTATGTCTATCTCTACTTACATTCAAAATGTTTCATATTTACGTTTATCGCTCTTTTCGAAATACCTCGTGATGCTTTGAGACATCTACCGCATGATACTGCGTTAAGTGAAACTTTATTTCTGTTTGGAAACTGATTTAGAAAATTTTAAGATTTGATTTTGTGTGAGTAAAAGTGAATTAATATACATTTGTCTTCCAACATGCCTATTTACATATTTGTAAGAATATTTTTATAGGTGAATCTTCTCGCCATTTTCATTTTCGAAACAGATCAGATAGCGAAGTTCCATTCTGATTCTACGCTATGAAAATAAATCTTTCTATTAAGTGCAATAATTTCCAGGTGTAAGGGTTTCTTCAAGAGAACAGTGCAGAATAAACGCGTTTATACATGCGTTAGTGGTACGGGAAACTGTCCGATGACCAAAGAACAAAGAAATCGATGTCAATTTTGTCGATTTCAGAAATGTTTGCAACAGGGTATGGTGCTTGAAGGTTAGGACTTCCGATATTTGAGTATTTATTCAAATAATAATAATATTGTTGGATAAAAAATTGTTGTAAGTAATTTTCTGTCCTTTGTGTTTTCAATATTATGTATTAAAGTAATCAAAAATGTTTAAAACATTGTTGCGATTTTTAGAAATAAATAAATTAGAAATTAATTAAAGCGGTACGAGAAGATCGAATGCCAGGTGGTCGCAATGGAAGCGCTATTTACAACTTATACAAATTAAAATACAAGAAGACAAGGCGTTTACAAGCATTGTGTGAAAGTATCTTACATGAAAATACTCCACGTTGCGGCACACTACTTAGTGCTACCGGCACTAATTCAAAAGATACACCTTCAGAAGAACGAATAATGGAGCATACATCGCAGCAAAGTCCATCATTGAGTACATCAATATTCGATGTACAAACCAACATCGAACCTCTTAATTTATCAGCCAAAGAAGGTATTACCAGAAGTGAAGAAATACCACCAACGATTGGCTGTAATAGTAGGATAGCCGTTCAATTTGCCTTAAACAGATCTCCTCTTCCTTCATATAACAAGAATCTCATACAGGTAGCAATTGAATGTTTAATTTGTTAAATTCTATTACTGTTTTATTTCGAGATTGCATCATTTTACTTCAGTTAGTTAGCAAATGCAATGAAGCATAGAGGTTATGATTACGAGTAATGATAATCGCTGATCTTTTTGCTTGTTTCTTTTACGGGTGTAATTGGAATTGTTTGCTCAAGCTATAGAAAAAACCCAATTTTATCAGAAACAGCGTCCTTTTTTTCGTTGGGAATGTAAAAACGAATAACTCTGATTTGAATTCTCACTTAATTTCATACTAAAATGGCCAATTATTTAAGATTTAATTGCAAATGCATTTTAATCAATCCCTAGAGTGTTAATGTAATATGAATCAGTAAATTATCAGTAAATTTACATTAATTGAAGAAGAAGTAGGTTTTATATACTACCGATAGGTTTTATGTATTACCAGTTTAGTTTCTATCTTACATTTTTCTTAAATAAGTTGCTGTGCCATCGAAATCTTTAGATCAACACATTTTTTAAATATTTAATGATTACTGGCGTTCTGTGTCACTAATGCCAAAATATTTTGTCTTTTCCAGTGTAAATTTCGAAAAATATTTATAATCATTGATATTTAACTGATCTTTATTCTGTGTAATAGTTGTATAACCGATAATAATTGGTTTTCCGTAGCGAATTTTTAAACTTTCATTTCCTTTTTACAAAAATCATCCACAGAATAACACCATTTTTTTTAATAGTAAGATTTGTTATGAGCGAATTAATTATAATCTTTGACAACATGTCTTCCAAATAGTTTCCTAAGTATAGTCATTAGAACCTTTTGATAAGTTTTTGACATCCTTAAACCTTATAAACGTTTACTTGAATTAAAGTTTATATTTTGTTTGAAGATTTATTACCAATTAAGCAAGAAAATTTTTGCATGACGCGACATATAAAATTTTAAGTTCACGTTTACATGTTCTTTGCTCTTTAAATATTTGCTAATTCATTTCTTTAATAAAACATGGACATTGCTTGCGAATCATTAAAATTTGTTAGTTAATTAATAAAGAATCCATAACAGCTATCCCATCTTGATTTCTACTAGCAATTCTGACGTATAACAATATAACAATCATTTTGTTAAATGTTCATTGGATTCGTTGAAAGTTGTCTTCCAATTAGTAATCTACACTTCCCATCTTTTCACTTCTCTCCTCATTTTTACTCTAAACTTTATTTTATAAAATTCTTAGTTTTTAGTTTTATAAGTTAAGATGGGAGGGCTTAAAAATTACAATTGATTTAATCAACTTCATAAGAAAAGACTAGAGTGATATACAACTAATCCTGTTTAAAATTACTCCTACATCACTAATTGTGGCGGTATCAGTCTTTTTTGCTCACCAATTTTTTCAGTAAAATATGATTCTTGTTTCAATAATCGTTGGATTATAAAAAAAAACCGAATTACTGCCTCCGCACTTTTCAGTATTATTTCTTTAGTTCCTTGGGTATGTTGGATATTTTTCTTAATTCTATCATTTCTCAAAAAATTTGATTAATTTTCAAAAATTTGCAGTGATGCAATTCCTCTCACTCGTGTCAAAGTAGGAAATTTTCACTGCTTAATAATCTATTTAAATTAAATTTAATTTCATCTAAAATTAAAAAAAAATTAATATATTTTTTATGTAAAAATCGGAACAAATGAAATTAATAATTCGTCCGATAATTTTTTTTTGTCAACTGAAAGATGTATTATGTCAATTGAAAGATTAGTTCAGAAAGTACGGGCCATGTGATTGTTTTCTGGTACTATTATATCTATTTAAATTAAATTCAATTTCATTTAAAATTAAAAAAAATTAAATTTAAATTAAAATTGAATTTTGCTACTATTATATCTATTTAAATTAAATTCAATTTCATTTAAAAAAAAAAAAATTAAATTTAAATTAAAACATTTAAATTAAAAAATACAATTTTTCAGAAGTGATCATTAGATGCTTTTATTATTTTCTATTGCGCTTTTCCCAGAACTTTGAATTCAAAATATATTAGCACATATTCAGCATAATTCAATTTTATAATTTTATTCCAATTGAAAATTCATAATTGACTACGGTAATTTCGTAGATTCCATTAACTGTTTCATTCTGACATTCAAACAAAGTAATTTATATCTTCTAGGAACTGATTGAAATAGATCAAATCGAAAAACTAATCAATCTGAAAGGTTTACGAATAGCACAAGAATTGGAATCACGCATTAACGACTCGACGATTCCTGCATGTCAGAGGTTGTCAAGAATTGGTGATGAAATAGTTGAACAGCTGGTGGAATGGACCAAGATGCTGCCGTTCTATCACGAATTACCCGTGGAAGTACACACTCATCTGTTAACACAACGATGGGCTGAATTGGTGAGAATTCATCTTACTTACTAAATATTTCATAAATTTTAATATTAAACATTTGTAATCATAAAACGAAATCTTGTTCAGCTAAAAAAGATTATTTTATGCAATATCAAAGCATTCTCGATTGAGACCACAGATTCCAGGTATTATTGTCGGCTTGTTTTTATGCTGCTTCAACACGAGCTTCTTATCAAGATAGTTTGCCGGTCAGTTCGACGACTACCGAAGATAGCGAAGAAATATCTTTCATTGATTCATCAATCAATCTACAACTGTTGCAGAAACGATTGTGTGCCGTCATGGGAAAGCATATACCACTGGAGCATGTAAACAAGTTCGTTTGTCTTTTCGAAATCAAAAATATAACATTTGAATATAACATTTTGAACATCAGATGGTTGCTATTATTGCAAAAAATGTAAAACGAAAATTTAAGCGAAGCCAACAAGAACATTACATTTATGAAAATGTTAGTTCGGTGTATCTTCACTGCTTAATAAAAGCTGATATTGTAGCATTTACAGTAATTATCACTATCTGCGATTACTACCACTATCTGACGGGTCTTTGCTATCTTTGCAGTGCTTATCATTTAAATAATTAGTATCTTTCCGCAACATTTTAGAGAAGCTTCACCTTTGGTTGAAAAGTTCACGGCTTTACTGCATTCATTCAGTCGTTTGAAAATTACTTTGGAAGCGTATGTATGCTTGAAAGCTATCACTTTGCTGCACTACACACCGCACAGTTTTGGTTTGTTATATTTAAATGATTAAGATTCTAATATTTCATGTATTTTCTAGAATCTAGAAGATTATTCTAAATGAATAAATTAAAATAAACTCATTTTCATATTGCATTCTAATTTCTGGGAAACTGTTCTTTTCTTTAAAGATTGAAAGGAAGAGGGGAACAAATTCTCGTTTTGTGTTTCTGAATATAATAAGAGAATTGTCATTTCTCGTAAATTTATTCGACATCTTCTTGAAGAACTGAAAAAAAAATGATGTTAGGCCAGATTTTCATGGTAATAATGATACGAAATGGAAAATTTTTTCAAAGAAATCTGATATCTTAAATTATTTGAAAAATAGTATATGTATGTATGAAAGTGTAATCTAATGACAACAATGATAAACGGCTTTGTAGGAAAACTGCGAACTGCGAATTCTATTGTATCTTTTTAATTTTAATATCGCAATACCATCAAGTTATATTCTTAGTTAAGGCATTCTGGATCGAATCGATCCTGTTTTTCATTCTGTACAAAAAGATTCATTTTTTTTTTGACCCTTCAATGCTAAAATTATGTTCAGTTCTCTTGAGTAGGTTATGCCAGTTTTTATTTATTGAGTTATGGTATTGCTATATTAAAAAATTACAAAGATACAAAATGAGAAGGATACAATAGGTTAGAAAGATATTAGAAAGATACAGATATTAGAAAAGATTCACCTTTATTTTTTACTTCTTATAAATACTGGTATTACAATTATAGGAAGATATTGCTTGTTATCAGTCCTTTTTGTAAAACAGTTACCACAAATTAACAGAGAGAGTAAAAATAAAAGTAGAATTGATCGTTAGGGAAAGATGGTTTATTAACTGAACATTAGTTTTATCCTGGTTATGTTGACCATTTGTTTGGTTTCCAGATGAAACTGCTATCGACTTGAAGGAATCGATGGTGCGAAGTGTTTATATCCGAAAAGTATCTATAATACAGGATCAATTCGTGAAGGCGCTACAGATACATCTCAGCCAACATGAAAATGGCGCACGGCTTACTGACATTTTAACATGGTTCATTTTTATTCATATTTTTAATTGATTATAATGTTCTAAAATTCGTATGGTCAGTGATATTTATAATCTTATGGTCACTTCGCTATGTGATAATTATGTAATGGTTGTTACATTTATAGCATCCTTTAAAAAACTTTCAAAAACAGCAATGCTTTCGATTGCACATTTGAAATTTTTTTGACCTTTCTGTGATCAAAATTTCAAAGAATACTACGATAGCATTTGCTATGAGTGCGACATCAATTTATAATATGTCGCTTAGTGACCATTATAGGTTACCAATGCTACATTCTGCATCATCGGTATTGTTGCATAGTAAAATGTTCTACGTTCCTTTCTTGATTTGCAAAAATCCACAACGAATGAATGGTAGCGCAGAAGTCCGAGTAATATTATCACCGCTATCATATCGCCCTTCCGCCACTGTTACTGATGATGAGGAAGAATTGAATGCAACAAGTAGCTGTTAAAAGTTTCCTTCCACATAGCAGCCGTACAAATCATGCATGACGTGGTGCATAATCGAGAAAATCGCAACTCTTTCGCGACGCTGATCGAATTTCTGATTATGAAGTCAATTGTTTTCTTACTGTATCTTAATTTCATTGCACAAACTTTTTCTCTTAATTAATTACTCACATAGTCTTAGAGCTTCGCTTCTTATCTGTTCTAAAATTTGATTCACTCAGTTATATTAAGTGCAATAATACTGCCTCACACTTTGTTTATATTGTCATTTTTATCAGTTCTACTCATAAACGCCCAGAAAGTCTTTCATTAGTGATCTGAGCTTAGACTCATCGCTTATGATGATCGTCTTTCTCAGTGTTTCACCCACCTTGTAAGCTATTAAGTTATTTGTCTCTAAAGCAATAGCTGTAGGTTAGATGCTGATAATTTGAATCTTTCGTTTTAATGATCTGAGAAAAGAACTTCTTTAAACTCATTGTTGTAACAGTCCAATGCTCAGTCAAGTTTTAATAGCCAAAAATCATAAGGTCATTAGGTCCACTAATATGCTAATCGATATTTTTGCGAAAAAAAAATCAGTTATGATTATTTTTAATTTATATTTCTTAGAGGAATGGTATCTTTTCCATTCTACGAAATATGAGTGGTCATTTTTCTAGAATTCCTGAATTTCCAGTTAATACTATCAAAAAAGCAGAAGTTCTAAAACATTATTTCTGATATTTTTTTACAACATGAAATAATGTTGCAGGATATTTGATAATCCTGACCACCAATAGTTTAACTAGTATATTTTTGAGAATATGCTCTTTCTAATAATCCTGACCACCAATAGTTTAACTAGTATATTTTTGAGAATATGCTCTTTTTAGAATTTTCAGATGTGCTCGGCTGTATTTTTGAAGCTGAGAATTATGAAATTTTTAGCTCGAATTCTCATATATTTTGAACTGAATTTGAAAATTTTGTCTCATTTTGCAATTTTTTGTAAGCTAGAGAATATTGGACATGACTTCTGCTTATTTCCGTTAGTGCATAACATTGATTTAGTGTTTTTGCGAGTTAGAAAGTAGTGATAATGTGTTCATGTTAATTTGATTTTTTAGCTCTTATATCTCTAGTCCGTACCCGGTTTCACTGTATTTTTTTCTGTAGAGATTTAGAAATTTGCGATCATTTCATTTTGCAAAATATCGAAAAGGACTTCGTCGATATAATCGTATTTAAAAAATTCAGTTTGTTCTCTTAGTCTTTTTAAATATTTATTTAAGCTATAGGAGATTTTTTCTGAGAAGTCCTTTTTTGCCTTTCTGCCAAATTATCAACTAAAAAAATTAGATTTATAATGTATTATTTTTAATAATAAAAACTATTGTCTTTTATTTTCTGATATTTTTACAACATGAAATAATGTTGCAGGATATTTGATAGTCCTGACCACCAATAGTTTAACTAGTAATTAATTATTATCAATGTAACTAGTAATAAATTATTATCAATGTTACATCTTTCAGAAACTCCTGAGTAATCTTTAGGAGTCTTAAATGGCAAAGAAATCACTTCGGAAGGTATTTAAAGAAAGTTTAAGTTGTTATCAATATGTTCAATAACTAAAAGTTTTCCCAATATTTCATCTTCTATTTTCAAGCTGATATACAACAAGTCAATCTTAACGTAGATAAGCAATTTTTTTTAAAATTTACATGTTATGCAAATTATTAGCACATAGCAATCGTACATTAGTAAGGGATAATTTTATGGTGCGTGGATTTCTGATAAACAGATGTGCATGGTGATTCCTTAAATCCGACATGTAATATCTATTAATCAGTCTTGATTACATAATAAGTATTATTCTCATTTGAAAAATAAACCGAATATGTGGCATTAAGGTATGTTAAGATAAAATTAGGCAAATATATTAAGAAAGGGAAGAGTATTCAAATGATAATAATTGTTATTGAAATCCAAAACGGATGTCAGTCCAGAAAACTAATGCACGGATACCCGAATATAAAGGTTTTAAAGTATTACAGATCTTACAAATTTATTTGTTTTAATTTACAATGATATAATCAAATTATTGCAATAATTACTTCAAGTAAACTGTTTTCTTGACATCGCGTATGTTTGACATAACATTTCGATTTCCGTTGTTGTAATCCATTAAATCAAACTAAAATATATATTTTTTACCTGCGGAAAGATTTCGATGGTTTTTTAACAGCTTCATGACATCATACTCTTTCTGAATTCTGTTAAAATTATTGAGCTTAGTATAAATAATGAGATTTTATAGAAGTTTTGAGATTCCTGAATGTTTACATCTTGAAGCTGATAGTACTAGGAGATGTAAGGAATTATTTGATGTTTTTAATTTATCGTATAAGACATCATGAATAGCTTTCCAAAGTGGAATGGAAAACTTACTACTGGATCGGTACATTCATGTTCAATTGTTCAACAAAAATAAAAATAGAATTTAGAAAAAATTGAACTAGGGGCTTTAAAATTAACTACTCTTAGAATATCTCTTATAATACTTCAAACTATCCGATCAATCTCAAGAGTTCTCAAGAATTTGTGCTTGTGGTTAAAAATAAAAGCAGATCAATATTTCAGTCCATCAAATGAAAATATTTGTACGCAAAAATTATTTAGTTAAAATTTATGAAAGTTATTGAAAATTAGATTTTTATTAAAGAACTTTCAACAACACTCATATTTCGTATTAAACCAACCATTTCAAGCGATCTACTCGGCTTGAACAAATTCATATACGGATCGTATCCACCATATGACCAGAGTCTTTTTCCTGTTCTGAATAAAGCCCCACGTAAAGCATTTGTTGTAGTGAACAATGCCAAGCAAATAAACACCCCTGAATACTATTTAATTAATAATACTAAATAACGTCTCAAAATCTATGATTGGGAAAAATAAATTGGCGGTGAAAGTTAGGAAACATTTCATTTCAGAAAAAATACCACCTTTTTGTAATATCAAGTCATATGAGCTTAACTAGAAATTTGGCTTGAGCGCACATTTGATGTACTAATTTAATCATCACCAATATTCTTTAATAAGATAAAATTTATAATTTAGGAAAATATCTTAAATATTCAATTTACATTTGAATTCTCACATGAAATTCCGTAAGTTGTAGACATCTGTATAGAAAGAAATGAAATGACGTTCTCGAAGAGACTGGCTTGCAGTGCAATAATGAATTTTGAAGTCTCTAAAGAAGGCGTGTGACTTGAAGTTTGAAAAATTACCCATGTAACTGCTACTACTGCTGCTGTAATCAGATAAGAAAACGAAAGCGAAATAACTTAATTCGAAGTATATTCAATTAAAGAAACACCGACCGTATCCCTCAATTCAGTTTTTTATTTTCAACGCGATGAAATGATTTTTTGATTTGATTTTCGCAATATAAATTTATTATATTTTTCTGCGCTCATTTAGATTATAATTACCTACTGAAGCAGCCCAAATATTACATTTAAACTTCAAATATAAGGAATGCTTTGGTTGTTTAGTGAATAGGTGGGAATTATTTGAAAAATTTACAAAACACTTTTCAAAAAAAATCTTTAGCCTTAAAGTAGAACACTTGATAATTTATGAATTATTCTTTGCAAGTTTTTCTCGCCGATAAAAAGTTCGAATTCTAATCACCTAAATATTAATTTGTCATTTCCTTAAATTTTTCCAAAAAAATTGTCCCATAAGTGTTTTTAATTTGTCATAAGTCAATGAAACGAAACATCTACTAAGCTATAATCTCTTATAAAGTTATTTATTGTCCTAATCTCTGTTGAAAATTTAAATTTTAAATACTGCTAATGTCATATCTGTAACTTTTTCAGAAAGCAAAGAAATTTTCAAAAATTGTGGAGAGAGAAAAAGATCATAATGTTGAGATGTGATATCAAAAACAATTTTTTTATTAGAAGTCTTTGTTTAATCTGCATTTGTTTCATAAATTAGATCTAAAAGTACCATTGGACAGATGGAGGTTTTTGAGGAAATTAAGTAGGCAATAAAAGGAATTTTTCAATGCGAGATTATAATTTTTAAGTGTCTTGTTATTTGAATCAGGATATTGTAAGCAGTTTGACTGTCTTATGTTCCTAAAAAAATTTCTGTGATATTAATCATAAAGCATCCTGCATAATTAAATTAGTTAACCGAATTACTCCCGGCATTTCTGGGCTTGTCTTAAGATTTTCCTCTATCTTTCAAGAGTAATCTCGATTTGTTCTCTGATTTAGTCTTTGTATCACAGCAATACATAGTGCCAGCTATTACAATAATAATGAAAATTTAGATGCGACGAATCCGTTATTGCTAATACTGTTGATATTGGTGACAGTAAGGCTAACTAAAAAAGAATACTTCTGCTAGGTAATCACTGAAGATAACTACAACTATTCATACATCACTTTATTCTGAACTGGTTTTTCCATCATCATCATACTCTCATTCCTTCGACATTTTTCTTTTACCTACCTTTTTATTATTAGCATTTCAAACTCAACAGCTTCTCTATTCCCGTTTACTTACAGTCCTCAATGCAAACTAATTTACTCAGTCATTATTGAGTAAAGTGAAGTGGGAAATAAGCAGCAAACTTTGCTTAACATCATTCAATTTCTTTAGCCCGGCAGTTACCAGTAAAATCAAATTTCAATCCGGTGAAGTTCCAACTGCACAACTGCACTTTCAGTGGAAGAACTGCTGACATTTTTATATGTCAAACAATCACTATGGAGGCTGGTTTTACTACGATTATAATTACGATGCATAATAATACTGATGAATGTCTTTTTTATCATTTTTATCACTGTTTTATACTGACAATTATTTCTCGTTGTTTTTCATAATTTTTTACCATAACTTACCAACCGATAACTAAATCATTCTATCCTGTGAGTCAAAGACAATTTTCTTTTTATTCTTGAGGAATAAATTATTCTTTATTTTATAATTCACTATTCCTGCTGACAAATTAGGTATTACAAGAGAAGTTCAATTTTATGTCTTTAAATCCATCTCTCATCATAAAAGTTATTTCGCCATCATTCCAGTCGTCTATAAGAGTGCCATCTTAAGGCACAATTATAAAACTAAATTTGTTTGTTTAGCTTTTTGACCTGCCTCATATTTACGATAATATTATCAGCTCTTTCCCATTGTTTTGACTCAATTTGAATATTTCTCATGCATTTCGTGAAGAGATTTTTGTAGCTCACTTTGTGACATTATACGGCCGGCCTTTGACATTATATGCCCTGCTGATCATTCAGAATTATTAAAATTATTGTTGATTATTTCGAGACTCAGATGGAGTTATTCCTTCATACCTGTCTAATTCGTTACAGTAATTCATTTTATAACTCTTTTTGTCTCATTTTCAGTTCGTCTCAATAACTCTTCACCTCAATATCTTCAACTTTTGCCATGTCTTCTTTCATTGATAAGTTCACTTGCATTTCAAACTTCGATATCATTATGGAAATGCAATAAATATATCGTTAATAAGATGGAGTTTTTATCATTTACAATATGTTTTAATTTCTTCCACAACATCATTTTCATAATGATATTTATTATGAAAACTGGAATCCAGTTTCATCAGATTCCACATCTCTTCTTTCCTATATACATTAATTTACTTCAACAAGCTTTCTTAGCTTCTATTCTTCATCATCCCTTTTCCTACATGAATTTTATCTCTCTTAACTTCTATTTTTAACCATCCTGTTGTCGTTTGTATTCATTGTTAACTCACATTCATTTACTTTCCTTCAAGCGTATGTTTTTTTTTTGAATCTTTCAAGTTCCGAAGACCGTATTCCTTAGAACGAATTGAAAGTGCTTATTTATGTTAATTTCGGTATTTATAGTAAAAATATTCTGTTTTTTTTGCGTTGCAACTGTCGCTTGGGAAAAAAAATATAGAGTTGCAAATTCTTTATTTCCACTTAAACTTCAAACATTGTCAAAGACAAAGTCCGAAGACATCAATCTCAAACTTAGGTAATTAAACCTTTAATACCACTGTTATCTCAACACGACAATGAACTCAACACAGTTAAGATTTCGATATTAATAACGGAAATAATATGAAAAATGAGACTCAATATGACCCTCTGTATTATCCATCTTACTAACATTTTGGACTCCATTTGGGGAAAATGATGTTAATGTTTGCACCATTCCGAGGTCAATTCTGAGGTCATCAGAATCACCATTTTTATTTGAAGCACATAAATATGACAAATATGATTTACAACATCTTGATTTACAAGTTAACACATCACTTACGAACTTTTATATTTTGTTTTATCATGGAACCTTTCCTGTTTATTCGCGATAGTATTTCTTTTATTTCAGATAATACAGATTTACGTCCGAGATTTCCCGTCTTTTATGGTAATAGATTTGCATTGAGAAGCATCCCTTAACCATTTCAGTTGTATCTTCGCTATAAACTACTGATTTTTGGCCTTGCCTTAGCTACTCAATGTATTCTAGTTAACATTGAGCATATTAAGATATTCTATTGCCATCATTTCTTTCCTACTTTTTAAAGCGTATGTTCTTAAATGGCGATTACTGAAGAGCAGAATGAGATTCAAACATCTATTCTGCCGAGACTTTACTCAATTAGAAAAATTTTCAAGAAATAGCTTTTTATTTTAGCTCGAAGACTGATAACATGATCAGTTTCCTTCCGCCATTCGGTTCGACACCCCTTCTTGCTTTTTGGAATTCTGATGGAAAAAAGCTATCGATAAATTTTTTGTTTCTACTTAATTTTTACAATATGCATATTATACCAAACAATAAAATATTATAGAACAGTTGAGTTTTCGAAATGGCATTTTAACATAAAAATTCACCTAATGAGAGCACTAATGAAGTAGATTTATTCGAATTTTTGTAGATCTGAATCGTCGACTCTAGGAATTCGATTCGATATACAAAATTCAGAAAGTTAATATCACTAGGAATAAAAATGATAGTAAATCAGTGCATTTTATAAATGAAGCATTTATGAAATGAGCAAAAGAAAAGTCGCAAATTTAAGACTAAATTTTCTGCAAATAATAATTGTTGACTGAATGAAGATCCAAATATACGCTCATTCTAGGAAAATGCAGAAAATAAGCAAAAACCGATGAGGCGAAGGTGGAATTTAGAACAACTCCGAGCCGGTGAATCTTTTTTATCCGTACAAGCTGCCACAAATAGATATGATTCGCAAAAAGGTATGACTGCGCCTGGTATGCCACGCTGGAACATAGCCAAAGACAAGCATCTCGGGTTTTAATTTATTTTTTTTAATTTAAAAAATTACTGATCATTATCAGTTGTGTGTTCTGAATAAATTAATACAACAATTGTATGAGGAAAACAAATTTTTCTGGGAATACAAAATTACAAAAGACACTAAATGCTGTGCTCATAATAAATCAATTGGTGTAAGAAAAAAATCCATTGTTTAGAAATTATGAAATATGAACTATGATACAAAGTGACTATATCAATAATTTCCAAAGGTAAGTTAAAATAAATACTAAGTGAAGAAATAGTAGCTGACTGTTTCAGTTTCATAAGTCCTGATCGAAAAGGTGAAGAATTACTAAGAGCGCAATACGGAAGCAATCAGTATGCATCACAAAAGGGTATAAATTTAAATCTTGGCTGATATTAACTTCTCATCTATCTCTTTAGGATAACAACATTATTCATTTTGAAAAAGTTTGCTTCGCTATGATAAATGCATGGATCAATTTAATCATATATAATTATGATAAGCAAACTTATATGATCAAATTATATGATGTATTTCATTTAATAATTTTATAGCTAATAATTCCTTTTTAAGGCTTGACACCGATTGGTGCCTCACGAAGCCAAGTGATAAAAGTCGAATACAAAAAAGACTGGGAGACAGTACTTGATAAACAGGGCGAAAAACTCATACCTAAACAATCTGGTTATTACGGAATGGCTACACAGTCTGGAGAGGTGGTACTTTTATAATATTTTTCTTGTATGAAGAAATTGACATAAGCTTTCTCTAATTAAACTGCTAAAATTTTTAGCGTTCGATGGGTTCTCACCGCAATCAAGTGCCAATTATTAGAGGACGTTTACCACGAGATCGACGTACACATGGTGTATTATGTTATCAATATGGCACCAACATATTCGCTTCTCAACAGGGTATGAATACACCACCCGGTATTGGTGCAGTTCGACAAGCTACCATGGAAATCGAAGGACTTGGTTTTACGTAAGTTTTACAAAAAACAAGAAATAAAAAATAATTTGTTCTTTATTCGGAACAGAATAAATTTGCCAATAATCAGGTACTGATAGATTTCTAAAATTTCGCGATGCCAAACCTAAAGTATTTTCTATTGCTATAGCTGGAAAATCTTATGCCAGATTCGACACGGCTTTAACTATTCTAAAATTACTACGGTAATTCAATTTATTATTATTATTAAAATCAGGTGAAAGGAGTAATGATAAATTGATGAATTAGATTTTGCAAAATTAGTTAGATATATGAATAGTTCTTTTTTTTTCGTAGGGAGGATAATTTACGAAAGGGAACTGCATTTACACCATGGTACTCGGGACAGAACAAATTTGCCAATCAGTCAGGTACCGGTGGTTTTCTAAAAGTTCGCGATGTACTACCAAACTCAAAGGTATTTTCTACTATTGTATTCAGATTCGATAGGGTTTTAATTACTTTAAGATTACTACTACTGATCTACATTTTAGAAATGCATTTGATAGCGTTAATTTATTCGAGAAATGCGGAAGTATTTGTGGTAATCAAAAAGAAATTAATACAACCAAAAGTATTGATCTTTAAAAAAATCATCTACGAAGATTGTTATTTAGAAGGAAATTATAGTAGAACTTCATTACTTGTTGTAAAAATAATTCGCAACTGTTTCAATTGCAGTAATGTTTTAGGGCGGCCAAGAAATTGATAAAGCATTGAAAATCAAATCGGAAGGCATCGTACCACTTCAAGCTGGTACTAACAAGCTTGCATCTCAGAAAGGCATGGTAGGCTTCGGAACACCTAGAAACGTAATGCTAAAACAAGGATGGAAAAAAGAATGGTTAATGAGTTTCTGTTCAAATCGATCAAGTAATAATAGTAATAATAATTTCTTATTCGGACTTATAACAACTAATTTTTACAGTAGTTTTGAAAATTCAGAGAGATTTTTAATCTATTCAGGATAAAACTGATCCAATAAGTTTTTTTCATTTCTCCGAATTTGATGTACATCAGGATTGAAGAATATGAGGAAGCGCTGCGTACATTTGAAGAAACTCGATCACCTGGTTCAGCATCAGCATCTACTATTGATTTATTTGGACATTACAAACATAAATTCGATGAAGGAAGAGAAGTTAGAAAGACACTTGATTTTCTTGAAATTTAGATTGCTTATTAATAAGACCAACGTTAATTTAAAAAAATTCCATCTGTAGTATTAACAGAAATTGCAATGTTTTGATTGTCAGTGAGAATTCCCACAAACGAAAGATTAATTTGAATTTTGTAGCAAAGTTTGTTCCTGATTCTTCGAAACTTAGAAAACTTAAACATTCGTTCTAGAAATATTCCTTAATATACAATATTTAACATATATGAAGTCAATCCAGAAGTTAAATGCAAAAGTGCAAGACAACAACAACGTAATGCACACTATTGTTCATAACAACAAAGCAAAGTTACAGTTGAAATCTTATCAAAAATTTTTAAATAGCAATAGTTAAACGTAAAAAGTCTAAATAATCACCCTGCTTTATCTTTCAGCACAACTTTTTATTCATAAATAATTTAAAACTCAGATATATAAAAACTGAGCAATACAGAAATCTTTAATTAGAATTATTGCAAATATAGTAAATAAAGGTATTTGTGAAAATTAGAAGAAGCATTCTATTCGCATAAGAAAGAAACTCGGATATGAAAAGATGCATATACACCTTTTAATAAATACGAGAGATGGTTAAACTTGGAAAAGAAACATAGTGAAGTAGATTGAGGGTTGATAAATACAAAGCAATAATAGTTATCTGAAAAATAGACTATTATGTGTAAAAAGATTACAATAATCAGTGAGATTTTTGAAACAGAGTTCATTCGAGCAGAGAAAAAAGAAATAATTGATAAATACTGTACGAACTTCAGCTAAAATCAATGTTACGCATCTTTTAATGGACATAGATAATTCTTGCTATTAGTGAGAATAAAATGCTTTAACATTAAATGAAAGTTTTGTTAAAGTCATAGGGAAATCCCCCCTTGGATGGAGAAATGTTGAAGAGCAGTGTCGAAATTCAGCCTTAATAATGATTTTTATGCTGATTCAGATGCCTAAAACAAGCAAAAACTTTCAGATAGTAGAAATCAAGATGGAGAACGAATTGAAAGAGGAGGAAGAGGAAGACAATTCAGAAAAAGAAAAGGCTATTCTTAAACAATCCCATTTTTCTAGGACTATAGCGTGATAATGTATGAGCAGACCTGGACAAAAATAAATAAATTTTTATTATAGGTGGAAAAGTTAATGGAAGACGAACAAGAGAAAGAAGGAAGTGAAAATGAGGATGAAGAAGATGATGAGGAGGAGGAAGAAGATGAAGGTGAGGAGATAAAAGAAGATGAGGAAGAGGAAACGGAAGAAGGAGAAGAAGAGAGGGAATTATCCGTATCAATATATTAATATTATTTTAGCATCCGTGCTATAAGTTGTGTTATCAAAGTGAAGCATTTCACCAATGCTTACTATGATAAAAATGATACTGAATAAGTGACTCGCAATGTTCAGAATATCTAGACCTATATCTGGACCGTTTCTTAAAATATTTGTCGTATTTCACTGCTATTTTCACTTTTATTTTTTCGTGATTTTGGATTTTTGGTGGAGAATATTATTTATCTCCAGGATCCGATTCTCTACGTGAAGAAGTAATCAGGAGATTTTTTTTGGGGAGTCAAATTGTCTTGTCCCGTTCATTCTTATTGATCAAGGGATAACTAAAAAACCAAAAGAATTTTTTCCGATAGTCGATTCTATAGATTTTCTTTATTTTCGAGAAATAGTCTTTTTTTGAGAATTTCGTTCATCGAATAATTTTTTTGAGAATTTGTACTCGTTGGAGAAAATATTCAAAAATATTCTCATTGTGGCAAGAATCCAAACTTGATGCTGCATTGTGGCAGTGATTGCTGATGCGATAAATAATATTAGTTGATATGGTAAGCAGACCGCATATTTCTGATTTCAGTATCATCATTTTAGAAATTAAACTATGTTTAACACATTTTTCCACAATACATAACTATCCTTATTGAAACTTTCTGAACTAATGAAGCAGCTTCCAGATTATAGATATCGCTGCTAATAATTTTGATCAGGAATTAAATGAATTTTTTAATTCTATAGAGGAATTTCGAATAACTAAAGTAAAATCCAGCTTTATTCCAGTTAAGCATCATTTGTTTTTTAAAGTATTTCCGTCATCAAATTTCAACTTGGTTGTTGGATATATCAGGAAACTTATTAATTAAATGGACAAATAGTGTTCCTATAGCACTACTTCAAACTTGATGCATCATTTCAAAGATTTTTTTACCAAGCACTGGAGTTTCTGCAATTGCAATTCTGGAACTTTTCATAATCTCTAACTGCTAAATCCGTCTTACCATTATTTAGTGAATTAATATTTATCATTACCAAGCATTACTTCATAAACAGAATAAATAATGCTTCCGGAAACCATTTTAGAAATGTTAAAACAGATTCTTTCTCACTCAGTGAATTGGATAGAAAGCCCACTGACGTAAAATTCGATAACAAACCATAAATATTACAGAAAAACAAATTGATATCCAACAAATTCTAAAATTCAATATTATTTTTAAATATAGAAAAAGATATTCAATAATGAACCTCCGGCGTCTTCGTATGTATTTATGAACCACAATATTTATAGATCAAAAGCTTGATACTACCGATATTTGTAAATTCGAAAACATCACCATCTAGAGAGCTTAGTATAATTAATTTAACACCTTAACAGAAAGTATTGTAAATACTTGCAACATATCCCAGCTGCCATCAAATCTATTTTGAAATTGTAAACTAAAAGCAACTTCCTTAATTAACAGCATTCATGAATAAAGGATTTCTATTTCGTAATGTATTTCAGGGAGTTTTGACTAATTAAAATATCATCCAAAAAATGCCATAAATTAACTGAACCAAAATCTGAAATAAATTAAACGCAACAGTAACCAAAGAAACGGAATTCTCTCCAAAAAAAAAAGGAATCGACCTACAATTTTGTTACATTTGTACAGTGATGTCCTCTCATTAAAGTTCAATGTTCGAACTGAATTAACTATGAACTAGAACGAGATTTTTGAAAGCTATGTCGGCTGCTCACGATTAATCTGTATAGTGATGTATAGACTTCTTGCGAATATTTACGGCCCACATAATACGATCATAAAGTTTTAATATATCTGACGGAAACTTAGTTCTATGCATGCACAATAAAAAAGATATCAACTATCCCTTAGTAATCGAATATCGAAACCTTGTTTGAAGAATATGCCTTTAAAAGCAGAAACTCTTCATACATATGTAACATTACACACTAATTAATGTGACTGGAAACGAATATATAAAATGATAAAAAAACATATTTATTTTTTTTCAATCAACAAACAAATGAAAACAAGCAGAGAAACAAAGATTAAGCTTTTACAGCATATTTCCTCATTGGGTATTTACGAAGCTTGGCAAGCTGCTTTTTTGTTTTCAAATTCGTTTCGTGCTTCGTTAGTGCTCGGCGCAGAGCTCGTGTTTTCTTCGGTCGTATATCCAATGGTTTGAAAAGTTTTCCCTTAAATTTTAATCATTCACCTTGAAAACATACATGTTCAGATTCGCATCCAACTTTATTCAAGTTCAACATCTTACGGAATTTGATTCTGTTATAGTCTAAAGCATCTATGTTTTAATGTCATTTGTAACTAATTGGTTAAAGATCTGCAAATTTCATAGAGTTAACCTCATCAAAAAAAAAGAAATAACGAGTCTGATTAATCTAATACTCAAAAATCTTTAAAAAATATTATAACCGCAAGAATAACTTACTGATTGAGAAAAATGGGATTAGATGCAGAAAGTGAATATTTGAGTTAGTGTCATTCGTACTGGATATAAATGTGATAATTTAGGTAATTAAATCTTTGATATGTTTTCTTATTTATCCAGTCATATTAATTACAATCAAAAAAAAAAATCGATTTATAATTCGAACTATAAATAATAATACAAAAAATGAAATATATACCTCCAAAAAATAGATCCTCAAAAAGAAAATTAAACAAGCTACCAAACCTTGTAGAACTTTCTCAATTCCTGCTTTTGCGTTTGGTTGATAACTGTTAAAATGCGAGCAATATTCTTTCGGACAGTACGAATCTTCGAAAGTTTCGAAGCGCCTCCACCGACTACTTTTGATACCTATAACAAATATCATGAACTTTTCATAACTTTATAAAAAGCAAAAAATGCAAAATGGAATGAACTATCCAAAAGTTAGTTTTCAAAATGGAATTCCGTGATAATGATCATTTGTTTCGAACAATCAGATCATATTTCAATCAGTGTTTTCAAAGTAAAAAAAATTAAAAAATGAACCTGAAGTGAAGCAAGTTCCGTTTTTTGTTCATCAAGCTGCTTCGTTAATTCTTCTTTCTTTTTCCCCTTAAATCGCGGGCCTTAACTTTAGTCATTCTTTTTCCTGCTAAAATTCAAGTTAGAAATTAAATTGCAGAATATATATGCAAATAAAGAAAAAAGTAGCAGGAATTTATGTGAAACTAAAAGGATATGGCTTAAATGTATTTTGCTTTTTTATTGTGACATATTTTCAATTAACTTGTCCCAAATGATCTGTGTCAATGCATGCATCTTATAAGACAATTTAACTAATTTACGAAATTAACCAAACCATAACTGAACTCTGACGAAACTCTATCCGTACTTATGCTTAATCTCTCTACCCAATCTTCCTCAAACTTACCATGATCCTATAAGTAGCAAACCGAAAGTGTGGCACAACGAAATGAAACTTCCATCTAACACCATACTGATATATATTAGTAGAGTAATGTAGTTTTTGGAAGAGTTGATGATTTGGGGTGAGGGAGCGAACAATTCAGTGCAGTATATGCAGAGGTAAATATGACAATGGATTAATCCATCACGGCATCAGGAGGTCGAAGAATCTCACAGCAGTAATATGAGAAGGCTAGACAATTCTGCCGATTCCGAGAGATTATTCAGATTATATTATCCCATACATTCTATATCGATCTGTTTCGCACCTTCTAATATTGCCCAATAGGCAACATTCCGTTATGAATCTTTTGACGAATTCGTCAAAATATATAAAAAACAAATGTTTTCAATGTAAGGTTTTTGCGGTTGTTTGCGAATTTTCTCAATGTTATATTTTGAAGAATCTGGGTCAGAGATATTGGCGACAAGGTTTTCTAATAGTGTTTTATACTTATAAGAAGGAAGGTTTGAACTATATACGTAGGCCTCCAGTAGTCCATAAAATTATCATTCAGCGAGTTAATAATCTTCAAGAAGATGATGTGACTTCTGTAAATGTTTTCATACATGTGGATGAATTATAGTTGAGCGTAGTGTTTGGAAAATTTAGGATTTTTAGGCTTTTTCATGTATTAAATAAAGTAGTAATCCATTTCATACAATTTCACATTATTTCAACATCAGAAAATGATGCGATTTTCGTGAATTGTCAGCAGTCAACGTTTTATGAGACACATTCTCTTTACTTGTTCAAGGAAAACGATGGAAGTGAGCAACAAGGAAGACGATGATATTGAGACTTACGATTAACAGATAAAGTTGCTGTTATTTCTGGCAATATGCTGGATGATTTGTTAGAGCCAGATCGTGTTGTGCAAGCGGATTTTCTCGAGACTTGCTCGAGCGAAGGTTGGATTTCTGTAATGATAATTAATCAACCTAGTTTCTCTTTGTAACTAAAAATTATAAATTTAAGACAGTGCGTATTTCTATATTCTACATTGTTTTTTTCCTATCATCGCTTCAAGATTTGATTTGCTTGTTTCAACTTTTTTATATTGCATTACATTTAGTTTTTTTGCATATATGAACATAGAAATCCGTGCATCTGAGTTTAAATGATAAATAATTTTATTTTTAAAAAAAAGCTACGTAAGATGCAGGTGACTAATGAAGGTATTTTTTTTTTTGAGTAATATTGTCATATGCAAAGAACTTTATATCGTAATTTACTTTTCTTGTGAGATGAGCTTTATCACAATTACCAGAATAATTGTTCATGATCAGACAATAATCGACACCGCGGGGGCTTTGTTGAACGCTTGTTTTAAAATCAATGATTTTATAAAAAGACTTATTGTTACCAACATTTTATAAGATTGTGTATTTAGATAAGACAATATCTTTTTCAAACTAAGATTAGTAACACTAATAATTGAATTTTAAGCCAGAATTATCAATAATGCAAGCCTCATTGTTGGTAATAGTCGTGAATTGACCAATAACAGCGAAAAGGTTGTTTTATCCTCTTATTCGATTAGGTTCTATTACTTGTTTGGGCTCGAAAGTAAATAAACGTTAAATATTGGTAGTTCTTATATTGCTTTTGTCTACTTTACAAAGCAATGTAAATCTTTAGCTAAAATTTCATCGCAGATTTGCTCCTTTCAAATGCATATATTTCTTTCTTTTTTATTATCAAATTCTACATTTTCAACGTATTAGAAATTTTTTCGAAACTCAAGTTTTCGATTTTGGACATTTCCACTGTTGATTCCATGTTTGTCTATTATTTTTTTCTTTTTTTTTTATATTCGATTAGAGGAAATTATCGCTTAAAACTAAGAATATATTAAAGACGGAAACTATTTTATATGTTTTAGAATGTAGAAGATGATAACAATATGAAACAGTCTGAACTGAATTTTTTGATGTTTTTAAGGAGACGAAAACTATTTCAAATATAATGAATAAAGAAAGAAAGTATTTTTATTGCTAAATTTTTTTTTAATAAATTGAATTAACAGGGTCATTTTTTTGTTTAAGAATTAGCAAGGATATAACGCACATTAGATGTGCTATTCATAATAATGAAAACTAAGAATGGAAGAAAAGATTCAAATGATTCGATTGAAGAGATGTCGCAAATTTTGCTTATTGTTCGGCCGATTGCTTCGTGATCGATACTGAACTAGCATTTAATTTTTTTTTTTTTTTTTTGTTTTTGTTTAAATCGAATCAGCAACTGCATTGTCGAGCAAATACGTTTCGATTATTCATATTTTTAAGTTAATTATACTGCGTGCCTTACAGTTGTAATTCTAGTTATCTTTCATTTTGCTTGTTTAATTTTAGAAGAAATTACAAAGTGATGGCAAAGATGAAAAGCAGGAGGAAATGATGGTAAATAGTAATGAGAAAGGCGAGAATTCAAATAATAATAATATTGTTAATGAGGACAATGATGTTGAAAAAGATGACAAAAAGGAGAAGGTGATGATGAATATGTGGTGGAAAAAATTCTCGATAGGCGATATAATCGACGAAAAAAAATCGAATATTTAATCAAGTGGGCAGGATATGACAGTGAGAGCGAAAATACATGGGAATCAGCAGAAAATTGTGTAAATTTTTTAATTTTTTATACAGCTGTTCCTTCCCTTATTTTTATATTTGCAATTATGAGTAAGTTCATTCACAACTCATATTAAATTGATTCACATTCCTTTGATTATTGATATTATATTTAAGAGTTTTTCTGCTGATTCATTTATCTGGATTGCAATTACAAAAGAGTCAAGAAAGTCACTTGTGCGATGAGGCGAATTATTCATAAAGCTTTTTAAAGTTTAAAACACGATTTTAACAAAATTTTTACAGAATAAAGATATTTAAGAAATCTGCTCCTGAAGCGATTCGTGAATATGAGGAAAATCTGAAAAAAAATACGAGGAAATATCTGCTACGAAATAGATCAGTAACAAAGGTTACTTTTATTTTTTTAAAAATGTTTCTTTTTTTCAGTTAAGATTTTGGAAGTTTGCTATTTACTTTATTTTTTTCGCTTCTTTTTATCTCTTGTTATTGAGAATCTTCAGGAAAGCGGTCCGAATGGTGGAAAGGAATTGTCGAAATCCCTAAAAAGGGAAACAAGTGAAATCAAAAAGGAATTGTGTTCTGAAGGTTAATATATCAAATGTTTCTTTTTCTATGGTTGCTTATTCCACTTTTCGATCTGCTTCAGAAAGTGGCGATGATGATGAAGAAGTTAGATCAAAACGTACTAAAATTGACTGCATTCTTGGTGTCAAAAAGGGGAATAATGAAATCCTGGCAGTGGTGCGCTTTGAGGATGGGCATCATGATCTTATATCAACTCGAGTGTTGGTCAGTAAATGTCCCAAGGTGATTTTCATACATCTTTAAACATTTGGTATCGACGAAGTCGATAATTGCTTGATGTGAAAATAATTTGAAAAAAATGCTTATTAATTTTGAGACACGTTATGTGTTAAAAGAATTGTACAAAATTCAACTGTTGCAAATCATTTATGAAATAATTATCAAAACACAAATATAAAATACTATCATCGAATAGGTATACCTTAACTGTGTGATTATTTTACAAATGCTATCGCAATAATTCAACATAATTTTAGAAACTGGTGAATTATTATGAAAGATCATTAAAATTCGTCTCATCGTGAGCAGTTCGAAACATCTTTTCCCCAAAAAATGATTTTATTTCTTTGTTTCTTATGTTATCTTTGGAGATGCTTTTCACTCATTTCAATTAATCTATTCATTAATTTAACTTTCTTCTTCACCGAGAAGGAATTTACCTTTTCAAATATATAGAAGTTATTTGATAAAGCGGGCGAATTATTTCTCCAAGTTTTAAATTAAATTGTTTCATGCTTAGGTTGCTAACTATGTGAGATAGTTATCTTGATTTATTTCGAGATATGCGTTATAGTTACTCACAGTGCACATTTTATAAATGTTTTAATACAAATGAAAATGATTTTATTCTATTATTGTTTATTCTTTTTTTATATGTCAGTAGCTTATTCTTTCTTGCTGATGTTTTGTTATTTTTATCATATGTAGTTTATATAATAAAAACTTGAATTTCTTTTGTTGGGAATGTCCGTTGATTTCCAGTAAACCAGATCATTTCTATCCAAGTTTCATTCTGACATGCATTGTTGGACTTTATTTAACCGAATATTGTATTTAGCTACATTGCATCGTAGAAATGCGGCGCATGAGGTTAAGTTTTAGAGTTATCCAAGATTTTCTTTTTAATCACTAGCAGGACTGTTAATTAGAATTACTAAATAGATATTGAAAATGCTATAATTTAATATCAGTACAACAGATTATATTGATTTGAAGAATTTCGTTACAGTTGAGTTAATGTCGAATGCCACTGGGACTGAAACTATTCAAGTAAATGATGTATCACTGGGAAGTCAAAGACATCTAAAGAAGAAGAAAGAAGGCAGCGAAAGCAGCGAAGTTGGCAAAATTTTATAAAAAATAAAGAAGGCGGAAGTAAAAGCTTATCAAGCTAAGCAATTGGTAAGGTTCATTAAATGAGCATAAATAAATAAGGTCGTGCTGAACTTGCTTGAAATTTCAAGAGAAGCGAAGCTCAGGAACCAAATACGTATATCTTTTTTTCCTATTCACAACTCATTAAGTAAGGCAATTTGCCATAGAAACCTTCATTCTATAAACTTTCGTTATAACTATTTCGGTATAATCTTCCAAAAATTTGTTAAGTTCATTTAATGCAGTTGCTATTTTTGTAGTTCTTCCACTTTTTTTTTCTTTAATTTCACACTTTCTATCTATTTTAATTGTAAATCTTCAAATTTGACTTTTGCAGACAACAGACACAAAGAAAAAGGAGGTTTATCAATATACTGCCGATACAAAACCCGGAGAAAAGAAGAACACCGTTATTGAATTGCCGAATGCTTATAGTCCAAAATATGTTGAAGCTGCTTGGTATGAGTGGTGGCAGCAAGCAGGCTTTTTTCGACCAGAATATAAACGTGATTTAAGGTTTGCTAATCACGGATAAGATGATGTTAAAAAGCTATTTGCTTTTTCGAGCTCTACATCCTTGATAAATGCTGATTGTAATGAATTAATATATAAATTAAATTCCATTATATATATATATATATATATATATATATATATATATATATATATCAGTCTAGATTTGACCATTCATTCTGTTCCCATTTATTCCAGTGACGCAATTTTTTGCATATAAATAACTTCATGAAAGAGATTTACAGTGACATCCATGAATGTTTCATTTGATCCATTTCTTCATGATATGATTGATTTCGAAAATATATAATAAATACTGATGAGTGCCTACCTTCTGAGTTATTTTTCACGAATTTGGGATTTTTATTCAGAATCGAGAATTTTTGGTAGATAAATTTATTGCAGTAAACCGAATCCGAAGGGAATTTTCACTATGGTTATTCCACCACCGAACGTCACTGGGACATTGCATTTGGGACATGCTTTGGCTACGTCCGTGGAAGATGCTCTCTGTAGATGGTAATTATAAAAAGAATTTATTTCAAACGCGAAATTGTTTAGATGAAATCTCGAACTTGCGGATGCTTATGTTTATGAAGTAAATCTGTCCTGTTAAATTTTCCCTGATTGGCATCATATTTTTCTTTTTTATTCAATAATATTTTCCTTTGGTTTTTGCATTTTTGATGAAGAAATGAAGCTTTAATTTTCTGTTGCATGGTTATTTATGATTAGTTCGAATTTATATAATTTTTTTTAAGGCATCGTATGAAGGGCAAAACAGTTTTGTTCAATCCGGGCTGTGATCATGCTGGAATCGCTACTCAGGTTGTGGTGGAAAAACGTTTGAAACGTGAACTAGGCTTAACAAGGCATGATCTCGGTCGTGAGAAATTTGTAGAAGAAGTGTGGAAATGGAAGAATGAGTGAGTTTTTTCGACTTCATATAAAGGATTCTATGAATGAACTGTTAGCAGTTGCTTATAAAATCTTTTCCTGGGAAGTTTTCTGATTACATATCAATCATTATTTTTAGTAAATATCCTGCAATAATTTATAACTACAGTTCAAGTATTTGATAATGGATTTAAAATTTTTAATTAAACTATAAGATTTTTTTCAGAAAAAATCGTAATTTTACATTGGCTTTATATTTTCCTTCGCCTATTGTAGAAAAGGAGAAGTAATTTATGATCAGTTACGAAAAATCGGTGCAGGAGTTGATTGGGATCGAGCTTGTTTCATGATGGATCCCAAAATAACATATGCTGTAACACATGCATTTATATTAATGCATGAAAAAGATATCATATATCGGAGTAATCGGCTGGTAAATTGGTGTTGTGCTCTGAGGTCTGCTATTTCCGATATTGAGGTATTATTTCTAATTTTTTAGCACTCATTCTAATTTTCGTAACAAGAAGTGCAAGAATTTATATTTCAATTGTATTATAAATTGTTGACTGAAATATAGAATCTTTCCATGAAAAGTCACCAAATTTATTGACTTTAACACATTTTTTCTAAGATTGTATCGCAATATTACAGAGAACAGAAAATAATTTACGATAGTTGAGAATAAAATTCTGCCATAACTATATACTGATGTATGCTACTGAAACTAGCGTATAAACTGACATGATATATTTCTTTCAAGTTATATTGGTTTTGCATCACATTTGAGGTTGTTTTAACTTTTAGGTTGACAAACTGGAGTTAACTGGACGTACATTGCTATCTGTCCCTGGATATTTAGAAAAAATTGAGTTTGGTGTGCTCATATCTTTTGCTTATCCGATCGAAAATTCAGGTATTACATGATTTTAACAAGGCAAAAAAACATTTTTCTTTTTCTCAAGAATTTTAATTCACACTATTTTATTGAAAAGATTTTCGAACATTACTGCATTCAGATGAAGAAGTCGTAGTGGCAACCACTCGAGTTGAAACTATGTTAGGTGATAGCGCTGTTGCTGTACACCCAAAAGATAATCGATATAAGCATCTTATTGGCAGGTTCTTTCGATTTTAACATTACAAACTGGCAATTGAGCATATGAGTTCACTAACTATTGAAAGTAAGATTGCATTCTTTTTTTGAGAATGCTGCGCATTTTCATATCACATTGATTTATTATGTTGGTATGTTAGAATTTAAAAAAGTTTGAGAATCAACGAAAGACTTTGACAGTAACTGAAATATTTAGTAGAAAAAAAAACCATTATTTTAGCCTTATAGTTAAATATCTGCTCCGTTCTAGACTTGTATACATCCATTTCTTCAAAGAAAACTTCCAATTATAGCAGATTCGTTTGTCGACATGGAATTTGGAACAGGTGGTTTTGATTTTCATATATTTTTTTTTTGACTTACCTTATTCATCAAGAATAGTTTATATCAGGAAATATTACAATCTGAATGAAAATCCAAATTTGTCCATCACAATCCAAAATTTTCATATTTTTATATTTTCCTGATAAAGAAGTTTCTCAGAAATCAATAATTGTTTAGAAATATTTTACAATGGTTCATTTTTATCATTTTAATGTGAAAAATGAGCAACCAGTCATGGTTGAACCTAGAATGTATTATTCAGGAGTAGTAAAAATTACCCCTGCGCACGACCATAATGATTACGAAGTTGGAATCCGGCACAATTTAGCATTCATTACTTGTCTCACTGATGATGGCAATATGAGCGAACAGTGTGGCGAATTCAAGGTTTTTTTCTTATTTTCTATTGTGAATATGTGATAAACACTCAAGATTTTAAAATTAAATAAAAAGACTGGGATATTTATCTCAGTAATAAATTGATGAAAATCAAATATTTTCGTTTTCATTTTTTAGTTTATACACTTTAGAACATGAAACGATTCGAAGCAAGGAAAGCCGTTTTAAAGAGTCTGAAAAAGAAAGGTCTTTTTAGAGGGGAAACTGATAATCCAATGGTTATTCCTTTGTGCAGGTAATCTTTTAGGAAATAATAGTTTGATCAGTAGAATTCATTTTGACATTCCTATCAATTGAACAGTTTCAAAGTTTTTGTCATTGAAATCCCAGAAATTTCCAGTCGTTCGAAAGATGTTGTTGAGCCGATTTTGAAATCACAATGGTATGTGAAATGTAATCATATGGCGCAACGAGCTATTAAGGCTGTAGAGGAAGGTCATTTAAAAATCATACCAGATTTTCACGTTGCAACTTGGCGGAAATGGTTAGAGAACATAAGGTATATTTAACATCCTCGGTTTAATGTAGGTTTTCCGAAAAATACAGATTTTTATATGTCTTATTTTTAAGTAACGTCTTTCTACTATACACTTGACCGTATTGTTTTTTTAACATTGCCTTAATGTATACAAAATTTTCAAAACTGTTAACTTTGAAAAAAATTATAAAGCAAAATTTACCACTTGAATTTCTAATAAAAATTCATAATCACTCTTTGATGTTTCAGAGATTGGTGCATTTCGCGACAGTTATGGTGGGGCCATCGCATACCTGCTTACTTTGTCAGCGTCGATGACCCTAAAATTCCTACTGGAACTTCTGATAACAATGATTATTGGGTGACACATAATGAGGCAGAAGCACTGAAAAAAGCTGCCAGAAAATTTCACGTTCCGGAGATGAAAATTTCTGTGAAAAGAGGTAATTTTTATATAAGTTGATTATATGTTTCTTAAGTCGATGAATGATTCTTATTTTCTTCAGTCATTTTCTTGTTAATTTATCTTTAGAATTATGTTTTGCTTTTATGAATGTGGTCATTTCTTTTTATCCATTGCTCTTGTCTGGTTGTCCAGCAGATTAATATTTGTTTATTCGAAAGAAAAATGTTTGTTTTATTTAAACGAACAACAAGGTGATTACAGATGAAGACGTTCTGGATACCTGGTTTTCTTCTGGAATGTGGCCGTTCGAAATTTTTGGATGGCCTGAAAAAACCGCTGATTTGGATAAATTTTTTCCTGGTACTGTTTTAGAAACTGGGCATGATATACTTTTCTTTTGGGTAGCGCGGATGATATTTATGTCGCAAGAGCTTACTGGAAAATTACCGTTTCAAGAAGTTAGTTTATTAACTTTGATTACAAAGAAGAAACATTGTGGCGAAAAAAAAGAGTGACGAAAGGAAGCATTTTTGTTCGAGATTAAAAAAGAATGGAAAAGTAATAAATTTGTTGGGAATTGCATGAATTTCTTTTATAACACTGAGCTTATTTTAAGATTTATTTGCATGCCATGATTCGAGATGCTCATGGACGTAAAATGAGCAAGTCCTTAGGTAATGTAATTGATCCGCTGAATGTTATACATGGCGTATCATTGATGCAGCTTAACAAAATGTTGGAATCTGGAAATCTTGATCCAAAGTAAGTATTTTTGGTGAAAAATGGGTTGCGACCAATTGTAGAAAATGCTTTATGGTTCAGAAAATCATCATCTGATTTTTACATCATTTATTATATATGTTGTCTAAATTTTATCCTGTGCAATCATATTTTTAAAATAAGAGCTACATAACACAATATTGATTCTGTTGTGTATCACTCAATAACAAAGTAATTTGTTCAGTTTGATATAATAATGCAATAATTTGATGTCTTTTATGTCAATATATTTTAGTGTTATTACAGAGAACTTAAAAAAGCGAAAGAAGGACAAGCACATGATTATCCGAATGGCATTCCAGAATGTGGTACTGATGCATTACGATTTGCACTTATGAATTATACTAGCCAAAGTCGAGATATTAATTTAGATGTCCTTCGTATTCAAGGATATAGGTTCTTTTGCAACAAAATTTGGCAAGCATCAAGGTTCACTTTCATGCAGCTTCATAGCACTTTCGTACCTGCGGAAAATTTTTACGTTAGTTTTTCTCAACATCAAAAATTTTAATCATGATACAGAAATGTGAGATGTTAGCGGAATTTACGAATTTTCGATAAAAATGTGGATCTAAATAGAAGTTGGACATGACTGTTAACATTTTTCATAGTATGACGGAAAAAATACTGGTTTCTTTCAGGTTCCAGAAGGGAGCAGTATTTTGGACCGTTGGATCTTATCACGACTGTCTTATGCTGTTGAATCATCCAATAATGAAATGTCTAACTATCATTTTAGTCGTGTTACAACTGTTCTATATAATTTTTGGCAATATGATTTTTGTGATATATATATCGAGGGATGTAAACCGTTGTTTACTAATGGTGATCAGTTCTTTCATTGTGTCCTTCAGGGAATTTGGACTTCAGGAAATTTGTAAACCGTTTTTTATTTTTTAAATAAATCGTAGCTTTCTTTATACTTTATACTAATAGTTTTTATTTTGCATTTTTATTTTGCAATCTAATTTACTTATATAAATTTTTAATATATAGAGAATTCTGATGGTGCAGAAATTGCACGAAAGGTTCTCTACGAATGTGTAGAAACAGGATTGCGATTATTATCACCATTCATGCCTTTCATTACTGAAGAACTTTGGCAGCGGCTACCACCACGTACATCGAAAGAGCAGCCAGAAAGCATCTGTGTTGCACCATATCCGGAAATAGAACAGGTCTGTTCGTAGTGATTTTCTCTGAAGTCGATTCTATTTTGAATAAAGCAATAGATTTTTACAATATAATTTCTTCTACAGTATGCATTCCGAGATGAAATATTGGAAGATCGAGTTGCACGCGCGATGCATATTGTGAAAACTGTTCGTTCTCTTCGTGCTGATTATGGGTTGACAGCTAAAGTTAAAATTGAACGTGAGATAAATGGATATTTTTATATTTTGATTCATTTAATATCAAAATCCAATTTTATTATTTGTGATTGTTTACATATTCTTCAATCACTTTTATATTTAATAGTTTGACAGGACATTAGTGTGCCAAATTAATATTTTAGTTTACATCATTTTCGAAAGCAGCTCAGAAGTAATAGAAATGGAAAATCTTGTGTCGTTAATAACTATCTTGACTTCCTCATCAAAGGTTTGATTTTTTGTTTGCACTCATCCTTTTTATCTTTTTTGTTAATTTTGCACTATATTTAATTGATTGAATTACCTCTGTGTAGATCTTAATCATAAAAAAAGTGTTTGGAAAATGAATAAAAATTAACATTACATAAAATTATTACATTCATCGAATCTTTTCAGATTTCTTTATTAACTGCGGATAAGATACAGCAAATGCCACGTAACTCTGTGCAAATTGTTGTTCCAGCAGTTTGCAAAATTGTGCTTTTGCTTGAGGTTTTAATTTTTGCAATTAAAAAAAACTGTTATATTTTTCTAATGCCTTACTATCGTTCAAATCGACGTGATGATTGCTTTGGTATTTTAGGGTATAGTCGACATTCACAAAGAAATTACGAAATTGACGGACAGACAGGAGAAATTGATAATTCAACTGCAGAAATTGGAAGAAACAATGTCTAATCCAGCTTACAATAAAGTACCTCTCGGAATACGTAATAATAATGCGGAAAAGGTAGCTTGCTTATTTGAGATTATAAAATGTTTGATGAAAGTGCGCAGCGTTTTTAATAAGTTATCTGCTTATAGAATTTGCAGTTAATAATTCATTATTAATAAGATCATTACTGAAATTTTTTTAGTCTTTTTTTTTGTTGTATTTGTTCACTGAAAAGCGAAATAGGTAGGGAATCTTTAAGAAAATGAAAAAGATTTCCTGAAGTCAACAAAGTCTATTTTCGAAATGAAATTTTCAGGTAGCGTCGTTGTTGGCAGGATCAAAACATCTTAGTGAAGCCATATTTGCACTCAAAAACTCGCTTGCGTAATTAATCTCTTAATATTACTTTCTTAATAAGAATTAGTTTTCCAGAAAGTTAATTTTCTTTTTATGCATATCTTTTTTTAGAATTCAAATATAAATTCTAAGGACTCAATAACTAAGGATACTGATGTTATTTTACTGCTTAAATTTCACATTATATTGTTGATTTTTCATTGTTTTCTAGTTTTGGTTGATAAAAATGAATATTTTTGTTTGTTTTTATTTTCATATGTAATTTATCAGATATATATTTTGCTGATATGATTAATAAAAATTGGAAGTGGCTCAAGTACTTCCTAGGTGGATCAAGCAAAATGAAGAGAAAGCATCAATTGCTGAAGCCTTAAGTTTAGGAGCGAAGGAGATTGCGATTATTTGCTTCAACGTTACAGTTATTTTCAAATGTTTCTTAGAATATATCTGAGATAGTAATGAAGTTTTGCTAAATATTTGTAGGATGTAATTCTCATGAAAGTTTATATTGGTGATTACTTCCCTTCGATTCAAATGTTGATGCATATATGAGGATTTATATGAATTGTATGAAGAATTATAAGATAATACAATAATACCGCTTATATGGCTGCAATAGAACAACTGAAATTAATTTATGAACAGATGGTAGCTTCATTATTTTCTAAACATATGAGATTGAAACCCTTATCTGTCAGTGAATCTTCCATGATTATTACGGATGACGAACTGGCATCTGAAATGTGGGATCTGTCTAGCTATTTGAATGAATTGAAGGTATGATTTTTTTGTTATATTTGATATTTACGTCACCTCAAATATTTCCGAACATTCATGGGATTTTTTCAATTTTGTTTAAAAATTTCGAAAACCTATGCTTCATGAAATACTTCGGAATTTTTCCCTTGGTAGAATGATTTTTTTTAAAAAAAGATATATTCAGGGAATGATCCCAAAAGATCATTTAGACGACTGGCGAAGACATACTTCATTTACACATCCACTACGCTCTTTTATCCGTGGACACACAAAGTGTGCCTATAACATTGAATACTGTTCTCAAGCTTTTTTTAAATTTTACGAAATCTTAGTTCGTTTCTCTCATCTCTGCTTTTCGTCAAATGGTACGAAACATATTATCAGGTATATTCTCTTTTCTTTTATAAGTAAAGTATGAAAAATTTATTTTAAGTGGGATGTTGAAGTGAGAGATGTACAGAAATGTAATTGAAGTGTTGATTTTAAGATAGTAACAGGATCATATTTCAGAAGTTTTCATTTGTGCGAATCACCTGGTGCTTTCATTTCGGCTCTTAACGTTTATTTAACATTGAGAAAAAATAAACTTTCTTGGCAGTGGTACGCAAATAGGTAACCTTTTCTGCTTAAAATCTTTAAATATGTTTGGTTGTAACATGCGCTTACAAGTTTTACATTTTTAAATGTAAGAAAGTGTAGCAAAGCAAGCACCGTGGAAATTTTTATAAACATAGTTACTCGATATCTTTTTTTATTTGGAAATTTGGGATAAATTCTCGAATTGAGGAAGAATATAGAAAGAAGAAGCAATAGAAAATTAAGAAAATGAAAGAGATAAAGATGGTAAGTTGAGATTGAAAGTCTCAGAAAGCGATCTTTGACTGAAATTTTTGAGGAAATTGTAACAGATAATGAAAATTTTAAATCTAAATTTTAAGTCTAAATCCTCATTATGAATGGAATTCACCATTTGACATGTTCTTGGATGATGAGCTGGTCACAAGTACATATTCGAACTGGTTTTTTGGTCCTGATAACAGTGGTGATATATTAAAATGGACCGACGAATACATTAACAGTATTGCTGAAGAAGTCGGCAGATTCTCTTTGATAACTGCAGATGGAAGTCTTTATTGCCAAGTAGTCTTTCTTAATTTTTATCGAAATTGCTTGAAGAGTTTTATATGAATAAAAGGATATACTAACTCTACTTACTGTTTCTTGAATCATATTTGTTTTTGTAACTTTTTTAATCTTTTAATCCAACATTTGCTAAGTAGTTTGGTTTTTAGGATTTTTCATTCTTCAAAATCATTACAAAATTTGGATTTCATGAAAAAATTGAGGGATACATCTACACATTATTATTTGAAAATTTTAAATTTTTAAGAATTTTTTGCCAACAATGGACAAATATCTTTCCAGGATAATCCAGCAGAACAAGAACGCATCATCTTCCCATTATTGCAGAAAGAAATTGATATAGCGTTAGCATTACTGCAAACCAATGGTACATTTATCATAAAAATGTATACAACATTTCTTAATGATACTGTAACATTGTTGAGTCGTCTGCTTAAATGCTTCGAAGAGATGCATGTTATAAAACCTTCGTGCAGTAAGCCAGGCAATTCTGAGGTTAATTTTAAATTCACTTACTGTTGCAAATTCTCCGATTTATTGTTCGCAATAACTTTTAAATTTTCACAAAGTTTCACCAAACAGGAATATAATTCATTGTAATTATTTGAAATGACGTCACTTATTTCAGGTTTATGTGTTATGTGCGAATTATACACAGAAAGAATGTAGGAAAGGAACAAGACTATCTACGCCTTATCGAAAGGTTCTTATGTTGTAGGAATTTTTTAGTATTTAACTAACAAAAATATCAGTACATCAGTTTTTTATTTTTTTATATCCAGATTTTGTTGGAATGCTCGAAATTTTTTGTGCATCATCAAATGCAAATGATTTGGTTCAACATTACGACTTTTGGTAAAGTCGAGGTATTTTTTACGATTCATTTATTTTAACGCTATTTCAGCAGAGTCGTTTAATTGAAAGCTATTTTTGTTTTTGTTGGTTCATTTCAGAATAATTTGCGAGATTTTATTGAACAGAAGAAAATACAAGCAGCTGGAATCTATGAGCAGATGATGACTATATCAAATTTTGAAAAATTTGCAACCGAACTCTCTTCAGCTGCTTTTACCCTTCATAAAAAGTGATTTATTATTGTAAACACAGTCAGAGTACTTAATGTTTTTGAACATTTTAATCAGTTTGAAAATTTTATTGTAAATTTCGAAGCATTTTCAAATTTTCTCATCATTCATGTTCTTAGACCGAATCCATGGAAATTTTCAAAGCTTGGTGGTTTTATCGAAGGACTGCGCAACATTACTTCTCAGGAGGCCCAAATTTTGATTGAAAATATGGTAAGTTGAAGACAGTAATCCAATAAAAAAATAGGATTTTCGAATCATACTGAACAGTGTCGTAGTTTATGTTGATAATCTCGGACGTTCATAATTTTTGTAGTTATATTTTTTTTATATTGATTCTTTTTTAGAAATAAAGTTTTTCAGATAATTCGCGATATTATGGAAGGAAATAATATTACAACAGAGCAGGAATTTAACATATCGCCTTGTTGGATATGCGATTGCTGCCAGTGGATTAATGATTTCTGCGTTAATAAATGCAGTCTAGAAGAGATGCTGAAGATAGGAAAAGCGCCATCAGGAACAAGCATAAAACATACATTGTTCTTAGAACCGAAAATTGTGGCATTGTTAAAATCTGCCTCTCTGGTAAGATTCAAATATTATTAATTTCTTTTTGTTTGAATTTTTGTTGTTTAATGTAGCAATTCAATATTTTAATTCAATTTCAGAATCTCAGTGCCTCATTTTGCATACTTGTTTTTTCAAACTCACTTTTTTTTCATGAAAATGATTTAGATTTTTTTTATTATCAAAAAATAAGAACAATTCATTTTTAGGAAATTCGAGATATCTGTTTTTTTGATGTGTCATATGCGAGCCTTGAAAGAGTGAGTATATTGTCGCAACGCAAGTCAGCATTTGAAATCAGTTCATTTATACTCAGATCTCAGTTTGACTGGATATCAATTCTTGAAAAAATATTTCTTCATACATCGAATTACCAGGTAACGCTAACTAATTATGCGATAGAGAAGCGGGAAAGAACATTCTGTTTCAAAAGAATTCTTTTTTTTTTTCGTGGAGTTTCGTTTCTACAGAATATCTTTGGTTGAATTCTTATATGTATTATGCAACTATTTTTTTGTTGCTTATGACATGGAAAGTTAAAAGCTAAATCTTTTATTGAAACGAAACAAATTTTTAAAATTGAGAATGCTTGTTCTAAAACTCGTCGAAAACAGAGAAATTATTAAAAGAAAACTTAATTTATACACCAGATTTAACTTGTTATTTTGTAGGACTCCAAGTTGCAAATAATAATTCCTTACTCGTTAATGCTTACTCGCTTCACCGTATCGTTTATGGTATTTTGCTCTCTGTGTTATGAAAATGTTGTATTATCATGTCCTGAAGAGAATTCCCAAATACCCTCTAATCAGTTGATATGTTATAATCCGGTCAGCCTTCTTTATCCACTTGAGACTTAATAATTTCCTTCTCCATTTTTTCTTTTTTCCTTCAATTTCTTTTCTTCATTTTTTTGATTCGGTAATTGATAATCATAATATAACATGTCAGCGTATTCTCAATTTTCCCAATATGAAAAAATTTATACCTTTTTTTTTATAAAAAATGATTATTATGCCAAAAGATGAAACGATGATTTTCTAATTATTATTATATTTTCAAAAAATGAAAGATTGATGGTATTTTCTTTAAATATTCTCAAAAATTTACAGCGCAGGAATGTTCACAACATTGCCGAGTTTCTTCGTTATTTATCAATCATCAAAGATAAATCGTTAGGTGAATATTAATCAGATATATTATATGAATCTCCAAAGAAAATCAAAAAGATTTAATGAAACTATATCTTTTAAATCAAAAAATAAAGATGCTTTTTGATGGTCGAAATCGATTTTGGGATACGATTAAACCATGATACATCCTAACTGATTAATGCTTGTTCTATTTAAATAGTCCTAATGACTTAAAATAAACTCGTTTTAGGTATTATTCGAAATGGATCGCATATTTATCGGTTTGTGCCTTTACATCAGCTCAGATGTGAACACTTTTACACATCGATATTAAATTACAATTCGTTCATGGCGCGAAGGATACTTGCAAAATGCAAATTATGGCATGTATTTAAATGATGAGAAATCAATTTGAAGTACAATTTAAAGCTGTTGAAAAAAATTTATATTGCAAACGATGCGACTATAAATTCAAGCTGCCTTTTTATTCCCTTCTGCAAGAATTAGTCGGACTTTTTTGCACCTTTTTGGTATCAGATTGAATTTGATATCATGTTCCTATTTCAGATAAAACTAATTTACCATGTTTGAAGCCATTTCTTGTCATATATGTATGCTTGTTTTTTCAATTTCGAGTCTCAGAATTTGCAGTATTTGTATTTTTTTTCCAGATTTGAAGTGTTCAGCTTTAGATTTTCCAATATCGTTTTGCAAAGTTCTTCTCCAACAATAGAGATTGGAACAAGCTTTAATGGAAATTCACTTTCAAAATAATTGCAATAGGAGAGTGTGTACTCACATATCCGATATCTATATTTTTCTACAAAACTTGGTTAAATTTTTTATCCATGTATCTGTTTTGGATCATAAAAAACGTGAATTAATATTTGTATGAACTAAAAAGAACTAATTTCTGGAATTTTAATATTTTGACAAAAAGTTCGAGATAAATTATGGTAGTATTAGCGGAACTTTTGCAACAAAATTGTATAAATTACGATTTATGAAATATCGTACATAGGAAAAATTATTAGCATTTATCCTTAATTTCATGATTCTTTTTTTTGAATTCAAAATATTACCTCTTTTTTTTGAATAAACTATATGTATCTTTTTGTTTTTATTTAAAATCTTCCCAATAATTCAATTTTAATTAACATTTCTTTGCAATGTAATAATGTAAGTTTTCTATGAAATTTTAGACATATAAAATATTAATTCACGTTTTTTTATGATCCAAAAGGATCTGATAAATTAGATTTCGATCTAAACATAAATTTAAATAAAAACATATATTTTTTATACCGTTTCAGCAATAATTTTAATTTGAAATAAAAATTGTGTTTTTCCATATTCACACTTGCATATATTATTGTAAGGGTTTTGTAAGACGACGAGAATATTTCAAGACAAAAATGCCAATTTTTAAATAGATTTTTGAAATAAAATTAATTTATGATTGAATACCTCATTCAACTTCCCTTATCAAAACGCCTTAATATCATCTTATGCCATTGCATCACATTTTATGTGAAAATTTTTTGTCCCATAAATTAAAAATTTTGTTCCAAAATATATTTAATCATACTCTTATTCACTGATCTTACTCGATAAAATGTAATGAATTTCACCTAATGATTATGCCATATTTGCTAACATTCATATGACAACAAAGAGTTTTTATATAGATAAAAAGTGTGTAGTTTTTATATAATTTAAAGCCAAATCTTCAATTAATTATTTATCTAATTTTACCCAATTTCGCATGCATGACATAAGTGATAGACAGATTTTTTCTGCTTTTTTGTTTTTGTTTATACCTAATAACAAAATTTTGTTTGTCTCTATTCTGTTTTCATTCACTCTTGTCCTTAAGAAAATATAATAAAAAAAAATGTTTCTGAACGAGGATATTCGATGCATTTATTGACCTTTAATTACACTTGCAATTCGCTTTTTGCGTACACCTTTAAATTAATCTCCAAAAAAATTTTCTCAAGCAAAACAAGTGAAGACTTTCCGAAACTTGAAATTCCTTAATAGAAGAAAATTTTTTATTGTTCATCCCAAAATTTTAAATGAGGCTTCAGAATTGCTATATTGAATTAATAAAAATTATTAGTAAAATCCCGATATATAAGTTAATGGTGGCACTAGAATCTTTTTTTACAAAGAAATTACGATTTGTCTTGGATCATTTCCAGTTCGGTTGCTTCTTCCTGAGGAGCTCGCGGTAAATCTGCATTTCGCACATGGTCGAAATATTTACGACATCGATTGAAAACGAAAAGTTGGTAAACGAGATAAAGACCAATAAGTATTATTGCAGTTTTAATCATCAAGACTATCGAAAATCTAATAATGAATTGTTGTTGATGACCTGAAAATGTTTTTCAAAAAATATAAAGAGTAGCTTTTATAAAGAGCTTGAACTCTGTTCCTTTTTTTTAAATACCGATCAGTTTTAAATAATTCATCTATCGAGATATGAAAACTTCAGCAAAGCTGAAAATTAACGAAACCAAATTTTTTTAATAGCATTTTATATGACGATCGGAATAATGATAAAAAATTCATGTTAGATTACAGCGAAAGCGAACAAGGATAGAAGATAAAGTTTTAAAACATTAAAAAGCTTACTTTCCTAATAGCAACAGCAAGTGTGTTTATCAAAAATAAAAATAAAAATATTAGACGTTCAATAATACTTCATCCTCGTGTTGCAAAAGCATACCTTGCCCAAATGTATCCAGAAATGTCTGGGTGCTAAACAAAGCTGTCGTAAAAATAACGATTGTTCCAGACAACCAGATTAATATTGCTAAAGCCTAAAAGTAATCGAAGCATTTCTCAGTTTATTCCTTTGTCTAATTTATTATCCTCCTGCAAAAGAAGCAAAAATTTTTGAAAATCGAAAGCTAATTTATTATCTAAAATATAATCATTCCATCTGAACTTAATGCGAAGGATGTTGGAATTCACTGATTTCAAATTACCGAATGTATAATAGCTGGCCATAGACAGATGGCTTGTTTTTGACGGAGAGCGTAAATTGTTAACAAAAAATACAATACTGCTATCCAAACAATCAAAATACTCCATGGAAATAAAATACCGAGTATGATAATCCAACAACTCATACTGAACATGAACATAAATTTTGTAGCAGGCTGCAAAATTTTTTTATCAGTTACATCTTATCAATAATTATAAAAAATCTTATACAATTAGGATACGCCATGGAAATAAAAGAATAAATTCTTTCTTGATCTCATCGCTTTCCCTCTGTCGCCCATTTTTTAATGAGGTTCCTCTTACATTAGAAAAAAATTTCTTGGAATTCAATTACATCACTAGGTGAAGCAGAGGGATATGTATGAACATTTCTTTGCACTTCAACTCGTTTATAACTGAAAAATCTGTTACATACAAACCTAATGCTAAGAATAGAATCCAAAATTCATGTAAAACGAACATAAACGTGAAATTTATCATTAAAACATCGAAATGTCGGATTGTTTGGTTCAACATCGACGTTTTTGGATATAAGATCCGTGAAATATTCTTTGATTGGTACACCGTGGACTTTCTTATTCAACATTTAATCAGCTGCAACATTTTTATTAATTGCCATATGAAAAATTGGAATCAGCTAGACTATAGCAAATTGTGGATAACATGTTTTTCATCAATAAATCTGATTCATTAATCTGATCTTCGGGAATGGCAAAAAGAATTTCTATGCCTGAGACGAGACGAGACTAAATACGAGTTATCTCATAATTCAGTTTGCAAGAAGTAGAATTTAATGCAAATGCTATAAAGAGAGTTTTATCAACCACTTCAGATTAATTTTCAGACAGTATTATACTTCAGAAAGAAATTGGTAATATGTTTAAAAATCAAAATTAATTTTGATAAATAAATGCTATTCATAAGCATACGTGAAATAGATCAGAAGATAGTAATGAATTAGACGATCAGAAATGCCCACCGTATTATCTAACCCAAGCTCCTTATCCTATAAGAGTGATAACGACTTCATCACAGAATTTTCGTACAGGGAAGTTTTGAAACTGATTGAAAAACATGCGATTCTTTTTTCTTGACTTTTCACTTTTCAATTTTCGACCGAGATCACTTAAAACTGAGGAAGAATGCGATCATAACAGAACTGATCAGAATTTTTATTATCACTTATCTTTCCTAAAAGTTTTAAAGTAATTAAATTTATAAAGTCCTCAAATAAAAAAATTTAAAAATTAGAGCACAGAAAAAATCATTTTTTAATTTAGAATGATATGCAGTAATTTTAACATCAAAATTGTAAATTCGTAAAATTCTAGAAATTTCTTGAAATGATGCAAAAAAAGCAATCACCGTGAAGTATACATTAAAATAGTTAGCCTTATTTCATTTCTCTTTCTTTTTTTTTGTCAAAAAGCTTAAATGACATCACTGATATTTGTTCTGGGATATTCCATGGTGTGTGCTGTCAATTTCTGTCAATCAAACCTTTCGCGAAGCACAACGCAAATCGCAATCCTTAATAGACGACCATCACCATAATAATGGAAAGATTGGGAAGTTACTAAGGCAGAATTTATTTCCAACGTTACTAACAGTCCTATATTTTGCACATGCCTTTCTGATAAGTTAATAATTTTGTAACATAATCAGATAGTACTGTCGCATGGAAGTACATAAAATTACGGCAATTCGGATGTATATAAATAAACATCTAAACTTTCTATCTAATGAAATTTAGATGAATAATTAAAAGGGGAGAATAATTAATAACTGTTATATGAGAATATAATAAGAAGATACTTATAGAACGAAGAAATTACTGTTATCACTGATACTGAGACTGTCGTGGATAGCATAATTACCATTTAAGTGATTAATATAGTGCGTACGAAATATACGGTTCAAAAAAATGAAAAGTTTATTATTTTTCAGGAGAGATTCGGAAACAAAATAAATACACTGTGTCTTCTTCTCTTCACTGTGATATTGCTAGAGGCAACAACTCTGTGCACTACTTCTAACGCAACATAACCGGTTCTTGGCCTGATTTGTGCAACAGCTACTCATACCTATCCATATTACCAGCTCAGCCTTTACTACCACTCCAAAATATTTCTGCAGGAATTTAAACGAGCAGGAAAAGAAGAAAAGAGTTCGCGTCAAAATGTGCTTTTTCTTATTGAGTGATAAATTCTTAAATTTTCACACCTCTGTGGTACTATTAAAAGTTGTTTAATTATTCATGCTAGTTGCAGCAGTAATTAATAAAATTTCTCCGTACTTCAACTCCAATTTTAAAATTCCTCTTAATCTTTTTAATTTTGAATTTGAAATCTACAAATTCGAAATTAAAAACTCTTACATCCAAGTGCATGAATGAAAGAAAATGTAAGAAAATCGAAGTATAATAAGCTAAATGGTTTTAATTTATGAAATTTTAATACATAGGATTTATTTTCTTGAGTTTGAATCTCGCACTTATCATTAGTATGAATCCGAATGGCTTATTTGCCAAATCCTAAATTTTTATAAGTTAATGATATTTAATTTAGAATGTATAAAAAGACTGGAGAAAAGAACACTGAGGAGCAATGATTGAATTTCTGAACTGGTTTAGAACTGTTTGCTTATAAAATTAAAAACTTTCAAGAGAAAATTTTGATCTATGGAATTTCTTTTTCGAGTTTAAATATTGCACTTGTCACTAATATAAACCAGAACAGCTTATTTGTCAAATCCTGAAGAATTTGCGACACAATATTTCTTTATTAAAAAAACAAGAAATTCATTTATTCATTATCCTCTTGAGAAAAAGTGTAAAATCGGGAAAGGTTAGTCAAATTTTTAAAGATATTCAAGTTGAATGATTCCATTTTCCCCTTCTCGATCTTCCCGAACAATTATTGTTCCAAAATAATCTCAGAAATAGTGATAGTACACATAATCTTAAAATTAGTGATAGTATATAACAATGTTACCATGATAACATAATAAAAGAAATAACGATTTTTCGATTCAATAGTCTGCAATAATTATCTCATACTGTATTTTTAGTGAGACTATCAATATCATTTATAATGGAAATTCTTTATTTACAATTTCTTTCTCATAAAGAAATACAAGTAATATTTCTTCTAGTTGCATTGCTGAAGTACGTTGGATCTCTTAAATGAATTCATTCATAATTGCATTCTCTGTATTGCTTCTTACTAAATCGAAATCAACGAAACTGATACTACTATTTAGAGATTTCATCCTATCACAATCAAACGATGATATTATCAACAGTCTTAAATTAAACGCCTCAACGATATCATTGTAAAGACTCGCCTTTTCCGTGAAAATCAAACACATTTGAATTCTCGACCTCAAGGTAGCAGAATCATATTTTTGGCACGAATATGTTTCACTAGTCTATGAATATTTTTCATAAAAAGATAAAAGAAGCCATAAAACATCAACAGCATATATGAAAGATATATATGAAATCGGTTTACAGCAAGTGTAAATAATTGTAAGGCAACTAATCAAAAATTATCCATAATATATAAAATAACATGAGAAAATGGAGATTGAAAATATCAATCTAACATTATGTTGACTTGCATCATTACTGATGACATTGCGATTGACATTTTCAGCACTATAATTGCTTATTGAGAATTTCTTGTCTTCGCAAATCTAAAACAAGTAAGTCGAATTTTAGAAACGTCAGTTTTATGGAGTATTTGAAGCCGAAATCCATCGAAATGCTCCGAATAGTTTACATCTAATTGAAGAACCGTTTTTTGAAAATATGTTTTTATTGAGATAATTCAAAATTTTTCAAAAAAAAAATTTTTTTTCTTTTATATGAAAATGTGATTTTTTGAGGGAGACCGAGGCTGAAAATCGTTGGTAACAGTTGGCAAAGCATAACGGGATAATTGAATTACTTCATATAGATCATCCAATGTATTTATGATCGTAGGGACACTTAGCTCGATTAGCTGATCTAATGTACATGGTATCGAACAACCTGGTACGAACAGTTCATGAGCATCAGCATTTCCTGTCTCGTTCTTATACAGAATCTATAGATTGTGACATGGTATTTTGATTTGTAAAAAAAAAGATATGCGTTACTGTTTTTTTCAAATCATCAATTTAAATTAGCGAATGTTTTTTCAAATCGTTAGTATAATAACATATGAAGTACTGACTTCCGCGTAATACTTCGACCTCTTAAGCTTTTTTTGAGAGTCAATATAATCGTTTATTAAAACTCATCCTCATACGATATGTTATCGTGATGCGCAAAATAATAATTACTGTACATAGTGATATTTTGTACAACTATTTTGCTTAAATAAAAATATATTTTCAATCAAGGATTTTCATTGGCTAAAAGGAAAAACAGAATGCTGCTTCAAGTCTGCTATTTCAAATTTTAGCGAATGTAACACGAAAACACCCCAGAAGAGAATTAGATAAAAATTTGTGGAGATAGCGATTTCTATGCTTCATTGAGAGAGTTTGATGGTCTATAATAATATCGCTAATAAGGCAAAATTTGTTCAATAAGAAATTTCCAACAATTAAAGTAACTGCAGTGGAACTAACTTTCACTACTGTTTCATTATTTTCTGCTCGGTATAATTCCATGAGTAGGCATGCTGAATATGGCACCAGTAAACCGTTGCCTATATTCAATGCATATTGCAATGATAATATTGTCGCATCATGCTGCAACGATTGTTTGATTCATTCAAAGTTATCATAGGTGCAATTAATCAAAGAAGCATATGATTAAAGTAAATTTATTGTTGAAAAGATTCGTTATCTTTAAACGATAAACATTTTCTTTATTAGTGGGATACAAATGATACAAGAAAACATTTAGAACTACTGGAAGGAATTTACCGCAGAATAGAGAAACATTTTACGCGCTTCTACTCCGATCCCAATAGAAACATTTTGAAACCGATGCAATATATCTCCAAGCAATAAGCCACCTTTAAGTCGTGCCTTTTCAAGTGTATCATATTTCGAAATTTGGCTGAGACGTTTGAATTCTGCAATGATGTCAATAGTACGCATATCTTTGAATTGTTTCCATCTTTGGTAAACCCATGCTGGCTGTGGAAGCTGATGCGCAATCTAAAATTTTGATAAAATTTTATAAATTACTTTAAGCACGTGGGAAGATGAAAAGTATAGTCATATCATTTTTACCTTTGTAGATAAAAATATATCTTTCTCTAGCTTCTAATTTTTTAAAAAAATCAAACTATCTGAAGCGAAGATAATTCTTCGTTTTTCCGAGGAATCGTTTCGAGCAAAAAACTCCAAAAGTAAAGGATTTTCTTTGCGTCATGTAGCAACGTCATGCAGATTGGAACTGATCTTAGAAGTGCAGCAAACTATGATTTTTTAGTTCATATTGTTGCATATTTTCAACAAATGATGAAGATATTGCATTGTAAAACTGTCTATTGACATTAATGGATAGTTTAAACGCATGCATTCAACCTCTCGTTGAATATCAATCAGTGCTGCTATTCGGCCAAAATTTACTCCTTCACTGATTCCAGTAACATTTTCAAGAAGTTGAACAACATCAGCATATTTATGTATCATCGTCTCACCAATCAGTACCATTTCATTTTTCACAAGTTGATCATAATGTGAACAGGAGTGAAGGGTAGGATGAAGAAGCTGAAAAGATATAAATCACATAGTTTATGCATATAGTTTGTATCACCTCTTTAAGACGAATGAATATTAAGTAGAAATACCAACAGGTGCATTCCTTTCGATACTTTCAGTATGAAAAGGAATTGGTTGCCATTGCTCGTTCTTCAGCCATTGCACAAGAGGGTTTTCAGCTGGAAAAAGTCCACGCAACATAGCTTGAGCACTGACGATCGCTCGATCCGATCTGGATGTCACGATTCGCACCTGAAATTGCCAGCGTTTATTCAGTATTCAATGATTATTTCAAATTTATAATAATAAAGAATGAACACAACAATTATCCGCGATAAGACCATTTTTCTCAGAATAATTCATAGAACGTTAAAATTGCAATTATCATTACATGCTTGTATGCTTCATGCATTAAGCTAATTAAATTTAAAAAAATAAATGCTAAAAAGAGATTAATTAAAATGAAGCATTATAATAGACGAATAATTACATTAGCTGGAGTAAACTCTCGAATATAGCCATTATATCGTTTTCGAAAAAAAAGACCCAAATCATATAGCTGCTTCATTCCTGTCTGTAACAAAATTAATCAGCAAAATTAAAGAAAAAATCTTTTAGAGTAATTCAAATCTTTAGATAGGTAGCGGAAAATCAAAGCTTCGTGAATTCAAAAATTTTAGGAAAATCCAAGTGTTCTTCATACTTAATGTAAGCAAGAATGAATTGAAATCATCAAGGATAGTTCAATTTATCTCTTGATGGTTATAAATAGCTTCAAGAAAAATAGCTTGATGGTTATAATCTTAGATTGAGATAGCATTCTATCTATAAAAAATTGATCAGTAATTGATTTATATAGCAACTAAATCTGAATTCATGGGTAGTCCACATTGTTAAGGTATATTTCGAAATTAAATTTACGTTCACATATTTAATTAATATTTCAAAAAGCAATCTTATTATTATATAAGCAAATTAGGCTGCTTATTTTTCCTAAAGCATTTCTGGAAATTTATTAAAAAGATTTAATTCTTTATTATTTTTTAGAAATTTGAGTCAAACATTTGTTAGCTGAGACCATCCTCTTAACCAAGACTTTTCATCATTCAGATCATTTGGGTAAGGTAGCTGGTGTGGTGCACGATCACCATGTCGCCAGATGGCTTGGACATAAATAAGATTTTCTACTTTTAGATCTGCTGTCCTCAATTTGTTTGCACCACCGAATGCATAATTAAATAGAGGAAAATACAGTGAGACAAATAGGTGAAGTGAGCTCAACATAGAATAACGTGCCTGAAATTCATAATATTAAGAATTAGCAGAGTCACCAAAATATCCATTGCAAATTTTCTGTGTGAATTCTGAATTAAGAACGCTTAATCAATAGTGTCATGAGTAACGTTAGATCTTAATCTTCTTATAGTTACTGTAAACAAGTTTGTGAAATTAAACGAAAGACAAACAAGTGTAGATGGAAAGTAAATTTGATGATTCGAAAACATTAAATCGAAATTCAAGCTGCTTATCCTAAAATACAGCTATTATACATGATGAAGATTAATGTATAATTGTTAGCTGAATTGATTTAAATGAATGTCACCACAATATATGCAAGTGTTTTATACGACAATTGAAATTTATATTAGAGAAGCATGAGAAAAAAAATAAAACAAGCTTATTTTGCAATATCAATTAAAAAATATTTAAAAGTCATAAAATTTAATTGATATTAAAAATTGAGGCATTACATTTATGATGATATTTGTTTTGAGACCAAAGAGAATATTATTTGCTATGCTATATATCAAATTTTGTAAGAATACTGTTATATATTTAATTCGAAAAAATAGGGCTGAGTTCATATTAGTGAGTGAAAAATAGCCAATCCAGTTTTCTCCCTCTCCTGCAAAAAATCATTTTTTTACTTTTGTCTCAATCTCAAAAAATTGCTTTTCCACTTTCAGCAACCACACTTGCACTATTTTATTCTCTTTTTCTGTAGAAATTACTAAATTTCAAGCCATCTATTCTGACAAAAACGCATCTTTTTTACAGTTTGATAGAGGATTGTATCTTATAACACGATATTAGTTTGATTAACTCAGCAAATTTAAAAAGAATATGTAGCCGTTTCGTCATATGACCTTGTCAACCCCATCCTCAATATTTGCATGTGAGTAGTAAATAGACTTCAACAGAACCAGATTTCTCTTCATTTGGACATTATCAAATAATAATATAACTAGCGGTTGGTGAAAGGTCATCAGCAATTACTATAATTACCAAGATCAAACATTATTAGATGGAAGTTTCCACAAGTCCGTTATTTGTAACGTGTATTTTCACTGTCGTTTAATTTATAATCGTTTAATCTATTGATCAAAGATTAAGTTTTAATTATTTATGAATTGGTAAGAAATGCAAAATTTATTAAGCATCTAAAACTCTAGATTGCTCATAATATTATGTTCTTTATTTGCTTCTGTAAAATTGTTTTAGAAGTTTTTAGCAAACATTGTGCTTAAATCATTCCAAAACGCAATCAAATTTTTGCAAACTAACAATTCACTTGCATTTCTTTCGGAAATATTAGATGCTAAATTTTTTAAATTTTAGGGGCAATATTGATGGAAATTTAAATTCCTTTTATACTCCATTCCAAATATAAAAAACTGATTGAGTATACCGATCATTTGTTATTCGCAAATTTTAGTTTTAAAGAATCTATTAAATATATGCATATTTCAAACAAACTGATTATTAATGATACATAGAAGGACGGTCAACATTTTCCGTGTGTTTTTAACCAATTCGATTCTAATATAAGCATATGGTTGAAATGTTTATATTCATTTGTGCTATCATCTTTGGAACAAGTCGACTAACATATACAAATATTTCATATTGATCTAATTAGCAAGCATCAAGCTCTTTATTTATTTATTTTTTCGCATCCGTTAGTGCTGATATGATGTTTTACGATCAGACAAAACTGAATATTGAATTGACACCAAAGAATCCTTTTTAATTCTCTATAAAGCAGCACTAACTGGAAGATAAATAATTTAAATCAATTTAACCGATTTGAATATAAATATACATATCTCATTAATCAGCCAAAGTTAAATCCAGAAGTTCACGAAGTGCAAAAAACATCGCAAAGCAGCTTCGAATGGCAGTTGCGGAGGCACAGCAACAATTTCGTGTCACACCATGCAACTGACAAAATACATTGACCCGACGTTCCCATGGAGTGTTAAACTGCAAAGCGTCTGTCTTCAGATATTAACTTTCGCACAAATGATTATTGGGCAATTTTTTCCTCTTTTCTCTTTCACATTTCATCATCTTAAGAAGAGATTTTAAGATCTTTTAGCATTTCAATTTTAATTTGAAGTTTGAATTAAGTTCTTGCTATGTAATCTATTCTGTCGTCCAAATATTACAGTACCTTGTTTGAATCAGGTTGAACATCTTAACTAAATATACGACATTATTTGCGCGTCTTAGAATTTTAGAACAACCTGAAATGGCTGTCTTTTTCCAAAAATATTCATCCACAATTTGTATTCTAAATTAGGTGTACCGTTGGCATACTCAGCCAGAGCATCAACCACAGCATCAGCGTACCAGAAGCGATCTTCCGTCGTAGGAAAGCCTGAAACTAATGTAATGTAAGATTTATAAGTGCAGTCAGTACTTAAATTAAAAATAAATGTTCTAAAAAATTCTGGCACATTCTGTCGGTTCATTTAATAAAAAAATTTTGGGGAAAATGAGAAATAAAGTTGTTAATAGCTTTATAATTAAAAATAAATCCAATTTTTTGACCTTATTTTCAAGTTTAATAATTTTTCAAAGGCATAGAAAAATTGCAAACATTTCATTTCAAATAGGTTAGGAAATAATATTACTGAAAAATTACCAAAGTTTTTTCTATCCATTCGAAATTAATATTTTTTTTTTGTTTTTTTATATTTTCAGTGCGGCTAGTATTAGAAATTTCACGCTTCTCAACTGGATGCTAAGCATTTGGTTATAAACTTTGCTTTCCGTAATTTAATATAAGAAATAAAATTTTTTGAAGTGCTAAGAAATAAAAATTTGCAAAAAATTTTGGAATCGAATCTAAATTAAAAAGCCCGGACTAGCGCAAAATTTTTTTGAATAGAAATTTTTTCTGAAACTGATGAAAAAATCAGTAGTGTGACTTTAATGCCACATATTCATTTTAATAAATTCAACCAAACTAAATTTTAAAACAATTACGGGAATAAGACGAAACAATAAGTTCGCGTAATCGACTGTTAGCTTATCGGAAAAGTATTACCATCGTAACAGAGTCCCTGCGCTTGTTTAAGATATTCCAGACTTGCCCGTATTCTTTCGTATTCGTGATTCAAGCAAACCAACCAACGACGTCCTTCTTGTCGCCCACAAAAATTGGTTGTGCTTGATGTAATCGTTTGAACCCGTAATGATTGTTTGTGCAGCCTGCTCGAGGTGAAGATCTCGCAATATAAATTTGCTAATAACGTGCAGTACAACTAATTGACTTCCGTAAATCCTGTCGCTTTTTAGTCATGACCTTATAAGTCGAAGAACAAAAAAAAAAAAACAGGAAGTGAACTAAACTGAAATTTTAAATGAAGCTTATCTTTCTTACATAACATGTTTCTCTCATTAAGCGATAGACATCACATTGACAAGACGAGATCGACTGACAGTATATCTAGGAAGTTAATATTCTGAATTCTCATTTCTCTTTTCCTTTATCCTTTGGTCTTGATGGAAATCCCTACCCATTCTTAAATAATACGTCATTTTTTTTTGATTTTAAAGATAGACTAGTGCATATCTAGGTAGTACGCTGTCCAAAATTTTCGTTCTGATGATTTAGAGGTATTAATAGAGTAATGGTCAGGAAGAGTTCTGAAAGAAGTGGAACAGATCATTTCTATTGTGAGAAATCGAGTGAATTAAATAACTTTTAGACATTTATGCATACCTCTAGTGAATTTTCCTCGTTTATCTTTGTTGTGATATGTTGTGTCTGGAAAAAGAATCTGGTTTCTTAGATTTCAGAAGAATGAGCATGAGGCATTACATTATATGATAAGATGATATCTATTATTGGTATTACAAATTTTGATTCATTTGAATGGCTAGAAATTTGTAACTTCCGAAAAATAATTTTCATTTTGATCAAATTTATATAACCGCATGACATTATCCATACAACTCACATCGACTGCTGAAACCGCTGCCATTGCTATCATTACTGGCTTGGGATCGTCTTCGATCATAAGCATCATTAGCATGAGTGTTGTTATAGGGGGCCACGACAACGTGTTGCTCCTGTGAAGATAATGCTTTTAAACATGTATATTATTGAGTTAGTATGGCATTTTAGTTTTTCACTCACCACATCACTGTCAAATTCAACAATTCCATCACGATATAGACCGACAAAAACGCCTTGATGCTGCGCAATGATTGGTTCACAGCGACCCAAAATTTCTCGCAAACACTGCAACATTTCTAAATTGTTAAATGATTGATTTTGCTTATTACGTTCAATGAAACAATGCTTAATTTTTAGATCTAATTCATTTATATTTTTGCTTACTGTTATGTACATGTTGAGTTCCTAAAAAGTACCCCAGATCCAACAGACAAAAAGTTTTAATTTTTATTGCATTAATTCAATCCGCTAGATATTTTAATTCGCTTAAAAAACTTATGAGTGTTAGGTACAACCGCATATCATTCTTTATATGTGGGAGAAGCAATATGAATCTCCAAATAAAGATACCAAATTTTGAGTTGGAATTTTGAATATTTTTCCATCAAATACATCTAAATGAATTTGATGCGTTTCGTTAGCGTGAAATTCAGCTCTTCGGCGTTGTATTTCATTGTTCAAACGCCATGGTCCAATAATCGACGTGTACTATAAGCGCCTATTAAGTGATAGAAGTTTCACTAATATATATAATCCACTAATAATTTAGTATCCAGACATTTTATGTATAATTCATTAGCGCAAGTAGATCGTGTCCATTATATTACTCTACTTTTGAATTGTTGCCACTGTGTTTCAAAGTATTTGATATTTAATTAAGGAAAAGAATCTAGGAGTCATATAACTCCATAATTGTCATAACATTGATTCAAATTATAATACACCATCATTAACCATGCTAGTCCCCTCCCCTGTTATTATTATTATTATTATTGTATCACCATTTCAAAGCATTTAATAGCTTCTCAACAAATTTTTGAATTTGAAAAAAGAATGTTTGAGAGCACTTTATCAATAATTCCGTGTTTCAGATTGAATTCGCAAATTGCAATTTCAGCAGGAATGCATATACCATCGACGTTGCCATATGTTTGCACCGAAATAAATAAAAATCGAGCTCTCTGGAACGGAATGTAAATGATTTTAAAAAAGTTCTAAATCCTGTTGATGATTTATTGTATAATAACCCATTCTTTCTAGACATTTCTATGTTGTCATTTGTATTTGATATATCAGAACTTTTAATATTAATATTACTCGAATTTCATCCAGTCCTTTAAGAGTGTGTAGAAATGCAAGCACTTGTTCTTTATCTTTTTCGTATTTATCCTTGTAAGTCCATTGACTGATACCATTTTCTGTAACTTTTCAAATTCGAAATCTAAATCGCAATAAATCGAAAACTTGTTTATATTTTCTCGCCGATCTAGTGTAATTCATTTAAAGGAAGATAATCGTCTTATGAAAAACGGCAGCTGTTTCCTCTTCCCGTCTTTTTTATCTGTTTTTTTTTTCGCGATGTAGATTTTTCCTGATGTAATATATACCTTCTGAATCGTAATCTTTCTGATTCAGTGGTATACCAATCATTGAATCTTCTGGATAATCATTTTCATCAAATTCGTCAAGTTTTTCACATTTTTTCCTGTTCACAGCTGCATAAATCTCTGCACTGAAATTCACTTGATTATACTTCTGAATCCTTTTGAAATAAAGATTAACATAAAAATTAAAAATGAGATACATGAGCTACAGAGAAGTTTTTACGCCACAGCTGCTCAATTTCTAAATATTTTAAAGAAAAAATGATAGGAAAATATGTAGACTTACTTTAACACTCCATTTCCACTTTTCTTTTGTTTCATCATTATTCTCGACTGACATATTGGACCGAAATATTCCTCGACATGACGCTGCATTTTTGCCCGATCCTTCCAAACCTGTTTAAAACTATTGAGCTGTAGCATTCATTCGTTTCATATGTCTTTGTGCTTGTCTGTACTCAATTATAAAATTCAGAAATCAGCATCTTTAAAGATTTTAAAGATCCGAGTAATATCTTCTAAATACAAGTTTTGCATATGTCACAGATGACAGGTAAAAAAAATCATAATCTTTGCGAATTCTCAATCTTAAATTAGAAAGCTAAAATTAGAAAACTATCTTGTTATTGAAACTGTCACCATTTTTCTGAACAGGTTGCACAACAATTTTTAAGATACTAGAAAGACAAAAAGCATTACAAATAATTTTTTTTTTATATGCCTCATCAATTAGAACACCCAAAGAAGCAAAAGAATAATTAGAATTAAAATGTGTCACTCACCTTTTTCTCCTCACTTGTAAGACGTTCCCATAATGGCGTCACGAAACGGATCAAGTAAGGTGAAATTAAACCGTCTCGATAATATTTCCCATTATTTTGATTCCTATGTCCCATTATTTTGATTTGTAGTTCCTGTGCGAACAAATAGAAACCGTTGGGGGCAACAGTCGGCATTATTTTTCTTTTAAACTAGTTTTTTTCTGCAATTTAAGACTCAAATAGTTAAATTGAAATTTCTAGTATATTCATTTCCGAATAATTCAAGCACCCAAAAAAATCTTGTAAAATGAAGAATTGTATTTAGAAAACTTTTTAAAATTCTGTCTTAGCCTCAAGTTTTAAGAAATTATGGCTCATGTTGATAAGAGCAATATTTATTCATTTATTCTCTTTTCTTTATCGCCACTGTCAGCTTAGGTGCTTAGATAATTTTAGAATTGTATAATAAATATGATACAGTTTAAACTTAGTATACTCTTATTAAATCTGAAGCTTTCAATGTGTGATAACTATTGTAAGAAAAATGGACGATTTTGAAGCAACGATACACCAGTTGACAATCATGCAGAATACAGCAGTGAGCCAAGCTTAATTATACTATAAGATTTCGTTTATCCATTTTTTATGTAAATTTATTACATTTGAATTGATATGGATCTTCCAATGCTTAATAATAGATAAACATTTCATGAATTCATAATATTTTCATGCAGCAAAGATGTTTTGTTTAATTCATAATTTTACTGCATTTTTTTTGTGATCTTGAAGAATCCTCATGAAAAGTCCATTCAAGATTTGACCACGTACAGATACCATTTTCAGAAACTCAGATTGACTATTGGAAAATAATTTATAATAGATATGTCCAAATAACCAAATTATTTTTGTATGATTCATCTTCTAACATAAGAGGGTGAGTGTTACGATATCTAATAATATAACGAATCATTTATATATAATTCTTCTCTTTGCTGTCTATAATAAGATTTATATGCAATTAATTCATGCTATTTGTCTGAAATGTTGTAACGATTGAAACTTTGTATATGTTTGAGTATTGTCACGATTGAAACTTGTATATGTTTGAGTATTGTCAATCTCTCTTCTTTGTTCCTTCGTGTACTAATGTGTGATAAGCCTAATACAAAGAAAAAGAATTATCGGTAACAAAAAAGTTTCTCGCCGTTAGCTTTCATGTTACAAGCAATAGTTAATTCAGTCAAACAACATCGACAGTTTACCTTTCTTTCCGTCCTTACATTATTCGACTGCTACTTTCCTCATCCTTCATTTTTACTCATATATTTTACTCGTGTTGTTAAGTATTCTTTCATTTACTTTGTTTAATTTGACTATTGACCGAATAAAAATCGTCACGATTGATGCGTTTATATTCGGAGATTTAATTACCTAATTTTAAGATCACAACAAAGAAAGTTATTTCCTTAATGCATTTCCTAGCAAGAAAAGAAAATTTTTCTACAATTTTATGATGCCACTCGGGAAATAAAATATCTAATAGCATAACCAAGACACTGAGTATCTGGACAGTCATGATGTGTTTAAATTTTATTTTTTAAGTTATAATTTGCTTAGTGCGCTGTTGTGATAAATGACTTCCTCATGCAAAAAAGACAAAATTGTATCTAAACATTCAAAATTTCAGATTTTTGCAAATTTTCCCAAAATTAACAGTCATAGTAAAACGATATACAATATTTCATTGATGCCATAATGATTTATCGAAACAGACAAAAAGAAGCTTCTTGAATGCATGTTTCAACGACCGTTGACGAATATACTTTCGAGATTTTGTAATAATGGTTGCACGTAATCGTTGAAGTTTTTGTATTTGACGACATTCCAGCAGATGCTCATCGATTAGCTGAAATCGAAGCAAAAAAAAATCGACTTCCTAAAAGAGTTTAAGTTACTGAAATATTTAAAGTCTGGGCAGGATATAATAAAATAGACGAAGACTAACTCATAATTGAGAAGAGATTACTGAAATAGCTGAGTAACACCAACAACAGCAAGAATACTAAATTAGTTATTTGGTGTTAAGGTGCTTCTGAAAGACCGAAATTTTAAATAATACAAAATTATTACTAAATAAAACGTCTAGATTTATCATCGTATATGGAGCAAAAATTTATCTTTCTAGTGCATCTAAGTTTAGAAGAAAAGCAGCTCTGGTGACTTTTTTGTTGATTTATAAACAAGTTAATCAAATTGGATTTTCCTATATTTGATTAGTTGGCAATCGCAATTTCCGGAACTGAATCACTTGGCAATTATGAAGGTAATAATAGATAATAGGACAAATAGATAATTTTTTTTACATTAAGTCTAATATTCATTGTGAGTCGTCCCTCATCTTCAATTTCACTCAATTTCTCATAAATAACACTGGCAGACATAGTTGCTGCTGCTGCAGTTCGAGCACGAGCCGCTTCGATCATGCAGATAGTAATAGTTGCTTCATCGCTTACATCTGAATACAGGAAGCAAAGGAAAGCCAAATCGTCCACCAAATCTACTCGTTCACTTTCTTCACTGCGCCAATGCTGCAGAATTCTTACTTCATTGCCGGTATTTCGAGAATAAACATTAAAATTATGCTTTCTAAAATTTTCAAATATTGTAAGCATAGTTTAGAATATATCACAATTTAAAATACTATTCATTAACGATTATGTTCCTTTCTTTAATTCCTCTCACATTTCTTTTGTTACTGATTCTCTAAACATCAAGTCATTAACTCGAGCAATGAAGTTCTAAAAGGCCAATGCAAAATTTCCGATTAACTATATAAAGAACGCTTCATTTTGATTGGTAATAGTTGAACAATAAGAGAAAGAGTTTTTCTCTTAGAAAGAATTTTTTTGGTAAAATTTTTGTTTCGGTAATAAACTGAATGGATTTTTTGGAATTAGGTTTCCAGAAATTTTATTACTTTCTTCAGCACTGATAAAACTCAGTTATTTAACTATAGGTTGGAAAATGATACATATCTTTACCTTGGCTGCACATCTCATCAGATCACTATATACCACTTGTATCAGTTTCCAAATATCCCGCCGTGTTATTCCTACTACGTCTTGATTATTTTCGTCCGGTGGAAATCTTGCCACCAAAAGATTTAGCTGATAAAATATATGCAAATACGCATCAATGTAAAGAAATACTGATTGTCTATTGATGCTCCTGTAAAATTAATTAAAGATTTTAGAACAAATCTAATTACAACAAAATTTCTCAAAGATTAATCCTGAATTTTTTGGTTTCATAATATATAGAGAAACTGTCATTTCTGCTTTACTAATTATAACTGAATGGAATTATTCAGTAACATAATATCGATAGTTGAGGAATCATCAAGATGTGATCTAAATAAATCAAATGAAAACAATACTCGTCGATGAATTCGCGCAACTGTTTTGCGCAACACAACAGAGCTGCTCGTCGTACCGCTTTTGTTGAACTTTTTTTACTGAGTACTCTAACTGCTTTTTCCACTACTGCTATTCTGCTTTCATCTTCAAAATGTGATCTATAATCAAACATAACTGATAATACTGCTGCAATTGCTTCTGCTGCTGAGCGATTATCAGAAGCGCTATGGCAAAGAGTGATGCGTGTTTGACAATCCAACACTAAAATTAAACATTATTTGTACTTAGTTAATTAAATAATATCTGTACTTGGTTTGTCTTCCACTCTGTAAATCGCTAGATTTTTTGCATTGCATAAATGCCTCTACCTACTTTTTTATTTTTCGATGCCGTAAATGTGGTCTCTATACAGCTCTTGAAATCTCGTAAAATTTCTTTGATAATTATTCACATCTATTTGTAAATTATAATCTACTGGATATTCCAAATTTTAGAGAGAAGTGCTTGAGACAAAATATACTAAATGTTCGATATAAGGTAATAAATGTCGTATTCACTTTACGCATAAAGAAACATGAATGAACAATATCAATATAGCTCCTCCCATACAACAGAAACAAACTGAAATTTCTCTTCCAACTAATCTGCTACAAGCTGACGCTATTATTTTTTGAAAATCAAAGCAAGTGTTGCCAACTTTATGGAATCAAATTCAATTTATCAGATTGAAAGAAAAATTAAGCAATTTTAAAATGAAAAAAAAAAACTGTTATTTGAGATAAACTAACTCGAAACGTCTTGTTTAATGCTTCGATCATAGCCTTCGTTGACTGATTGATTATATTTCTAAAAATTTACATCAGATCTCAAATTTTTCCCGATAAAAATAATCACATTTTTCATGTTGCTACAAAATTATTTAGAGAATGAATGAAGATAACTGCTTGTACAAGATAAATTGTTTAGCACCAAAATCACTTTGAATTCAACCTGCATCTTTTCCATGTGCAAATATTTCAACAACAAAAAAAAAACCTCGATAAGATGTAATAATTTATGCAATCTGGCACTATTGTGATACTGGTGCTGCCTCATCCGCTTCAGAACCGCAAGCGGTAAGGGAGTCGTGCCAGCGTTTTCTAAAATTGATAGCGCAAATCTCATATCAGCTTTACACTCATTCCAGAGGTTCTGTAAATAATTCGAATTAAATATGTTGAGCGAAGGAATTAAAATGTGAGAAAGGAATCGTTGCAATCAAAATTCAAACACAAATAACTGGTTACGGTAGCATACTTATTAGAAATTATATGAAATTTTACAAAAATAGTAATTTATTTTTCTTTTTTGAAATTTTCAAATTCAAATTAAATACGATGTAAAAGAGAATTATTATTACGCAACGCAAATATGAAATAAGGCAAAAAAAATCTATTAATCATTTTAATTGCAAACCCTTAAAGCATACTTGTTTCGTCTTATGTAGTGCAATACAGTTAGTCGCAGGCATCATAGAATTTCCACTGAGCATTTTTAAATTAGCTTCCAACCATTTGTTTGTTTTCTAAAATTCAAAAGTTTCCACATATTATTATATAATATTTGAGATATATACTTACAAGATATTCCAATCTGTTCCAAATTTAGATCATTCTATGGAAAATTTTCTAAAACAAATTTTAAAAAAGTTGTACCTGAATACTCTGTCGCAAGTTATATAAGTCTTTAATTAGCTTTTGGTGTTCATGTTCCAGCTCACTCAGGGTAATCAGTTTATGCCCATTGTGTCGATTCACACAACATTCCAGGCATATCATACGCTGCAAGTAACCAACAATATAAGGATTTTAAACAAATATAAGGATTTTAAACAAAGAACGCTCACAACTTTGGAAGTATATTCTCAGTTTTCGAGTGCAGGTATCTGAATTGAATAAATAGAAAAAGAGGAATTTTGTGATAGGAGGAGAATGCAATAACTGCTACTTGTAATCAAATGTTGAACAAGCACAAGGAAATAGAATAATTAATTTTGTTTTTTCTAGAATCAATCGTAATTCACCAGGCAATCATCGTCATCTTTTTTGATACTAAAACACTCTGCGCAGAATCGAGTTTCTTTTCGACATTTCTTTCCATTCATTTTTCGAGAACAATCAGCGCATTGCATCAATTGATATCTTTTGGAACCAAAAAATGGTCTTGAATTTCGACGCCAAGAATGTAGTCCAACTAGTCTGTTTCTTGCAATACAATTACTGTCAGGAACATGGATAATAGTTGTATTAGTATCATCAATGTTTTCCATCTGTTGCACTTGTACTGTCTCCAATAATTCTGAACTATGATGAATTCAAAGTTATTGAAGTCAAAATGTCTTGCAAGATTAAAGTGGAGTGGATATGGCCGATGTATTAGCGGATATAAAGTGATAACCGGAAGCATAAAAGATACGAAACAGAAGAAAAATAATAGTATAGCGTAATAAATGTCGCTGCTTTGGAACTTCAGAATTTTTATCAAAATAGCTCACAACTCACTGAAAATAAATTTATGAATAGAAGATTAAATAATAATTTTTAATTATAACAAGTTACTTACGACACAAATCATAATTAGTAGTAGCAGCAAGAGCTGTTGAGGTGTTGAATTCGGAACGGCATGTAGGACAGTTGATCGAATCCAATAAATAATACTGGAATTTCATATTTCATACTCTGAATTAATATTACAGTGACTACACTTCAGAGAGTTAAAGCGAAATGATTTACTTATTTCAGTTCTTTAAATTAAAAATAAATTGATATGAATATCTATGGATCCAAAAAATTACCTGTTGATGGCAACAGAGGGAAAAAATGCACTGCTCACAAAAATTATGCTCACAGGGTAGCAACTTTGGTAATCGCTTTTTAATGTGAAACGGTTCAAAACAAATTTCACAACGAATAGGATCATGGCCAACATTTTCAGTAGAGAATCCATTCTTGTTGACACAGGAGATGATTTCCATAGTAGCGATGTTAATTATCTTTTTAGGATCATTTGTATGATCTTGAAATTGACAACTGCAAAGTTTCTAATTTTTTTCGGTTAGGAATTTCAGTGAAAAAAATAAAGGTATCAACAATTTATTTGTAACTTACTGGAATGATTTCTAGCAACAAAAAACGTTTCACGAATAAATATTTATAATTCTATTTAAATCTTGAAAATTTTCATGTAAATCTCATTTCATATAAATACTAGTTCAGATTTAAAAGTGAATTCGGTATTGATGATAAAGCCCAGAATTTTTTCCACCGGAAAAGAAAATGGAATAAATAAAATGGGATTGGAAAATAATTACCATATTAAGTCCTCGATGAAAATAATTGAGGAATTACAGGAAAATAATCTCTTCTAAAAGTTTCCTTTTAAAAAACAAAATTGTACTGCCGCCTTCTTCTTATAAATACTTTAATACTTTATGATTAAAATAGGAAATTATTACAATAGTTAATTTACAAGTAGTAATTTATATGATTTTAAAACGCAAAGTTAAATATATCAATAGATAAAATGAGAGTATATGAAAAATGACTTGCAGGGTAGAATTCAGCCAAAGCTAGCCCTTCTTACATTAGAATAATTATAGAGTTCGTTAAACGATTCTGGCTGTGTGATATTGATAAGATGATGAGATATAACATATAATAGTGTATCTCAATTGTTTGTTCATTTCGCTCCATAATTAATTGGTTGAATTTATTTATCATGGTACTCACTACGTGTTATGTTATATATTATATATTCATTGGTGCAAAGGTAATATATAAATCTCATGCAATATATTTTTTAACAAACTAATAACTGAACTCATTATCTTCTCATGTCTATGTTTTTGATGATTATAAGCTTGAGAGAAATAACGTATAGAGAAACTGATGCATGCTAATTTTCTGATTATTCTGTGCTGATCATTTTTAGATTATCACTGAATAAGGCATTGAATTTAATTATACGATTTTAGGAATGTAACCAAAGATTCTATCCTCCTTCTTTATGAGTATTTTCGCTATCGAGATAATTCCAGTTGATGTTATTCGACTTATCATATGGAAACCAAATTTCTTACTGTAAATTATTTATAGGTTATAAAAAGAAAGAAGAAGAAAGGAGAGTTTTTGAAGCAAGAACAATGATAGTCGTGAGCAAGGATATTTTAAAGAGGAAACCAAATGCCAAAACGAGCAATAAATAATTTTTGCAACCATCTACCAACAAACAAACAATCATTCGCTATCGAACAAATAATCTGATACAGCAGGTCAACAAATCAAGAAAACAAATGATTGATTGTATGACTGATGCTTTTTTTCATATTTTTTGGAAATCACGAATATCCAGATCCATTCATTGTATGCCACTGTTATGAATAAAGCTACTGATATTCCAATTCCACAATATTGCTAAGCGTTCTGGTTTATGCATTCAGATTATTCATTTATTAAGGATATTTAATAAATTATGTTGGTAAGAGATATCAAAAACGAATAGTTGAAGCAGTGAAATATGAAATGATCTCTGCTAAATCAAACGAATCAGTGATAGTAGAAAACGATACTAAGCTGTGTGAACGCGAAATGATGCGAAAATTAGAAGTGAGAAAACGATAAAAGATCAAAAAATCTGTATTACTGATTGCATTATTCAGTTTCTCAGAATCTTTTGTTCTGTTAATAACCTTTCGCCGTTTCATTCGTGTTTTACTACTCTAAGCTAAAGTTTTTAAACGGTCTACTCTTTTAGATTTATTTTGGATTATAATAATACTGGTAATGATCTTATTATTTACGAAAAGCATAATAATAGTGATAATGATCTATTGTTTATAAAAGCATTAAAAGGAACTATAAATCAGATTATTGAAACCTTTAAAGAACGAAGAATAAATAATAGTATAAGTATAATATAGAACATATATATAGCAAGAGATATTTTACTGATTCTTTTGTCCTTATCTAGGACTTAGAAATATGACATTAAAACTTAGCTAAAAATATTTTACTAATTTTAAAATGCTGCCTTTAGTATTTGCTAACAGTATTGAAAAATATCACAAATAGGACTATAATGTTGGTATCATAAACATAATTTTGAAGTTACATATAATTAGTTGAAATTTTTGTAAAATTTAATATAATGGTTGGTAATACAAAGCATATTATCCATCTTCTAAGTACGAGTTAAAAGAAAATTTTTCGTTTAAACTATTTAGTGTTTTGTTCTTGAAATCAGATTTAAATGAAACAAAGTAGTAATTAAAAAGAAGCTAGAAGTAGTCAAAGAAATAATGTGCCAGGAAATAGCTTTAAGCGATGAAAGTATATTGCACATAGGACTAATCAAATAATGTACATACATAATGATCATTAATTGTACATCAATACTACCGCTTTTCGCAAACGGTATAATGCAGAATAACCGTGAGATTGAATTTTTACGATAAATGGGCAGCCTTTTGTTCGGAAATCACTATCTGTCATTATTTTAACATCGAATTTAAAAGAAAATGAAATTCTGTTTGCAATACATTAAGAAGCAGTTGTGGGAATTCGTCTAAAGTCGGCAAATGTTTTCAAATTTTAATAAATAAATGGCTTTCAATAATTTGTAACATTCGATAAACTTTGTACTGGAAAAGATTGAATTAGTGGGTGATCGTTCCAATGTACTATTATAACTGTATATCCTTTGATCGATCAATACAGCATCTTTTGAGTGCTCTGAAAATGCAACAAAAAATGTTTAGGTTGCACTCCGGAAGTTCTACAACAATATTCTAATAAAATTATAAAAGTTTCATGAAATATTGATTTTAAAAGCTACCAATTTCTTAAGGAAGAAAACAATTTCAACAGAAACGGTAATAATAATCTTTTTTTAATTCATTCTAAAATTTTCGTTATTTATTCAGCATAAAATAATTCTTTCGTTTGCGTAATATTAGAAATATATTTAAATTTATGTTTAAATATCCCGAAATGTGATTCGGAAAAGAATTTCTTAAGAAGAGTGTTTTACGAAGAATTTAATGATGCGCAGCACAAATGATTCCAGGAAAATCTCCCCAAAATTTTAGAATCAGAAATCAGAGAGCATGAATCTCTACTCAACAAAAATCAAAAATTTTCCTTCAGATGCTCGAATTTTTTATTTTTAAATGGACTTCTTTTTTAAATTCAAAAGAAAAATAATTTCTACAAGCAATATGGTTTATTGCGTAAGTTGTTGGTAAAGTTGCGGTATAAGTGATAGTATCATAAATTGCTAGTACTCTGCTCTCTAAATGGCACAATATTTCGGTCATAAATGATTGCGGAACAATCAGGTAATTCATACTTTGGATATATGCTTTATATAGATGATTAGTGAGACTTTCTCAAATGAAACCGCGGTTCTGATAAGTAAATATTATATCAGATGAAGGGAATAAAAGTGACCGAAATTTATTGGAATAAAATCTGATAGAAACTTCATGTTACTTGTACAGTTAATAATATTTTTTTTCTGGATAAAATGGTCTGATGAAACAGATAGGACATGTAAGATAATACTTCTTTACCTTGACAAAAAGTAAAAATTTTATGAGATTTTACTAATGTATACTAATACATATTTTGAAAAAAATTACAATATCAATACTACTTTTTGTCCTAATGACATTATGATATGACATTTTTACACTGCATAAAAATGACTTCAGAATACCTCTCATAGTTCAATTTCTTATCTGAAGAACACATGATAAAAAGTTATAAGTGTAAGACGAACGCAGTTTGAATTCGAACTCATTTGCTGACTGCAGTGAAAACCTTTTTGAATGAATAGAGTTGAAAAATGAATAAATTAATTTTAAAATTTGACCATCAATTTATCGGCATATGAAACCGGCTAGTTCGAGGTAGACAATGGGAAAATTGGATTTGATTTGTGACAATCTATTGGGGTAGCTACGGACAGTTGTCTTTAATAGAACTTCCAATCAATCATATCGAAGTTTAAAAGAAGTGAATTAATGTCACCGCTTTTTTGTATTCTGTGCTCACCAATAGATGGAAATGATTGGATATCCCCAAATGCAATTTTGCTATTATATGCTTGATTTATTGCTCATTAAATTTCAGTTTTAAAATTAGCTAAAAGTGTCTCAGTTCTATTATGTAAAAAGTAGAAAATCAATGTTTATAGTTGTCGAAATATTTTTATATACTTATAGCTGATGGTAGACTGTTTGCTCTAGATTCTAATATTTATATACGTTCTTGTTTTCTCTGAAGTCCTTTATTAAGGTCGAATGCATGTAGTTTATCATTACTATTATCAATAATTTGTTTCCGATAAAACAATGTCAGAATTAATAATAAAAGATGATATTATGAATGGACTGGGCCAACACAAAGTGATAAAACTTTCAATATTTTAACTTTGTATTTTTAGCAAAGACTGAAAGTAAAGTTTGTAGACAACATTACAGTAGACAACATTACCCACTTATGATTTACGATACTGCTATCTGGTCAATTAGCCATTGTCTATTTGTCATTTTCAGCGCTTTTGTTATAGGAAATTAATAGTCTGAAAGAAATTGTGTGGTTAACAAATTAAAATTGACCACACTCATGCTTTTCCAATATTTTAATGCTGTCAAAAATTTAAATTTTTATTGGGGACTTAAATCATTTTACACAGAAAGCTTATTGAAGAAGTAGTCTGTTTATTATTATTATTATTATTATTATTATTATTACTATTATTATTATTATTATTATTATTATTATATGTCGATTTTTTTTATGCAGTATACGGTAGCCAATTCTAACTGTTCATATATGAAATTCTGCGACATAATTATAAAGAGACTGAGAATGCAACGAAATGGATTACATTTATAATCGGTAGATTACTAAAATATTCTTATTGTAGGTTGGGATTTGCAAAATCAGTGTTTTTAATGTTTACTAATAATCCTTAAAAAATAAAATGCAAAAAATTCCAAGTTTCTTTCTGTGGTTTACGATGAGCAAAAAAAAAACTTTAAAATCTCTACATCGTTTTTTTTAATCATACGCTTTCAGAAAATTCATTATTTCACTCTGTTTGGGAGTTTCGAACATTTTAATTAAATTCCAATTGTATTTGAGAAATATAAATAATTCGAGAATGATTAAAGTTTTCGAATATCAGTAAACAATCAACTAATAAACATGATCAATTTTATATAATTTTGGATGATATTCTGAAATCAAAGAAAGTGATAGGAGCTGCAGAATGGCAACCGATGTTTAAATATTAAAATTCGACAACTTTTAATATAACCAAATTTAATGTGTCATCAACCAAATATATGACATAGGTATAAAGAAGCGAAAGATAGGAACAAACTATCCAAATCGAAACATAGGCAAATCACCCACATGACGAATGTGATAGCGCGCTTCATCTCCTGTACCGGTATTTCGTGTTAGCCGTCGAAATGGTAAATATTGCATGCGATCGCTATGAATATCTTCCAAAGCATCGGACCAGCTCTCTATTAATTTGACTTACGTTTGATTGAGATTATTTTGAGACATATCCTATGCCTACTTTATTTTCTATTTGAATGTATCAGTTCAATTTTGCATCTCTCTAATCTCTAATAACGAATTTGTTTTAAATCACTGCCTTGTGTTGTGAAATCATTCATCACATTCATTTTTCAACGATCTTGGAGGTCACTTAATAGCTCAATAATTCACTTGGGAATATCTTCTTTGAAGCCGAAATACATTTTCAAAAAAGAATTTTTAAAATTGGTTACCATATGCGCCTCGGGATAATGAACCTTCTGATGGTACGTAGGTTAACAAAAACTCTTCCGCTAAAAAAAGGCATTATTATTAATGATCATTTCACTAATATGCACAAATACGGCATGCAAATTTGTTCAAAAATTAAATTTGATAATAAACGGAAATTTTCTCAATTCCATTCCTTATTTCATAATATTATAATCATTTTGAAAACGATAAAGATAAAAATTTTTGGAGAATGAGACCAGTAATTTCTTAAAAAATAAAAGCAATCTATAAAATTCAGAATGAATATTAAGTTCAATCATTCGTCTGCAATCCAAATAATGCTATTTGGATTCTAGTTTTTTATCTAGATATCGTTAAGGAATTTTTGATAAATTATGAAAAGTAAAAATGATTATTTAATTGAAAAATAATAGTTTCTTGGACTCAACAATAATTAAAAAAAATGGAAAAAGACAAATGAAAAACTTTATCTGTTAATAAAATAGGTATGTATCGAAATAATTTTTAGGATAAATTTCATTTAAATTGTTTCAATTCCATGATAACCTTCACTTTTAACTTCAAACAAATAAAATTTACGATGAAGTGTCAATTTCCTGGAATAGAATATTGGACTGGCGATGGAAGATTGCAGAAGGATTAGCACAGTGAAGTATATTGCAAAATGATACGATATGCATACTGATTCCTTTATCATATTGTTAACCTGAAACAAATGATTGTGCAAAGTGTAATTTTTCGGAAACAGTGATGGCATACAATAAATGATTATTCCTTCTCGAGAGCTGAAGTCGACAAAACAACTAAAACATATGTGGGCAAGTCTTATCTTAGTTTGATTCATTATAATACATCATCGCATAGTTCTAGCGTTTTTTTAGGCATTCATCGAAATCGCCTGAGACTGCTTTGTAAATGCGACACATTTCATTTATAATTTTTCTTGATTTTGAAACATGACACTAAATTTGATCACTGATTAAAATATGTTATTATGTGCGTATCAACTTTCTTTTCCTGAGAACATTCAAAAAAGCATTTTTAACATTTGAGCTGATGATAAGAAAGCTGAAACAAGAATACGTTAAAGATTATTTGCCGATTAGCTATGATTTACATCTGCTTTTAGTAAAATGACAGCATATCATTCAATATTGACATAATTAACTAATCTGTGAGAAATGAAATTTCTCACAGATTAGATGAAATGAAAAGATTATAAGGAGAGACGAATAATTGGCTAAATTTAAAACAAATCGAAACAGAGAACTGATTAGTTTTACTAAAATCGAATCGAAGCTCTAAATTCACAATTTTGGTCTTTTGAGAATTTACCCTACCAACAATCTTGAAATTCTAAATCTATTGATTCTACAGATCAAACAGGAGATTTCGGCATTGCAAGCAATAATAATTTGTACGAATATGAAAGTTCTTATAAAGTATATTGGAGATTCTGCTCAATCTTATAATGCTGTCATTTTAAAATGCGGAAATGATTTAAATTTCTAGGTTGTTTATAAAATTTCTATATTTTTTATGTAAACTTTTTTGATAGGATTTTGTCAATAAAGCAGCCATTAAACTAATATTCATTGTAAGCGTTAGGCATACTACTGTAATATTTCCTAAAGTCTCAATGGATTCTTATCAAATCAAGTTTGATTCTAGTCAAATTTTTATAAATGACCATTCTAGTCAAATTTTTATAAATGACCCTTCCAAAAACATGTGAGTTTATTCATAACAACAAAGTTCTAGTTACCTTTGCTACTATTTGGAGTACAATCTTCAATCAAAATAAATTGGTGTTTGATTGATATAATGCAAGATCTATGTCACAGAATCAATATTAAAAAGAAAAAATTCTTGTAAAAAACATTTACACACTATTAAGATCGTCAATATAGCTATCGTGTCATTAATAGCAATGAAAATAATATTTCATTTCAAAAATTATGGTGAAGATAATAGTTCAGATAACAAATCAAAAATTTAAGCCTTTTTACCAATTTATGAACAGGTAACAATAATTTAAATGACTCGTTGTAATGCTGATATTTGTCCTCTAAAATTTATTTGATCCAAGTTGTATAGTATTTTTCATATGATATTTGTTCATTTGGATTTTCAAAATTTTTTTATTTAAAGAAAAAATAATCGATAACTGAAGTAAACAGATTGATATAATTATTAAGGAAAAGAAAACCAGATTTTTTCCAATCTTCTGCATGAGCACATTTTTCCGATCTTCTACAGGAAATGAACTAAATTAATGATGTATCAGATTTTCGATTTTCTATTTGCAAGATAATAGACAACATTAAAAATTGATTGATACCATATATATTATATAAATATAATATATTATATAAATAAATATAAATTTATTATATAAATTGACGTATAGTTTATTTGATTTGAAGATTCAAGCGGATTGAAATATCGAGAATGTTAGATTTGAAAAGATAGTTAATATCCTTTTTTTTTAAATTAAACTTTGTAGAATTTTTATTATTTCATTTTCGGAATTACGGCTCTGTAAATATATTCTATCCAACAAATTCCTGGATAGGTTTTTAAAAATAAGATAGGAGAAAGAAAAGAGCTGAACTTTGTATTTGACAAGTAATTCATAAATTTTTAGTACTATATCATGTTGATTACTTAGGTGATATATGAGATGAATAAATTTCAATCCCAAAGTGTAGATTTTTCCATCAAGTAATTTGCTCAATAGCGTGTCAGAATAACTAACAGTGCCAAAGTGCCTAATGATGTCACTGTGTTGTTAGCATTCAGGTTATTTTGAAATTTTGCATAGGTGACAAGATGCACTAATGTATTATAATAAAGCTATGGAATGATTGAGGCGGAAAATATTTGACGCACATTAAGAAGGGTCTTGTTAGTATTGGATCACTGATTTTTCACTGTTATCCACGATCTTGCTTATCGGATTTGTCTTTATCTAAAATCTTTTCGCAAAAATAAAAAAGCATTCTTCGGAAAGTTTGTTTTGTATCGTTAGAATTTCGCTAACACAAATCGCTAACATATTGTTCATAGTCATAATATAAATCCTTTAAATTATATATTCTATTAGTATTTTGAAGTAGCAAATAAATGATATTTCAATGATGAAAGAGAGACTAAAATATTTCAAAACTACTACTTTCAATAGTTTTCCTCATAGTTATCCTCATTAAAGACTGCATGTTCTTTCTAAAAATCGTGGACAAAAGATTATTGCAGAATAAAGTTAAACCTATACTGATGAGAAGAAAAATGAAAAGAATCCAAGGACCAGATGAAATAAATATTTGTCGCTTCTATTCTTTTTGTCTTGAAGTGAAATATCAGCTTCGTTTCCATAAAAATTTATAGTAAATTTTCTTTGCAGTCAAGAAATTTCAAAATAATTCATATAATTCAATATTATTACTTGTCATAATAAGATCTGCTTGCCTTCTACAAAGAATCACTGTCAACAAGAGATGGAGAAAAAATTTTCAAATCCTTCGATACACAGGATCCCGCAGATGCCACATGCTTTTTAAATTCCATAGAATATTAAAAGTGTTAAGTGTTAGATTATTATCGTCTATACTTTCGAGAGATCAAAATATTTTGAACAACATGTTCTCCAAATGAAAAAAATAAAAGAGCATAAGACTCACAATACTATCCGGTATTACAGTAATTTCAATGAAAGAATTGCCAAAGTAATGATTCTTACTTTTACAACATTCCAATATTTGAGCTTCACATAAGCTAATCAACTCATGCAGAAGCAAATCTTCTCACAAAGTTACCAAGGTATTCAGACTGGTAGTGTCAAAACATTGTAACCAATCACAGCTCAATAAAGTGCCGTTTCAATGATTTGTTGCTCGGCAGGCTTCTCCAACGCTTGCTATCGAGAATATTGAAATGTCGTAACGAATGCATGCATAAGTTATATAATAAGTTATATAACAGCCATGAAATTTGTTTGCAGCGATTGAGCAGCAAACTCTAAGCACCTTTAATAGTCCTGAGAAGAAACAAACTGGAACAAGTTAGGGATGTCATAGCTGATGTCATTACTGATGTAACACTTACATTTTTTTAATTGCAATCGAAAAAAAGTGTTTCGGAATCGAAAATGTTTATTGCCGCAAATGTTAACGCCAGTGAAAAGATGTTCAGTAAGTGATATTGTACAAAATAGCTATCGCCCACATCTTGGAAAAAAAAGATAATAAGTTCATTGAATCAGTGATTTTTAGACAATGAAGCAAAAGATAAAAAATATGTAGATTTAGAAGTTGTCGAATATTTTCATTTTCCCTGCAGTTAAAGATTCCTTAGGTTCCTATAAGTAGTAATTATTAAATATAGATAACAATTAGTGTTGTAATATCACAAGCATAGATAAACTGCATATTTTTTGTGTATAAAATAGTCAAAGTTCTTTTTTACCTTTAGTTTGCGCTCAGTATAAAAATGGATGCTATAATAAGGATATAATTTTTTGCAATAAACATCAGTGCATTTCAGTTAAATAATCATGTCAGCTAAGCAGAGAATATCATAATGATAAAAATGAATAGATTTTTTTAACTAAAAGAAAATACTTGAGGTTGAGATTAAGAATCTCTGATGAGTAATGCATAGCCTTTCCAAACAAAATTATTAGCACTGCACCAAAAAAACTAACATTTCTTGATATTCATATTCAAATTTCATTTTTTAAAATTACATGCTCATTCCAACTTTTTTTTAAACTTTAGGTCATTTAAATAAAATCTAATTAGGCTAATTAAATCAAGTTTGGTTAGACTGAACTCTAATTCAAGTTAATAAAAATTCTGCACAAAACCAGAAATATTGACGCATAACATTTATAAATGAATTTAGCTCAAATCTATGCAAGCAGCACTTTAATTCAATGAATAAATTTCAGCGATTTCTTAGCATGATCAATCTATTATATTAATTTAAATGATCCTAGGAAAATTTTGAAATATTTTCCGATGCAACGATAGAAGCTTACTCTTCCCTCTCATCCTGAATCATCGCTTTCATCTTTTTACACTACTTGCGATTGTTATATGAAGCAAGAGACAAAATCTTCTTCAAACATCATCTTTAATTATCCTCATATTTTAAAATCGTTAACCATTTCTTTCATACAATAAAAGTTTCTAGCAATTAAAATAAATCCGTTATTGGCATTTTTTAACGAAAAAATTATTCATTTTTGTTCTTGACAGTTTTTCATTTTTACTGCGAAATTTGGATGATTTTTTGATGATTAGTTAATACGTCATACTTTTAGGATCACCATGTTTTATAGCGCAAAGTAAGTTAAAACTATTTGCCAAAAGAACGAAGTGAAGGAAAATCCCATGAGAATTGAAAGAACCAGAAATATTCATGAAGTCTATAAAGTTTGCCAAACTTGCAATTTCAAATTATTCAGAACATTAGGGAATCTATCTTTCAATTTATTTCAATATTATAAAGATCAGAGAATTTCAAATAACAACTGTAAAAGAAATTTAAAAAAAAATGAATTACGAATATTTGATAAAAAATTTGTTCGCCGAATAGATGGATGCAAGAAGAAAAACTTAAATTTTTCCAAGCTGTTTATAAATTAGGAGGAGAATGGTAAGCAGTTGTATTAGCGTTGGGAGAAGTCAAAATTAAACATAGTAAAAACCAAATAGATGCCTTATCTCTTAACAAAACAATTTTGAGGAGTTACTCAAATTACAATAGCATACTATTTCGACTTAATTAACTTCAACTTGTACATTCAATACTAACTTAATATGACAAACTAATTTTTTTTATCTAAATTAGTTTCTGGCAGTTATGCATTTGGTCAGATCATTCCTTTGTAGTTATCAAACCAATTTTCGAAGTTTAATTGTTATAAAATAAAAACGAAAAAAGTTGTCTAGATCTTTATCTTCCTGAATTGATTCGAAGTCTTAAATCTATATTTTTCAAGAATTAAAAATTGCTACATAGAGGGTCGGAAAATTGTCTTTCTACGCAAATTTAATAAAATATTCCGTTCATTCTTTTCTTTTCCCGATCTCACTTTGTTTTCTCTTTTTTTGCTTCTCTTGAGCATTTTTTCAGCTATTTTTCAAAATATTAACTTCGTCTGGATTTGAGGAATCATAGCTATGAAAAAAATATTATTATGGATTATACAGATAGTAGTGCCAATAATAATTAAAACGCCAAAATTGTAACTTTCCGTCATTTTAATTAGTGCAATGTAATCAGTAATTCATTTTGGTCATATTGGTATAATTTATACTTCTTCTTTTGTTACCTATATTCAATTGTAAAAATGAGTGAATTACTTAAATCTTATAAAAAATATCAGAGATTTTCACTTTGTTAGTTAAACAATTTTAATACTGATAATGCTAAACCCTAAAGATATATCAAGAGTTGTCAATGAAGAAAAGAATCAAGCGATCAGCCAATAAATTGCATTTTGCCAGTGGGCGAACGATGTTCCCACACTGATGCAAAATTTAAACATTTACTACAGAAACTGGCCTATTTTACCAGTAATTTCAATTTGCCGAAAGAAAATTGCAATTTGCAATTTCCCATATCATGGGAGTAGCTATTAATGATATTGGAAATGGCATCCTTGCTCAGAATTTGCTTCCTAAAAAAGGCATACTTTATTGGAAGCATCAATCATTTCAAATCCATCTCAAAATTTCCAGAACCAATTGAATAATTTTTATACTAAATTTTAAAACTTTTTAAATAATAAGTAAAGTTACGAGGAACTTCGAAAAATTTTTGCTTGTTACAATAAGCAGAAATAATTAAATATTTGAATACATCGATTTAATTAAAATTAAATCTTGCATTGGATATGAAAACCAAAACCAGTCTATCCAGTCAAATCTTACCAAGAATAAATTTCTTCCAACCAATATTTCCTTGCAATAATTTTTGGAATTTTAATTCGGAACTATCATTTCTGGTCGTCAAATAATAAATAAAAATCAAGCGAAGTCTTCAATCTTCATGCCTGATCTGCATATTAATGACACTTAAATATTGCTGAAACTTCAATTCAAAATAGGGAAAAGATCAAATCCATATTATGTTGAACTTCAATTCAAAATAGGGAAAAGATCAAATCCATATTACTTTAATAGTTTCTTGCTCGGACACACACATATACTCCATGTTCTAATCTCGAACAAGTATCATATAAATTTCGAAGTTCTGCAGCATCAGTTCTATAATTATCCTTTGTTTTTGTGCCTTATTCTACTATCTTCTTCCATTTCTTCATTATAGAACTTCTCCATTATCACTATTAATAGGATCTAACTAGCAGAATCACAAGAATTGTTAGTTTCCGAAGAAACGTGGAAAATGCTTATCAATGGGGAAGAAAATTAAAACTCTAAACGATTCTTTAAAAAAATTCTAATATGACTGATCTTATCGCAAACTAATTCTTTGTTGCATGCTACACAAATTGGAAGTTTATCTGATGACTTTAGCTCAGTATGGAAGAAGATATATCAGATAAAAAAAGGGGAGATAAAATAGAGCAAAACATGTAATTTCCTGTATGGACTGGTCAGAGAGCCCAGCCACTTACTGCTCATAGGTATTGGTATTACTCAAAAATCTCATCCATATGCATCAATATCATGCAATATATGAGATTAATAATAATGCTTTTCTTTAATTTAACGTAGTTTAAACTGTTATCAATTTTTATCGCTACTTGCATTCATATCACAAAAAATGTAATTGACTGTAGAGCATACAAAGTGAAAGACAATAAACAATGAATGAAAGCTTTTTACTGTTATACAAAACTGCTTTGCAATTTTAAATTCTAAATTAAAATGAAGTTTTGCTTCTATGTGAAGTAATATCGTAATGGGACTGATTGATATATCATGCAACTTGGCCTGAAAATTCATTTGAAATATATATTCAAATTAGAAGATTTATGAAAGGAAAAAACTAATTATAGATTAGTCATCATAAGAAGTGAGAGAAAAGAAGATTTACAACAAGATTTTTATGACGAGAAATCAATAAGAAAATCACGGATTTCGATACCCATAGTTCTGAAAAAAAAAAACAATTGCATAATTCGTGCAACACACACATCGTATTTTTCATGATAACTTGTAAAACACATACATAATTCATTTTTTTTTTCATTTACTTCAAAGTGTTTCAATTTTTAATATATTAATGTTCATGCTTATGAAAAATAAAGTAGAGCAAGCGAGTCATAAATTTTGTAACTCAACCAAAAATGAATGCAATCAAAAACTAACTTGGCCAACTGTTCCGAAAATTCGAAAGTTGCGACACAGCGATATTTCGGAGTGTCAAGATTTCCGTCAGCGGACACCCGATTCAAAAAGCCCATTGCACACAATTCCGCAACCTAAAAATACTGTTTTACAATGTTTTGCAAATCCTACAATTCTAAAATAGAAAATATTGTATATTTATGAGAGACAACCTGCTCTTAGATATCACTTTTCTTTTTTTTTTGTTGTTATATATAGCAAAGGCATTTAAAAATATGTTTTTATAATTTAATAAGCAAACCTGTGAGTGGATATCCGCTGCGCAGTGGCTTCTCATATCATGCTTCTCAAGCATTGCAAGATAGATAAAAAGCAATCTTTGTACCGGAAATGGTTTAGGACCAGTTTCGTGAGCTGATTCGAAATTGTTTCGCAATCCTTTCGTTGTTGATGCACGGCGGCGCTGTTTCCCGTGGTTCTGGATAGTTTTTTTTGTTTAAACCATTCATAAAAATAAGAGCACTTTCTTTTTTGCGAATATTCTCAACATGATCTTTACTGAAGGATAAGAAAGACGATAATCTTCCTTCGTTACACATTAGAGAAATGAGGATAATTGTTTTTAACTTTTTATATATAATAAAAAAGTAAGAAATAATTCGCCAAATAATTACCTTTGTAAAAAAGCGACGATCACTGCTAGGAGGATTATAACTTGCACAATAAGCTGCGATAAGTAAATATTTCGCACTCGTCGATAAACAAAATGTTTGTCCATCATCCTGCAACAAAAAATCAATCATAACTGTTTTTATATGCCTGTTTATTACATCTTAAGCATAATGGATTCTACACAATACGAAGCCTATTACTCATCACTTTATACAGAATATTAAAATCTGCCGCTGTAAAATGAAATAAAGACATAAGCATACCACAGGTCTTTTCTCACTGCGATAGAACAAATCATCAGTTCTATTTTGTCCCCTAACTGTATAGCGTGTCTTTAGTTTGTTTGATGCTATATTATTTGCCCAATTTCCATCACTGGCTCCTGTATCCCACAGTTTTTCAATCTAAAATGCTAAAGTCAATAAAAATCTATAATATATTATGAAGATTAAGGTGAACAGATTTAAGGTTACCATGCTTATGAAGTTCTAGTTTAGGAGAACTCTATCTCTCTCTTTCTTTAAACTAGTATAATATCATGAAAACAATGAAAACTTCGAACAAGAATAATTTCAGAAATCAGGACGCACGATGTAAGACAACTGATTCAGGTCACGACATACGGAATAAACCATATCCAACATACAACGAATAAAATTGTTGTCAAAATTAAGCCTTGTGGACAGCGCCTCCTGAACCTCACCTTTAATGGAAAGATTTAACGAATGCATATAGTTATTAAATTTTATTAATTAATATTACTAAAATCATACTACGAAAAAAATTAATATTCGAAAGTCATTTTTAAATGAACTCATTTGAGTCTTTTTTTTTCAATTATGCAAAATAGAAAAATCTTTCCTGTTCTTTTTTCCTTAACATTCTCAGTTCAGCGTACTTATTTCAAATTTTCTTTACATTACTAATACATTTTGCTTCTTTCCAACTTGATGTAATATGCCGGACTTTTTTTTCAAAACAAAACAACTTATACATTACAAGATTGACTATATCAAAATAACTGTACACAGGAAAAAAGAGTTAAATTACACAATATACTTTTCGACAATGCTTCAAAAGCGAACTGCACGGGTGACGATATATGTTCGGTGATTTCAAACCGTGTCCATGGCAATCGAGCAACGGATATTAATTTGATCGTGCCACTATACTAAAATAAAAGTACATGAAGTAAGCATTCAACAAAGTACATAAGTTTATGCCTTTAATCAAAATGTATTCAGCAATAAAAAAAGATTTTACATACTGTAGATGCAGCAAAATAGAGAAGATTTTACACACTGTAGATGCAGCAAAATTAAATAAAATTCAAGAGCCTTATTAACTGTTAATTTTTTTTATTCTAGAGTAAATGCATTAGATATTCTTTCGGTTTATCACTATGAAGTGTATACCTTTTTGGGAATGGAAAACAGTGCCTGTAAAAAGCTTGGTGGAAAATTGAGCAACATTTCAGCATTATTCAGAATGATAACCACAATCAATGATTTCCCATACTGCAATTCTGTCTTACATTCCTCAAATACACTTTCTAGATTTTCGATCTTTTTTCCAGGCTTTGAATGTGGCAATAAATTATATAGACCCTGGCAAAACAACTTGTGAGATCTGTGATTCACGTAACAATTCACGCGCAGAACCATAATCTGAATAACTTATATAAGCAAAAAAGAAAAAACTAATGTAACTTGACAAAAAACTTTAGGTCTGCGAAACTATCTCATGCAAATTTCAGATAACATATACTACAGGCTTTCTCAATATTAGTTTCCAACAATTTTAAACATGCACTAAATTTGATCATCGATGTTATAAGAACAAAACGACTTCATTAGTAGAACAGAGATTACTTTGCCGTTTTTCGATAGTTATATTTGTTTTTCTCCCTTTTTCATAATGCTTCATCAGTAACACCACGTAACAGTTATGATTCGATTCTTCATATAAAAATACAACCTTGCTGCGAGTTCAGTAAAAATCTAGCACAATAATAAATCTTCCCCCACTGTAAACTCAACCTTCTTCTTTACATGAGAATCTATAAGCAACATCACCTCAAGGGAAAAACAAACTTCATCATTCTCTTTTATTTCTTCAATAACTTTTTGCATCACTTCATCTTTTGGGCCAGCAGTCGTTCCGTACACATGAAGATGAGTGATACTCGAATTGCGACATTTCAAAACAGAAACAATTTGCCACAGTTTCTTTGAGCACGTTGCTTCCATAGCTGACATTACTATTCACACAAACAATACACCTTTCTGACTCCTAATCTAAAATATTTCAAGACATAGTAACTGCAGAATCTCAACAGAAAATTCAACGAAGATGGACGACAGAGTACATCATGAAATTCCAATAAATTATCGAGGGCCTGTTCTGCGCCATTTCGTCCAGACTATTTCCAAGAAAACATTTTATTTCAAAAGGGTATATTCAACAAATGATATTTTTGCTAGTTTAAATAACAACCTAGTATTTTTGCTAGTTATATTTCAACTAATAATCCGGATATAGTAGTTAAAAAACCAATGAAACAGTTGCTAATGTGATAGCAAAATACAATCTGTGATTGGGAGTCAGAAAATATAAACAAATAGTATTTATTTCCGAGGAAAGAGAACAATCCGAGTTCGAATATTGCAAAACATGAATTTGAGTTTTTTGCTGCTCATCAAATCATCAGAATCTAACAGTAGCAAAAATATTCTAATCCAAATAAATTCCAGGAATAGCTTAACGGTTTGAACCGACTTAATAGCATTCAGGATGACAATAATCGCATCGTGCAATATTTTGTCGGTAAAGAATTTTTTTCGTTTGAAAATCATCAGTGAGAAATACAACCGTAAACAAAATGAACTGGGAGAAAAAAAATAATGAAAAGGAAATCATGCAAACATTAGACAGGAAAAACTTTAAACAGAGAAAACGAAAAAATTTGAAGCATGATCAGATGAGAAAAGAACTCAGTAAAATAAATACATGTTGTCGGAAAAATAGCTCGTTAAAAATAATTATGCCCAATTTTTATTTTCATCAACAATAGCATGCTTTACTAATAATAAACTTTTATGCATTTAAGCTACTGCTAACTGTTAAATACTTAACCTTACAAACTCTAGCCTTCGATGCCATTTCAAGACGTGTAAATGACAAATAAATAAAGCCAAACCATACACACATTTGCAGCTAATATGTCTAGCATTATGACATATCTTTCCGGAGGAATTTAAGCAAATCAATCCTACACACCTCGAAAACAGCGATCATCTTTCAGCTTGCTTTTGAAAGTAATTTCTCTAAAATCACTATATGGGTATAAATCGTTGCATTGACGCACATTGCTAACGATCAATGATTTATTACCACGATCTATTTGTTCATCAAAGCGTTCAGATATATCTCTCTATGTAATGAAATGTCAATTTATAAGCTTCAAAATAAATAGAAAACAGAGAGGAAATCATGCAGTTGTCTCCTACTAATGCTGCTCGTGCTATCATTTATAACGATGATGTAAAATATATTACGCGAAAGAAAACTTGATAAGAAAGCATTATGAACAAATAAATGATTGTAGATGATTTGCAAACATATCTCAGAATTGCGAAAATTAACATATTATAATCATACAATGCAACGGCGGTAACGATACAACACAACTAAATGAAATAGATAAGACTGAAAAACTACTATAAAGTGGCAAATGAGAAAGTTATTTGATCTTCACCAATTGATAACTTCATCGACGGGACTCCATTATCTTGTCAGTAATAAAACTTTTTTTGTTCCGAATATACAATCTACCAAAAATAAAAAGTCCAGAAGCATATTTTATCAGCATTATTATTTTATTTCGAGATGCTTTTAAAAAAAATAAGGAATTCCCTTCCCAGCAATCAAGTGGATTCATATTAACACTTTGTAATAAGAACAGAACAAACAACAGAACACATATTTTCATAAACAAGCTGACGAAATTTTTCAAGAGAAGGAGAAAGATGGACAAATAAATGCAAGGTAATCAAATAAAAAACCATTTTCTGATTTTCACAAACTTTATAGAAAATTACGGTTCAGTTTTCAGCTTTTTTACAACAACTGTAAAGAGAGAAAAAATATCCTGTGAGGGAAAAAATAAGATATTAACATCAGCACAGGAGCTGAAAACAATTAATATAATCAAAATCCACTGTTTCCAATTTCTAATGAGAAGGAGACGTTTAAACTTTAGCAACTTTTTTTTGCCTATTTGAACTATCCAGTGGCTCAGTCAGGGGTGCCAGAAATGGAAATACTAGATACCGAACTTGCACGAATATTACTTTCTTCGGGCGTTGGACCACGCGTATTGTTCACGTGTGTTCCCTGGAAACGATCAATATTTCCATGAATTATGCCGTCTTTATTAGCATTCTGATGCTAAAATTAAAGTGTAATTTATCTTCAAAAATAGCTTATCACAAACAAAAATTTTTTTTTTAATCTGCAACTTCCTTAAAGCCAATAAATATTTTAGACTTGCTAAGAAAATCATATTACTGAGTTTTACAAAGCTTTAGATTTATTATAATCTGTTGCTACTTATAGCAACTATAATATTCTATAAAGCAAAAAGAAACCTGGTAATTCTGTGCGCCGTGATACTGCACTGGAAGGCTCACTGGAATTGCCCAACGATCTGATGACGAGTAACGTGACAGCGGAGGGCGACTTGCTGAGAGAATAGTATCTATAAAGCACATCTATAAAAAATTTCATCACAAAAACTGAAGCAAAGTATGTCTCTTCCAACAAATTTATTGCTTTATTTAAAATTTAGAATATTAAGTCTTATAAAAATCTACTATTTGCATATTTGAAAGAAAGTGCAGGAGCTCTTGTCCAGCCAGCTGTCACAACGCCATTTGCATCATTACTGGCAAGTTGTGCAATTGCTGGATAACGAATTGGTGGTGGCGGAGCTGTGAATGCATGAAGTTGTGGTGGTTGATTGAACGTAGTAGTTGCAGACATGGAATATCCAGTTTGTGACGGCTGTGAAAAATTCAATGATTGTAAATCAAGCAATTAATCAAATAAGTTTTTATGCTTCAAAATATTCTAATAAGTAAAATAACAAAATGAATTCAGAATTCATGCTGCCTATATCAAAAGCTATTTTTATAACCAATTTGGTCTTAGGGATCAATTTGAAGAATCATGGTAACAATTATACCTGTTGCAAGTGAGGGATTTGTCCCATAGCACCATTTGTATTTCTAGACAAAGAATTATTCGTCGTACTTTGAACTTCGCCACTGCGTTTACTACCGACAGCACCTAAACTAGTGCCTTGCACAGAAACAAAATCCGGAGGAGGAGCCATGAAATTGTGTGGTGGATGTAATGGCGGGGGTACTGGATGTGGATGAGGCGGGGGTTGTCGTCCCATATGCGTGATCTTCCCGTTACTGCTAAACACTGATGATATTGGACCAAATGCGGAAGCTGACCGAGGCTGAAATTACATGCTTCACTTTTCTCAAAGACTATTGTAAAGAAAGAATCTGAATGGAATCTGAAACATCTACAAGATGTTAAGAATATTTCAAATTCCAAATCTGAAATGGAGCGATATAGTACTCAAATCCCAAAAATTGATAAAACTAAAAATAACAAGACTGAAATATTTATCGAGCTAACTTGGAAACGTTGCACAGAACTGACAGATTGTGGAGCAAGCGAAGATGTAGCACTGATTCCAGTTAGTAATTCAATTTGTGGACTAGCATTTGACCAGGTCATACTGCTTCCCACTGCACCATTGGGAGGTGGATGAATGAAGAGTTGTGACTGCTCGACAAATGAAGCAGGTCGTGAACGAGTTGTCTGAGCTTGACTTACTGGGACAGCATTATTAATTAACGTCTGAAATAAAACAATGAATGCTGGAGAAACAGTAATTCTAAGAGAGCACTGAAGGAACAAAAGTTAATCCGTATTAGCTTGAACTTTTTCTTAGGAAGACATTGCTAACTTGAGCAGAAGTAGCTGTCGAATTCGGATTGAATGGTTCGCTAAACATCATCGAATAATGTGAGAACGGTGCCGGTGGTGGAACTTGCGTAAGAGACTGCAGGTAAGCTCCTATAATTATTGATGTAATGAATTGAAATATAGTTAAAGCTAAAAAATAATTATATTAATACATGTTCCTATAACACTATATCTATTTAACAAACATATTTTCTATTCCCTTCTCAAGTAATTTAATCGAAAGATTACAAATCTATCCCGATTTTTCATTAAGACATAAATTTCATTAAAAAAAATTAAATTTTCAAAGAATTTAATTTACCTGGAGGCAAGCATGTAATAGGAGAAGGTGGTGGAAGTAGCGGAACAAATGGAGTCGACGAACTCGTTTCTTTCAAGTTTGCTGTGGCACTGTTTGCTACTTGTTCACTTGTCTGAGGTTGTGGCCTTACCTAAAATATTAGAGTTTTTCTATGCTATGCATAATCACTTGTTTTTCAAACTTATAAAATAAAACAATTACTTTAGCAACATTTGGACCATGTTGCACTGAAGAAACTCCAATACTGCTAGATCCACTTTTGTCAGCAACCAGTGGTGCAATTGTCGTATTTTCATTACCATTCCCAAGCAAATTATTTGCAAAATGTTGCTGGCCTGGCCAAAAATCTTTCACCTAAAAAAAATTAAAAAATACCGGGAATGATACCATACAAATCAGCGAAATATATTTTCTGAAATAAACAAACAGCAATTTTTCTAAAACGATCGAATAAAAAGCTGAAAAAAATTAAATTCAGAAAAAGAATTTGGACCGTAGATAAACTACGGTACTGAATCAAAACAGGTAATTTATAAATAAGAACTTTATCTAATCTCTGCTTCAAACATTCATCATCATTCGCTTCAAGTGCGACATTTGCCAAAGATGAAACACCATCACCTTTTGCTACCAGAGTTTCTTTCGACGATTCCTTCTGCAAAACACTGGAAATTAAAGAAGGAATATAAAAATAACGATCTAAAATTACTGATGAATTGATTCAAATATTACACTTCTAATTTTTTAAAGTCATCTAGCATCACACTACAATATAGAGAGAATAATATGAAATTTAATCATTAAAATGAAAAGTATTATTTATTAGTTCTGCAGCATGTGATTCTTTTGTTTTAGAATGCTGTCTACATATTAACAATGAGCACAGAGCACAACAGTAAAAATGAAACTTTTTGAAACTTGCTGAATATAAGTATTTTATGCATGCCACAATTCAGGTTAGCAGTGTATTAACTTCTGGAATTTAAAATATTATGTGCAACAAACAAAATACCAAGCTCTGTGCATTATCTTGCAGCGAAGGATCAAATGTAAATTGATATTGTCCATTTTCTCCATGAGCTGTACTAGCCGTGTTAAAATTCGTCGTAAATTCTGCATTGCTTTTTTCCATCGTACTATCGGAGAGCTAAAATTTTTAAGTATTGGTTTAATGCATCAAAAAAAAAAAAAAAAACCCGCTGATTTTTCAAACTGTAATATATAAATTAAAAGAACAGCAGATATTTGAACTTGTTCTAAAAAAAGAGAATCAAAAAACCTTTCGTGCAGAATGAAGCCTTTGTTCATTCTCCGTTCCTGTCCATAAATCAACCTCTTTTTTCATCATGGCTTTTGTCACTGAAGCACAAGAGGTACTTCCTTTTGTAGGACGTGCTATGGGTGATGGTATTACCGTACGGCTAAAACAAAAGCACTATATATATGTTTTCAAAAACAATACATTCATGTAACATATGCATTTTGATCACTTGAATTTCAACAAATTAAAATTAATATTCTTTTTGCAAAAAAAAAAACAAAAAACAAAAAAAAAAGCTCTGAAAAGCTAAAACTTTAAAAGGAATACTTCTCAACTGGTGGTGGTGATGAATGTATTGTTTGTTCACGAACGATTGAGCTATTCCAAACAGTAGTGTTGAGGATATTCTGTGCATTTGTCAAAATTGGACGACTCACAGCATTACCAGCATCTCTGACTCCATGCTTATTTGCATTCATGGCAGTTGCTTCTGCAGCAACTTCATTGGTTAAACGACTTGGACCAATACGATCATTTTTTGTTGACTTTTTTCCTACTCGTTTTGCTTGTGCACGTGCTTTACGTCGTTCCATTTTCTCTTTTCTTTAATTTTTCGACGCTCTTCCTATAAAAAAATTAAGTCATTAAAAAACTCAAATTTTTTAAAATCGAGCCTTACATATAAAAATTAGATGGTGTGTAAATAATCGATACTTGTAAAACTGGTATGTAAGTAATCGATACTTTTCTCCACATTTATTTTCTATCTCTAACATTAAACTCTGAATATACGAATTATGATCACTATAATTTGTTACTATTCTATCTATTCATTCTTGTTACTATAACAATTTTTATGTTTTATAAAAGCTGGATAAAATAGTAACATGAATTAAAAAGATCATGCCGGACATGAAACATGTTACTTCTTCTATTCAGTTAATAAGAATTTTGCGGAAATAAGAAAATATATGCGTGTTTCCAAATTAAACTGTGGTACAACATACTGCTTCTAATTGTTCATTAATTTGCTGTTGTCGAAGTTTTCTACTTTTCTTAGACAATACTTCTTCGAAATCATCATTATTCTCTGTGGAATCGTCCACTTGTCCGTCTGGACGATCATCAATCACGATTACACCTGCATTGTTGATGTCCACTCCCGCCAGCCCGTCTCTGCAGGTATCAAGTTTTCGTGTTGCTTCACCCTGTGTTATCGGCGCCGTTTCCTGTTTAGTTTAAATTAGATAATATAGGAAGTCTCATGTAATACCAACATTCAAGATATTCCTAGAATAAATTCACCTCCTTTGATAACTGGGCACCGCGGGTAGCCACGTGCGACGTAGTGCTGGCGGGTTTCACGTTTTTTGAACTATTTGAAGTACGACTGGGTTGAGTTCTGGTGCCGCTTTCGAATCGCCCTGTAACAAAACTACTGATAAGCGGTATGAATGTATAATAAAACGGTTTAATGAAGATTTATAATTTCTCATTTGAACAAATACAATTTGACCATTCTCATAGCCATATCGTTGAAAAAAAAATTTAAAACTGGAGTTGAATTATTAATAAAACTTTAATCCGAATATCTTACCATTGCTAGAGCGAATGGTTCTTCGTGAATTGCTATACTTTGATGGGGCATTCTGACGTCGTACTTGCCTGTAAATTCAATTCTATAAAAGTCAAAAATGCAGTAAACCTTATAGCAATAATTCAGGCTTTCAAATCCTTCGATTAATCCCAACAAAAAGTTCGACTCTCCAAAAAAAAGCAATAAATCCAACAAACATAAATTTCCGCAAAATGCAATTTATATCAACACACTAGTTTACTATCAAGTACAGAAAATCTTTTACTTCTGTCGGTCAGCGAAATCGCTACTTTCGGAAGCCGTTTCCCATTCTTCATGTCCTTCCGAAGTAACCGGTGATTTTAATTGAGCTGTACGTTCAGTATTGTTGCAATAAGATTTACTATTATCATGAACGTTACTCTGCTGTGCACCGGAATGTTTACGTCGACGTATCTGTAAATTAGCAAAATGAGTCATCCTAAAAATTCCAGTGCGAAAGAATATTAACTTTATCAAAAAATTAACTTCAGCACTCAAAATATCTGCATCTGTAATTGTGAATTCATAGCCAATAAAAGTAAAACATTTTCATATGCAAGCAAGTACGGAATAATTATGAAGCAAGTAAGCAAGTACATAAGTTAAACTGAAAACCATATTATTCAACGATTATTTCCACTATATAAACAAGAATAAATTAAATATCAAAAATATATCCTCATATGACATTTGATACACAATCTGAAACAGAACACTGTTATCATTTAATCATGAGAACTAAACAGACATACACTATGTGCTCCTCGAATTCCACCTCGTCTATATGATCCATCGCCATGAGTTCGAAGTGAACTTTCATTATTTACTATCTTATTCTCTTCATTAGCCTTTTTTCGTTTCCCTCTTTCAGGTGGATTCTGATAAGCATCTGTTGCTCGAATATCATTAGTGCGCTGAGGATTAATTTTTGTCGGACCAGCGCGGGTACCTATAAATCGAAGATGAGTTAACTTTCTAATTAATTTAGATTCTTGTTGAAAAAAAAAATCGTTTCTTTAAAAAACGCAACATATTGTGTTGACTTTAACAGTCCATAAAACAGCTCTAAACAAAATGTCGCGTGACATGACGCCTAAATAAATGATTCAGAAAGGATTCAAAAAGGAAATCAGAATGAGAATCCACGGAAAGAACTCCAAATATTCAAATTTACCTTTTCTCCCCGTGCGACTGTATTCTTGACGTTTTTTTGGTTCATACAATTGCTGTGCACTACGATGAGAACCGCTCTGACGAGTGATATTTCTATTATGAATATGACGTTCTTGATCCTGCACTACTGCTATAACACCAGAAACCTTATCTTCTATTTTCTCTTCCGTCAATGATTCTTTAACAGACAATACATTTACGTAGGTATCCTCAACACGAAATTCGCCCATATTCGAAAAATTATCCTCCTGAAAAACATAAAATTAGCTTGACAAAAAAATGAATAAAAAATAAAAATTATGCCAATGATAACTTCGAAATATATCAATCATTTTTAAAAACTGTTCAACTCAGACTTCATTACAATTCGCACATGCTTACGGCTAGAGTTCTCTAAGTTCCAGCGTTAGACAACTAAATTTCACTGATTTTCCCCGACAATATCAAAATAATGAATTTTAATCGCTCCTAATTGCCAAATCTCGGAAAAAAAAAACGGTTAAACCTGGGGTTCCTGACATTTTCCACGACGTTGACTGCGCTCAGATTTGTTTTGGATGCGATGAGCTTGTGCAGTTCCAAGATGCTGGTGTGGCATACTGCCACCACGACGTATTCCTAGGAAACCACCGCAACCATAATTTCTGCTACCACGAGAATTCACCAACGACGAACCACGTCCAGAACGATGAACTCTCGAATTCACAAATTCGCGCTGACCATGGAAAAGTCCACTACTTCCATCTCTCCCACCATTTCCATCATCTTCTTCCTCAGGTACATAATAATCCGCGACGCAAACTTCATCACGCTGCTGACCATAGCTATATTTTTTTTCTGTCCATTTATGAGCATCTCGATTTCGAGTTATATTACCAGTTCTTCGATTATGTCCATTTTTTGAATAAGAGTTTTCGGAACGTCCTACTGAATTTTCTATCAGTAATTCACTCGTACTTATGCCTGAATTTGGAAAGAATTATAGTTTACTAACTAATAAGTTATGCTGACAACCTCTAAATCAGCAAATTATTAAATGTAATTACAATCGCAATGGAATTAAAATAGCTAGTACAACCTCCCACTATTTAGCTAGTAAAACCTCCCACTATTCCAGATGCTCACCTGACTGCTCGCCTACTGTAGGAAACTGCTGTTGCAAACGCATCTGATTTAAGGCATCTTGCTGTGCCGCACGTTCTTTTTCTGCACTTTCACGTTCTTCTGCTCGTTTTTCCCAAACGTTATCTGCTGGTGGTGGCACCATCAATACTGTTGGTGCATTTATAACACGTTCCTCAATTCCATCTTCCTCTGTTTTCATTACTGCCTGCGATTGTGTATTCCTCAACCTGACCAACAAAAGAAGCAAACATATATCAAGATCTAATGACATCATTTGGTAAATGAAAATCATTATGTATCATCTAACAAAGTCACTGTTACATCATTATTACATATCAACTTACGGCGTTTTTTGCTTTTGAGCCGACCATTCATAAGATGGACTTCCATCAATCTCACGATGAAGCATTGCCTGCAAATTACATAATTCTCATTTACAGTGATCATATAGAAACAAAAACATAATGCGATGGACAATTAGACGAATAAAAAGAAAAATTTCTCTCTAATATCTTATTTAAACATTAAGGAATGAAAATAACAGGACAATTTATTTCTGATCTTGAAAACACTTTTTTTAAAAACACTATAAATTTCATTTCTAACACTAGATTTAAATGAAAATGGACTACCTGTCATATCATACAGAAAAGATCAGTTATTTTTCTTCATACAGCATTCATAAACTTGATAAATATTCTGTCAATACAGCATTCATAAACTTGATAAATATAATTCATATCATTCCAATCAATTATAGTAGAATATGGATTTATAACCTTTTGCTGATGCCCCTGTAAAGAGGACTGAATACGTAGATCGTTAGCTCTCTTTTCGATATTTTTCTGTTGCTGTGTCGGTTTGCGTTGTGTTTGTGAGTTAGCTGCTTCCGAAGACTGATTGGTTACTCCCTCGACTGATGGAATATTTCCAGGAGCCATTCTTTTCACGATTTTTGCAGCCGGTCGTGAAAGTTTTGTCAGCTGTAGCTCTAAAAGATATGCATTTATTATTAATACAACGTACTGATTATTAATATATAAGTATAAAAGACAATGTTTTATTCCGCAAAACTTAAACATGCAATCTTTTCTATAGATGGAGATTAGCTTAAAATTTCCAGAATTAAAAAGATGAAAATCTAGAAGCTTAGAGTTTCTTCCATCCTGTTCTTTACATTTATGCATACATCCTTCTGGAAAATCAAGGACCAAATACAGCATCCACCTTCATCTTCATCATGTGTCTCATTATCTTGTACACCCATTTGAGACAATTGTTGTGCGACATCTCCTTTACTTTCTGGACGTTTTAACATTCGAAACTCGATTCGCTGTGCTGTTTCTTGCTCATCCCGCCGGACAGATATATCATATCCACTTACAACACTCCAGCATTCTCCAACTCGATCCATTGAATCGTCGCTGCTCTAAAATGAACAGGATAAAATAAAGTTATTTGCATCACTTCAATTCGAGTTGTACGATAACAATACTAACTTTCTGTAATCCAAAGCTGTCACGAGCAGACTGATCCCAATCAGGATATGAGTCATTTTCATATGCGTTCATCATCCTAACAGATCCATAACCTGATGGCACGCCACCACCTTCGCTTTCTGATAATGCTGAGCTCTGAACATTTCAATTTAAAACTCATAACAAATATAAATTTTACAATCTTGTTCTCATCTCAGACACTATTTCATGACGAACAATGTAGTTTGAGCTGATTGGTAACATTAACGATGAAATGTCCGCTTTTCTGAATTTTTTTTAACCCGGGACGACTGGCAAGGAACTGACAAATTTTTGTAGATTTTAGCAAACGTCACTAAAGAACTCATAAGTTAAGAGAAAGTTCTGCACTAAAGTTATTTAAATCAGTACTACTTTGCAATAAAAAGCATTTAAACGGATATACTTGACTAGCCATGCGTCTTTTCTGACGTGAACGTTCGATAGCGGCTTCACGTTCAATATTTTGCCTGCGACCCAATTCTTCGTCGCGATCCCGAATATAACCATTCTCAAGATAAAATGTTGTACAGTGAATTCCAGAAAAGTATTTTTGTATATAGGAAATATTTTATTAAACTTTCTACTTTTAATATTATTCTAAAGTACCTGCGAGAATTCAGAAACGTATTGTTGTGATTCCTGACCAGTGCAACCAATTTCGTTAAGCCATCTATGTGTTTCATCATCATTATTACCATATGTAGCATTTTGCCACTCGTTTTTATCTCTTGAAGCAAATTCGTCGAAACCGACATCCCTGCAATTGCTTCAACTTTTCATTATCAAAAATCAAATGGCTACATAAAATTCAAGTGTACATGCAACATTTGTATCTTATTAATTAATAATAAATTCTTCAAGTGCAAAGAAGGCAATTAAAACAACGTGAAATTTTGAATTTATTGGATGATGTTTAGTACTAAAAGATTACGTATCAAATATAATAAGAAATAATGAACAATTTTTACCGATTATCAGATATCAACTTGCAAGCATAATTCGACTGGATATCACTTGATACCGTATTCGGTGCAGTTTCGAGCATGACACCATCTAAACAGATTTTAATAAATTTATAAAGATTCATTTAAAACAAATTTTTGTCAAATATGATTTAAACATTTTAGTTTTCAGAGTTTTCTTAGAGGGAGAGAGCTGAATTAGATTCATCCATAGCATAACCTAGTTTAAAATTTTGCAAATATCTTAAAATACCTTTCGCTTTTTCCAGATATCGTCTATTGCTGCAACCTTCGTCGCCAAGTCCATTTTTCGGCAGTGCTTGCTTTCCATTTGTTCCATCTTCGGATGGCTGCAAGTGTGCACCATAATTTAATCCGCTTCGCGCAGGATTTGTCTGAAAAACTCAACAATTTTTGTACTATGTCTCAAATGCATAATAATAATAATAATGCAATTAAGATCTTGTTGAAAAAAATAACAACATCAATGATTTAACGCGCAGTATTTGTTGATGAAGAGATGCATTAATAAATTTCATCAAAAGATGAAAAGATTTTTTTTTTTTGGGTAATCTGAATAGCTCAACTTTATCACAGAGAATTATTCATGAAAAAGACTGAAAATATGCACAATACCTGCGCTGGAATATAACTTGGTGGTGGTTGAGAATAATTCGGCGGTGGGACAGCTACATTTGCTGGATAATGAGATGTTCCTGAAAGGACACTTGTTCTGCTCAGGTAACTTGTTTTCCTTATAGTCGCATTTTCTATAACATGAATGGAAAGAAACATTTCCAACAACTAAGTAATAGTTGAATATAGGCATCCATCACTTAAAATTCAATATAATTAGAATTATTGAAAAAATAATATCAAGTGCGCTAAATTTAAATAAATATCCATCTAATCCGATTTTTTAATTAAAATTTCTCCATGCTCAACATCAACCAGTTACACTCTTCTTCGGATATATCCGTAATCTAAATACAAAAACGGATAATATAACTAACCTGTTGATAGTGACTGACTGCTTAAAGTTTCCAAAGGACCTGAGTTGGAAACAGATATAACTGGCTGCAATTTCGGCACTTGAAATGTGCCATTTGGAGGTGGTGGCGGTGGTACTGCTGTTGTATCGTAGTATCGAGAAGGCAACTACAAGGGCGAAATTTTTATTCGAATAAAAAAGTTTTTATTTCTTTTTATTTATGAGAGTTGAAAATGAGACTAAAATCTAAAAAGTGGATAAAAAAATTAAGTTATTTTAGATTACAACCATTTTATGCAGAAATATTTCCAAGATAAAAATCTTATATCAAATATAAAATAATAATACCATACAAAATACCTGTCTTTCCGTACGTGTATTTACAGTAGCAGATGAATAAGATGGTCCTGAGTGAGAATGTAGCGTCACTTGTGGTACATCGTCTTCGTTTCTTGATACTACCACATTTCCTCCAGCACGCCAACTTCCAGATTCTAGAATTTAGTAAATGCTAAATTCTTAATATATTCATTCAAACAGAACGCTATACGAACAACAAACTACTTGCTCGTTATATTTTTATTATAAATTTGATATAAAAAACGATACTAGAATTTTTGCTATTTTGAAAAAATTAGTTTTCAAAAATTTTAAGTTCTCCAAACTATAGTCGATATTGATGGCGATTGCATTACTATTAAGGTTTAAAAATTATAAAAAAAAGGTTTAAGAAATGGCTATCATCCCGCACATTTTTTTCTTAAATTCAATTAATTTTTCCTAAGGTAATCAACAAAATTAATTCACGGAGAAAAAAGGAGAAGAAGCAAACTCTGAGGTTTGAGACTTTCGGTTAAAGAAATAGTGGACTGTTTTGCAATTGTTGCAGTGGCAACCGCAAGTGAGGGGAAATCCCTTGATGAGGCCGTTACTGCATTCGCATTTTGCAGTGCTACATGCGCTTCTGCAACATTTGGTTGTTTCGCCCATGTTGGTCGTAAATCGGTTGTATGCGGTCCACTGCCGCTATTTATACCGCTTGTACTTAATGCCGCTGTTGTTGTCGATATGGATCCCGTTAAACTGGCAGACGATTTTACTACCTGCAAAATTTTTAATATTCTTTCCTCTCAGAAATCTGAGATCAGATTTTTTGCAGCAATTTGCTATTCATCTATTGATAAATACATAATATTTTATTTTTACAGAATGATAATATATTCTTTTATGACTGAAACACTGGTTACAAGTGATACGAAATCCTTTATAAAAATTCAAAACAATCAAGTTAAGAATTTTTGATTGTTTTGTACTTTTCTGCTTTGACAATTTTCTAATACCGATTGAAAATCTGCTGTCTGGCCATTTGCTGCGCCTGTGTCCCCTTTTGCCCAACCAGTGCCACCTTGTGGCACAAGTGCAATATTAGGATCTTGTCCTTGACTTTCCGCTCTCAGAGAAGGTAGCGTAGCCGGTGGTGGCATACGACGTACCACCGCTGTTGTTTTCCCAAGACTTTGAAGTCCGCCATGTTTGCCCACACCTAAAATGTACATTGACAAGTTACAATATAAGTGTTTTACATATCTTAAAATGCATGAAATATGGCTGCTCATCATTTAAATTGCTTTCCCAATCAATCTGATGATATCAAAATCGTAAAATTATCTTCAACAGCATTAAATATAGAAAACAAGTAGGGATACTTACTGGGCGCCTTAACGGCGTTTTGATTTTTGCCCGCGTAGATACTATTTACGTTGTGAAGTTTAGGTTTAACGGCGCCCGCAGCGCCTCGCGCGGAAGACATCCAGAATTGTATAAATGTAACAAGATAGAATCAAAAACAACGGAATGCGTAAAGGGAAGAATCGTGATTGCGGGAAAACAATCTTAAATAAGAATATAATTTAGGCATAAATTGAAGATACATTAACACACTTAAGGCACTATATTATTTTTTATAGAAAATTTAAGGTATATTAGTACTCTTGTGTGGAGTTTTTGAAATCGATCAATTTTATCTTCTAATTGTGCTTTGCGATGAAAATCTTTAAACATTTTGTCACAAGATCTATATAAAGTTTGCTAACTTACTAACTTAAAAAATAATTCCAACCAAAAAATCTAACAATGACTTTCAACAACTATTTTAGAACTATATATTATTGGCATTAAATGAATTCATAAAATACCAGTAATGTAAGCTACATCTCTTTCGAGAATTTTATAAATTAATTGAAATACTCACTCCAAAAAAATAATGATGACGTAAGTAGAGTGGGTATAGATTTAACGGATATTTAAGTACTGATATCAATTAACTTCAAAATCAAATATGATGGGACAGAAATTAAACAAAAAGTGCCACCACCGGATTATAGCCTCTTCCTTCAATCTGCAAAAAAAAAAAATATACAGAATCTAGAGAACATTTCTGATGCACAATAGACACATCATCAAGTCCATAAAATAATTCAAACGCAAGATCATATGTATTTATTCCCTTTTATTCATAACTTTTCCGTAATTTTTCTTCGATTGAATTTAGTATAAACGTTTCTATGGAAAACATACATTTTATGTTCATTCCGATTCATCAACTTCAGTAAGCACAGATGTTAACTTCATTAAATATATAAAGCGAAATAGTCTAGATGGTTCTACAAATCTTAATAAACCCTAAAGCATGCACCATTCATGAGCACTTTTCCAATATTGTTATTATTCTTTTTTTTTTTGAATTAAACGAACAAATTACAAAAAGTGGTTAGTTTCCAAGATAAATGCTGCAAGATTTTTTTGTTTAAAATATAAATCTGCCTTGGAGATGTCCTATAATATTAAAATGACCAGTAATCATTCGGAATGTGCTTGACATGAATTAACTTCGTTATACTGCAAGGAAAAAATGGAAAGTATAATAAAATTATTTACTGATGGACGAATAATAACACACTTGTTGTTTCTGACAGTGTAAGAGAGAGCTCAGGCTTGAATTTTCTTTTACTGTTTACTCCTAATTCATGAAATGAGGACGTATGAGCGTCCACTGAAACATAATCTCATCGAATAATAACTTGAATAGAATTTGTATCAAAGGAATCAATGACAAGATCGCAGATATATACACATGCAACGACCATTTCAACGCTTTATAAGCGGGGTAGATGAATGGATTGATTTAAGGAAAGCATTCTAAGAACGGGGAATGGATCTGACATGAGCGGGGGAGACAGCGGGTGGAAAGAAAAGAAGAGTGAACACAGAGCGATGGGCTCAGTGTGCTGCAGGAAGCACGAACAGATGCTGCTCTCGACTCCCCTCTCCTCTAAACCACACATACACATATACACTTATATACATGTACACATACACAAACATACATACATATACCAGCCGATGTCTCTACAAACTGATGAGGGATATCGGACACTAGGCAACCACGGCACTACCTATCTCTTCGTGGACATCAGTCGTTATTGTTTGTTCGACCTTTCAACCCTCTTGCTTTCCCTTCGCTATGGACACCAGCTACCATACTCGACCTCTTTTCCCCGCGTCTTCTTTTCCTTATTGTCCCCATAATCTACTCGTCCTGTAGGAATGATAGAGAAATGATGATAAAGAGGAAGATTGCACCATATAGTAAAAAAAAGCGAAGATATCAGGGTGGAACGATTGAGTTTTGAAGCTGCGTCGCATACCCTTTCTTTAACTATGTGACATACCATATACCTTCTTGTCACTCTCCTTTCTCTAACTGCCATCTCTTTATCTCTCTCCTTACACCAGAATATATACATCTCTACATACATACACACATATACATTCATACACACAAATTATCCAGTCAGCCTGCCATTCAATTATTAAATGACGACCACTGACACAACAATTCATAACATGGCTGGTGCTCTTTTAAACTGATCATCGTTGCGGATGCACACGAAACGGAATCTCGTACGAACGTGTTGATTCTGAGAAAAAAGCACTGCTTTGCGACGATTAAACAACGAGGGGACGAGTTGCAAACTGAGATCAGTGAGCGATTTCCTATCCAGTCTTTGTCATTTCCGCTTTCTACTTTCATCAAGTTATTTATCTAAAACCATTTCAAAAATATGATCTACATATCCTGGAAAGTCATTCTCTCCAAAATAAGCATATATAACACACAAGTACTCAAGAAATATCCGCCATATCTTTTTTTATCGATATTTGTAGTCCGATCAGAATTGTGATCTATCGTCTATCACTACTAACTTTACTGTTATTTCAACTTGAAATATCCCTTCACACCCTAGCCATCAATACAAAGTCTTCCACTGATAATGTCACTACAGGCCATTTGAAAAAAAGGTAGACTTCACATACGATTCAAGCTATACCTCTGAATAAACCCACTATCATTCATGTCCACACATATGTATTTCACAAAACTCTAGTTCAAAACACGAAAAAAGACAGAATTAAAACATAACGGGAATGTCCCATAATCGAATTATTGCTTTACATAATTTGAATCGCCTACCATTATGTTAATTTTCTATCAAATTATGAGGAATAATAATGGAAATAACCTTATAACTGAATTGAATTTCGAGTCGAAATATACTCCTTTCTTATCAGTGGTTTGGTTGTTTTTTTCTATGAAAGTTGATTTTCGTTATCAGGGTCTGAAAAATCTCTATATAATTACCAGAAATGACACCAATGAGTTAAAATGAAACATCGAATGTAACCTGGAAATCGCTAACACCGAAACAGTTCCATTAGAATAAACTATTCACCACGTAAGCAATTTCACGATCAGTTTTCTGTATCTTTTCCCTTTTTTGGTATCATTACATCAAAAAACAATCGTGGGAATTTTATAAACTTTGGAAGCGATTTTTGAGATGAAGAATATGAATCTAGTGGCATGCAGTCATATACAACTCCAGAGAAATTAGTTTAGGTTAGGTAAAGTTTCTCCATCGAGCTGTATTGAAAAACAGGTTTTCATTAAATAAGGAGTAAACTGAACAAAAAAAATATATATTGTCGGTTAACCTAAAAATATTTCCGAATTAACAGAGTACTGCATCTATTATCTATCTTTCTGTTAATCTATTTGTATATTTATATCGACTTGATTATCATAGAGAAACATACTTCTTTATCGTAACATGTTCTGTTTGTTTTTAACCCCAAGAATAAGAACAATTTTCTATAGTTACTGCAAATTTCATAAAAATCATACAGTGGTCTCAACCAAAATGTCTATATCCATATCAAAATTGAAACCACCTATATAAGACTAAAACGTTGTAAACACATTCATCAGAAATGAATATGACCAAAGTCGTAGTTCTAAATTATCTCACAATCTAGTAATTTGGATTGTATTTACATTAAATGCTTCCCAATGATTTTTGAATTCCTGAAACTTCTCAAGGAAAACGAAATCTTCCTTGAGCAATGAATAAGCAATGAATTAATGAACTAATTTTGGTTGCCAATATGTCGAAAATTAATCTGTTGTTTTTCTTCGAAGCGAATTAAAGGAAGTGCTTTCAACCCTGTCTGGAATTTAATCAAGTAAGAAATAACTGAATATTTCGAAAAGTCAAAGTTCCTTTTTCCGTGGGACTCAAAAATACGAGTGCAACTGCATCCGTGTAATATATTTCTTCATCATATGGATAATTCTGAGAATTTGAGTTGTGAACTAATTGTGAAAGCTAATAATCTAACCCACTGAGCCACCACTCCCTCTGACATCGCACAAAAGTACCGGATAAGAAACCCACAATGGATTCAAAGACGTTGTGATCACGACTGTTTCAAACCAGTATTGTTGAACGTCGATGATACATCTGCATCACTCTGACTGGATTACAACGATTCTTACATCTCATTCACATTCACCATCCACAATTTTGAGGATAAACACCATCCACAAGTTTGATGATAAAGCACTTGTTTAAACAGTTTTAGTGACTAGGTGATTATTCAACGTCATTTTGAAAGATATGAGAGTACTCAGTGCCATTTAATATTATACATACTATATATCAGTCATCTTGGATGATCCATCTGTTTCAGACTTTAGATTGCAGATAATAGCAAATCGATCCCTTATCTGAATTCGCAATGCATATAAACATATAAACTGAAATGGGTTATCTTCATCTGTTCCATTTATTAAGTGTCATTAAATCCAATAAGTATCATTTTAATCACAGATTTGTCACATTACATTAGACCATTCATTCGATTGTTGTAGCCACCAAAAGTTCTTCAATAAAACTGAAAACATATGAAAGGTTGAAAATGGATATTTCTTCAAAACCTACAAAAAGTAAGAGAGTGGTGAAGACAGAATGACAAAATGTAAGCTCATAAAATAAAGGCAAGCGAAACAGGCAATTTTGTAACTTGCTTTACTATAAATTATGAGCAACATTTTGTGCTGGGTTCATCTTAAATTTAATGCGTTAAACTAAGGAGAAAATAAAAGAAGAATGTAAGAAACGCTATGCAGCTGAACTTCGTAACCTAAATTTTTATATGTTAAATTTGAATTTCTATCCGTTAGTTGATTTTAAAAATTAATAATCACCTAGTGGAATTAAGCATTGCAGTAGAAAGAAGAATGGTATTCGGCGGATCCGGCGAAGTTCGTCCACGTTGATTTCCCATGTAAACAGTTCGCGATTCCTCGTAAGTAGCACCACCAATAATAAATAGAATTATATTATCAGCACGATTCCTGCAATATTTCAAGCCTATATTCCATTTTCAACTTCATTCGTGATATCATTTGTAAAAATCCACAATATATCTCAATCGATTCATTGAAGTTTTATTTACGTTTGACTCATAATTTTCAAATTAATTCTACAGAGAATCAAAATAATGAAAAACAAACGAACTATTTGAATTCGACTTAATAATCATAGCATGAATGATTAAAAAATTTAGAATGAACGACTGCTTAAATTTTGATTTAAAGGCATTAATGATGCTAATATTATCAATGAACTAATCTGGAAATATTAAACAGGAAGAACTAACGACGGTGATGGTAATATATATGGGTACGCTGTATCGGAGAGACGGCCCTTGGACAATGAATCGATTAATTCAGTGATATATGGTTCATGCTGCGTATAAATATTTTCAACTCCTTTTAAACCTTTGATGAAACGTTTCGTCATTGCTATTGCTGTTCCACCGAAGAGGTCATTTTGCCGGCGAGCTGAACCACCGAAATCGAGAACGGTTCTTACTGCCTGCATGTATATATATTATTGAATGTTCATCGCTATGATTTTTAACTTTGTTTAAATTCATTTTGTCTTTAATTAGAAAATGCAAAAAACCAGATACAAAAGCAGAAATTCCATTTTTCTTCTTACTAAAACTTTAAAAATTATCAACTAATGATATCAGTCTTACGGCTCGTGATCATATCCATGAAAAGTATGATTTTCTGAAATAAAAGAAAACAAGGAGAAACTGAAAATATACTTTAATATTTTGATTGCTCACACCTTTCCGTCTTAACAATTGTACCAAATCATAGATATCGCAATTCGCATGATTCTCAAACCGCAAAGCGTATAACATCACTAGTCGTGTCGCATCCTTAATGGCAATATATAAATAAAGGAGGCAAGCATAATCATCTCAGAATTCTTTATTCTTTTCATTAGTTTTTCCCTCTTCTCCTTCCTCCTTCTTTCTCTTATCAATTATGCATTTCGTATCACTTTATATATATATATATATATATATATATATATATATATATACATAATTCAAAAAATGCTGCAAATAAAACCAATTTTGTTATAAAAGAAAAAAATTACAAGATCCGTCGTCTGTTCATGCTGCAAAAGGCGTCGAACAGCAGCCAAACAATGCGAATGTTCACCACCGCTTACAAGTTGTTGTTCTACTTCAGAAATTTCGAGTAAATTCCGAGTAGATACTAACTTTGACAATTCACCAAGTATCGTCAAGTGTTTCGTCACCGTACCTAAAATTAATATATTATTTTTAATATGGAAATATGTTTTTAGTCTTTTCAGCTGAATCAGAAAATAAACTTTTTTTCTATATATTATTCATCCTCTCTAGAAATGGTTCTTCCATTAAAAAGCCAACGCTCCATATATTAAAAAAAAAATCTGTTTAACACTTCAGGATATAAATAGCATTGATTTCTATAGCAATGTATGTGGTTCAAATGAATTTCAATACTTGAGTGTCTAAGAATAAAATAAAAATGCATCTCAAATCTATTCTATATAAACGTGAAACTTTCGTAAGTCCTTTCCGAAAAAGAAAAAAGTGTAAAAAGAAAAAAAAATCAAATATATTCTTAAATCATATCTCATTTACCGGAAATCTTCTTGAATGCGGGTACTGCTCAACGAAGTTTTTCATATCAGCAACTGATTCAAGCTTTTGATTGGTTTGTGATTTTCGTTGAAATTCTGTTATCAGTTCTTTAATATTCTGGCCAATTTCACCAAAATTAGCGTACATGTTCTAGAAAAACCAATGGTTATAGACCTAAGTTATGAAAAATCGAATCAGGTCAACTAAGATAAATTAAATTATGTCTTTTGCGTTATCAAATGAAGCTTGATTAATATTACTGTATTCATTATTCTACTATACAAATGACTTAATGAACATTGTACCGATCAAACTGGACTGTTTCACGATTTTTTTAAATGAAAATTGCGTTAAACTCATACATTTGCGGCATAAACATCATTTAAACATAATTTTAATTTAATCGATGAACACAATGAACTAATATAATTTAAAAAATGGACAATGTTTATAGGATTTTTAAATATAAAGTTAATCTATAATACGAGCTTGCATACTTTTGAATAAAACGGATCATGAAGGGGCGAGAGTATTAAAGTACCAGTATTCGGAACCATGTTTATATTAACACGATGGTTGTTGATACCCACAAGTTCATGGACCTTAAACATTAATATAAGACAAAATACTTTTTCTGGCATATAATTTACGTTGGAAACGTTGCAAAAATTTATTAAATAAATCGGAGATGATCCAAAAATACAGTGAATTCAACAGCACCATAGCTTCATAGGTCCATTGGTTTAACAAAGGAGTTACTGGGTCTTCACTTCGGTCGATTATTAATAAAATTGTATCGGTTTTGGCATTCTCAAATAAACTTTCTTCACGAGCGATTGCCTTTGCAACTTCTTCTGCCAGCATTTTGCTATCTTTGTTTGATTTTTGATAACTATAATAGTATATTTTAAAATTTTCAAAATTTTAACACTATTTTAATATAAAATGAAATCATTAACTGAATTACATCTACCTGAATTTAATAAAACCGAAACATATGAAGATTAGTGTTTTAACCGTTTATAATATTTTAAATATTTAAATTGGTTTTGTATCACCTTCTTAATTCATGTAATTACTGCAAAATACCATTGATATACATCTTCCGTTACCTTGGAAAATGTTCTAAAATAAAAAATAGAGAAAAAATCTAATTCAAACCGTATTTGAGGTTTCTTTTTCAATGCAAGTAGAGTGGCAATAATTGAATTTAAAGATCGTGTAAAAACTGGTGGCAGAACGGAAAAGGATGAATTATAGCTATGAAGAATATTTAATGACAAAAGATGAGGACACAGAGGGATACCGTCCATAAAAAATTCGTGCATCTCACGTACCTGGAAATGAAATTTAGAGAATGTGTAAAAGTTGCTGCCGGATAAGAAAAAATGGAAAATAGAAAACTTATGAGCTTATGAAACTTATCAAAATATTATATTTCAATTTTATTATTGCAAAAAAAATATCAGATAGAAATTTTCCTGATACAATATACTATAAATCTAAAATAATATAATATATGTACTGCTTTTTGTCGACTGAACAGGAAAATTTATTTAGTTCTTGGCTATATATTCGATTGAAGCATGCAATCAGAGAGCCCATTCCTGTTTCTGCGCCTATTTATGCGACAGTATGGTAACAACAGCTATTTAGCAGTAGCAAAATGTTCCCACTGTTTAAATTATAAACAGTAAAAAATTAACAGTCACTGACGTCCGGCAAATTTAGAATATATTATAAAATGTTTCAAATGTAAAAATGCATGAAAATTGTAAATATTATACCGTTTCCTGGTCATCCGCTTCAGCTAGTGCTTTGACATCAGTTTTGCTGATAATGTTACAAAAATCTGGAATGAAATATTTACTGAAATAATTGAAAGAATCTTCCTAAAATAGATCTTACTAATTAAGACGCTTGAAATAAGCAACTAATCTGTCAGAGAGAATATCATAATATCTCAACCTATGGAAGGGAGAATTCTTCGAACAGGAAACTTACATATATAATATTGGCCATACTTCGGAAATCGTAACTCTTCGATTAATAAATGAATATTCTCGTCTGTAGGCCGTAAAAATATTATACATTTGAGATGCTTGATTGGCTCTCTGAAATCTCCGGTCAAGAATTTAACCCGGAAAGGTTTAAACGAGCGTTATAAAATGTTTAAAGCAAGAAATAAAACTCTTGGCATACCTTACAGCAACCGAATCAATGCGTTCGAATAAATATACTTCTTTCTGCATCATATCGCTTTGTGCATAAACACATGAGACAGCGCTGGTCTAAATACGTTTCGAATTAAAATCCAAATAAAAAAAAATATTATTAGGAATTTACTTTCAACAGATGATCCCTGCAATTTAATGCATTAATTATGCTTGTATACAATATTTATATTCTTTGCTTTCTCATTTCATATCATAATTTTTTGATGTGAAATTCCGCACCGCATTCACCATTAAGATGGGCAGCACATCGTAATATACGCCTTTTATCTTTTAGATATGACTCTAGAATACACATAACTGAAGATGCAGGAGAGTAGTATGCGGATCCAGACTTAAGTAAATCGATTATTTTTTTATCGCCATTACGAGCAGTTTGATTTTCCATCAACCTTTTCTTGTGTGATAAGACTCATATCAATAATTTGGGTAAAAGGAATACCAGCAACTGAAGCGTAATTGATTAGAAGTACCATAGTATCACTACGTCCTCCAAGCACAAAAGCAAACATATCCTCAATGGAAATATTTAATTCTCTACTTCTCTTCGAATTCTCTAATATTTATCCCAGCAAATTTAGCAGAAATTAACTAGAAAACTCCCAAAATCTCCATATCATTCATTTTTCCACTGGAATTTCTAGTAAAATCACTCTATTATTTAGAGTTGTCGGTAAAACTAGCCACTGAGTACTGCCTTTCACAGATATATCTTACACAGAGACTTAGAAAGCAACGCTATCGTTCTTTTATCTTAAATCAATTTCTTAATTTAAAAAAAAGTCATAATTAAAATTGCAGATTACCGTGGACTTATCCATCACCATCACTTTCATGCCAGGACCAGCCAGTCTGATCATTTCCGATATATATTGTTGAGCAGCTGTGACTACATTCATTGTATTTTCGTATTGTTATTATCTTCTTTGCTCGCAAATTCTTCTATTTCCATGTAGCATTTCTAAAGAAAAAGACCTGACACCAAATAAAAATAAAAAATGCAGGTAACATAAAATTCTCTAAATTTTCACGGAAATCCTTTATTAAAAATAACATTAAATAACATTTCATAAATTTGGCGTAAACCTTAAATAAACATACAAGAGTTTCTTTAATGAATCCATGTTTAAACTATGCTATTTCAAAATACCGATGATATGATGTCAGAATTAAGAAACACTAAGTTATTTCAAACTTTCACTCTCGCTAACATTTTTAATGGCTTGACGTTTACGATTCAGCTTATCGTTCACTATTAATTATATAATGTTGGAAGAGGATAACATTTGAAAATGGAATAATGTGCAAATGAATTTTCTCTTTGTTCAAAATAAAGAATTATCTATAATTTTGACAGATCAGGGCATGTCGCAAAAATAAATAATATAACTTATAAAAATACAACGCAATCTTTATTCGATTCCTGAAACTTATTTGACAGAGTTGGCCAGAAAAATAAGAAAACAATTGTGACATGTTACACCACTTAACTGATCAACACTGACCACTGATATAAAATTAAAACCAATACTGAAACTTTATCTAGTTAATCACTGATTACAAATCACGGTGGCTCACAAAATAATTTAATAATGCACTATTGAAAATGTTTTCTTTGGATACAAAGGAATGAATACAAAGCAATTGATTTGTTAACTGTTTTAACTGGAATATGATAACCATTTTCTGTTTCATGCATGCATGGAGCAAATTTTGAAGGCATCTGAAATGAACTGCACTCAAATTTAAGTCAGAGAAAGGAAGATAGAAATTCCAAGTATTATATTACGTATTTGCTCATCTAATTATGAAATTCTACCAGTCATATCTATCTAATAAAGGAAAAATGAGATACAGATATCATTTGATCAAAAAGGAAATACCACATTACTTAAACGCTTAAAAAGAAAAACTTTCCAAATAACTACAAAATCTCACAATTATATCCCTGTTATCCACGCGCACAGCTCTTCTTTCTACCCATTTATCGAATAACGACTGACCAGACGGAGTTAACATATTGCGATGATTTATAAAAGAATCATTTGTCAAAAAATAAGCATTTATTCCAAGTTCCATAACTGCTAACAACACAAATAAATCATCATTACTCCTAAAAAAAAATTTTTTTGAGATATGAATCCATTAAAACTACTGACAAGACCATCAGAGTAGAAAATTCATTGTTGCCAGAATTTAAACTCAAGGTGACTTTTAGACAGTTGAAAATTTTAAAACTAATACTATGCCAAGTAACGAATAAAAATAAAATAACAAAGCTATATTTAAGAAAATATCGCTAATGTACTTTCCGAAAGCAGAATTTCATTAGATGAAGAGATTGCCACTGCATGATATAGGAGTAACAACGAAGAAACTTCGTCGAGGAAAAATAAAAATATCAAATTTGGATTTTCTGTTAAAAAATCATACATCCTATGGCAGAAGAATGCTGACATGCGAGAGTTGCTGAACTTATCTTGTTTGCACCATACACGATTGGTGTCGCCGCCTTTTCGCACAATAAGTAATACATTAGCAAATATGTCCAACGATTTCTGCAATACTTCGTCAATTCCATAACCTGATCTCACATTATTGATGCCGGTGTATAAAACATTGAGAGCATCAACAACCAATGATTGCTGATCCTGGAAAGTTTGTTATGAAGAATAAGAGCTTAATCTTCAAAATATTTATTCAATCTTCAAAATGACTCACTAGTTCTCGTCCTTATATGAAACGAACAGTATTCTAACTGTTTTTGCAGAAGCACTCTTAATTTAAAAAGAAAAAAAAAATTCCAAAATAATGCGAATCCTTAGTTTACTGAATAATATTTCTATTTGCGCTTGCCTTTTTAAACACAATAAGTGCAAAACGACAAATGCTAAAAATCTTTTAATGAAAAGAGAAGCGAATAATATAAACCAGTAAAAACTAAAAATAAGGGAAGTGAACATTTTAGAGTATTACCCTAAGAGAGGATTATTAATAATAATTTGAAATGTGAAATAAGAGCAAACTTCAAAAGATTTTATTTCTCGCTTTATATGTTTCCTTAAATTTGAAATCTCTTGATCCGTAGCACTAGAGAATATCTGCATGTCATCAGAAAAATATTTCCTAGAACAAATTTATTTCAACACAATTCCAACTTATTTCTTTTGAAACATGATTGTCTTAATATTGCCATTCATTAACCTAATTAGCAAAAAAAAAAACTCTAAATGATACCAACTGAACTACTAAAATTGTAATATAACAGCATAATAGTAAAACAGATATTTAGAATTTGGTTTTGAAATGGAACGGATAAAAATTCTCCGCATAAAATAGTTTTAAGAGACTAACATTATTTCATCCTTAAGTAAGCTAAATTCCATTTTTGATAAATCTTCATTTTTCTTAAATTTTCCTCCGCAAATAGAACAATTTCCATCATCCGATACGGTAGTATTTGTAATATTCCAATATTTTGACTGACTGCAAAAAAAAAAAAAATAAAAACAAAATAAAAACAAAAATCCATTAGGTTTTCAAAATACATAGACTTACATTTCAAAGTGCAATAGCTGTAATACGATAAAAACTGTTATAAAAATCATGAAAAACGAATTGTATGTGTCACATGCAACAATCTCGAAATCGCAATTCGATAAAATATTTAAACTACATCAGACAATTAGACCAAGAGTTTCGACTTATTCAATTTCGTTCTTCTAAGCACAGAAAACCACTCATCCATCCATGTTTTTGACACTTCTTTGGTGTCCTAATTTTTTAAATTCATTTTCTTGCTAAAAAAATGTTCTAAATGCTATCAAGATAGAAAAAGAATTTAAACATCAAAGTCTTTCCAATTCTTAACCAAATGTTAATAGCATCGTTCATGTGTATGATTGCCTTAAGAATTGCTGTAAACAATTTTGCAAATTACTGCTTGAATTGTAATTACGAATGATAGAATTGAAATGCCACATATCATCAGCTAATAAGGCAACATCGCGCTGTGAGAGATATTGCAAATACGTGGATGATACAGCTAAGTGAGAATCAGTATAGAAAGCGAGAACTCGCAGTAACTGATCATTTTTAAATAAATCATAACCTGTCTCTTTTGCAAGCAGTGTTTGGAAAAGACTTATTTTTCCAAAGCGAATATAATTAGCTGTAAAAATTGATAAATTAAGAAAGTACATTTATACTAAATGAATATTCAGTTAAATAAAAATCGGTATGCAATATAAAGAGTCATAATGATTAGAACAATTGAAAATGAATCAATACTGAACAAAAATATTAGCAAAAAATACTACCTAATAGAGCGGTGATAACTACAGGACGTAATATTAGATTTGGTGGCAATTCTGGCATACTATTCATAGGATAACATGATTTAAGAAGCAACAAAATGGTCGGTTTTAGAAAATATGGCACTTTATTCGCCAGCAGAAACAGCTCTTGGCAAAGTTCTTCATCACCTTTTTCATTGGCATCTTCCATATAAATGCAAACAAGCATTTTAATCATTTCAAGCATTATATATGCTGGTAATGATGATGAAGAGAAGCATAAACTGAAAATTCATTGTAAACTTCATTAAGAGAGTCGCTTAAATTTTAATTTTAAGAATTAACATAGCACCAGAGTTCAACAGAAACTTTTTAATAAGAATTTTAGCAAGATGTATAGCTAAGGGATGTTTGAGATGTGTCTTTCTCATTCGTGACAATAGCAATAACTAAACAATTCATAACACAGAATAAATTTATTAATTATATAATATTACTAAGAAGGCAAGGAAAGAGATAAAAAAGACTTACTGCCTCAAAAGTAATCGACCAGTTTTTAAGTAACGAACATCTTTCAGAATTCGCAACGTATCTAGGTATTTCATACTACCAAATATTTTCATCCGTTCACAGAACTGCTCAACGCTAACATCATGCAGCTCATCATTTATACAACCGCAATAAGCTAATTTTTCAGCATTTGTCCTTGGAAACTGCAACAAAAGTGAAAATATCCTTTTATTTATCTCAAATCAAATTTTTTTACGAAAAAATTAAACTTTGATATTCCTTTGCCACTAAATTCGACATGATACTACAATAAACAAAAAATCCTACAAGATAATTAAATTCATTTCTTTTGTGGTAGACTCAATTAAATATTTTTTTATCAATGTGAATACAAAAAAAAAACTTCTCATTACAACGAAATTGAATCTCGAAAAAAAAAAGAAACGATAAAATTAGTTTTGGCGATATATATTTTTAAAATTCTGGAAAACAAAAAGAATTTTTATTCAATGTTTCAAAACTTATCAGAAAATCTAACTGAAAAAGTCAACTGCAAAAAAAATGAACTTTTGGTGATGAATTCTGCCTTGAAAAATCATTGGTACTTTTGAATGCAGTAGAACTAGCCAACACATTATATGTCATAAGAAATAAACGACTTCCATTAATATTCGCCTGTAATAATTGTCAGTTATTCAGAAATCGGTATCATCTATACCAAACTTATAAGTTACTTGATTATTCATAGATGTTTTTTTCACTTATTATCGTGCATTCTAAACTTCAAAAAATCATGTAAAAAATAGGAAATTATTATGAACAATACTTAAGATATTTACTGCACCGCTAAAAATTTTGGAATATTCAATTAAGACAAGAAAAAGTACTTCACACTTTTAATCACAAATCCTCATAAATGGAAAAAACTGACAATTCGTCAAAACATAATTCAGATTTTTCAAGAGTTACTTTCTAAACTATCACATATTTGCAAAACTTCGAAAGAATTTAACTTACTCGTTTAGAAAGATGAGGAAGAATTCCGCACCTTATCCGCATCATTCACTTCTGTAAGTAAAACTCCTTCGTCCACTAACTTTTGTTTGTACTTTTCGTAGTTATGCTTACGTATAAAGTGTGGAATCTGAAAAAAAAATATAGCATATACTTCCAAACATTTCTGAAATTTGAAACATGATAAATAAGGACAATTTCCGGCATCTCTTAAATTGCTTCCTCTAAGTGATAAGATTTTTAAAAAAATTATTGTTAAGCGATGATATTGGTATTTGCATTTTTTTTTTACATTGATTACATTTATTTGCTTGTTTGAACTTTTATATTTATTTGTATCTCCTTCAAGTTTTCGAAACTGAAGTTATAAAGTCAATTCGAGAATGCAAAAAGAGTTAAGTTATATGGCTTAACTTTGTAATATACTGTACTCAGAATTATTGAAAAAAAAAAATCCTATAAAAATCTATGTTATGATCATGTTATGAATTTACCTTATTCTAAGTTAATCCAAAATGATAAAAATGGAATGAATTGACAAAAAAGGAATCAAAATGGAAGAAATTACAATTATAATCACTCGAATCACATGATCAAATTTACATATGAAGAATATGGAATCTGAGTCCTTTGTCTACATAAATATTACTACTGTTACATCTCTAATTACGTCTATTTCATATTTCCAAGTATGTACCCATGATGCAGGACAATCCTCCTCAAATTTTTCCTTCACTTTTCTACACTTGGACTCGCTATAAGCTTTATGTTCCTCGCAACATTTAAAATATTCGTCTCGTGACTGATAGCACCGTTCTCTGTTTGCTTTTAATCCAGCTGTCACATCAGACATATAAAAGAAATTACTGAAGGTTCGACAGTTGACCGCAGAAAAAGTAACTTGAAATACGACAATCGAGAACCTAAAAAGTATTTCACGGTTAGAATTACTTTAAATTTATTTCCACTCGTCATCCCAAACCCATCATCTATATTTTTTGCTAAATGACCTGCAGTGAAATATTTTTTGGCGTACAGTTATGTCGTCTCTCCAAACGTAGCATAGCAAGACATGTACTATCACACACCCGTTGCATCACTTTCTATCTAGCATAGCGTTAAACCGGGCTTCTTGCCATGAAAAATGAAATCCCGACTCTCGCTAGAATTTCTCTCACTCATTCCTGATGACTAGATGCTGATGGGAAATCCATTGGGTAATGAGCAAAAGAGAAAACTGTTAATATTTTTTTAGGTTTAATAAATCTGCTGGCAAAATGAATTATGTTGCAAATCTTTATCGTTAAAATTAGTAAAACTGATAATTACCAAAAGATACAAATAGTGATGTCGGATAAAGAAAAAAGTTAAAAAGAGGTTTTGCGAACGAGGAGAAGGAAGTAATTTTGAAGCACACGAAATATATCAATTAATCCTTCAGATGCATCCGAAACAGTATATGAAAAACGAATGAATAAACCATATATTAAATTGTGCATAAACAAAAATGAAGACAAATGAATCAATAGGAAGTGATGTTAATTTCAAAAGGAGTATGTGGTTTCGCCTCCTCTGAACTATCTTTGCCTTCCACACGCGTTCCGCCAGCTGTAGCTAACGCCACTATTTCTTCCTGAAAACTATCAAAACTAAAAAGAAAAACAAATTATCGTTCAACCATTTCAAATAACAATTTCTCATAGAGGAATAATTAGATCCAAGCCTAAGCTTAATTATTACCAATTGGGATTATTGCTTAATAAACAATACGTAAAATCAGCTTGAATTTATGTAATTTAAAAAAACCCTTGTATCGTGTCATTTCTATGGAGCCGAAACATTTTGATTACGCAAGTTAAGAACAAATAGATGTAGCAAAGAAGAAAGAACATGTAACATCACAGGGATGTATCAGTTACTGTTTGTTTTTTACGATAATGCGGCCCATTATTTGTCCTATTATCAAACCCTTGATTTCATCAATAAGACTAAACTTTTTAGTTATTTAAATGTTTAAATGAACTCAATATCTCATCGTAAGAGAAAGATAGTGATTAAATAATATCAATTATAGACAAAATTACGCACTAACGCTTTTCAGCTAGCAGTAATGATTTAAATGATTTCCCCAGAGTGCTTTAGGATTAGATGTTATGGACAATTTTAGTGAATTCCTATTTACGTATGTAATAATTCTGCACATAAGTAATACAAAATGCAGTTCTCTTCAGCTGCAAACTATTGCTTGATTGAACTAGAAACCTTCTCTTGTCCGGCCTTCCTATCACGAAGCATAATTATTCCACCCTGTGAAAGTGTTTTTAACGGCTTGTAGCGATTATTTTCAGTCATTTGTAAAGTTTTCAACTGCAAGCGAACAATACGAGCCGGATTTTGCAAAGCATAATTGGTGGGTTCTGGCTCTTTGCTGAAAATAACTCTGATGAACAGGAATCTGCAATCAATTTTCAAGAATTACTGATGAAAATTATAAAAATCACAAAACGCTGGGAAAGAGATATCATAGAGATGATCCGATATCTCTGGATCCTTCCTCTTTTTGTTAGTGTTTCGATTATCAAAACAGTTAAAAAAAAGTGCTTCTAATAATGAGAAACGAAAAATTCACAAAATCCTTTTTGCCCAGTGATTTACAGAAACAAGATTTGCATGCTAAAAATAATCATTCATTTTCTGATAAAAGTATAAAAAAAAAGAGACCATTTTCTGATAAAAGTATAAAAAGTGTGGTAAAATTATACGAATATACACTTGAAGACATATCAATGCTATAAATAATAAATATTTTCTATTTGACAACAATTTTTTGTTTTTTTGAGTTTTTATATTAAAAATACCTCTTCGACTCATTTAACTTATGTTCCGGATTTTCAGCAGTTGAGAGAGGCACAGCAGCAATAGAATCAGTCATTGCCATCGCAGTACTGTCAACTTCCATTTCCTCCTCCTTGTCTTTCTCTTGTCTAACTTTGGTTCCTTCTTTGTTTAGAACAGCATTCGACCGATCAAGAACTGAAGACTTCTTCTTGTGAGTTACGGAAAGAACTGCCGTTTCTACCTATAAAAAATTGATCAATTCTTGCAAGTCTGAAAATTTAACTTGATAAAACAATGTAATCAACACAATGAGTTATTTTTTTATGGTGTTTACAGGGCTAAACAAATTTTCAAACTAACATGCTTTAAAAATAAAGAATATAAAATTACCGCCTTAACTATATGCTTGATTTCTTGACCAGTTAATTGCGAGGCTTTACTTTTTTGGTGATAAGTCGTCAAAATAAATCATCTTACATTTTAGACAGATATATTAGCATGTCTTTGAATCCACGTTTAATAATTATCAAAATACCTTTTCATTTTCTTTTTTTTTTTTCTTCCAAAGGAGGTGGATAAGCAAAGGTTGAAGGTTTCGCATTGCAGCGGAATTCCGTCTTTGGCATCTGAATGAGACAAATGAAGAAGAGCTATGAACTAACTGAGATTAAGTTTGCTGGAAGAAATTTTCTGAATTTAACTAACAATCATTTAAAAAATGAAAAAAAAAAAAAATTTATTTTGCTTCTTTAAGCCTATTTATTGTTATACAGTTATTGCGCAATGTAGATTAGGTAATATCTGTGAGCAATCATAACAAGATATTGCCACGACTTGTTAATGTTGCTGGAATTAAACATAAATTAAAAAACTTCGGAGTCAAACCCACTTCAAGATTCAGATTAAGACCAATCACGCAGGTAGGTTTGAATGCTAATGATGAGAAATGTGCCAATGAATGCCAATACCAATATTGCAGAAATACAAATGTTCCAACAACACTTGGCATGTCAGGATGGCCGTTACGATTATGAAGTGATATCGTGACGTTACGACCGCCAGCATCGATAACACCTTGAGCAAGAATTGCGCCTAATTTCGTAATTGAATCCTCGCCTTTTTCGGTTATCATCTAAATTAGAGTAACAACACGAGATATAAATCGATAAGATAACAGCAGTAAAAATAACAATAACAATAACAAGTCCAATTAGCTAATGAAAAATCAAAATTAAGTTATCATTTGATATCATGCTTCCACAGCTAGCTTATTCTAATATTAAAAAAAAGAGAAAAATCCTACTAAATTTTATTGAAAAACCGATCTCTACAACTATTACCTTCGTCAGCGTTCTTCGGAATTCGTTCACTTTTGGACAAATTGAGTCCGTCTGCTGGATTAGAATAAATGATAAAGCAATGACGGCACCTTGTCGAACAAAATTTTCCTTGGCACTCAACAGCGGATCAAGCAATGCAATGGCTTCCTGAAAACATGAAGAAAAAGTCAGAGTAAAAACTGCAACACATTTAAAATACCTCTATAATATCGAAAGTAGAAATGAGACAATTCTAAAAGCAGAATTTACTAACTGTTCAAAGATATTTTATACTGCTACTGATGAAACAATTAAAAAAGATGTATACAGTTTACTATGATGGTTTTTAACCCTCAAATTATTTAAAAATATAAAAAAAAACCTTTATCTTTTTATTAACTTCCATTGTTATAACTTTCATTCACCCTTAATGAATTTTTGGAGATATATTTAATCCACGTAACTCGTTATCTTAATTTTAATCTATATCTTTTTCATCGTTTTTTTTATTTGCATCATGGCTCTTATTTTTGAAATTGATGAAAGAGAACATTTCAAAAGGCTCAGGTAGATGTGAGCCTAAAAGTTATTGGAATTCTGGTAATGGATATGTGAAATACGTGTTAATAGCTCTTTATGACATTTTCTATGTTCTTTCATTCTTAACTCCTTAATTTCTTTGATATGTATAGAATTGCATCAAATCTCATTCAAAGGTCTGTTTTTTTTTTAAGTCCCGGCAATTTAAAATCCAAAAATGAGCGACTGCACAAATATAACTTTCAAAAACAGAAATAAAAAAATGAAATAAGAATCAATGCCGATTTCCAAATTTACAGTTCTTAAATTTCATCAAACTGAACCAACCAGATTTGCATTTCTCTGATTCTATTTTGCATTTCTACATGAATTTTGGTATTCTTCTTTTGCGGCTTTCCCCTAACTAATTCATTATTCACAAATTTAATCCATTATCAAAAAATAAATAAATAAATAAATAAAAAGTAAATAAAGATAAGAACTTTTTCTGTCTTTATTTTATCTTTTAATTCTTCTTTGCTCCAAATTAACTATTATCTTTATTTTTTTCAACAAACTTATATTAACTAAAGCCTATAATCTTTCTATTTAGCTAAATGCGAAGATTCAAAAAAACAGAAAAAGCAAAAGTACTTCACAACAAATGGAATTTTCATATTAAAAAAAATTTTTGTGCATTTTTCAGACAAGAAACTTTTGAGTTATTTCAAAAATCATTCTCCTTTCTTCTGGTCTTCATCATTTTTTTTTCTAGCACATTTCCACCATCTTTTTCTAACTATCTTTTCATCGGAAAATTGGTGTGAAATGGCATGAATTTCTATGCATAATTTTGAATTTTGTATTCTGTAATTTTTGCGAAATATCTTCTTAATGAATAATCCAAATTAAACTAGACAATACAAATCAATGTTGCAGTAAATATTAGCTTTATATAAGAGTTCTCGATTGCAAGAGTCTTTTTTATTAAACATGTGAAACTATTATAACAACAGGAACAACGACTTTTGAATAATTTGAATATTGAGTTATATGAAAATAAATTAATGCCAAAAAATGCAGTCACTTGTTATTAATTCCACTCTCTAAAAGCAACAAAACTGTGAATAAACCAACCATACTACTCATCTTTCTCTTACTGAAAATTTCGGTCTCATTTTTTTAGAAATCTTGAGAAAACTTTTTAACGAGAAGGGAAAAATTGACTGATGTGAATTAGTTTGTATCTAATTAATACTTCTGGAGAGCGATTTTTTTATAAGTCATATTAAATGAAAATTGGAAATCTAACAAAAGTAATATCAATCGACAAACATAATGGACAAATGGATTAAGGCATTTCTTTTTGGAGAGATGATTTTCAGAGAACCAAAGTTTAATAAATGCTACAACAGATTTTCCGAATTTCATGTATCATTCTCAACAAATTCTATGCATACCTCATCCTACCATTACAAAAATTTTTGAGTAATTTTGTATCTTTTTCGCCATAACCTATGATTTTTCGTGTAACTACATTTAATTAATAAAACAAGTATCAATTGAATTACGAAATTCATTACCGCAACGAATATTCAATTAAAGTGATCTTGATTTTTCTTACCAAACCATATGAAAAAAATAATCTTACTCTCTTTTTCATCCTCCCCCTTACTGTTAAAATATTTTCTAAAATATATAAATATTATTTATTGTTTTATTATTGTCAAAAAATAAATGTACTACTGGAATACGATTCAAAAACATACCTTATAACCGGATCCAGCACAGGAAATCCCTAGTGCCATAGCAGCACCATATCGTACATGTGGGTTGAAATGTTCTGCTAACATGCCCGTATAACTAAGGCATTGTTCTGCATCACTTAAAGAAAGAGTTTATTAATTTTTTCAATATATTTAAATTAAAAAAGTAACAAAAAAAAACAAAAAATAAAAAGGTAAGAAATAAAGAAGAATTTCATTCGACTATTTACACACTATACAGTATTCAGTGGAAGTAATATTATCAGAATCTGCTAAATATAATGTAACTTTTTACCCCTTATGTCCTATAAAAAGCCATCTAGTAATTATTCACTTCAAAAGAAAGCACTCATCTATTTTTAAATTTCTCATGTAACTTTTAAATCATATTTTCATCCTTCTTTTACTTTCCATTTAAATTAGAACTTGATAAGTCACAATATTAAACTTGTAAGATTCTAGTCAACTAATCAAATCCTAATGCATAAAACGCATATAAACAATAACTGAATAGCAGTATATTCCATTACTACTATTGCTATTCAATTTTCTAATCTAAACTGAAGAAATTTAAAGCAGTGCTTCAAAATCATTCCGCCACTCTCCTTTCTCTCAGTCATTTATCCATTTATAATTACTATCTTTACTTCAAATTTTTTTACTTAAATAATTTGATCTTCTCAATCAAATAATTTGATCTTCTCAATTTGATCTTCTCAAACAACAGTTTTATAGCTTTATTTACTACTTATTTCGTCAATCATTTAATTACTTTCATTCATCTTAAATGAAGAATACAAATAAATGGATCAATGTTTTGAAAATTTTCTAACTTTCTGAAAAAGTTCGATTAATGAAATTTGTTACTTCTGTATTGTAGAATATGAGATGTTGGGCTCACTGATTTTATTCTTAGAAAAAAAAAAAAACGACTGCAGATTAAATGAGATAAGGTTTGCTTCAATAAAGTCAGATACTTGTGAAAGCGTTAAGATTTAAATTTTCCAAGTCTGCAAGCCTTGTAAAACAGGGATAAGACAATCATAATACCATTCTGAAAATAGAAGTAGTTACAAGTATGATGGATTTTTATTGGGAACATTTCTATTTTTGGAAATCCTAGAATAAAAGCATTTAAGATAGTAACTATGCAAACTCAACAAATTGTAATTTATCAAAAAAAAATCTAAAATCTGAACTGTTTGCAGTCATATAAGAAATCAATCCACTAACCACATTTTTACTGAAATAATTGTAGTTTAGCATCAAAATATACAAGAAATATGACATAAAATTATTCCATTTAAATTATGGTAATGTTGCTCTAATAACGTTTTTTTTGCTGATATTACTTAGAAATATAAGGCACATTTATTAAAAATGAAGATACACTAGTTAGAATCTTGAAACAACTAATAATCATAAAAATATTATTTCTATATTCTTGAATTAATCTTCATATCTGATCAAACTTGATTTCTTCATCTCTCAGCATTGCAAAAAATGAAAATTAACGTTGATGAGATCTTAAACTGAGTGAAATTTTGAGAAGATTATTTGTTATCTTTCTGATAAAACAGACTTGCGAGTGGTTCGGCATGATTCTACTGCACGTATTCAAAATGAGTTTTGCAGGAAATAAAATTTATATGAAATCATGAAAAATAGCATCACTAGATAATAGTACCACCCTCAAATTATGGTTTGTTAATAGATGTTTGCTGCGAGATATAGGGAGGAAAAGAAAGAAACTTAAAGGTAAGAGCGGCCAAATTTATATTTGCGTAAGTTTGGACTTTTTATTATTATCCATTTCGTGACTATCGGGCTGCTCTTCTCTTTCCCATAAAGTAAAAATAAAGTAAAAATTCATAAAACCATTTTCGAAGCATATCAAGGAAAACCACGGAAAAGTAAGTTTCTCTGTCTGCTGCTCTTTAAATGACTTTTTTATTTACTATCATTAACTATCGCGAACGTTAGCAACATTATCATCAACTAGCCGCATAACGTGAAAAATTAGAACTATTATGTATTTGATATTGTTTCTGTATGTATCTATTGTTATTATCACTATTACATAACCGTTACTTGGGATCAAGAAATGGTACAAGAACTTCGCGTACTTTTACTAACATGTAAAGCACTCAATATTCTAGCTATTTTGCTCATTATCATTGTTGTGTGCTATGATTTATTAGCAATTTACTTATGTGTGTGGCGATTAAGTTTACAGCACATTGAACAGTTATCTAAAAATCTATCAACTCTCTATGTTAATTAAGAAATTTCGATTAAAGATAATTGAAGTTCAGAAAGTAGTTTTATATACATATTATAATTTTATGAATTTCAATTCTTAAAAGCTCGAGATAAATCAAAAATTGATTAAAAAAACTAGCTTTTATTTAGATAGCAGCGACACTAATCCAATATCAACTGACATCTTTTAGTGATTTACCAATATATTAAACGATAATACATGTCGTTTTACTAATCGTTACTAAATCATTTATGGACCGACATTTGCATTTCTGATACCATCCTTACCATCGTTATTTACTTTTGTCTGTACTAGAAATCTTGTCAAACTACAACAATACTTCTTAACCATCAAGACATTATTGCCAGTGGTTATAGCGTTCATCCTAAAGCGTACTACAGAAGTCTGCCTTTGAAATCAAATCTTGGCGAGGAAGTCTACAATAACTTCCAATTATTAGAATAATTGTGATATTCCATATATTTGATATAACATTCAAAAAAAAAAAAAAATGTGGAAAAACCAGTTGAAAAAGTTTTAATTGTGTATCGAAACTTTTTCAGTTATTTTAACACACAATCTAATATTTAATCATTTTATGAATATATCCTTTATGCTTGGATGAAATGAATGGGTTTGTTAATAGTGAGCTGATTTTATCTGCAACCAAAAACTTAGCAGGAATAAAAAATATGTGAGTTCACATTAGCAACCCTTCAGGAGCAAGTTCTAAATTAAAAATAAAATCTAGAAGAAAAAAAAAAAAATAAAATCTAGAAATAAAAAAAATAAAATCTAGAAGAGTTAAGATAGCTAATAATTGTTAAATAAAAAAAGCTTGTCAACTGCTATAAGAGGAATGAAAGTTTTAACATTAAAATAGTTAATTTGTCCAATTATTTTTTCAGTGTTGATAAAAAATAAAAACTCATCTAATTCGTTTTAATTACTTTTCAGCCTTCAGAATGTTATTCCATGTAGAATAAGTAAAAAATAATTAAGAGTTCGCTGAAGGCAAATCAGAGAGAGAAATGTAAGCAATCGGAGAAGCAATAAACATGATGTATACGCTCTTTTAAAAAATAACAATAAAAAACAAAGATGACCGGAATATATCTATGGACAGCATTATAACGTCATAATTTGAGGGGAATAATTTTGAAATTATGCATTAATTTACTATGTTTTATTAAACTACATTGTTGTACAAAAATTATACTATTCATTCTTGTTGTTAAGCTTGAAAAATGCTTATTATAAATCTGTTCGTATTCCAGTTTTGATAAAATCGTACCGTAAAAGAACATGTTACACGTAAAATATTTCCTGGAAACATGCAGCAATGATAACTTTTGCCTTTGGTGCTAAAATATCCAAAAAAGAAGCAATTTCAAAATGCAAGGCAGAACTCACTAATGAACATGAGATTAATACATTTTATAAACCGAATTCTTTTTTCATTATTTTGGTATTCCATGATTCCCCATTCAATACTATGAAAAATTTGAATATTTATAATATAATCTATATGCCACACTGTTAGACAGTAAATGCATTGGAATGAAAAGAATGGTGGAAATTTCCGCTTGCAATTTCACTTCAGGCAACATGTATGCTAGCCATTATATTTACATATTTTTGTTTGCTAGACATCATTTTTCAGGACCAATCTTGCATTTGGTTTTTACAGCGAATGATGTGCCTTGCCATCAGTGATGGCATCTTTTCTTCCCGTAGTTAGGGATTTTTCAAGCACTACCAATCCTCCTATTCATACAACTTTTAACATGTCCGTTGGAATGAAAGTTGAAAATTCTAAGCAAATAGTGATAACTACAATGAAAATATTAATTGCATAATGGATCAGTTTTGGAATAATTTATTTTACATATTAACACCTTTATCTAGCCTAGACAAGCCTAAGTGCCTTTTATTCAAAAAACTCTATTTGCCTAAATTACAAGATAATAATCAATAAAAATATAATTACAATACTGATCATTTCTATTTTCAAAAGAAAAAAATTAGTAGAGGAAAAACCGTTGATATAAATTGAGAAGCAAAACGGATCCCATAGTGACTATATCGAGAAGACTAGACAAATTGTCATCTGCAATATGATTGAAAAAATCTAATGAACCTACTTTTTAAACATTCCGACTAACGTTCCTTAGAATTTTATCAATGTACTTATTCGAGCGAAATACTATGCTATCAATTCTATTCGAGACCAATGAAGGATGACAAGTCATAAGTTCTGTGCAGTTAAACTTGGATCTATAATCTAGTCCAATATTATTGATAATTGTCTGTTCTCTTTAATTCAAATAATTTAATTTGTCAATTAAAAATCACCTAAAGCTGCAACCATAATGCCATTCATCCATTTGTATTCTAACTACTGTATCAAATTATTTAATTAGATTTTCGTAATACATTTTTCGGAAAAAATTTACTGAAATAATAATTTGCCTGTGAAAAATGTTTTATTTAGCAAATAATTTTTTTTATTTAGTTTTATCGAATAAAAAGCCAAGTTTTTTGAAACTCTAATTCCTATCTAGATACAACGATTAATTCTTTTAAGATAATATCACTGCTATTAGTATACGAGCACACGGCTATCTTTACTTCAACTATCATTGTTTTGATTTTTCATAGATCAACTAGCAGGTAAATGGAAGAAAGACAGCAGCATACTTCGATATCAATTTAGTCAGCCTAAAGATTATACATAAACAACGTTTTGATGAAGCCAATTGATTACGATTTTTTAGCTATATGCTTCATAAAAATTAGAATAATGACAAATTTTATTTCTTTTTTGTTAAGATTTTTATCAACATTATATGTTCATATATATAGAAATGCTTTCCGAAAAGACAGATTCTTTTATAAAATCAAGTAATATATTATCTACGCAGCTTAAATTATTAAAATTAAATTTAGCTTTTTTTTCTTGTTCTAATTCACATGATTATAAATGAACTTCATTTGTTTAAAAAAATAAACTTTGCCCTAAAAAATAAAAAAAGTAATAACTTATTGTTGGCATAATCTCTGCCAGATACTGGGATTATGAAGTATTTACCGCTCATTCGAAAAAATAATTTGAGATTTTAAAAATTTTATAAACCGGAATATCTCATTATTCTTAGATCTGATTTTCTTTTCATTTTTTTAAATTAAAACTGTTATATTAATTCTATTTTAAGAAAATATTGGTAAGAGAAGAGATATCTTTCACGGCTGAAAGCTACGACGACTAAAACAAAGAGACAGTTTTTTCTAAGTTTCAGGACTACTGATCGATGCTTAAGTTAGATTTTGTTGTAAATAAAGTGATTATGTTCAATTCCCTGGAAATTAAAACATAAGTGTCTCCAATTACTACAGTTATGTGAAAGAAAGATATGTTCAATAGCAACTAAAACAAATTAATTATTGCTTACAATAGATTAGTTATCTAAATACTCAATAAAATAAATTCAATAAAATAAATTGGTAAAAATTTGAAAATAGGCGAGAATGAAATGCTGCAGATCTGCAAAAAAATTTTCTCAAACTTACGTAAGTTAAAGAATACATAAGGGATTAGAACTATGCGAAATTCCATCTTCTCAAATCGCACAAATCAAATTTATCACGAAACTAGTATTCGTCTTTTTTTAATTTCAATTTCTTGTTTTACCACATATTCATATTTTGATAACATTTCTCTTATACTTATTTCATTAAAAATAAAACTAACTTGCTTAGAACAAAACCAATAGCGATTACAGCGAAACGCTTTACATCTTGATTTGGATCAGCGGCAACTTTAGCTAAGAGACGTCGAACCACATCTGCTTTGCCTGATCCTGCTTATGCCATCGCAAGCATGCAAACTGCAGTTGAACGTAATATTGCATTTGACTTGTGCTCCAACAAAGGGGTTATCAGTTTTTCTGCTTCTTCTTGTTGTCCTGAAAATATCACAACAAACAATGAAAACGAGTAGTAAATGGATGATAAATTAAATGGATCTCACTTTTTTTATAATGTTTGTGCATAACATCGATTGTTATAAAAGTAATAATTAATGCAAATTAAAGGAATAATGGATGTGAAATAAAAAGTAATAATGAATGTGAAATGTACTATTTCTAGATCTAAATTATTAGAAAAACAAATGAGACTTCAAAATTTACCGTAAGCAAGCAAGGCTATGCCTGTACGCAGACCACGCTGAATTTTATCGTGCTGTGTGTCGCACACATACTGTACCATTTCTTGATACGCTTCTGTTTGCATTCCTCCAACCATTACAAGACCCATTGCTAGACCAGCGGCTTCACCTGTCACTGCATCATCTTGGTATAAACAATCACGCAATTGTACAAATACCTGAAAATTATTAACAAAGTGCAATTAAAAGTTTTAAGAAATAAGAATTTTTAAAAAGAGACAATTTCCCTACGGTTTTAAAAATTTAAAAATAAAAATATGATTCTTTTAAAAGAGTAAAAAGATTACTAAGCATAAAATAATAATTCAATAAACTAGCTTGTTCATCATGTGTTCCCATTGCAGCCAAACCAAGACCCAAACAGGCACCGTGACGTGCTGCTGATGTTGTTGCTTTCAGTAACTGATCCCGAAGATAAGAAATCACTTCAGCATTACCGTGATTCGCGTGAATCAGTCCCAAAATAAATATATACATATATACGGGTCGAAGAAAAATTATTTCTTCATATTATTTCTAAATTTATCAAGGACCGGCATTTTAAATTGACATTTCTCAATACGTAGAGAAAAGAATTTACTGAAGATATACCATAGGCGTATAAGGAGCCACCCTCCTTAAATCCAAACTGATCGGCTTCGCCCTTTGGTAGATATGGATCTAACAACTTTAACGCATTCGCTTCATGACCCTTCAAAAATAACAATACACCGTAATGTAATATAGAAAAATCCGTAATTTTTTAAAAAATTAAAAAAATAACCTTATGAATAAGTCCAAGTGATGCCACAGCATTGAATTTATTCCAGTTTGTTGCTTTGCTTATCCATTCTAAGTTATCTCTGCAAATATAGTACACTTACAATGCTAAATATTAGCCAGAACTTTTTTTGTTTATATAATATTAATTTAACATAAGAATAAAATGACTCGATTTTGAACCACATATATTAAAAAATTTTTAATTATGAAGTAAATAAGGGATATTCATTCAAAAAACGTGCAGATATATGCGGCAAGTGATCACTAATTAATCAGTACCGTATAAGACAGCAAGAAACTACTGGACATGATTATTTATAAATATTTCGAAAAAATATTGATAAAAAAAGTGATACGATTCTCTCATTTAATCTATATAGATGGTTACAGAATGTTACATTACAGTATCTCTAGCATTTAGTACAACGACAAAGGAAAACTGATTTGCTAGTAGAAGTTTTAAAGCCAATAAAAAATTGTAAAATGAACCTTAAAAAATCATCGGTTGTTGTTCCTAAATGCATCAAACCATTCGCAATGACAGTAGCATTATGTGCCGAAGCTGTTCGTACGCTTTCTTTTATTTGTTTTAAAATTAACATATCGGTATGATTGTTTTTAATAAGAAACTGCATATGATGTTTAATGGTTTGCTCTCCACGCAAAATTGATCGCAAACGCTCACAAACGACTTTATCCTGAAATAAATTCAAGCAATTTAAAGGATATTTTAAGGTAATGATTCAAACAGAGAAGCGATTCTACAGGTAATTGAAAATTGTGATTGTCATAAGAAAAAGAAAAAATAGTTGTAGTGATATACAAAAATGGTTTGATTACAAAATTTATTTTCTGAAGCATTCTCAAACTGTCAAGTTTGGTTGCAAAAAAAAAAAATTAAATGTATATTCTTATTCATTTTTTGAATACCTTTATTTTTGATTTTTCAGCAAATGATGTTTCCACTGCCATCACTTTTGATACATCAACCACAGTTCTAGAAGGAGGTTTTGATACTTCACCAATAACAACATCTTCAGGAGATGTGGTTATTTCAGGATTATTGCTCTTCTGCTTTCTCGAATATGGTGCCACTGCTGAGCTAAATTTAAGCTTTAGTTATAAATGAAATCAATTTTAGACATAATTTTTATCCATCCTAATATTTGCTTAAAATTATCTTTCGAAAATCGAGATCTGTATTTCCCAAAATTGCTCAAATTCAATAGAACAAAAAATTACTCTTTTTCTTCCAATGATTTAGATGAGGATGCATCCTTCGGCCGTTCATTATTCTTCTGTTCTTTTTTTTTTTCATTAGCAATAGCAATATCGGTAGACAGTGTTTGTGATTCTCTGTTCATTATTAAAATGATCAGTGAACGAATATGAATGAAAAAGCACAACTTTGACGCGCACTTTTTTTATAATGAAAACATTGTCTGAATTATGCTTATTATAAAGTTACATTAAAAAATATTTCAGGAAACCAACGTTTTTTCTTCAGTCATTATTTCCATTGGTTGTATCGCCGCACCGCTTGTTGATGGTATTTCTGTCGGAATGTTATCTATGAGGGACTGTTCTATTTTACTGATAAATTGCTGTGAAGCATTTTCATACAAATCAAAAGCAATTTGATATGCTAACAATATACCATTATCACCCTGAAATAAAAAGATTTCATGAGAAATAAAATACTGAAAAATCTATTGTATAACAAATCGATCGCCATATCTAAAGCTAACTGGAGAGAAAACAACTAAGTCCAAGACAAAGAATTGATTGAAAATCAGCAATTTCATAAAATAAGTCTAGAAAAACTAATAATGTTTTTTAATTTCGAAAATGTATTAATAATACTAATATTCAATTATTAAGCTTTATAAGGAAACATATATTTAATTGAATCAATGCTCACAACTTAATTCTTAGAACTTTGTTTAAGTTTTTTAGAATGGGATCCTTTAAAAAGTTGTGTTATAATAATTAGGCATTTTGTTTATAAGTTGTTATTTATCTTTAGGTGTGCATGTTTGGTATTCTTATTTTGTTATTTTGGTTTTTCTTAGTGGTATTTTTTCTTTGTTGATTTATTTTTGTAGTATAATTAGTTTTAACTATTTTTATAATTATTATTATTTTGTCTTTTTTTTCTTTATTTTTTTGTTTTGTTTTGTTTTTTTTGATTTTGATGTTTTTTTTTCCTGTCTAAAGCAGCTCATGATTTTAAAAACAGTGTCATAAAAAGATTATCAAATAAATTGATTCCACAGACCTTATTAGAAACTAATCGCTGTAGGATATCTGCAACGTCATCTGGTTTTTCAAGTTTAATCAAACATTGGCACATAGAAACAAAATCAGGCTCCTCTAATTCAGCGAACAAACGAAGTAATAAATCCAACACTATACTTTTGAAAGCTCGGTCCATCTGTGACTCTAATACTTTTGCTACAGTTTCGGTTAACAAAGCTGCCTGATCATCAGTAGCCTGAAAGCGGTGAGAATAACTATACGTTGAAATCACTAAGTTTCTAAAGATATAATAATGACACTAACACGTGAATTTGCAAGCAGCATTTCAATGTTTTATTCATTTTATTCATATCTAGTACTCGGCGAAATTTTTTTTTTCTGAAATGCTTTTAACGTATATAAAACCACGCATTAAATATAAAATTTATAGTAGTAGAATGATTTATATTATTACTTCTTTATTTACTAACATAAGCAATAGTTAGACTACAAAATTATGAAAAGGAGAAATTTCTAGCAGTAAATCTATCATATAACCTTGATAGCGACTAAAATCATATCCGTTCTGCGTGTATCCAAAGCGAGTCCAATGACATATCTTAATTCTCGTTTTTTCATGTTTCTTTCGAAAAGTCGATTAATGAGCTTTTCTAGCCGAGGATCTATTTCATCTTCATTACGTTTAGCTTGTTTATATGTATCCAGCGCATGCTCGATTATTTTATTCACATACTGAAATGAAAACAATATTAACATTTCAATATTAACCATTTCAATGAAATGTTAATAAAAAAGATTTTTACCCAGATATTATTTAAATCTCCTTCATAACTATTTTGGTAGAATTACATCCATGAAAAAAATCTTATTATTCTTTCAAAAAAAATGAATGAATCATACCTGCTCATCTTGTGAGCCAACGAGAATCGAAGGCGACCGCGGCGTAAGCTGAAACTTATCTTCAGCCGCTAAAGCAAGTTGTAAGGCACCGTTGTAGTCGCCCAGACAAAAAGCAACCTGAAATGAATTAAAAATATTCAAAAAAGGACCAGTGCAAATACTGGTTAATAAGAAAAGATGGAAGTGTAGTTTGACCTTGGAAGCTAGAAGAGCAGCAAGATAACGTTGTTTAAAATGTTCATCTTCATGAAGTCCTTCGATGACGCTCAGATAATCGGCCACCTCAAACCAGGTTGGTGTTAGAACATCCCAGTCATCTAATACCTCAATGATAAGTTCCTTTTCGCGCATCGATGAATGCTCACTTTTCAAAGCAAGCAAGAATGCACCTGAATTGAAAACTTTCCCTTCAAGGTAATTTTAATGCGGCTAATCATTAGCATATTACTATTCCAATTTATAATTCGAAATTTATTTTTTGCATAATCACAAAATGTTAATCTTGACGATTCAAATATTATATTGAAAAATTTTTCATATTTTCGTAAACCTAGTACTCTATAAATTATTATCAGTTGTTCAATTATAACAAAATTTAAATTCATTTCCATCATAATGAATTAAGTTCTTTTTTAGGTAGGAATTACAACCAACTGTCCTCAATTTTTTATTCTCCAATTTCGTGAAATCAAAGCGTTGACTAGATATGATCCTAAACTAAGCAATAAAGTGATCTAATCAAATAACCAAGACCAAAAATATAAAACGTGGTCTAAACGCACTTGCATTTTGAGCTCCACCTGGTTGATTCTTCCACTGATTCAAAAGATAAAGCGTCATCTGGAATACCCTTATTCCTAAATAGAATACTGCATTTTCAAGTTGTTTAATCAATATTAATGCCACAGAAATACTTAATCTTCCTTTCACCTAAAGTTGACTAACGCAACCATGAGCTATATATTACTTAAGCTCGCTACCTGATAGAGCATAAATACTCAAACAAAACTGTCAAACACAGCTTTTCAGTCCTACAAACTAAGGCCAAAATAAACCTCGACAAACAATGCCCATTCTTCTACATCAATGGATTTCTGATCGCTTTCACTAACATGTTCCCATGAAAAACTAGTCTGTCATGGACCAGGTCTGTCTTGTGTTTCTATTAAACGGTTTTTTTAGTTTTGTATATGAGCTTAATTAACAACAATAGTTCCCCACTATAACCTGATCATTAAATTTCAAAATAAACACATTGTTTGTGCTAACAGTAATGAAAACAGAACAAAAAAGGTGCTTTAAATTTTCATCAAAATAATATCATAAAACAATGCATTCGTAAATATTATGAAAACTGTGCTGATTAAGTAAATACTTTCTTATAATAGTGTTAAATTTTTAGAACGCAATACACTCAAAAAAATAATAATAATAACCGAAAACTGACATACTGATAAAAAATCAAAATTAATATCGTATATAAAACATAGAATTCCTGAGTTTTCTTAAATTTTATAAAGTGATCGAAATTCAGATATAAAAAGATTGCCATCGGAAGTTCCGCTAAAAGCAAAAAATGAACACAAGATGAATCGAAAATAATTTTCATAATCAAAAATGAAACTTTCATAATCAAAACTTTCATAATCAAAAATGAAATGCCAAAAATATGTAACTAATGACAAAAAAAATGCTTAGAAAATAGAAACTATAATGTGTCTCTAAAATAAATTAATCTAATACCAGAATAAAAATTTGGATAAACAGAAGTTAAGTCATTTGGTTTTTTAATGACAATCAAAAGAAATAGAATTCTTTATATAACCTAAATTGTAACTTCATAAAAGCAGCCAAATTTAATATTTGTGCAAAATAATACCGCAAAAAAAAAGAAAAATGAGAAACAGGAAATCGATACGAAAGACATAATACTAAGTAACAATAATTTATGAATCAACAGCTAACTGTTTAGCTTTTAATACAGCGGGAGCAGAGCTCGGGGGCAAGATGCGCAATTCTGTTACTAAGGCAGTTATCAAGTCAGCAGCTACAACTTCTTTTTTTTCGCCTAGCAAAGCACTTACCTCATGAATACCATGGGAAAATGACTGTACCTGCAAAATATATTATGTTTCTGCTTACAATAAAAAAAAAGTATTCACATATAAATCTCAAAAATTGCAAAAATCGCACCATACTGAATGAAATTCTAAACTTTATGCAAAGGAGAAATTGCGAAATAGAACTTGCCCGATCAACAAATTTGCAAGTTTGTGCAGCAATTAAAACTGGAATATTCAAAGCGGAAGCTACTAATGCTACTTGACTAGTACCACGCTCTGCCACTACGAATCCGTTTGATAAAATCGCCGAGCACCCTAGTAAAACCATTTGACTCTGCAAGAAATATGTAAGCTTAATCTAAATTTTAAATGAATCTATGCAAACCATAAGATTACTGATACTGGTTTTCCTAATAAAAGATTCAGTTATTACAATCTTACCAAATTAAAAAATTTTTGGTCTTACTAAACCATCTTACTAAACTTTTAATACAATTATGCTGTCCTTATTTTTTAGAGACATTTAACATATCAAACACTCGAGCTTAAATAATAAATGTGATTAATAAAATGATTTTTCACTGAAAAAACAACCGACTTTTTTCATTAAATAGCCAACCGAAGAAAGCAAGCCGTAACTGCACTTAATTTTTCGCTCACATAATGTCTTCACTAGTTGCCTTCCTGAAAAAAAAAAACACATGTAAAAAATATTACTCTTAAATAAGCGCGACTAAAAAAATCATTTAGACTAAAACAGACCTTTACGCTCTATAGGCGAATCCAAAACGTGTACATGAAAGAGCAGTTTATCATCATGAGCATCCAAAATGATCCGTTCTACCACTGGACACCTGTTATTTTATGTTTAAATACTGCGTATCAACAATATTTGAAAAATTATTGTTAATAAAAAAGATATTCTTTAATGTATGTTTCAATATATAGCAAGAATAATATTCAAAGTATATGTAACGTTATGACTTAATAAAACTACATCTCGAATTTTGAAAATGGAGTTGGAACTAAATTCATCGTTATTTATAAATATAGAGTAAAGACATTGTTTTAATGAAAGATTCATTATCCTTTTTTCTTTTAAAATCTCTGAGATTGTTGCTGTCTTTAAACTATTAATACTTGTTATTTTTATTCGATTTAAAACTTTCTGAATGCAGACCATGAATAAGTAAGCACAAACACTGTGTTTTTCATTTTTTTGAGACAAAATGATGATATAGCTTGCAATGCAAGCTCGAAATTCTGCTGTACAAAATCATCCAACCAATAATAAAGATGCTCTTTGCCCTGAAAAATAAAAAAAATAAACGCGGGCAGTTCAAAACATTAATTATGAGGAAAGATCATTTAAAACAGCAATAACTATCGCTTAGGTCTTGGTTTCATTCAACTGTTATACAAAGTCGATCTACTCAGATTTTCTCAATAACTTGATAACTTTAATGATTACACTTCCATGTAAATTACAGGAAGATTTTTGAAATTAAAGAAAATGAAGAAATGGAAAAAGTGACATATACTTTACTGAAATGGATATATTAGCATTTAATATTACATCTACATAAGAATTGTTATTGCTGTTCTAAATAACCTCATACGTATTTATGCCGAGCACTACAAATATTTTGAGCGTGTTTTATATCAGTTATTTCACTGACGAGATAAGAACTACATAGGACACTTATGTGCTTATGCCGAGCACTATAAATAAACAAAGAGTTTTAATCTATGAATCCAGATACATTTTACTTATCAAATCTATCAAACACAGAAAAAAAAGTGTATGTGCTCTTGTAATCCTATATTGCATCATTAATAAATTTACTTCTTGTTCGGAAACCGAATCCGGCAACCGACTAATTTCTTTTTTCAGCTGCTTTACCAGATTACCCAAGATAAGCGGGAATGAATGTTTTCCATTCTTCGTTAAACAGCTGAAAAAGTCGGAAACATTAACATAGAAAATGAAATGAAAAATTTGGCACGATTTTCAGCACATTTTAAAAATTAAAATTATTCACTTTAGCTGCTGTCGAATAGCTTGCTCGAGATCACGCGACATGACTTGATTCGGTGAAATAATATAATCTGATAGAAACTGAAAAAAATGAACCAATATATTTCTTTTTTCATTCAAAAGTGTTATTTTCCCTTTTTTTACAAAAAGAAAGAAAAATGAAATTCATGTAAAAAATATTCCCATTACTGAATAAGAATATTTCAAGATCAAAATAGCATATTCTGTTGCAGATTGAAAAACTAAGCAAAAAGGAATGGAAATTCTTTCACTGAGAAAAGATCCAGTCTCTTTTTCCTTTTTTTCATTACTACAGCAACAACAGTAATCTGTTAGTTATTTTGCAGTACTAGCTTTATGCAAGAAAGCTGTTTTATTAAATTACTGCAAAAGGAATTGGACGAAATTCCACAGTAAAAATTACTTGTTTAATACTTTGTACAAATGCCACACAAACAGCATCAACACCAGTGATATGTTTTGCCTCACATCTAAAATATATTAATACATCCAAATGGAATTTTCACTGTTACATAAATCGACGTCATTAACTTTAATTGAAATGCTGATATATGACTGCATCTGGAATTCCACTACCAGATATACTGCATTGAATATCAGATTTCTCGCAAATAAATACAAAATAAACTAACGATAAACTGTTTTTTAACATTTCCTCCTTCAGTCTTATAAATGTAGGGAAAAAATTTTTTCTATTTAATTTTCTAGAATTAAAATGAGAAACCTGCTCGCGAATTCCAAAAATGAAGGATGTATATTCGGTGTTACCGTTTCACAGAACAATGGTTGTTTTGATGAGCCTTCTTTATTTGCATCACCTTTTGTTGTTAAATCTGCATAAAACTACTACTTATTCACTTAAGCTAATAAAAATTAATGGAAATATTCCATTAAAGGAATGTTATCAATAGAATTTTTCTGCTAATCCAAAATCAAATGCTAAATCCACAAATTCAGCACTTTGATTTCGATATAACGTCAAGGTTTTAATTCACAAAATCTTTCACTCATAATATAATTTAAACCTAAAGTGTAATCAAGGCATAAAGAAAAACCCTTTTGAAAACAAAAATATCGATTTTATAACTCAAAATAATAAAAACTAATATATCTGTACCAAAACAAACAGTTCTAAAAGGCTGTAAGGATTTAAAACTACTTGGAAATCCTACTTCCTAAACTTGGATGGACTGAGGCCAGAAATATTAGATATATTTTTCTGTTCCACTACTTTTTTTTTAATCTTTTGTTTTTATTCACATGCGCATTGATTTCTTTATATGTTTTTTTTTTCTTTTTTCATTTGCAGCAACTGTAGCAACTAAATATACGTGAAATCATTACAAATAATTGACTGAAATCCTTATTTTCTAAAGAGAGATAATGAAGGATTACTTTTGAAAACCTAATTCTCTGCAGAGATTAATAATGACAACTATCACATCACTTAACATTAATTAGAACAGACACAAACAAAGAGAGAACACTAACTTTTTCTTGTTTTTATTTCATTATTTTTAGCTCTATGTTCCACTCTAATTTTTTCTCTAGACTTTTCGCTTTTTCCATTATTAAGCTGCTCTAATTCTTTTGCCGTTTTATTGAAATGCGATAACGAAGGTTTGTTCGTCTTGTCATCAACTTGCAAATTTTCAATTTCCACTGTCAATTTTTTTTTGCGTCGTTTACCTTAAGAAAAAGGAATAGTTATTCAACCACAATAAATATGGCTACTAAGGATTGATTTGTAAATGTATTAAGCAAATGCTTACTTACATGATCCATATCACTGGCTAACAAAGACAAACATATCTTCAGGCAATCTACGGCAACATCGAATAGGCGCACCACTTCCATAGCCACTATATCTGCTCTCATCCCCTTAGGCTGATTAATCTAAAGTAAAACTATGTCCGTCCTAGTCAGGGTTTGGTAGCTGCATCAATATGCAGAGTTTAATAGATAATTCTCAATTTTTGTATAGATTAATAGATATCTCTTTTTATCGAAGAATAGTTTTCAAGAAATTCACCTGATTAGAGAATGTGTCCTTCTTGTTCTTGTCATCCATATTCATTGCTGCACCATATAATCAATAACTAAACAAATATACGTCAGGTATTTCACGCAACCCGCCTTTCTTCTCTGCGCTCACGCAGCTGAAATCTTCTCAAACCCAAAAACATAATCTTCTGTTTCTCCGCTACACTTTGCCCCGCCTATTTGTGTAGAAAAGATGACGTACTCAGGAAAAAGTGATCAGTTGTGAGAATTTCATATTCTCGGAATATACAACTTCGCTCTCGATTGACCTGGTTGCTGAATCGAAATGTAATTATAATGTCAAGAGGAATCGGTAAACGGATGTAAGGTGCAGGAAAATAAAGGTAGATGAGAATTACTTTATATTCTAATCTTGGAAAAGTTAGATAAGAATAAAGTTGTTGGAATGAATGATCTAAGAATAAGTGCCAGTCCAAAACCGATTCGATCTAATTTGAATTCAGAGAGGATATGTCCAACATGTGCGTACTAGTCCATTAGTTTAGACGTAGAATAGATAGAAACATTAATTCTCATCGATGGGCCAATGATTAATCGTTCGCATATCAATAAAGAGGAGAATAAAATGAAGTGATCACGAATATTAGATGATCAGTTGAAACAAATTATCTAACTACAAATATTGTAATGAATGGGAAAATTATGCGAATATCTAATGAGTATTTCTGGAAATATTTCTGGACTTCATAATTTATTTGAAGAAAATTGAGAATTAAATTCTTCTAATTAAAACTACATTCAAATTACAAAATGGAATAGATTTGTTAAAGGTATATAATATTCTATATTACACTATTTCTAAATCAATTTTTGATCAGAAAACAAAATATGACAAAACTCTGATTTGCAATTTGTTCTCAGTTTAGCTGGATTTTCATCATGATAACCATCTTTGCAAGCGTAATCATAACCATCTTCTCGATAACCGTATAAGCCTAATATCTGGGAGAGAAGAGAACCGCACATCTTCGAAAATAGTTGAGAAACTATTTTTAGAAAGAACGTGATGAAAAAGCTTTATATACTTTCAAAACTTTATGGTACTGTATTTTCGAAATGTGGCTTCTTATTTGATTAGATTTTGATGTTTGAAGAAAATCTGAAATAAATTCCCATCACCAAATGTGTTCCGAATATTTTTCGAAGTATTCCGATTTTAGGAAGCCTGCACATCTGAATTCAGTCATTCTTTTATCCATCTAAAAAATTCCTTCGTACTTACTTTTCCCTTTTATCATTTAAACGTGAAACAATTAGACGATTTCGCGACACATGTGCAGTAATTCAGAACTGCCAACGTTTTTACAGGTTTCTTGCGATCAATACTTAACAAAATATCAGTTAAAATCTATGCATTGTAAACCTAAAAATTGTCAGTTGTCCAACTTTTTTGGGAAAAGGAATGGAAAGACGCATTACGGTTTGTTAAAGACAAGATGAGGATTATGATATCGATTTATATGAGTTCTATTAGGATTCAGAAGAATGCTTATTTAGCAATAGTCACAAAATGCATTGTGTTCGGACCTTTCTATTAGAAAAAATTGACCGGATTCGTCCATTATGCGAAGAATCAAATATGAAGGACTAAACGTGAAATCAAGTGAAAGAGAAAACGAAAGAAAGACCTTAACTGAATTAATTGAGAAACTGGTAACCAGAAGCAAACCTCCCGAAATAAAAATTGTAGAATTGTAAAATTGGATGGAAATCCAAAACGTTTGGGTCTGTTTATAAAACAATTTGAAGAGATGATAAATAAAAGAGAAGACATGACAGGTATAAGGAAATTTATGCATCTAGTTGGGATGTTTGAAAGGAGAGGCAATAGAAAATATAAGCGATTTAGCTGTTTATGAAGAGAATTATGCACTAGCTATGAAAAATTTGAAGAAGCAATACAGTGACAAACAAAGAATAATATTGGATTTTTATATCGTGTTGCAGAGTTTTGATAGATCAAACAGAAATATGGTCACTTTTGTAAGGGAATTATTGAACATTCTTTCCCAATTAAAAGATTTAGGAGAGAACTTAGAGACAAATTAGCTTGGAGAAATACCATAACTGGAAAACTGCCGAATTACCTCTTAAGTAATCTCATAAAGGAGAAGTTAAGAAAAGCGGAATGGATGATACACCATATAATAATATTCTTAAAAGAATATATAAAGTTACAGATATCTTAAAAGTCACGAAACAAAGGCAGGAAATGGAAATTAAGGAGAAGAATGTGCGGCATCTATCAACAAAAATGTTGAGGCAACGTGAAATGAGTATGACGTGAAATGAGGAATGTTGAGACAACGTGAAATGACGTGAAATGAGGAATTCGACACTTAGTTCCCAGAATGCTAGGACTAAATCTAATTCTCAAGAGATGAAACGAATGATCGTTTGCGCGACAGCAGTCGAATCTCGAGATAAACGAAACCAACCACCAGAGAGGAAAAGAAGACTACCTTACGTATTTTGCAACGTAATCATTAAAATGATAACTGTAAAGGATATACGGTAGCAGTGAGACTAGAAAAACTAGAAAAGTTAGGATTATGCAAATTATGCTTAAGATGGTCTCATTTAACAGAAAAGTGCATAAGGAACATTGAATGTTTTCGTTGTAAAGCAAATCACAGCAGTGCGCTGTGTAACGTCCCAAGAGAAAAAGCGCAGAAAGAAAGTTCCATCGAATTTGAGAAATCCTTCTGTGAAAAGCCGAAGATAGTTGCGACAGTTGGAGTAGAGGTTGATTCAGGAACCAAGACATGCATGATGTGCAAAGAAGTATTGTTAGTTAATCCATTGGAACGAGAAAAATGTGAGAAGGCATGAATCTTTTTGGATTTTGGAAGTGAATGCATTTAAATTATCGAAGCTATGGCTAATAAATTAAATCTGATACTGGAGAAACCCACGAACGAAATAAAAATTGCAGGAATCGCTGGTAGCAAAAGTTACTCTATCATAATGACAACGACTGGAATCAGAACAACGGCTGGAAAACGTAAGAAATACTCAAACATATATTCACAATCGATTATTAGGAGAATAAGATATGAACAAACCGATACCATCGAGTAAAGAAAAATGGTTGAATACCAGATATACTACTCGGGATAGAAAGACTGCACAGTTAGCAATTTCTAATCCAGTAAAATCGGAGGAATCAGACAGGATTGTGATGGATATAAAAATACTGCAAGAGGTACTGTAAGAGATCAGGAGTGAAGTTACAGTCAGTACCGTGTAGAATATTAATCAAAGAAAACCAAGACAATGAAACACTGAATGCCTTTCAAAGGTCGATAATTCGAGATGAAGAAGGAAAATGTGTTATTAGCTGGCGTGGAAAAGTAACGATGTTGTCCCATCAAATGAATACGGCAAAGCTCTAGGGCGGTTGAAATCCACAATAAGAAAATGCAGAAAAGATTCAGAGCTTCTAAAAGACTACGATGCCTATTTTAAAAAGCTATACCACGAAGGAATTATAGAAAAGGTAAAGAAGGGAGAGCTAAAAAACGAATAGCTTATCTTCCGCACCAGGCGGTGAGAAATCCACAGAAAACTACGCGAAACAGCGGGTAGTATTTGATGCATCGGCAAAAACTACAGAGGGGGTCCATTCTTAAACGAATGCTTGCATCAGATATGTTGCCATCGTTGGTAGGAATAATATTACGTATTAGACATACACGTTACTTAATAATGATAGATGTAAAGAAGGCATTTCTACAAATAGGACTCCATAAGATGATAGGGATATTACTAGATTCTTGTGATTGGAAGATATCTTGCTATTTACGGATTCAAAAGAGTGCCGTTTGGAATAATATCTTCTCCATTTTAGCTCTCTGCATTCATACGATATCTGCTCAATAATGAAACCTCAGTTATATCTGGAGAAGTTGCAAGGAGTATCTACGTTGATAACATAGTATTATCAGCTGAGTGTGAAAGAAGGAATTAGAAAAGTGGATGAAGCAAAGAGACTGCTTACAAAAACAAAAATGAAACTGAGAGAATTTTATGCAAATTTCGACATCAATGAAAAAACTATCAGCAGAAAGAAACGGGGAGTCACCAAAAAATTTCTAGGTATCAAATTGAATAGGGAGAAAGACCTTTTTAGTGGAGACGGTATATCACTAAAGAAAGTTTATTATCAAAACGCCAGGTAGTACAATTTTCGGCTTTAATTTTTGATCCTTTGGGACTACTCTGTCCTGTTATAATACTATGGAAGATATTAGTGCAAAATATATGGCAAAGCGTCACTAATTGAGATGATAGTTGGACAGGATAGATATCAATGTGAGAAGTTGACCAATGCATCCATAGATATGCTATAAATTACAATTTCACGATTGGAATTGCTTGCAGTAGCGGTAGGAGCGAGAACAATAGAGTTTTTAAGGCAAGAAAGTCAAATAGAGAATGCTTAAATGTAGACTGATAGTGCCTATACACTGAATAAAGAAACCTCTTGAAATAAAAGGGGTCAAAGGAATCACATTTCGCCATGCTAAAACAGCCGAAAATCCTACTGATCTAACATCTCGAGGAGCGCCATCAAAGGTGTTGAAAGATACTTCGCATTGGTGAAATGGTCCAGGCTGGATGGTACATTCAATAGAATGCCAAAACAAGAAATTGGCGAAGAAGTTCAAGAAAAAATTTGTATGGCACTAGGATTAATGACCCGTACGAAATAACACCTTCGATTAAGGCAACAGTGATAGATGTGGAACGATTTTCGTCATTACGGAAATTAATCCGCACCCTCCTAATTTGCTTTAAGATTTATGGCAAAAGTATCGGGAGAAAAATCAAAAAGCCTTATAGAGTTTACAAAAGAATGGAAGTTTACCTTTCTATTGACTACGATCAGGCGAAGAAATTGGTGGTAAGAATCGCTCAGTCCGAAGTTTCTCAAGAAGTCATAGAAAAATGGGGATTAGTACGTGATACCTGGAGAAGTATGGGAAGACTTAGATGATCTCAACCAGAATTAATGAATTTTCCGTATTTCACATGTAAAGGAAGAATTGCGGAGTTGATCGTTCAACAGTATCAGAGAAGATGTTTCGCGTTTCCCCCAATTTAACCTGGGTCAAAGTTCGTCATACATATTCGATATCTTATGGAAGGTCAAAATCATTCTTAAGAAACTCTATAAAGGATATAACAGGTGAAATTCTTTGAACAGCCAGAATTCCCACTTTATCCACCAAAAAGAATGATTGTAAGCAGACCCTTCGAGAAAATCGGGATAGATCTTTTTGATCCTATGTGGGTGAAGAACAATGAATGGGACAGTTTCAAAGCACTGAGTGGCTCTATTCACGTATCTAGTCACAAGAGCCGTACATATGGAAGTCATGTCTGCTGCTACTTTTATTCAAGCGTTCAGAAGATATGTTAGCCGAAGATATGTCCAGAGTTTATATTGTCTGACAATGCCAAGAACTTCGTTTAACTTACAAGTTAATTCAAGAAAATAGCATTCAAGAACAAAGACCACTAAAATGGCACTTTATTACTCCTGGAGCTCCATGGCAAGGAGGTGTATAAGAAAGGATGGTTGGAATTATAAAAAGAACTTTGCAGAGAGCAGTGAAGAACATTTTGGAAGAAATCGAATTCATCACGATGATAACTGAGATTGAATTCTTAGTAAATGGAAGACCATTTGTAGAACATGAGAAAAATGGAGAAAAAGTGTTGTACTCAGGGGATTTCTTATGGCCTGGCTATATCGATGTGAATAATTCATCGGAATATGAAAACAATTTACGTGCGACTGACGAACCGAACGCATCAGTACGAAGTCACAGCAATCAGCAAAAATTAATTAATCGTTACCAAAACACCCGGAAAAAGTTACAACGTTTGTGAAAGATATGGCAAGAAGAGTATTTGGAAGAATTGAGGAAAAGATGCATAAATCTTCGCAATTACGTACGACGAAAGCTAAACAGAGGCGAATTGGTATTATTAAAAGGAGGTCCTAAAAATTCCTGGAAAATGGATCGAATAGAAAAGCTGATTAGTGGGGAAAGATGGACAATGTTTGATCTGCTGTTGTAAAGATATTGAATGGTATGCAGTTGACTGACGCTGTAGGACATTTGTATTCTTTAGAGATCTCCGAACCAGAAAGCCTAGCCTCTAAATCCTTCTCGCCTCTCGAGTGTCGCTGAAATCGCGAAGAAAAATAGGAAATCGGCGAAGACAGTGATTCCTTTATGTTGCTTTCACATTAATGAGTATATGTTGTACTGCGCACTGATTGTATAATATACAATATAAGCTAAATATGTTTCGCCATTTGTCTATTAGCTAATTCCCATACCTAATAAACCCCCTTATTCCTCATATTCACAACCGTATGAGGACACACCACCTAACAAAAGGAGAGACTAACACCAAACCATTATAGTAGATGTTTTTCCAGCAGTTCGGTTGGATCAACCAAGTCGGGGTTATACGTTGGGTCTCCTATTTTTCCATTCATTTATGTTATTGTTATTAAAATTGTGTTCTTGTATTATTGAAATTGTAATTGTTGCGTTTGTTAATATGTTATCGAAATTCATTATAAACAGAGCTGTTGAAAGCATATATAGTGTGTTAGTTATGTATAATAAACAAGAAAGCAATAGGCAAAATGTGATCTATTCTAGGCGAAAATGCCTTGCCGATTTCGAAAGCATACCTTCAGTCTAAATATTATAAGATATATGGTTAAATGGCATAAACTATTCTTTATTAAAAGCTTTGATTTCTAACTGACATGTCAGTAAGTCAGCATTCGCGATAGATGAAAAGAAAGAGTAGGAGAAAGAATCAAGGTTTAATTACCCATGTTTGAGATTTTTCTCCAAATATGACAAATAAGAAATTGATGAAATCTGTGAGGACTGAAAGGAAATTCACCTATGTCAAGCTTTGTCACGACCAGAAAGGAAATCGTCAACAACAGTGAATAATTGGACTTACTGTTGATTAAATTTTTTTTTGTCGATTATTTCTTTCTTAGTTCTTCATTTATTGTAATATCACCTGTGAAATTTTTCATAAAAACTAGTTAAATGTACCATTTTTATTTGGTCGCCACATATCATTTAATTCTATCATTTTAAAATTAACTATTGAATATAAATATATATGATTTATGGAAAAATATCACTATATCTCAAAGACAAGGTTCAAAGTCTCAAAGACAAGGTTTCATATCTGTAACGATTTGGATGAACCGTTTATCGAAAACTGAGGAAAATTTTTAAATTTTGAAATTTATTGAATGAATTTTAAAATTATAAGCTTAAATTCTTAAAATCTTCAATTCTTGTTTGGTTTTTAAATCTTAAAATTTTCAACATTGAATTTGAAGATTAGAACGTCCATATTGCATATATCTTCCGTGATGAAAGAGAATAGTTGCAAAAATCAACTGACAATATGAATTTTTTTTAAATCATTCCTTTTTCCATTCCTAATAATACCAGTGAATGATGATGCAATTTAAAGCGGTGTGATTATGCGCTGTGATATATTATATTGTTTTCTTGTGATTCTGAAATCGAAGAATGAAATGTGTAATTGAAACCTTATTACTAACAAAGATAACAGTATTAACAAGATAGTTTCAATCATGTAAGAGAGGTGCAGCTAACATTTTAATGCTCACTTGATCATTTAGTTATTGAGATTCAGTGATTTTCGAGCACTTAACATAGCTAAAATGTCCAGAAAGAAGGAATGGTACCTAATTGAATATATGTTATTTTTTTTGGAGGGAAAATTTACAATAATATCATTAATTACTGTTGTAATGAATGGAACTGTCAAATGCTTTATTAAAAAGTAAAAAGTAACATTTTGAACTTTGTCTCTTGACGAGAAAGCGAATTTTACATAGCTTTCTCTTTGAGAAAAGTCATTTGCAAAATTTTTATAATTAATTGTTACTCAAAAGCAAACACTAAAAGACAGTCGGCTGCCAGCTTAATTGAATTAGATGATAAGTAACAATTTATACAAAAATTTCAATCACTGATAATTGATGAAGAAATTTATCACCATAGTGTGTTCAGTTGAAATAAAACAACTGAAAATTTTCGACCTTGTTAAAACAAGTTTCGTTCCATCTTTCTAATTCTGTAAAGAAAAAGATGAACAGTGGCGAAGAAATTCCTTTAATTGCGACAGTGAAATTTTTCTTTTCATTCATTATTATCTGATAAAATCATTTTTATTTTACTCATTTTTTTTACGTTTTTTTCCTTTTTTTTCATCTTATCTTTATTATATTTTTGTTTATGAATTCGAAAAAACTTATAGCATTATCACAAAGCAATAAGCAAAACGCATTTCCTTACATAAATTATATTATTGTACCAATATTAATGATATTAAGATATAATCAACTACATCCAGAGTTTCGTTTCATAACAAATTATAAAGCGGTAAAAATCTATTTCATTGCAAAATGATTAAAGAGGATTTTAAGGTTCTATAAGAATAAAATTATACATGTTCAAACAAATGCTGTTGTATGACAGGCTATGAATTTAATACGTAAACACATATTCATTTCTAAAATCGGTATTTTTCATTACTATCGAAAAATACAGAAACATTGTCATGCTTTATGTAGATGTTTAATTTGTTATAGCCTAACTATTTCAGTGTGAAGCCAAGTAATCCCTATACTTTCAAATAAAACAAAGCTAAATAGAAACGGAAAGAGCAAGATTTTTTCACTCGTCTTTCTTCTATTTGAGTTTTTTCGACAGGTTTTTTAAATTCTCCATCTTTCTCATGAATCTCAGTAATAGTGCTTTTGATCTAAACTGCCATTTAATTATAATTGATTCATAAGATGAAAGTAAATCTAGTAGTAATCAAGCTATAGTCATAATATCCAGAATAGTATCATCTGGTAATAAGTAATTATATTAATTAGATTTTAAACTTTCTTTTTAAGTTTTATTTCGTAGAGTTTATGAGGATTGAACGTTACAATTTTTAATTTACTATAAATCCTTTTAAAAAGCACTTGGAAATTTTTAAAACTGAAATATTGAGCTTATTTCTTTGTCGAAAAGAATCCGTTCTGTTTCGTCTCCTTTCGTTTATAATTTTCAGACCATTTTCTATTTCCCTGTGATACCAATTAAAGGATATAAGCTGAGCGATTTTGAAACTCTTGGAAGAATATCGATTTTTTTAATATCTCATCAAACTACGTTTGTAAAATGATGCACACCAGTCACAGTTTAACATCAGAGAAGGTAAGATCTATAATTAATATTTTATGAATCTCTCTGCTTTCTTATCCATTTCAAGTATTTTTGAAATCAACTAAATGTTGAATTCTCTTAAAAGGAATGCGAAGAAATAAGCAGGTTGTTGAATGAGAAACTGTGGATTGCGATCTTGAAAATTTCGGTCGCCTCTTGTCTACTTTAAGATTCTCGAAAAATACTTTGCAAATTGGCGACATATTATTTATTGAATTACGTCAATTTATTAATTGTTGATAATGTTCGAGTGGTTGAATATTTTTCACGCATTGGTTACGTTAAAATTAGAGAGGAGAAAATCGGTCGTCGGTAAGGAATGATTTGATGATAGGAAAATGAGTAAGCTTTGGGGGCAACGATCGGTTTCGATGACAGAATCTATTACACAACTTTGACGATTTCCCAGTTTGTCATAATAATAAACGGTGGCTGGTCGGTTATTTCATCTGTAAATGTTTTAAGTCTTCTAAGAAGTCGATTTATCTTCTTCTGAGCGGATAATTTTCCATGTTAAGTTTTAAATTTGTAATTTTAAATCTTTAAACGAAAAATGAAATAGAATAAATAAGTATTGTGCTAGTGGATGAGCTATCAAATCAATCAAATTTGAGAAAACAATAATTTTTGATATTTAATCTAATATTTATATCTGCAAAGCCTTACAGATAAAAATCATTTATCGCTAAATGATTTTTATCTGTAAGGCTTTGCATTAACATAATTTATCGCTAAATGCTTTTTATTTTCATCAAATAATTTTAATAATATGAAAAGATTTGAAGTGTAAGAAATGTTTACACACTCAAATCTTCTCAAAGCCATTCATGCAGAATTTGTAAAATGATAAATACTATATCCATTTTCTTTGTTCCAACTTTTTTTCCCTAATTAATTCGATGGTTCGAATTCGAATTCAGTTTTATTCAATTATTGTATATATGAAAGTTAATCATACATCTGTTTCGATAATATTAATTATTATCTAAGCTAACATATAAACAGAGTAGTTCATGTACTGCTTTCTATTCATGGTTCTTTCACGTTATTTTTTGAAGCGCTCATAGTGGATCAATTTTAGTAGAAGGCATGAAGATAAGTGGAATGTTTATACAAACTGTAGATGACATTGTTTTTCAGCTAGGATGTCTATTTTACAAGAAAAAACTGTCTTTTCGTAAATTGTTCGTGGTGAATTAAAATTGAATCACTTCTTATATGAATTTATCAACAGATATTACGTAATTAAGAAAATAGTGTTATTAGTAATTGCGCTATTTTATGTAGCCTATATCTGAATCTCAAAATAATAAATAATAATAATAATAATGGTAATAATAATAATAATAATAATAATAATCTTTATCTGTAATGACGATGGTCTATGCTCTTTTAATGAAATATAATGAAAATAATAAAAGCTGATAGGAGTTGAAATCATTGCACTTTAAGCAATTAATTTAATGATTGATTGTCTACAGTTGATAGGAAAAAAATTTTCCATTTCAATTCATTCCCAAATTATTATATTTTCTATGTTCAATCATTCTACAAGAAAAATCATTTGTGCAATTATTTGAACTCTTTTAAAAAAAATTGATTGCATATTGTAGCTATTGCTAACAGTCATTGTTATAAAATGTTTCTTTCCATTCCTCTTTACAATAATAGACCAAACAACGCAAATTTTTTATATCTATTAATTATTATCGAAAAACTGGTTAAAACAATGTGATCCGTGATTTTTAAAAATATCTATTTGTTACTTTGAAGTATGCTCGATCATGTATGCATGATCATGATCATGACTGGATGGAGATGTAATAAATACTTCTACGATTTGATCATTTAAAGATTAGAACTAAGTTATCATGCTCAATAGTCAATGTCTCTAGTAATAATCTCTTAGGTAATGTAATGCACGCTAGTTTGACTTGTCAAATCTTTGAACTAAGCAGAAATTGAACTATCGATCTTCTTTTAACAGATTAAATATAAAATATGTTATGAAGTCGAAAATAGATTTGATCATAAGAGCAAAAATGTGACAAACATGAATGTGACATTGAACAATGATGCTTCTCATCTTTCGTACATTTTTATTATATTACACAGAATTAATGTGTTTTAAGAAACAAAATTGCTCATTTCATAGCATTTAATTTGAATTTTGATTAATTTAATTTTGTTCTGTTACCCTCAAAATATACACGTATGAAAGGCTAAATTATGAAAACAGAAGAAATGTTATGGGAATAAAGAATTGCTGGAGGAAAACGTATGCTGTATTCATATGTGATCAGATATGTTGTAATGGCGTGATATCATTTGACAATATCATCTCGAATTACTTAAATATCCTTATCGAATTAATTACGAACAAATTGGCAGAAATGTAATTTTCGAGAAACATTTTCATCCTTTACGCGTAATATTTGATTAATGAAGATTTTTTGATTGAAATGAAAACGTGGCAGAATTCAGGGTCGTCAGGTAGCAGCAATCATAACGGAAGCAATGACAAGACGTGGAAGTAGTCAGCCAGATATTCGTAACAGAATTGACAGTCACTCCAGTTTAATGCGTCGGAGAAGCATTACGGAAACATACCCAAGGCCTTCTGTTTTTGGAGGACGTAAGTTTTAGTATTATATTTATTTTTCGTTGCTTGTTTATTTTTTGTTAATATGCATTTATTTGTTGACCGATTATTTTTATTTCTATTTGTCAAGCATTCATTTATTTCTTTCATTCGTTACATTACGTATTTTTCATTCAAAGATTATTGTTTCTATCTGCAGCTTCTTCATTTATTTCATATAATGTATCCAGTAAATAGAATATAGTACCGTAAAATAATAAAAGCAATATTTTAATATAATTAAATCAATGAAAAAACTACCCCGACAACTTTCTGTATAAAATGAAATCGGCATTTGTTTTTAAATTATTTAATTGATTTGACTCGAATTTAATTAAAGAAACGTGATTCGCTTCAAGATACATTCAAAGGAAAATTCAATTTTTTTATCATTCTTATCATGATGATAACAGTTTTATTCATTTCCAAATTACAGATGATTTGTTGCTCGATCCCCTTTATACTGCTCAACCTATGCAAATAGGAAACCATCCAGAGAGTGAGTTTTCTTTGTTAGTTTAAAGAGTATGTAGTGAATTTTTTTTCTGGACCGTACTTATTTGAACAAGAAATAAGATATCTTTTCTGGTATTTCAATCCTCAAAGACGCGTAAAGCAGTCTTTCATCCTCAGAGCAAGCAGAACTCTGAAATAATAAAATTTGTCTATCCTTTGCTATCATTAATATTTTTACATTCTACAAAAATTCGAAAAAATTTACTTTTCTTTATTCTTAAAATCCGAACAATCCAATAAAGTAATTAAAAACTATTCAAACATTTCAACTTTTCAGGTCCAATACATAACGTTCGAGAACTTTTAGAAGCACATTTGGAGGAAACTCCGTTGATATATACAGAAATGTTGGATTTGGACAAGAATAATAATACCAAAAGACAGTGGAAACAAGTTGCCAGGTTAAGTCGCACTTAAAATTGGATTCCGTTTATTTCTTTTGAAATAAGTTTCTCTCTAAAGTATGATAATTAACCATCAGTTCGTACATTTCATTATGTGATCAACTAATCATGAGTCAACAATAGGTTGCAATATCCATTGATAAATGTTCTGATCCGGAAAATAATGCAGATCAAAACGTAGAATCTTGGAATTTAAACGAACTGCAACTATTTTTAGATGGATCAAGTATGAGCAGACAATTGAAGGAGACGATACTCGATTTTCTAAGCCACACATCACTCTTCTATCGGTGATTGGTTTAATACAACTCAAGAATTGCCTTCGTAAAGGGGTCATTTTGTTGGATATCGAAGCACATTCTTTTAATGAAATTGCAGGTGTTAGTTTACTATTACTTTGAAGCCTCATAGTTCTGCCATGTTTCTAATGGTCAGTAACAGTTAACCGCAGTATCATTTAAGAATATCAATTCAAAATTAAATAAAAACATTTTAATGCAAATGCATACGGAGATCTTTATCTCTAATTACCTTTAATTTAACATTCCTCATTTTTTCGACAAAATATGCACTGCTTGGGTAGAGCGTGGATTAGTGGATACAGAAAATTCAACTATCGTGAAAGATTTATTACTATGCCCAAAATATCATCTTATTGGCAAACAAATGCTTCCGTCTACTGAAATTAGAAATGGTTTGAATTTTTGACTCTAATGAAAATCTAAAATTTTTACTGTTCTAATTGACTATGTATACTTTTCCTATGCAAAGCTAAGAGGATTACAATTAAAAGAGATAAGTAATTTAGTATTCAGATATGAAAACTGCTGTTAAAATATTACCAACTGATGATATCGAAAATGACGTACAGGAAGAAAATATTCTTGATGTAAGTCGTGTTCGTTTCGTATAATGCCCAAATTTCGACTAACTTAAAGAATAGTTAAAATTACCTACATTCTTTTATCGGTTCTCAAGATATTGTGAAGGAAAATTAGTAGAAAAATTAAAACTTATCATCGGGACTCCAACTCATTAGTCAGAATCTGATTTTTTTTAAATTTCGACTAAACATTCGTACTGAAGGATTCAAATATAGATATCCTATAACTTTTATTTTTAACTTCTCCAAAATATTTTGTTTTGCAATTTTTTACAGTTAACATCTAAGGAGATGAAGAAATTAGCAGAAGGTACAGAAGGAGCAGCTATTATGGCCGGTATTTTTAATGGTATTGATAGACCGGTATGCGCATTTCTTCGCCTTGACAAGGCTAAGGTATTTTTGTGGCAGTTCATTAATAATTAGCAGAATTAACTTCTTTTCGAGAGAAGTACTTTTTAATTTGATTCCACTCGAATAAATTTCAGGTTTTTTTTCCGGAATTGCCGAATATCCCGATACCTTTAAGATTCATGTTTGTATTGCTCAATCCTCACGACCATTACGATAATGAAACACGTGGCATTGGTAGGGCAATAGGTGCACTATTTTCGGATGAGGTATCGTTTTAAGGCAATCATTCGAATAATTTCAATGATCAGATCAATGTTTTAGAAAACTATTTTAAACAAACTGAATATCAGACAATATCTAATTTGTATAAATTTGTATAAAAAAAAGCAATTAATTTGTATAAAAAAACATTCATTTATTTTGAATTAATTTAAGAAACGCAAGCAATCAGGATGCAGTTTTAAGGAAATAAAAGTTATTATTTTATTTGGTTGTTTATATTTGCAGATATTTAGGAAGGTGGCTTTATGTTCACTCGAACCCTACACAATCGCTGATGCACTGGAAGAATTTTTTGCTCAAGTAGTTGTAATACCACCTGGAAATTGCACTACCGAAACACGTTGGGAACCGAATGCTAATTCTGATCAGGTTGCCTGAAGTTTTGGCTTCTCAAAAATTACATCTATGAAAATTTTGAGACATAATGAATATTCAAATTTAGGTTGTTCGTTCAGTTGGAATGCTCTATGCTTCTTACGATGATCCATTTGATGAAGAATCAGTTTTAGATGGTAAAAAAGAAATACACAACGATATCGTGCGAAGCGGTCAGTTATTTGGTGGCTTGTGCAATGATATTAAGTAAGTCGAAAATTTCGTCGAATTCAACAAGTTGATTTTATTCATAATTCTATAATGCGTCGTGATTATTATCACAATCATTTTGGATAATAGGAAATAAAGATTAATTTCTACAATTAGTTAAAGATTTCACTAAGCGTTGAAGTTCGAAGTCACTTAATTTGCAAATTTCAAATTATAAATTGAAGATTTCTAGGCATAAAGCGCCATATTTCGTATCCGATTTCACTGATTTCTTTTACGGTCGATGGAGTCAATCTTTCGCGGCAGCCATATTTTTGTTTTTTGCAAATGTTACATCGATTATCACATTTGGTGCTGTTATGGAGCAAGCATTGCATCATCAAGTAGTACGAGCATCTTCAAATTGTTTGTAGAATCATTTTGGAAACTCTCAAAATGATCTAAATGACAAGAGCAATCAGATAACACTTCGAAGCACTGCATGGCAGAATTAAAAAAAAAAAAACGAAATAAAAAAAAAACAAATGAAGATCTTAATGAAATTAATCGAATTGAATATGAAATTAATTCAATTGAATTAGATGAACTGGAATTGATTAACTAAATTCCTTCAGATTTCAAAATTTAATTTTAATTTTGATCTCTATTTAGGCAGTTATCGAAAATATCCTGTGCGGAGGTATCAGTGGAGTTATATTTGCTCTCTTTTCTGGACAACCACTCAATATATTGTCGGCAACCGGCCCAACGCTCGTTTTTGAAACAATTTTGTTTGATTTTTGTCTGTAAGTATTGATGCCTAATATTTATGGCTAATATTTTGATCGTCGCATTATTAACAATTTTAATTACATATTGTGGAAATTTTTTTGATTTAGAACGAATGATTGGGATTTTTTATCATTTCGATTTTGGGTTTCTGCATGGATCGGTGTAGTGCTGCTTATTTTGGTTGCTACCGATATGTCCGCTCTCGTTGGTTTAATTACCAGGTACTCAATGGTCTTTTTTTAATTTAATGATAACAGTGATAATTTTTTATTAGGATGAGAATGAAGAATCTGAATGATAACAATTTTCTCACTAGTTAAGAGTTTATTTCATAGTATCAAGTTGGACATTCTTACAACAATTTAATATAATATACATTCCAGTCCTGCTTTTTCATTTTAAATATATATATATATATATATATATATATATGCAGGAATTGCCAGAAAATCGCATCTAATACTGCATTATCTTAAAATCATCCTGTCCATGCATCTTTCTTCTTCATTTGAAATTAGTGGAAAGTGAAATTTGTAAAAAATAATTAATACGTTTTTAGGTTTACGGAGGAAGCATTTGCAGCATTGATATCAATTATCTTTATAATTCAATCTTTTGAAAAGCTTATTGAAATAAGTCACGATGCACCAATCATTATCGATCCTAAAGTTCATTTTAATTACTTTGCCATCCATGTATCTAATAATTTTTTGAGGAAATTTTTTTATCTTTCGAGTTTATCATTTATCTCAAATATTTCTCGTACTTAATCAAGTCAAAAATAAACTGGCAATATCATCGAGTGTCAACCTCAGGTAGTCTTTGGTTGATACTTACATCTACTTATTTTTTAAATTCAGCCTTGTTAACTATGTCTTCAGTAGAACTTTGTAGCAATTCTAGAATACTCGATTATGCAGAAATATCAGTAATTTCAATCATAGTTTTGTAGAATCAGAGTTTTTTCGTTTCATTTTTGGAATTTATTGCATTTTAATAGAAGGTGCTTGATTCACCATGCATTTGTCATCTCAATGAGCACATGGTACTTTCAAATAATATTAGTATGCGACCAAGGATCATGGATATCGATGCTGCAGGTTTGTATTAGAAATTTACGGTACGAAAACGAAAGTCTGTTGGACCTAAGTTTTATTCTTGAGCTGTCTTCTATTACTTTCAGATTTTTAAAAAAATCTTGTAAAGAATAAACGATAACAAAATGGATGCTCTAATGCGTTTTTTTCTGTTTATTCTGATGCCATTAATGCTTAATATGCTTTTCAGTGTTCTGAAGCATTAACATAGATTAGACGCTGATAATGATATTACCGCAAATAAACGGATAGTAATGTTAATATATCGTTATAGAATGTAATCGACGTGGAGGCGAAGCGCTTGGATTACAATGTCATTTCAAACCAGATGTTTACATGTTATCCATCTTGCTAACCTTTGGTACTTTCGTATTGGCCTATGGTTTAAACATTTTCAGACGAACACATTTTTTAAATTCTATGGTATATTTTAGAGCAAATTTTAAAATTTTGGAACTTAGGAAAAAAGATCTTGCATCAGCAACATTTTAATCTATTTTTGTTATTTTAACGATAGATTTTTTTTCAGATAAGCATCTGAAAAAAGAAAATGAAAGGTCTTGAAATCAGAGTTTGATTTTTTTTCGCTTTCTTAACAGAGTTCGTCTCTGCACTTTTTCAAAATAGTTCAAGTTAAAATTTAATTTTGATTAGCTTGCTATATTCAATTGTTCGAGTACACTTTAACCGAAATTCATTTCAGGCTCGCAATAGCATATCGGATTTTAGTGTTTTCATCGCCATTGCTGTAATGACAGCTATTTCGAAACTGATAGGTCTTGATCTACCTGTGCTCGATATTCCTGCCAGTTTTCGCGTTTGTTTATTTCCAATTTATTTATTCGTTTTGTTCGTCGCTCAAAAGCTAAAAATAAAAACTGAAGTTCTAGAATTTTTTTAGAAAAAATATTATCGATCATCATACAATAATAAAGTTTTAGCCAACAATTAATCGTTCATGGCTTATTAATCCGTTGTTAGTGGATTCTGAATTTTAGAAAAAATATTATCGATTATACAATAATAAAATTTAGCCAACAATTAATCGTTCATGGCTTATTAATCCGTTATTAGTGGATTGGTATGTTGCTTTGATTGCTGTAATACCTGCTATATTTTACGCAATCCTTATTGTTATGGATCAACAAATTACAGCTGTTATTATCAATAGAAAAGATAACAAACTGAGGGTATGGTATAGCTTTTATAATTAAAATGAATGAAATCTTTTTGAATTATTTTTTAGAATGAGCATAATGATAAACTGCATATTGCACACATTTGGAGATTCTGATATAATGCATAGATGAGAGCAAATTTTAGAGGATTTAATTAAGGAAAATTGCTGCTTTTTGTGATTCATAGTCGCGATGTTTAAGCGGAAATAAACGTATGACAATTACTGAAGTATTTAAAAGAATGAGAACATAGTGTATAAGGAAAAACAAAAAAGTTATTGGTCTAATATATATACATATATATATTGAAAGAGAGAGAGAGATAGAAATTGAGAGAGAAGAAGCGTTTTTATAGATCAGGCACGTGGTGATACTTCATGGTACTGGGATGTTTTGAAGTTTATTTTCCAAAATCCGGACCAATATTTTAATATAGACCAACTTGAAGTCCTTAAATGGAGACTGATTCAGAATTTGAAACTCTTGCAGTTTTATTCAGTTATTAATAATGTTTTAAGCTGTTCTTGTTAAAGATTATTGTAAAACATAATAGCTATATGGATCGGTAGCCTTTGACATTGCAAATAATCATTGCCGTAAGGATTGTAGAAAGGTTTCGGATACCATTTGGATTTATTGGTAATTGCTTTACTAATAGTCATTTGTGGTTCGCTTGGATTGCCAATTTATGTGGCCGCAACAGTATTATCAGTGATGCACGTGGACTCGCTTCGTCTGCAGTCCGATACATCAGCTCCTGGTGAAAAAGCACAGTTTCTTGGTGTTAAGTAAGTCATTATTCGAATAGAAAATTTAAATTTCAGACTGTCAAAAAAAAAGAAGATTGTTTCAGAGAACAACGTCTAACAGCGATTATAGCTCATCTGTTTATTGGTTTCTCAGTTTTCATCACACCTGTCATTAAGGTATGATTTTCTGTAGAATGTCTACAATCACAAATGTTTCTACGATTTTTTCTTTAAACTTTTCTTTCTACTGAATAAAAATGAAATAAGCCGTAGCCAACTTGCAGCTAGTACCTCTTCCAGTACTTATCGGAATATTTTTATATATGGGCGTTGTTTCGATGCTCGGCTTGCAATTTATTCAAAGAATTGCCATGCTTTTCATGCCCATAAAATATCAGGTTTGTTGAAAAGCTTGAAAATAAAGAAGCTTTTTGAGAAAAAATTATTTAATTTGCGAATAAATAACAAAATTGTAAAAATGAATTAACGAACATTAAAATTTAGAAATTATTTTTTACTTCAGCCTGATTACGTATGGCTGAGATTGGTTCGTATGAAACGCGTCCATCTATTCACTTTTTTTCAAATTCTCAGTATCGTTGGTTTATTTGCTGTGAAGTATACAAAAACATTTTCGATGTTATTTCCATTAATGGTATAACCTTCCTTTGTGCTTTTGATTAGTCAATTTCCTCGTAATTAAAGGAATATAATTCCTGTTTGCTTCTAGGTTTCTAATATTTCCGGTGAATATGAACAAGACTAATATCAGATCAGTTTGGTCTAATAATTTGTGGATTGCTTTCTATAATGCAATTTGTTTTTATTTATAATTTAATTTAGCTGGTTCTCATGGTATTCATCAGGATGTTTTTCATGGAAAAAATTTTCTCGAAGCAGGAGCTACTTGCCTTGGATGATCCTGTACCTTCATTTCATACCGTTTCAGCTCGAAAGGACGGTCTGGAAAAGGTATATAAACTAACATAATAATACTGTTAGGCGTTCAAATTTCAAAGGCATTTTCAAAATTCAACGGAAATTGACATTTATTAAGAAGGCAGTAATAATGTCACTCTTATCATTTGTTCTTGAGATTTGTCACTAGTTATTTTTGTTACAGGTAAAAATGGGACCATTGGTGATGAAGAATTGGAAAATCCGAGAGAAGCAGAAGAAGGAAAGAAAAAATTTGATGGCAACCAGTGAACTTTTGCTCAATTTTATGCTCCTGTATGACGCAGAAAAAAAATTATATGATAAAATAGGTGAAATAGGCTGATATTGTTCGAGATATCATAAAATGCTCAGTGAGATACACATTAAATAAGAATAAAATGAACTTTATTCTAGAGTTGCTCTCGTGTTTATGATCCGTTATCGAGATTCTTTAACATATGCGATCTCAATGCTGTATTTAACGTGTATATCAGTGTTGCATTTTATAGAGTTGCTTAAAAACAACTACCTTTATTCTCTTCTTAAGCATAATTTTTACAAAATCTAGGTCTTTTGTATTGAAAATTAAGGATGCACACAGTTTCCGAAAAAGCTTGCTGTGTTTTCAAATTGTTTTCAAATAATACAAAGTCATACTTGCGGAATAATAATAATTTTATTAGCCATTTGTGTACTTTGCAGGAAAATCTTGGCGATATGTTAAAAAATTCAGAAATATTTAAAGCTAAAAAATATTTGAAGCATTGATTGAGTCACTATGTCGTCTTTTAAATTATTTAAGTATTACTAAGATGTTATCGCAGTTCTCTCTGATTTATTTCTGTATATTTTCTGTTTTTCCATTCAAGAGATAGATTTTAATTTCATGTTTATTTTGCTCTGCTTATGCATGTATTTCGTGAGAAATGTTGCCTTGAAAATGATTCAGACTTCGTTGTTTTCGCGAAAATAAAACTCGCATGCTCAAAATTATTTATTATACTCAAATAAATCAATAGACCTAACATGAAATTCTTGCTTTTTTATGAATCTAATTGCTGACTTAATGTCTATTGAATTAAGATATTATTTGTCAGTTAGAGACTGCCGCTCATTCATCCATTAATCCTTATTTGTCTATTAGTACTTATCTTGCATCTGCTCTCTTTAATTCCACTAAGCTGTTTGTTTATTTAGAACAATAAATTTCATTTTTGCATCTTATCAAAATACGATGATGCGTTTGTAGCAGTCTTATCTGCGCGTAACTTAACTGTACTACAACTCTTCATTGCATTATCTTCTCTCAGTATGGTGTAATTTCCGGACACCGTCTAACTCTTATCCGTTATTCGTGTTCCAAAAGACTGTGTAATATTCACGACGATGTATATTCTAACTATGTTTATACCGTATTGACCATGCAAATCACTACTGTATTATCTAGCAACAATCTTACTCAACAATTTTTTTTATCTCTTTTGAAGTCATATGCATTGGAAATTAAAACTCCCTTATTTTTGTACAGTAAATTTTTATTGTTATTTGTCAATGAACGCAGTGTTGTAACGGATACTGTATCTTAAGTGACTTGTGAAAAGTTGCCTTTATAAATTCTATAAAATGAAATTGTAAATTTTATTACTTGTCAAAGTGATCGTTACACGAAATGAAATAGGATTTAATCAAGCCTTTTTAGAAGACAGGAATCAAAGGGATATCCAAAAAAAATGGCTTAAATCCAAAAAAATTAAAAAATGCGTAATTGTATAATCCGTTGCTTATGTTGTTATAAAAAGAAAGTCTTTATCAACAACAATGAATTTTAGTAAGCCTAAAAATTTGGGCAGATAAATAAGCTATTTGCGATCTTCGTTATAATTGTTCTAAATTTCTTTGTATTTATTTTAAATTACTATTTTTCTTCAAGCTTTATTAAGTTTTGAAATTTTAAGGATAAAATGATGGATTGTTACTACATATCACAAAAATTAAGCTTGTTACTTTCGTTAATTGTTCATGCTTGTATCGCTCTCAGTTTCCAGTGTCGTGACCAGAAAAATCGGGATGTGGATTGGTATGTTTCTTAAAGCAAATTTTATAACAAAATTTTTTTGATATTTGGTCTAACTTTTGTAACCATTCATCTTCAAATTTAGTTCAAATTCATATTTCCATTTAGGTTTATATTTTACAAAATTGGCCGCATAAAGAAATCTATTATAAAATCTGTTCAAAACGGTTCTGCATTTTTATATATGGATGCTAATCGTCCAGGATGGTCCCTTTCAGCAGTTGGGATCGGTAACTCGAAGCAGGCTGTTGGATATACTTTGCAGCAATATTATGATGCTTCAAGCAATCCTAAAGTGATTTTCAGCATGTTTTGATGTTCCACTTCAATAGAACGGAATTTTCTAATTATAAAATCTTATTTTTTTATTCTGGAAATATTTCTGCGGGCTATCTTTTTATTCATAGTCCATAATTCATAGTACACTGTATATGTTGGCGAATATCTTTGTTTGATTATCTCAGGATAATGTCAGATCAACAAGGAAGAATTAAGAATTATAAAATAAGAAATTCTAATATTCTTACTGTGCGATAAATACTTTGATAAATAAATCTAAAATGAAGTTTTTGATTAATCACATCATCACTTTACATTTATTATTTTATAGATCTTCAGTGTAATGTATAACGATGAATTTCCATATCCCAACAATGATACTTTATCAGGAATTTCCGGACATACTAAAGGTGCAATTAGAATATCTGCCTTTCTTGGATACTTAATTCACAGTTATCTTTGATATCGAATGATATTGCTAGTTCATATAGTCGATTATTCGATAAGTCTTTATGTATGTTTTATTTTTTTTAGTTCAACCTGTGAATTTTCCAGGAGTTGTAGTATTTGGAAAAAGTAATGGTTTCTGGTTAATGCATAGCATACCGAAATTTCCCAGAAATGATACCTATGAATATCCTATCACTGGATATCATTATGGTCAAATGGGATTGTGTCTTTCAATGTCTTATTCACAGTTGCGTAAAATTGGTAATTTCCAATTGTGAACTTTTTGGAAATTCAAGTAACGTTCGTCTCTCCTGAACAGTAAATTCGTTTCCTAAATCTTCAACTAAAAAAATAATGAAAATTTTCTTTAATTTCGATCTTTGAATTTCTAGAGTAATCAATAAAATGTTTCTAATTTTTAATCTTTTTTCAGCTATCCAGTTATATTATAATCATCTTTTTATTTATTCACAAAGACTTCCGGCTGAAATGGCTCTTGATATACCTATTCTTGTAAAAGTTGGTTTAAACATCGTCAAATAGTAAAAATTAACCTTGCGTCGGAACATCAAAAATCTCTAAATGAAATTGTTAATCTTTAGGTCTTTAGAGTATTTGGCTTGCAAGTTAACTAATTTGCAATTAATTTTTAATTTAAAGCGAAATTATCAATTTGAGGTAGTATCGAAAGAATATCAACGTGGTGCTCCTTATATTAGCCGTGTTGTGATCTATTCTACTGCAGGCCATGAATTTGTTCATTTTACGAAAACTGGTGCATTCAAGAAAGGCAGTAACCTTACATAAATTCATTATAACTTTTTTTTTCATTTAGAAATATAACAAGCTGAGATTTGGATTTAAACTTGATTTAGAGGTTTGGAAAGAATAATTCAAATTAGAGGGAATTGAAATATAATAAAGATTGCGTATCACATCTTAAATCCAATATTCCTATTATAAACTTAACTCGGTACAATATCTGTTTTAATTTTTGTGTTTTCTATTTCAGATCTTTACTTCGACCTCGTAGCACCTGCAATTGAAAGTTCGTTGGAAACAGAAACTTGGCAACATGAGACCTCGAGAAACAAAAATTTGCACTCTTGGTGCCGTAATTATAGTTCTTTTAAAGTATTCATTTATAGTATTTTGTCTTTCTGACTTAAATATTTATAGCTTATTTCTAATTCGAAACAGTGAAAACTGTGCAAAATATATATATATATATATATAACTGCTATAGTGCTGCATTTAATATTCGGTCTAAAATAATTGTCTTGAAAGCTGAATAAGTGGATTTGTGATAGAATTAGATATTGAAATTTAATTTTTTATGTTCTTAGGTTCTAGATGTGAAAAAGGTTACTCTGCCTTTCAATATCACTTTCCCAAACGCGCTTGATCATTCTAAATTTGCTGTTGCTGTACTGGATGCTCACAAAATTTCTTTACCTTGGGTTTGCATTGGTGATATCAATAGACAGGTATGGCAGTTACTTGCTTCAGTCATTTAAATATTTTCCAAAGAGTAAATGGAAGCTGAGATTTGAATTTAAACTTGATTTAGAAGTTTTGAAAGAATAATTCAAATTAGAGGGAATTGAAATATAATAAAGATTGCGATTAATGAAAATTAATTTTCATGAACGTCAACTTTCTCGTGCAGGTGGTACGATGTGCTTCGCGAATTCAGAAGTGCATGCCATATATACCTCCATGGTCCTAGATTATTGGCCTTGTATTAATGCTGGTTCTTAGAACTCACACTTCTGTTAGTAATATTTCTTAATCAAATGTTTCATCAAAATCTCTCAGAACAAGCATAGTTCCATTTGATTATTTAATTAGTTTTATTACAAGGTAATTTATTTGTAATTTATGGTTTGTTGTTGCCTGTTGCTTCTTGTAGTGATTTTGAAACAGTAAAAGGAGAAAGAGCGAAAGAATTCACTCAAGCTTTTTCCTGTCCTCTATTATGCTTCAAAGAAAAATTAGTAAATTACAATATGTAATATCAGATTCGTTTGGCTTGCTTAATTAATAATTTAATACAGATTGATGTTAACGCATTATCCATATATATTTGTTCAGCTATTGGTGTGGTTTTTGTAATAAGTTATCAATATATTTTCATGAAAATAATTTTTGTGAACTATTATTTTCCCATTCTTAATACTTCTTCGGAACTAAATTAAGAACGAAAGTAATTGTAGTTTTTGAAATAAAATGATGAACATGAGCTGTTCTTCCATAAATGAAAAATGTGTCGGTTTTGAATATAAGGTATAAGACAGGATGAACCAATTTGCAAATGTTTGGGGACGAAGCGGAACCCTTTGTTTCGTTAAATTCCTTGCTGTTAAAATTTTGAATATTCCAAAATGAGTACGTCAAAAGCAACGCTCTGTAGCGTACTAGTATCTTCAATGTGGAGAAATCGGTTGAACTGAGAGCTAGAATTGTTGAATAAAAAGGAATAATTTTGTAAAATAATTTTATCTAACTTATCAGTTATTCAATTCTGATATACACATAAATTTCTCCAACTCAAATTTCATATGTTTTTAAGAACCTATAAATCCCCTGCCATCCTTAGGGGTTCTGCAATGATTTTTTCTTATATTGGTCTAGGATGAAGGATTCATTCTGGGAGATGTCCTGATACAATTTAACTGACAAATGATTAAAAAGTGGATATAAATGAGAACGGATGGTACATCATGATGCAAACATTCGGTATCATACAAATCTTCTTGATGGGAAAAGAGTTGTGTAAGTAAAACTAGTTCATAAATTACATTTTCATCATTGAATGTAAACTCATTTAGACTGTAAGATATATGTAAATTAATTTACTATATGTTGAATTCATATATGTCGGAGAAAACCGAAATAATTTCATAATTTTGTTTAAGTAGCATACCTGGAATTGCAGGTTTCATTCAACTCTTCATTCATTAATAAATGAATATTCCGACCTTTCTGCTATGCAAGATGATATTATTGCATCCAGTTTAAACCCCTTCTTGACTTCTTTAAAGAAAGCTAAAATATCAGCTTCACTTCCCTATTCAACTGTGTCTGGATCAAAGCTCTCCTCGACCAAGTTCAAGAAATATATTGTAAAATTAATGTTTTTTATTGAAATTTTATATGAAATCTAAATTATCTTTTATTATTACCAAACATTTCTATCAATAAAATTGCAGTTTTAAGGGCCTCTTCTCATCATCAAATCACATTCTCCAAGAAGGAATGCATATGTAGCAAATAAGCATGTTATCTAGACGAATGGACCAGAACAAATAACTTAGTGTTCCTGTTTATTAACACTCATCGAAGAAGCCAGTGATGCCTGTTCAATCAGATTTTTAGGAAAGATGGAGATAGCGGCACATCTTCCTAGTGATACAGTCTGCCAAATCTTGCAATCACTAATTAAACCAGATTAGTGTCCACTGTCAATTGATAATCTCTGCAAAAAGTCTACCGATATTTTGTACAAAATTTTTATTCATTTACAGAGCAGCCGATACGATTTTAATATTTTCACACAAAAAGGTCACGTTTGGTGGTGCACGTCCTTTGTATTTGTTGAAAATTATGTAGACATGATGGTACTATATGATGACAACTCATTTCATTTAATAGAAATTCTTCCGCTAATGTTAATGTTAATGTCATTTTAATACCATAGCTTCGGCATCCTTATCGACCGTTACTTACTATTTCCGACCTTCAAGAATTCTGATTTGTGTTGAACCGTAAGTTCGTAGAATATTTTGCTGATATGACAAATTATGTCCTCACTATCTTTTGTATAAAACTAAAGATTCATTCCATTGTTCGGCTTCCTTTAGCACTGCTAATATCTTGCTTGTTTTGCACGCTTATATTTTATGCCGATTGTCGGATTATTGAAATTTCCTTTCCTGAAAACTCATATGAAATCATAGGTTAGTACATTGACTTGGACAATTTAAATAGATTAGTGCATTTATCAGATCATCACATAAAGCAAAACATGCAATGATTAGCTCTCAGATTCTTCTCTCTTCCGATTGATTCTCTTTCCTCATCTCTCTTCTCGTGTATTTCATTTCCCTTAGACTTAGATAATATGTAAATAAGATAAAGCAAACATATTCGGTCGCACTTTCTACAAATATCATTTTTCGAGACAAGATTTGTAGCATATGTGTTATGCATTTTATATATCAATTTATGTTCCAAATGTCTTTAAAATGCAGGCGGACATTGTTCCTTGAAGTCAAATGGTCATTCTTTCTTTTTAACTGTATTTTCAAAGCTTACAGTAGTATTTGCTAGATGCATTCTTCGACGAAATTTTTTTTCTAATTGAGGTATGAGAAGTGCTCAATGTATTGGAGTGTTTGGTTTTAACGAAAACTTTGTATTAATTAATAGATCAGTCCGATCAGTTCGATTAGTCTTTTTTTACAGAGAACTGAAAATTTGATTTTAATAAATATTTTGTTCCGTTCTGCTTGTATAAAAGGAGAATTTCGTTCTTTTTATAAAGACTAAATTGTTGCTTTTTACTTTTTTCCAGTCCGTAAATCTAGCCTTACTGAGTTATTGTTCCCAAGTGTGTATGGATGGATATTTGTTGTGCTTGCATGTTTTAACAGTACTGTTGGTATTTCAGCTTGCAAATTGTCGAGTGAATCTATCAATCATTTTTATCATATTTAAAATTATCTGATTGTATTGATGTCACGGATGGATTATTTAAGAGAATATTTTTGAATTTATCTCCAATTATTCTTATTATATACAAGCTGAATTTCATATCATAAATCAATTTACAACTTTATTCTATGTGACCTACTGATTTGAATAAGCTGCAATTAATAACATGTAAATCTGTCTCAGTCATGGCATATTATAATGATTTTAACTTTGATGATATGATGTGCTCTGCAGCTGCGCTATCGATTTTATCTCAATTTACTATTAAGCAAAGTTCCCGAATGTTCAAGAAAATAGTCTTCCTCTTTGAATGTATGAAAAGAGTTGTTAAAAATACCTTGTCATGTTTTGTTTGACAAACTTCTATGAAACTGACAAATGTTTGTTTAATATCTTAAAAGGAAATACATCTTGCAATCAAAAGATATTCGTTAATCTGTAAAATTCTGTTCAAGCAAATTATTACCTATCAATGATATTAGATCTCTTGTTCCATCCCCTTTCATTTGAGTAGCTGACAATGGCATTTCCTTTTTGGATTCCAGTGTCAACTTATTGAACACATCAGTTCTTGCTCACTTCCTAAATTTGAGAAGAATTCAGAAATGGAGTAATAACTCCTTCTAACATAGTTTATTCATTCATATCTATTGTTTATACAGTTACTTTCTTCTTACACTTTTTGTTCACTTTCTTCTATCGATGACATGAAGATAGGCATTTCGCAGTCAACCCGTAGAGCAGCTACATAAATTCAATGAATATGCTAATACATACCTTTTCAGAGTATGCATTTATTATAATAACCATGCAATTGAAAAAAATAGTTTCGTTATCGAGGTGCGATATATGAAGAGCAACTTGACGAGTTCTATTCACTCGATATTGGCTTGCTGTAGTATTTTTTCCATTAATCCAAATGCCGAATAAAATTGCTCAATCATTATTACTCGATCTCGACATTTAATTTAAAGAAGAGGAGGAATGTGCAACATGGATCAAGGCCAGCAGCCAAAATTTTTTTTTTTTCGCTTTTCTATCTCTTCTTTGAATAATTTGAAACAGGAAAAAATATTTTTTTTTCAGAATGCTAAAGCATAACGAAATGCAATGTTTTATTTTAATGAATTCATTAAATTAATAAGTCATTTCATTGCGAATGAATTCTCAATGCAATAAATGCATGCTTATGATATCTTTTTTAAATATGCAATGCGGTATTATTGCTTGCTGTATAAAATTAATTGCACAGATTTTCATCAACACTCATTTCTATATATGTAAGCTTGAAAATAATAAGTAAACCTTAATTATAGGCGATTTATATTTATTATTAATGAATTAATTGAGTTTTTCACGGCAAATATGAGCCCTTTCATATTTGTGCATTATAAATGCATATATTACTTGCTTAACTAAAATTATGAGAAAATCTTCCAAGTCTTCCTCCGTTGTTTATTCTTTGGATTGTAAGACTGTTGCAAGATAAATCGGACAAAGTGGTACGTTACGGCAGCGTTCATACGTTATATACGTTACGGCAGCACTCACTTATTCCGTCATTTTACATTCTTCTTTTTGTTCCATTATGAAATGATTCAATAGCATTTACTGCTTCCAACAAATAATACTGGCGTGTTAATCAAATCATTCATTTTATAAGCATGCAAATATGCTAGTTAGTGTATCGAATCTTGTGAAAGTAATCTAAGGTATCGAGAGAATGTTATTCAACATATGCAGTTGCACTATGCTTAACAACAACCTATCACTTCTTCCTTTTTACTACTCTCATTATTCGCTTTCATCATACTTTATTATCTTTCGGTATATTGTGAAGTATTCCATTGCTTACTAAATTTCTATATAGAAATAGATCGCTCTATTGTCAGAATATTCTACTTTAATCTGCTATCGGAAAACTGCTGCTATCAGATCATTGGTGATTTAATCTACAATGTTTTTATCATGAAGACTCCTTAGAGTCTCTGAATGTATATAATGAAATGATTAAATAGATGACACCATATAATCTTTTTTTTTGCTATTATTCTAGCTAATATTATTAAGAGAAATACTATGTACTTCCTATGGTGATAGAATCTGAACACTAGCTCTTTTTTATTTTTAGTCCTAATCCTTGATTCTCGAAATATTGCTTTTCTTTTTTCAGATTCTTATAGAATATCTCATTAAATTTGTGAAATTTGACTTATATTCACTGATAATTTTCGCTGAACTGTAATCTGCATAAACTAGTTGTTTTGGATAAAACAGATCGGATGAATAAAAACTAATGAACAATGAAAGGGTAAAAGTGCGAAATGGAAAAAGGTAGGAATCATGAGAACTTAACTGATATTATTATTATTTATAAGGAACACAAGCAATTGTTCAAGGGAAATGTCAACAGTGGCATGCATGTCTTAGAGAACGAAATATGAGTGAACGAAAGCAATGTGCTAGACAAGTAGATATTAGAATGTTAACTAAGATTGACTTATTTGAATTTTAAAAAACTCAACATTTTTATTTCATTAACAAGCATTTCTCGTTCCAAATTGCTCTCACATACAATCGTAGTATATTATATAATACATTCATGTAATCTTTTCTTGCTATCATTTTAACTAATGTTATTAAAAGAAACACTATGTACTTCCTATGGTGATATTAGATTTTATGGCGATATTAGAATCTGAACGCTAGCTCTTTTCTATTTTTAGTGCTAATTCTTGATTCTCGAAATATTTGTTTAATTCTTGATTTTTTTCGGGAAGAAAACATTCATATAATCTTTTTTTGTAATTATTTTACCTAATGTTATTGCAAGAAAAATATATTCCACAGCCCCTTTTTTTCCTTTCAAAGACAACCGAATTCTTTCAAACATTTCTTTTTGTCATAAATTCTACCATTCTCGATAAGTCTTGATTAAAACTTGTTGGTGAAGTGATTAAAAATCTTAAGAGTGCTATGCCAAGCATAGTAATTAAATAAATCTACTTGATTGTGACAGACTTAGTCTGAACAATTTGGCAGCAATGTAAAAGCAATGCAGATGTTCGAAATTATCGAAAAAATGTGTTTTGTATGTGACTAAGACCCGACAGTCGGCATTCTAGACATATCTCTTAATTCCGTCTTAGTAAATTATAAATCTGAAAATTCATAGGCAACTACATTTATAATCTACACCTTTGCCAAGAATTTTAAAATTTTTCCTGGTCATCTATTTTTAACTTTTGAATTCATCATCCTCTTTGCTCGTTACCTAATTGTACAAATTTCGAATGTCATTATTTCAATAACTAGTGTTTAATCCAAGTCCAAAAACGATGAATATTGCATTGACTCGCTTCCTTGTAAACATCATGTTTCATTCAAGATTATGCAATTAAAAAGCTCTGTGATGAGAAACTTATCAAAAAAGTGTTGCTTTCTTCGGAGAGAATATCGCGAGGCGATATTGGGTTGGAATTGAGTATGTAAACGACAAAAATAAGAGGAAAAAAATTTCTTTTTTGGTATAGTTTATGTTGGATGAAAGTCATTACCACAAAAAAAGTTATAGGAAATAGTAATTAGATACATTTTCGAAATGTTGCTTGATGTTGACTTTTCTAAAAAAGAAAAAAATTTAACTTCTCTGTACCTATTTACCTATATTGACGAATCTGCGTTAAGAGAAATTCGCAAAGTTCAAAACTATGCATTTGCTGTTGTTCTTTATTAAAACTTTTACAATAAGCAATTAATTATGTTTCAGTATGTTTTGCAACTTGAAAAATTGTCCGATATAATGTTCCATCACGAAGCGATCGTTAGCATGTTCAGAAGTTAAGAAATGCATATTTTTAATTAAATAGTTTATTTCAATACTATTTCTTTAAAGAATATTCCATAAAGTATAACTAAAATTATTTGGGACTTGTTTGTTAAATCTGCATCATTAAAAAAGTTTACGGGGATTCACTTCAGTATTCAGATGAACGAATATGCATGACATTCTAAATAAATATCAGAGTTAATGATTAAGTGCTTTAAAGGCTTCTGACGGTGTTAATACTTATACGACTAAAAGAAGTAGTGCTATGATTACATTACGAATTAAAAACACTGCAAGATTTTAGTAACAAGTAACCAACTGAATAGAGAATAGAGAATAGAGTATACTTTCAGTAGTTTATAATCATAAAAACTTTAAACTGCAGAATAATGAAATGATTTTTAATCTTATTTGAGATTTATTGAAATTACAAATCGATTTCTATTCGAAGACTGCAACAATTTAATTTATAGCACCAAGCAAAACGATGCGCTATCACTATCAAGTTATATCCTGAAAAGTATATTTTCGAATAATAATGGAAATTTTATTGGTAGCAATGAACGAACAACGAAAACCTCTCGAGATCGTAGATCGCCAGCTTACAGAACTGCCATGCTAGAAGTTTGTTATCTTTTTTTTCTATTACAACTCACTACATTGACAGGTGACAACCAAGGTCTTTAGTCATTTTTGTGCTATTAGAATTTGACAATTCTCTTAACTTATTTCAGGTTTGCAAGTTGCAGCTGAAAATCTGTTCGAAATTAATTGAAATAGCTTCGCCGTCCTATCCGACGTTATTTAATCTTACGACATTCAGACCTTCAACATTGAAAAAGCTTGCTGGACAATCCGTTTTGCTTCATCCTTGTTATACTTCCTGCGGTTTAGCTGGAATATTTTACTGTAAGTCAGAGATTAATGGTGATACTGTTATTATTGACAATGGTAGCATTGGATCATATTATCACCAGATGCTTCCCAATGAATTGATCAAATTCTTGCAAGATGGAGCTGTAGATTATGATTGAAATTACATTTGTCGATGAAAAAATATTATTATTTAAATGATTCTGTATGGGTAATGTAATTAAACTATAGATTTGTATGTTAATCGAAAGGGTATCTATTGTAAGAAACTACCCATCTACGCAACACTCTATAGCATAAAGTTTAATTATTGTGTCCAGTAATTTAGATATATGAAATTTGCAAGTAGAATATTTAAAGTTTTTGATGGTGCTCTATACCGGCATATTCAATTACCTTTTGAGAATTTAAATTTCTGTGAGGAATTTCCTCTTACTTTTTACTCTACGATTTGCAAATAGAAAATCTGAATCTGAAGACCAATTTATTCTGCATCTTTAATTGAGATGTTTGGACGATGAAATTACGTCATAGCACATAGCAAATTAAAAAAATTTGATAAGAAACTTTTAGTTTGTGGATAGCCTTCAGGTAATTAATCAGTTGAGACTCAGAAATCAACCCAAACAGATAAAATCGTCGTAAATGAGAAAGCAATGAAATAATCATTTATCCTTTTATTCTTACTTCCTCGATCGACATTATGACAAGTGGAGTGCTAAATCCGATACATCATATTATCTATAATATTCTCATTTATTTTAGAAGTTACACTAATGTTATGTGTAAAATAGTGTAGAAACGCTAGGCTTAACTTAAATGACTTCGTAATTACAGGTGTTTAATTTCTTATCTAAAATGAGGAGAAGATCTAAGTGATTTTGAGAAATAGCAATGATAAAATATATATTTGAGAAATGACAGTGATATGATTCATTTTCGATCAAGATCTATCAATGAAGAGTGTATAAAATATGATCGTCTAGTTTTACTGTTCCGTAGACTTTTATTTATTTTTTAGTAACGGTTATTGTTATTTATTATAGAGATATATTTGTCGTCTATCTTCTATAAAGCTTCTATAAAGCTTAATTTAAAAAAAAGTTCTGAACGTTACATATCAAAATAGGACTCAAATTTCCGAAAAAAAAGTGTAAATTTTAAAAATATTCATCTTTTCTGAAACTTATAGAATGGATTATTCATCTGCTTAATAAATGTATTAAGACTTCTCGCTTCTTCAGCCGATAAGTTGAAGTTTTAAGACAGATGCTATGCAGATCGCCGTTTCTTATCATGAATTTGTTCATAATTGCTATTTCCAGCAAATCTTTGTTTTTCTCTTTTTTCTGCAAAACAACTGAAGCATTGAAACTTACTCAACTAAAGAAATTATCTTTGATCCCACATTATGTGCTTGAAAATTAGTAGGTCTTTAATTTGTGTGATCTATTTTGATCTTTCAGCTTTAGCCAAAAAACAATTTTCAGAAAATTATTCATTTGGATTCAGTTTTTGAAATTCGCTATTTACCGAAGACAACATCATTAGGGTATTTCAGATACATATAAAATTCCAACCCGTTTTAATAATGTAACTTGACGATAAATCTGGTGGTCGAAAGAATAATCATTTTCAGGAAAAAAATTATTATTATTATTGCCCGACTATTATCAGTGCAATATATTTTAGAATTTATTTCAACTTTCAAAATTTTAGTTTCGAGAGCAAATATACGTTTGTAATCAATGAGTATAACACAGAAAGATGCTTCCATTTCCTCGTGATTTTCCATGTTAAACATTATTGCTAATCCTACACTGGACAATTATCAATTTCGAATAGATCTAATTCTTCGAAAGATTACTAAAGAGCGGCAGCATCAAGGAGTAATATGTCATATTAAAAGTTCCGACATCTTTCATTATCAGCGTGCAGCGGTCACTTCAAGTTACCTTAGCAACAATAATGAGTTTCATTTTCCCTTCAGGATAATAAAATAAAAGTTTAATCGTATTAGTAAAGTTATCATCGATAGACTTTTCTTTCAATCCTCTCCTCGTATCATGCAGATAAAACTCACTGAACTATTGCCCTCCAACAAATAGATCGCAATCCTTGAATGACTTTTTCATAACTATATGCGACCTAATGATTTTTCTTCAAAATCATTAACTTTTGCAACAATATACGTAGAAAAAATCAGTGTATATAAAGATTAATGCTGATATTGCAGCAACGAGTGACAATTGATAATTATCAATGGGACAGTACGCGATTTGGCACATCATAATTAGTGAATTATTTATGTCTTCTTCCGTCGTCGCATCTGCATTAAAAAATCATGATGTAAACCAATTCTCGAGCACATAACATTCTGTTTGAGTGGGTAAAAAAGAGACAATATAATTTGACCGCTAGAATCTCTTCACATTAATCATCATCTTTTGATCTTTCTGGAATACGAATCTTCAAAATTTTAATGATTTCGTAAATGACATCTCTGACAACCTATATAACAGAGAGACAAGAAGATAATGTTTCATGACATTGTTGTTCCTTGAATTGCTTCCTACAATGGACAAAAGAGCATTGTATTTGCATTATTTTTCGATAGGTATTGTTAAATTGTATAACGCAAAAAAATTATATGAAATCAAGGAATCTTCATGTATCAATTATGCCAGGAAAAAGGAAAAATGAGAGGGAATTGATCCAATCTGACTGTATAATTTGGATTTACGATCGTGAAGAACAGATAAGATAATATCAATTATTTTCAGGTTTTAGATATTTGATTGATAACGTTTTGCAGGAAGTTTCAATCTTTCTATAGTTATCATAACAATTTGATAAAAGGTGATACTTTTAACACAAAATTATATTGCTAAATTCAATTGAAGAATAAAAACAATTACAATTGTCCGATATGGTCCCTCACTTTTCCAACAAAAAAAAAGATTTGAACAGTTGGAGGGAAAGAAGGGTCGTCGCCCCTTCATTATATCATCTCCCTTCATTCCTACCCTACCGCTGTGTGCAAATAATTCGTGGGAATATTACTATTCAGGTCGCTGTCGTCGGTATTGCGTTCCACTAGGAATGCTCGAGAGATGGCGAAAGATTTCTGCCATCTTCGATCGCATTACTGCTGAATAGTTCTGCGCCCTCTCTTCCTCTCTTGTATAGACTTTTCGACTTTTTCACACATCCTCGAAGGATGACTTGTGATAAAGAAAATAATGCAAGAGAAAGAAGCCTTTATCTTTTTATCGACATAGCAGTGGATTTTAAGCAGTGCATACTAATTCCCTTGACAATTTCAGAATAGGGATATAATCGATTGAGAAGAGTAGGGTTTTATAATTTCCCGTCTACTTGGCAATGTTTCAATTTAGTCTTCTTTTTTGGATAAAAAATGCTTCTTTATTTTTCCTGTATTTTTGTTTTCTAGATTCACAGCTGAGCAGAACATTCTTTATGTAGCAGTATAGCAAATTATCTCCTCATTAAATCCATTCTTTTTCCCTCTCTCCTATCCCTTACACCGACTTGTTCATCAAAAGTCAACTTCTCGATAAGCAGAAATAACGGCGTTAACATATTAGCATCATTCCGTATGTCAACATAGAAAGTTAAATTAGGTGAAGTAAATTGACCTTTCGAGCAAATAATGCAATTCTAACAAATGATGATATGATCCCTCAAAATTGATACTCTTGTAGCAGCTTGCACATCCGACGGGTTAAGTATTAAAATTAAATTCGAATTAGGTATATCAACCCTTTATGACCGAAAGAAATGCAAGTTAGTATGAAAACACAAAGCACATATGCAGATGTGCAGCTGCAAAAGGATGGATGACAAATTAAATATATATTCCAAGCATGATAGATAAATAAATACTGCCACGACCGAACGGTTAAACCATGCTCATTCGCAGATAGTTACCAGACAATTGCAAGAAAGGGTATGCTAAGAGGTTGTTTTAAACAAGGATCAGATTCACCTTCCCAATTCAAATTCGAGAAAAGAGGATCACACAGAAATTCTATTTCGAGAATATTTATTCGACAAGTTTCTGAAACGATTTACTGCATTTGTGCATTTCAGACTTATTTCTCTTTTCTGCTTTGAAATGTAGGATTGTCCTCCTCTGGTTTTCTTCGTATATATTTAACATCTTGGGAAGTGTCTCCTGTCAAGACCTCTCATTCTCGACAATTAAATCAACACATATGTGAGTATTGCAGCATTGCAATTGACTCTTCATCATTTAACCACATTCAAGATAGCCGTCATTTCTGCGAACCGGTTCCTGGCTTGGCCTGGCAATATCATTTTGCAACCACTACAAATTGTGAGATAATTGTATTGTTATGAAGAGAGAATGAAAGGAAGAAGAAACAGAGGATGTCCGAGCCTTCTCATCGATTCGGGCATAGATTTCAATCGATCCGAAAGAACCCCATTTCTTTACGTGGAACACTTATCTTCGCCTTTAATTAGAAAAAAGTGACATGGAAGAGGAGAGGGAAAAGAGAGAGAGAATTATCAACAGATCGAAGACACTTTCGAATTTGAAATGAAGCACTTTCTCATTAGCGTTAAAAGAAGTCTGGAAAACTTCGTAAGTTACGATTAAAGTAGTGTTTCCTGCATTAAATCACTTTAAAATATAACAGCATGTATGTCGAGAAATATCACGCAAAACAATGTTTAAGAGCCATCATATCACGCAAAACGAATACATTGTGCCATTTTACGAAGATGCTTTTAGCGAAGGCAGATTGCATTATAAATACTTTGATTTTTAATCTTTGAAGCACGCTAGAAATCGCTACGAATGCTAACTATCCTGATGAGCATTTTTATAGGTAATCATGATACACTGTCAACTGCGCTTTCTAGCTTATATTACATCTATCATATTACTTTGCAACTTGATATAATTATTAGTTGTATAGCACAATGCTTCCTATTTCAATAAGACGGATTCGCAAATTACATCTTATTTCACCGGATATAAAATTTACATGATATGATAGCTGTTACACACTTATTCGATTATTTCCCGTGATAACTGGAAAAGTTCTGACAACAGCAAACATCTTTTCAATTCTCTGTAAACTGGGAATCATCTCTCATGAAGAAGCATTTGCAGCAGCCACTTTATCAAGCATGAAAATGGAAACATTGTGGGATGATTTGAGGAGGCATCAAACTTCATGAAGACTGATAAGGATATAAAGGTACAATTCAGATTGCTACTACCTCTCCAGCCTTGTTTACTTACAACAGGAATTCTTTTTCCTTGCACTTTTATTTTGATTTAAAATTTTCAATTTCGCAGAATTCCATCGTGCAGAGGGAAAAATACAACTAGAACTAAAGTGGGCTTCAAAACGGTTAAATCAAGGCTAACTACTTCATTCATTGAATTTAGATACTCCTTCCATATGGGATAGTGTGCCGTCATAATTGATTGTTTTACTGATCGTATCTCTATTTTTTTTGATCCAAAGAAGAGAGAGCATTACCTACCTGGTCATTATAAACAATCTGTACTGTAAACATGGTCGCTACTGCAGGTACAGTAGGATGATTTCCACATGAAATTCTTTTCATCCATTGATTCAATTTATCTATCAATACATTAATACATACATTCAAGACAAACTACCTTGGCTCAAACTATGGTCAATTTCTAAAGTTTTCCACGGAAATATAAATAACATGAATTCTAATAGAAAAGTAGACAAGCAGACAGGCAAAGAACATCGGTGAGGGGATATGTAACGAAGCGATCGATTAAATGCTGTTGTTGGAAGACACCTATTTCTGATATATTTATTGGGCATAAAAAATTGATAAGCAAAGATGCGTGTTGAATGAATATACGTGTGTCTGTAACGTACGTATATATGATGGATACGTATGGATGTACACTTTATAGATGCATATATGTCGTCGATATATCCAATAGAATGGTTGGTTCACCTGGAATGAGTAGCGCATTTTTTAAATATGAGATGATCCCTACATCAACGATAAGTGGGAAATACAATGATTAAGTGAGCTAGTGTCGGTGAGGGCATTTATACCATCCAGGATGAGGATGCACTGGCATGACGTTTTTCTCGTGACCATATTTACTAGTGATAGCGTTATATGCTAGTAGGGCAGGACCTGTTTATTTGTTTTGTTGCGACAAATAGAAAGCGACAATTATTTGTCAACTTATTATTGTGATTCTATTAATGATAGTTATAATTACAGCTTATTTATTATTCGATGAACAATTTTTATAGCAGTGAATATTTTTACTTTTTAACTGGCCCAACTTCTTGGCTATTTTAGCTAACAGATTTATTAATATTATTATTTCAAAGTAAGCATCAGAATACAAAAACAAAAAAGAAGTACATCCTGTAAAGGAGAGTCGTTGATTCTGATTTTCTCAAACTTCATTTTTTTTTTTAGAAGCTGTTACCTCACTCACTAATGATTTGTGTGAAAAATGCATTCAAAGTAAAGTATTCATATGAAAAACTTTTGAAGGAATATTTCGATTTCAAATGGAATGAGATTGACTGTCAAAGGTAATACCAGACCAAAGAATATTTACTAATAAGATTCTTTTTGTTACGGTCATTTTTGCGTTTTAGTCGGATCTGACAGTAATTTTTTCATTATTTTTATTTTCTAGCCTGAGAATTGATTGCAACTGACAAGATCTTGTCTTAATACTGTAGATTTTCAAAAAGTTTAATATTTAATATATTAGTTTAATATTTTAATATTCTAACCAAATATGTAGATGAATCTTGGAAAATAAGCATATCGGTAGAATACATAAAACTAAATGACATGAATATAGTTATTTTTCTGTTCACAAATATGGAAGGCATCACTAAAACTTTTTGATGACCAACTAGTTTTCTTTAACCTTCTAAATAACCTTCTGAATTGGTCAAGTAAATCTCTCCAAGAAACACTATCACATGATTTTGTAGACTGATATCAAGCGAATTTGATATTTTTTTCGCACTGTCATCCTTCAAACTCATTAATAAATAATACAATAAGAGTTTTCTTGTTTCAGAGTCTAACAGCTTTCTGCTCCTGTATCTAATCTACATGTATGTTTCTGTGTATCTTTGTCTCTTCTATGTATAAGACAAATATATTGTGCTCTGTGTATAGATGTATCCCGTGATATCGTGGACTCCTAGATTTTTTATGATTCTTGTCTCCTCAATTTCGAATTGGCCATAATTTCGCGATGAAATGGTCCCTCTCTAGTAGTTTCATTACTCTCGTCCGCCACGATATTTCTATATGGTCCCCACAAACTCCATATTCTTTTCTCATTGTTCTCTGCGTACACTATCTATCCTCTTTTCATTAATAGTAGTCCTCTTCCCATTAATATATCATTAAAATTACAATTTGCTGATTGATTAGCTGGAAGTATCAGAGAGACAGAGGAATACTGTTGCTGATGTGCATGGAAGCTATTTCTATGTGTCACGTCTCTTTACCTCTCCAATCCAATTTCATGCGTGCACGTTTTGCACGCATATATATGAGACGTGTACAGTGATAAGTAAAATGCAAAATTTGGAGCGAATGATTCATTGCTGGAAATGATCGAAATGAAAAAGCTGCAATAGTGAGTAGGAAGAGATTTGACGTACGTGTGAGATGTGTGCAACGAAAATTGTATATGCATGGATATGTGCAGATAAAAACAGTTGGAGATGCACGCGTGTTTTGTGCAGAATGTATAAAGTAGCATGGCTTTTGCAAGTTAGATAGCGCATCTTGCATATTTCTGACCAATAATTGCTTGCATATTTTACTCTTAAAACAAGAATGAAGTGGAGCGTACTGCATTATGCAAATGACCATCATTATAATTATTTACAATTGTCTACGGAGCGTCAGATTGTAGTATTGTTCGACAACAATGAAGTCTGTTCTTAAGCTAACTAATGAGCGTAGCAGTGGATGTCAAAAAAAAATTTTTGGGATGGAATAGTTATTGCTTATGATGAGAAAAGTAAGATGTGATACGATGTTGATAATATCACTTGATTTTTGCTTGCAGTATGTGTGTTATATGTTGCATGCATGTACGGAGCATGCAGTGACATCCTCTGCTTTGTCGTGAACCATAACTTGAATGAATAGTCGCCGCAAATTCTTCGTTTCCTCATAGAAGTGACAATCTGGTTTTCCGGGATAACTAGAAACCTTCTTTTACTTCGTTTCCCTTTTGCTTCCTCTCTCCTTGTGAAATTCGTGGATTTCATTTTCAGCATCTTTATACGCAATTAAAACACGTCTTTGGAATGTCCTTGAAAAGCAGATGAGTGTAACCTCACTTTTCAAAATATTCTCTGCTGTCATATGTTTTGTGACCTTTCACATTCTCTAATAATAAACTCGACGATGTGCGCATTGCAGAAATATTTTCAACTCATTTTTATTCCCTTCTACACAATATCTATTCGTAATATCCTTTCGATTTTTATTTAGGGAATTCATTCAAAGCGGGTAAAAAATATTGAAGCGTAGAAGCCTTACGTCTTTAACGATTGTGATAATTAATTTTGATTAAGAATGTAAAAACAAAGCTTAACTGAATTTTGCTGTTTTGATAAAGCCATTTTAAGTTGTAAGAGTTTCTTCTAACATATTTCTTCTCTGACGGAAACTTAAATTTTGCGGACGATAGATGCATCGCGAGTGTTTATTTATGGTTTTAGATTATTTCCTGAAGGTGAGGAATATAATTATCATTCAAATTTCAAATTCACAATGCCGGAAGATATGAAATTGTATCCCACAAACAGTTTTTCATATCACTGAATACCAACTATTATTTTCAAGTGACAATGTGGCTATTAAATAATAGAATTATAAGTAAATCAAGAATCAGGTGCTGACATATTTATGTTCCTAAATGTCGTATTTCTCTCAGTCAGACTTAAATCATGTTTTTTTCTTAATCAGACTTAAGTGATCGCTCACGTTTTTAGCAAAATGACAATTTTAGTGATCCTGAAGGAGTGGACGTATTTAAAAAATTCGATTAGTTAAAGCATTTTTGGATAAAAATGTTTGAAAGAGCGTTCCTCAAAATCATTGTGATAAGTAAAAGCTGAAACACAAATAGTTTCCATTTCTTACCAAGCATGGACTTTTCAGATTGCAACAGCTTGCTGATCGGGAATTGAGTTGAGGTAGATGAACGAGTCGATTGATAGAGAGGTTTCTCCTCTCTCTTATTTTTAGCAACCATTAAGCTCAGCGACATGAAGCTCATAAAGTTTGATTAGATGTTGTAGTTCTCAAGCACTCTTCATTTGTTTTCTAGTCGATAATTCCATTTTATTGATTCATTGTGTATATTACCGAAGCGCCTTATCCCAAGGATTATCTGACATTTCTTAAAATTTTAATTGCAGAAATTTTGCAAAATTGTGTTGTCAGGTAATGACAAATAGTACTATTTAATTAGTTGTCAAGACAATATTTCGAACAAATTCCTTTCTGTATCGTCTTAGGTCGTGCGATTGAAGCGGGGATTTATTTTTCGCAGTTGTCATCTGTAGAGATCTTATGATAAAATTGTATTCATTAGTTACTTTAATCACACCGTTTGAGTTGTTTTAACTTATTTATGAGATCGTATTGCGTTTACCTGATAATTTAATTTGCTTACACATCTGAATATGTCTTAGTTTTGCGTGAAAATGCTTAAAGACTATAATAGATTGGAAGGTTCAGCTCTGTTATTATGCCATTACTTTTTTCAAATAATGATAATGATACGTCAAGAGTATCCTCAGCATTATAATATCAGAAATATTCTAATAAATTTACTAAGAATAACGCTAATGGGCTGCAAAAATATTTTAGAAAATAAAGAAGCATCATGTAATTGATCATATTTGCTGATTTTTGAAACCTTGAATTTATGTTTAAAAAAGAGTATCAAGTTTAAGCTTAGGGTTGATTCATTTATTCTCGCTTCAAATCATAACATCAAACTCCATTGGTATGCGTGAAGCAGTATCTTTGATGCATTCAGATGCTTTCACTGTATCTACCGAAATCGATTAATCCGTTTATAAATAATGGATGTATAGCACATGTAGAATATTCGGCGCAAAACTACGTAGTATTTATGATTTCATTTTAAATTTTGCGAATAAAACAAATCTAGCTTGCAGGATGCGTGCAACTGTTTGCATACATTATTATGTATTAATCAAAGTACTGATATCTGGGCACTGAAACTGATCAGACTAAAAATGATAAATGGAATAAATAAAGTGACGTAAGTGGAGTCCATGTATCTATCTGCGAATATTGCCGTCGCGAGCATTTGTCATTTATTTTATTTAGACTTTCGCTTTCTCATTCCTCTCCTCTGCACAGTTCTCCTCTCGATTCTCAACCATCGTCCGTTGCAGCTGCTGACTACTATTACAATTGCTGCTATTGCAAGAATTAGAAGTGAGGGGCCGTCACATCTTGCTCTCCGAAATTATGATTTTCATATCATATCCTATCTTTTTTGCTTGGTTGTAGTGACCGGAAGTCTCAAATATTATAAGAATCCGAAGATTTCGAATATAGAGGACCAACTAATTGTAAGTGCACACCATTCTTCCGGATAAATCTCAGTCAGCAGGGTATAATCATGGCTGATTCTGCATCAAATCCTCACCATATAAAATTAAGTTCGACGTACAGTGGGTGTATAACGGTTGCATCACTTAGCTAACATTGCAGTAAGAAATGAAGAATAATTCAAGTTTTTTATCAACATGCCTCACTTTGTTTTACAAGATTTCCTAGTCCTTTCGCTGCATATTTTACTAAAAAGCAAATATTAGTTTATGCTTTTATGTCTGAATGTTTATTATGTGTTGAAATTGGTACTTCTTGGCTATTATAAGTATTTGGCGTAACTGATTCCCTCTCCCTGTAACATTATATTAGTTATTGTTAATTTTTTCTCCAAATTTATGGAACGTATAGTGTTGTAAAGTAATCATTTGAGTGCTAAAATAGGTATCTGGCATGATAAAATTATTCTTTCTACTCTGGAGATTTTGTCCTTGTAATCACATTTTATATGCATATAGATTGGTATCGTCTCCTTATCATCTGGTGATACTGTCTAAATCTACTCTCTTCAGGAAATCCCGCATTCAGAGTATTCTTTATCTAATCCCGTAAAGTTAGTGGTGACACGGAAGAAAGCATATTTCTGAATATTGCATCATCTTTCATTTATATCTCATTGATAGTAAACTTACATAATTACCCTAAAATTCATTCGTCATTTTTTTTCCAAACCTAGTGTAATAGCCTGTATTTCAGGGAAACTGTAGAATTGATCTTGAAGCAGAAAATTATTCAGAACGAACATAAAATTTCAGAAATCTGCTCTGCAAAATGAAAGATATATCCTGCTAAGGGTTTAGAAGCTAAAAACCCTATAATTGTAGAGTTTTAGAAACATGTTTTATAATTATCAAGAAATGGAAATGTATGAAAGGCTGAACTTAAAAATCTTTTTTGGAAATTGTGCTGACTTTACGGCCAATGTATCGAGCCAGTTTTGATAAAAAAAATAACATTAGACTGGAGGGACAGTTTCTTGTTATGTATGTTATGAAATGATCTTTTACGATCTAGAGCTTTTCCATAATCTTGTACGTTTAAGAATCTGTATGGTCTATGATAGGAATACGTTGTACATACTTTACTATTAAAGCTGGACCAAAATCGATTTAATTTACAATATGTATATGCTCAGACAGATCATCTTCTTAGCTCAAGGAAAATAGTCGTAAAATTTTAGTTTAGGAACAAATTCTTTTTGATCTTTATAAAATAGGATAAATAGCATTCTTGTCTACGAATAATGATGAAGAGAGAACAGGGTGACAGGAATGACAGTTGGCAAGTCCTCGAAAGCAGTTTGTGGGAGACGAAGTGGATGGAACATTTTTCATCGTCATTAATTTTTTTCGTTTCAAGGTCGTTTTAGCAAGGAGTAGAGGAGCAGTTTTTAATTTTTCTTTTTTTTTAAAAAACTATTGCCTGTTGCTGTTTTACAATTCTGGTTATTTGAGAAACTGAAAAAAGGTCAAACTTTCAGGAAGAGAAGAACTCTGGAATTTCGATTGAGTTGAAATGTAATAGATCCGTCTGTGCACATCACTTGCCAGTCCTGACACTAAATTTGTTTTAGCTTGGTTCGTAGAATTAGATAATTTTTTTCGTATATCAGTATAGCATAGTACAATATATTTCTCTTTCACATTATGAATATATTTTAAAATCTTTTGCTTTGATATAATAGTACTGTTGTAAGAGACATATTTGTATTTTAGTATTTTTCAACTGTATACATTTCTCGGTTTAGCTAGTATTTGAATTGTTGTTGTATTATTATGGAGTGGTGAGAAATACGATGTTCTTACAAGTTTGGGTAATGGTTGCTTATTCATTATTATCGTTGTAATACATTTACATTTAATTTTCTTAGCTAATTTTATTTCACTTCGTAATTGTCAGTTGTTTAATCCAAATTTAGAAAAATGAAGAAGAGGGGGTCTTGTGAGTGATGGTGATATTTTCTATGAATATTATAAATCTATCTGATATTCATCATTGCCAAAGGTTTCCGTAATCTTCCTTGCAAATGTTGCAGCCTTTTAAATTAAAGTCACGATCTAATCTGTCCTCTATATTCATTCTCTCTTCATTTCTGTGCTGTTTGTTTGTATTTCCTAAGGCTCTTACAGTTTTTAGCATTCGCTGAACCAATTAGATGAAGAAAAGACTGAAGATCAGAAGAACATAAAAACTATTACTATGAAGCACAAAATTTCTTAGATTAAATTTTAGACTTCAGGACTTCCAATATTTTAGACTAAATTAAAAGAATTTTAGTTTCCTTAAATCTAGTTTCGTTATTCATCATGATATTCTTTTTGTATCATTATATGTATCGTAATTTATTTGCCAAAATTTCCGGAACTCATATCTTGCGACAATTTCTGAAGATTTCAGGAATTTGCATAAGCGAGGTATATATCACAAGGGCAGAACAACTCTTTCTGCACAGAAGTCTTTCCCTGATAGAACCATATTTTTATCTCGGAAATTATCGGTGGACATTACTGGCTCTCGCTGCGCTGCTGTAATCCTAGGTATTCATTGTGGTGCACGCTGGCATGCACCATCCGTGCACGACAATCTTCCCGCGGTTGTCTTTTCTTGGCATATCGTTACCCTATTTTACTGATTTTAATTTGTTTCTATTTCTGAGGTTGCTACAGCCGGTGTCACCATTGAAAGATGACATTCACTAGTGACGACGTCAATTTTATCATCTATAGATATTTACATGAATCGGGTTTGTTTCTTTTTAATCTTATTTATCAATTATAAAGTTTCATAACGAACAATTTATGAAAATTTATGTGAACTAAATACAAGTAATGCATGTAATTTTATTTTATAAAATTACTGATATATATCAATGTGATGAATGAGTTTTTTTCCAATATAATTTTCTAAATACAGGTTTTGTGCATACTGCTTATACATTTGCTAATGAATCACGTGTTCTCGAGTCCGGAGCTGCGGGTAATGATGTGCCAATGGGTGCATTAATTAACATCATACAGGTTTTTTTTTATTACTCTTTTAGATTTGCTTCCATGGTTAAATCTTGTTACCCGTTAAATTTATGGAAGGAATTCATTAGATGATATATGTTTAGAGATCTGCATTTTATATTTTCGAAGCAGCAGTTAATTTAAATCAAAACCTGGAACATTACAGAAGGGTATTTATTATACGGAGGCTGAAGCATGTGCTGTGGCAAGCACAAGTACTGCCGGTGAACCACGAACTGAAAGAACGGTAGTGGAAAATTTATCTCTGCTTGAAGCAGGTAATTACTGGATATTAATAAAAATTTAAGGTACTCAGTTCTCATCAAAGAGAAGTTGTTCTTCTAAAATGGTGCAGATATTCGACCGTGAGAGCGCGAATTTCGTTATGAAAAATTGTGGATATAACGAAAAACTTATTTTTCTTTCTGCTGAAAACTCGTATAAAATTGAAAACTGTTTATAAAGAGATTGATTTGATGAATCGATTTGCCACTTATCCTTATATTTTTATTTTTGGACAAGATTTTGTGGTACAAAATGCAATGTACTGAAATAAATCTTAATAAAAACCTAGGAAGAAATAAGATTTGCCGCAAAAACAAGCTGATGGTTTAAAAGATCATGTTATTCGATTACAGAAATGCTTGGTTAATTTACCCATTATAAGGGAATCATTTTTTATATCGCAGTAGTATCTATTATAGTTTTTTCATTCCTTTCACTGCTGGAAGAATAATATATGTAAATATTTAAACTTGGAGAAACATTTTATAGAAAAATTACTGGTCTCTTTAGTGTCACTCGTCACTGAGAACTTATGAAGTTGGAATTAAGTTACATATTTTTACTGTCGTTATTTGATCTATTAGACGTGTTTTGTAGCATCAAATAAACAGTAATGATATCAAATAAAAAAGCAAATATGTGAGTAAATCACTTGCTGTGCTGGGCAAGTTTGCAAATGTATTTCGTTTATGATATTGAAATTATTGATACTTTTATCTGTGCATATTTTAGTTCTTAATGAGATGCCGAATAATAAAATCAAGGAGAAGCAACAAGATAAATTATTGATGAACCCACCTGTTAAGAATGATAGGCAGCTACAACAAACGAGAGATCGGGAAATGCGCGAAGTTCATAATGAAAAACAAAATTATTCGATTTCGAAGTCAAGAGAGTTGAAGGTTTACAATTTGCCATTTTACACATGGAAGTCATTTTTATGCAGCAGTGCCATACTAAACCAAAATGGATTGATTATTATTTTATAGTTGGTAAATCTTTTCTGAAAGAATTTGTCGAATAAAGAAATTAACTTGAAGAGATAAAAATTAGGATGAGAAAAGAATTACGGAATTTTTATTAGTAAGCTCTCTGGCATAAGGTAAAGATTGAAGGACTAAAGGAAGACGGAATAAATGGATAGTATAAACGTATTTTTCGAAGTTGCATTTACTCCTGGTTTCAGGTTACTCCTTCAACGTCGACAACATTGTTACCTTTTGCCAGCGCTGGACAGTCTTCTGGTGTAACTGGTGGTAATATTAGCGGTTCAAATTCAAGTGTTATAGGAATACCTACAACCAGTGCATCAGCGTTATTACCAAACAGTCATCAGCAGTTTCATCCTGTCACCTCTAGTATTACCGGACAATCGACTATTACCTTTCCACATCATGGGAAACAGTTTTTTCTGGAACGGGAAAGGGAATCTCGAGATCGATCACAAAATGGATTAATGGGCAAAGCTAAAGTTGCTGCTGCTGAGTTTCGAGCTGCCCACGCGAACAACGGGTGTGTTTTCTAAACTGATTTTTGTCTATCGTTTTCGAAAATTTTTGGGTCGATTTAATTGTTGACATCTAGAATCCTGGTTAAATGTTTGTGATCAAGTATTATTTTATATTCTTGATTGCTTGCACCAGTTTTTCTATTGAAAAGCTGTTTGGATTAGTTGCAGCTATAATTTAATACGAAATGCCAAAGAGCTTATAGAATTTGCAGATAATTTTACAGAGTAAAATATACTTTTGAGAAGTTAGTTTGCTTGTTATAGTACTTAATTTGAAGGCTTAGTACCTTCTCACAACAGGCCGAAGAAATCATTTTTTAGGAACACATGTTTCTATTAAAAGTAGTCTGTTGTTATTTATTTTTACTTAATCACATCACTGATGAAAGTTTTTGATTATACTATTCGAAGTAGGACAAGTAAAGTCGTTTTTCAGTTTTTGAGTAACTGATTAATTCACTTGGTCAATATCGGTAGTTGAGAAATGATCGATATTATTATTTTTTAATCATAAAATTTCGAATATTAGGAATAATTGAAATCTATCACTCTTTTCCTTGTCGGCAATCATCAGTCAGTTTTATTTTTTATTACGACTTCTGTCAATATAGTCGTTAACGAAAATGCAATTTCATTTGCAGCGACTTCAATGGAACACCGATGGAGATTGATGGTTTGAAACCACGCGTAAGCAATGGTAATGGTATTCTTTCAACTGCGCAGCTAGAAAATCGACCGTATGAAATTAGCAGGGATAAGGTGATTAAATAAATGCTCGCAACTCAACATGGCTGCTTTTAGAAGAGGAAACAAAAAGGACGTTGCGGAGCAAAAGATTCAGTGAACTATTGAGCTATTCTCTTCATGTTTTATCTTTTCAGGATTTATTTATTTAAGGTACGGTATCTGAAGGGACACGATAGCGAAGTATTTATTTGTACGTGGAATCCAAAAAATGATCTCATAGCTTCTGGGTAAACTTTGAGATGCTTTGAATTCAAGTATTTTAATCAATCAACAGGGATGAAATTGTATGTGTTTGGCAGTATCACTCGCATTTTCCCTTTGAAGAGATTGTCATCGGATTTCGCAGCTTAATCGTTTCTGATTATGAAGAAGAGCAAAAAAACGAATTTTCATGGAATCTATTATATAAGGATAGAAAATATGTATTCATTTTAGCATTTGTAAAAAATCTTGGCTTGGAAAATTCAAAATACGAAACTATCCTGATACTTTATTGAAATCTTAAAATGATCCTATATGACAATTATATTGCACGATTATTGAGAGCTGACATTTTCTAACCGAAATATTATTTGTTTTTATTAATAAAGCATGGTCAATATTGGAAACATTGATTGATTAGTATAAAGATTCATCTAATGTGGATTCATACAATATGGACCTCATTTCATTACTTACTATTAGTTAACCTTAATAAACATTGTAGATCCGGTGATAGTACGGCACGCATATGGAATGTACATGGTTCAGAGTTAGCAACAACGTCATGCCAAACTATCCATGATAATTCAATAGTGCTCAAACATTGTATGCAAAAAGATGACAAAAATCCTCCTACAAATAAGGATGTTACTTCTCTTGACTGGAATGTTCGTTGACATTTCTTTTCTCGATGGATTTTTTTCCAGATGTTGTGTTCTGTTAAGATCGTATTTATCCTCCTGTACATTATGCCATCTATGAACTGTTTAAGTTAATATTAATCATTTTCTATTTGGCATGAAATAAGCTTTAATTGGGTTAGGATGTGTTTAGTTCAAACTGACTTGTAATCGAATATATATTGAAATAAAAGAACTTTTTTGCATAGTTTCTATGGTATCAAGCGTTCAGATTTGGGTTCTAGCAACAGTATCAGGTGTTTTATCAAAAGAACTCAACGTGACTTCTCTGCTACTTTTCGTTATTTGGATACATTTAATCAAAAATTACTAGAATTGAGTGTTGTCTTCATATTAATTTATATTCATTACAAATATTTTTTCCGACTTCGTAAGTTTAAAAATTTGGCTTTGATGTGAAAAATTGTTACAAAATCGACGTTATTCGTAACACTGGAACATCAAAATTTTTAAAGAGTATCGCGAAGTCGAGCTTTGACGAAACATATTTGGTAGAATTGGTACAGTTATGGATTTCAGTAAAAATTATTTCACTGTTATTTAGGACTTATGCGTATTCCTATACTTCGTGGTTTTTTTTTAGTGTACCGGTGATTTACTTGCAACGGGATGTTATGATGGTTATGCGAGAGTTTGGGCAACGGATGGTGAGTTGTAATGCCTATCGCTATTTCATTTGTTTATTTTTATTTTAATGAGTAAAGAAATCCATATATAGTTTTATTTCAGGGAGGCTGCGTTATACTCTAGGAGCACATAAAGGTCCTATTTTTGCACTGAAATGGAATCAAAAGGGAGATAAGATTCTGAGTGCCGGAGTTGATAAAGTATATAATTTTCCATCTTTCATATGTTTAGATTTTGTCAGTATGTAAATTTCTGGATTTAGATCGGTAATTAGATATCTTCGTGTTAAGCGAAATTTCAGACAACCATTGTTTGGGATCCACTTAAAGGAATACAAGTGCAAGTATTTCAATTTCATAGTAGCTCAGCATTGGATGTTGATTGGATGTCAGATGATACATATGTGCATTATGTATGTAAATTAGGTTGCGAAAAGCCGTTGAAAACATTCCAGGTAGTCTTAATTTTCTATATTCCTTAAACTTATTGTCTTTTTCATAATATCTTTCCATTTTGATGAATTCTATTAACTTTTTTTTGTATGTCTTGCTGTTATCCACTGCCGATCTTTCAGATGTTTAAAATTTTGAGAGTGCATTTCATCATTAACTATTTATGCTAGATAGCAGTTCCGCTGTTGAAAATTTTTCTTCACGAGATTCGTATTTCTTAATCTGAAGAAAATACCACTTTTTTCAATTCAAGTTTAAAAACATTGCAGGGCCATACAAATGAAGTGAATGCAGTGAAATACGACGTATATTCACGACTATTGGCATCATGCTCCGATGACATGACATTAAAGGTGTTTTTCATTAAAAAATTATACTATAATTTGTGGATTAGAACTATAAAAACAACTACAAAAACACATTGGTAAAGTGAATATTCTTTTATTTTTTGCATGATGCATTTCGATGTATTTCAACACAGAATTTAGTTCAGGTTTGGTCAATGAATTACGAAAATGTAGTACATAATTTAAAAGCACATGATAAAGAGATTTATACGATACGCTGGTCGCCAGTTGGTTATACCCTTGCAAGGTAGTGTTTTGTTATTATAATGATGGATAAAAATTTTCAGAAAACCGTGACAGTTGTAAGATTTCAACGTAACGGTAATTTGTAGAAATTTCATTGTATTCATTTTGAAATGTAATTGAAATTTAAATGATTTTCTGAAGAAATTTGTTCCTGCAGTGCATCTTTCGATCATACAGTTCGGTTGTGGGATATTGAACGAGGAATGTGCGTTCGAACGCTGACGAAACATACAGAACCAGTTTATTCTGTTGGGTTTTCACCAGATGGAAAATATATCGCATCCGGCTCATTCGATCGTTCTGTCTATATTTGGGATGTACAGGTTGAAACTTGATCCTATATTTTTTTTCAAAAATCTCTGGAAACGTAAATGTGTTTCGGCAATTTGTCTTTAATTACATTCTATTTGCGCAGAATCAGGATTTTTATAATATGGTTCATAATTAGTATTGGTCAGTTAGTGAATTAATAAACTGAATGAATTGAATATCAAGGGAAGAAGAAAAATTTTGTCAGATTTTTTTCCATTTCTTAAATTGAAACTTTCGTTTTAACCGCTTTGTCGACAAAGCTTGTGAATTAATTTGTTGCAGAAAACCTTTGTTAATGCTAAAGACTTGTTTGAGTTGGAGAAATCAATTTGCTAAATTTTCAGTCAGGAAAGTTAATTCAAAGCCATACAGGAAGTTTGAGTGATGGCGGAATTTTCGAGGTGGGTTGGAATTTTAGGGGTGACAAAGTTGGTGCATCCGCAAGTGACGGAACGGTTAGAGTTTTGTTTTTCGTTTTACTATTCAGCTTATTTTTTTAGAATTTATTTTGTAAGCTTCTTTGAAATCTATTATAATGAATTATTTCTTTTGCAGTTTGTTAATCTGTGCTATTGTTCACCAATTTACATAATTCAACAAAAGCTTTTCAGGATCTATTACATTGTGAATTTTAGGTAATTATATTGGATGTACGACACATCAAGAATCGGTTGTTGTGAAAATTTGATAGGTTTAGCTGGGATGATAAATTCATTACTAGCCATTTATCTTGATCAGTTTTGCGATTGTCAAAATGAGGATTTTTCTTAAAATATGTGATCGGATTGGTTGTTAAAAGGAGGATATTCAACAGGTTATTCAGTTCTTTAAATTGTTTATTTCTCATATGTTAGATTAGATTTCGGTGGGAATTTTAGCTCATCCATATTGTTAAAGCAGGTAAAATTTGATGAACTTACTTTATTTGTTAACACCTCTAGTTTTTCAATTGTTTACTTCGATGCCTACTTTTATTATTTATGATTATTAGTATATGGGCATTTGGTCACGAATCGAAAGGTATTTCAGCAGAATCTAACAGGAAAAACTAAAAAATGAAAATAGTATGTGCAAAGTAACAACTGGACCTAGTTCAGTTAAAATCAGAGTGGCTTAATCGTTGCTTCAATTCGAGACCATATTATGAAATGCTAACAATCTGCCCTCCTTCATTATTTCTTTATTTAATATTATAGTAAAATATTGTTTGCTAAGCCTCATTTTGTTCTTTTTTCGTGCTTATCATTTGTTTGGGTAATTTATTACAATATTTTACTTCATCGAACGGTGGGTTTTTCCAATTTAGCTTTCAATTTTCTTTTATCATTTTATATTTTTGCCAATAATTATGTTAGTTGTTTGTCGTTGTTGTAATTTTCATTTTATCAGGTGAGTTGTCTTTATCAAAAATTTTCTCTATCCAATAAACGTTCTAATTTAGATCATTTGTATAATTTTGCAGTTTAAGTCGAAAAGTTGAATGAACTCTTTTAATAAATTTGTCAAGTTTCTTAATAAATTTGCTCTGATCCTAATTTTTATATTCAGTTTATTCGTTAGCGTTATGCTTCCTGTTTTATAAAAAAGATCAGATAGATTCAAAATGAATTTTGGCTGAAGTGCAAGAAAACGGAAAATTTCTGGAATTTTTTGTGATTTGAGAGAGATTTATGATTTCTATAAGTTTTGAAAATATCGGTTTGTTTCTTGTTTCATATTGTATTTCGTATTTTATAGTTATTCCTATTTTTACTACAAGCTCGTCCTTCGTTTGCTGAAACTGAACCAATAAAGATGCGCATATCCGCTTGAAAATACTGTTCCAAAGTGAGAAAAGAAGTAGAAGGAATTAATGAATGGATTGAAATGAACATAGGATGAGGTGGCAGATGATTCATTTTGTTGAGTGATTGGCGTTACTAAGTTATTGAACTCTATAGTTTTGAAAGGAGTTGATAATACTAAAGATAATGGGAACGATTTGTTCTGGTGTAGAGAGATGATGTTGAACGAGTAAGTTGGGTGGAGGAAATATAGGATCAGAATGAGCATTATTATCTAAGTTATTCCTTATATTGCAGCAAACTTGAATCTTTATGTTGTTGCAATATCCTCTCTGTATTTCCCAGATATATTTTATCAGTCTTCTAGAGTTTTCAGCCGAACAGATATTTGGAATTTTTAAAGTCCTAGGAATTAGAAGAGTCGCGTCAGTGTGAAGTGGTGATTTCTTGCTGAAATTATTAAGTTAAGTGATTCTAAGTTTTAGCATTTGTCTCGAATTTTTTTCCAACGTTTTAGCATTTGTCTCGAACAAATAAGAGAGCAAGCAATTTTGAGATGACAGACATGAGATGTTATGTTTTACTTTTAGAGATTCAAACCTGGAGAAGAGAAGGAAGTAGAGAATTAAATGAAAATGGGAGGAAGTGTTGAAGGTTTGTTTATTGATTCATTCATTCCCGAGTAGCCTCGTCATGTTAGCGATAAAAATGAATTCTCATTTTCGACCGGGAACTGATAGTTTTTTTGAAGGAGCTGCACATCTGCATCTTTTTCATTCATATGTTGTCTATTCAGGTGGAAGGACAAGTTTTGTGCAGGAAAATGTGCTTAGCCATACTTTTGTTATGGATGAGTGTGAAGGAAGGGGGAACAGTAGCAGGAATATATTTATTATTCTTCGCTCCCTTGCTGTACAGGTGTGGAATAGAACGTATCTCGAGAAATACTGAAGATTCAGCCTTCATTGTTTATTTATATTCGTAACAGATGGGATGCTAATGTCTAATCAAAATTGTCAAACTTCTCCACTTAAAATTTAGTGCCAAATATAACTTTTGTGTCGCTCATTTATTTTAAATTCATATTCTTACTGATACAAATAAGAATACGTATGTTACATATTTTATTTGACCGTTGCAGCTGGTACATTCTCATCTATTATCCTTGAACTAATCTTGATGTAATCTGCAAGTTTGGTAGTGATTATATCTACCTCTCCATTAGTCTTTCTATTTTCCGCTTTTTGAATAGTTTATTATTCATGCTCAGTAAGTTGATTCTTAATGAAAGTCGCTTTCTTCAGTTACTTTTTATATTCCTTTGAATTATTACCGATTAATATCATTACTTACTGAATTTCTTGTTCTTTTATTTGCTATCCCAAATTTCGTCAGATTTTTTAAGACCGAATTAAAATGAAATAGAATGATATAAAAACATTGTTCCTTCAACTAATTTCGAGATCAACTGAGTTTAGTTATTGTTATTTATACTCAAACTCGTTGAGAAATTTTGTGATGACGGAGAATAATATGAAAGAAGCTAGCAAAGCACAATAAGAAGAAGCTAGCAAAGCACAATAAGAAGTTTTGCTTTAATGTCATTTAACCTTTGTGAAAACATTTGCCAAAGTTCAAGTGATTTGCGAATCCCCATAAATGAAGCAAATTTTATTATAGATTCATGGTATTTTGATTATAAAATATTTTTTGTATGGAGTTTTTTCTAATACTTAAGAACCGTATTAACCATTACTATTCCTTTACTGTATATCGGTCTTTCTTTTCTACAGTCTGATTTCTGCATCATTTTTACTTTCTTCCGCTCATTCGACATTTACGGTTAGTGGGAATCTTACAAATTGTTTTTTCAAATTGTTAGTAGACTTGAATTCTAAAAAAAACTGGAATTTAATAAAAGCAGTAAACTATGACGCTATAACTAAGAATTGTTCACTGATAATATTAGGAAAGTCAGTTTCACCTTTGGTCATTAAAATCCAAATTGTCATAGCGATGTCTTGACTGCAGCAAAAAACAAATCTTTTATTTATAATAAGCGGAAGTAGGCTTTGGCTTCTGCTTACTAGTCGATTTTATCTTACTGCTGTTTCATGTAACTCATAACTAAATCAAGGGTTCGATATTTCAAACGGCCATACTTATATGGAAATCGATTTAATATGCTATAGAAAGAGAAATTTATAAGGTAATGGAAGACTGAAATATTGAATACTGAGAGTATGTAGGCAGGAAAGATGGCATAAGCAGGACGAGTACAAATTTGCATTTTAATAATTGATGTATTATAAAATTAATGAGTAATTTTCTAAACAGTATCAAATTACATTAAAATAGATGAAATGAATTGAATCATATAAAAGACATCGTTGGCTCTTTTCTATATTTTGCATTCATTATCTCCATTTCTTTTTTTCATTCCTTGTATTTTACTTATTGCAGACGCGAGATGGATGGTCGGGAATTGAAAGGGCTATATGATTGAAAAACTACATAAAAGTAATTTAAAAAAGCATGTTGTCTTCTAATTTTAGTATCTTTGGTACTCTTTTCTCTCAGGTGAATTTCTTTCTCTACGCCAGCAATTCTTTTTCTGATTTGAAATTATCATAATCTAATTTAAGTAACTGTAGTTGTGTTATTGATTGTATCATTATTTGATGAAGTCATTAGTTAGATACTGCTACTATAAAAGTATAACTAAATCTATTTAATAAGGGAATAAAATTTTTGATAAACCTCCACCTATAAATTTCTGAAATTTGAACATGATAGACATTTGTAACCTCAATTTTTTTCTGTAAATATTTAGAATCAAAATACATTCTATAACCCGTTTCTTAATGAAGTATAATTTACAGACTGCAAACAAACCAAAATGGAAGTGTACAGCACATTGTCTGAATCAGAAAGCATCCTGTTTCGATATCAGTCCTGATGGTTCTTCTTTTTTGATCGGTGAAGCTAACGGTCAACTCGTTGCATTATGCATTTCGTGTGTCATTTGTTTGTTACTGATGATATATATATTCTTGATTGCACTGGATATAATGAGGAATCTATATCTTTTCTACACTATAATGGATGCTTAAGATGTACATAGGGAAGATGGCTGAAAAAATTATAGTAACTATCATTGTATTTGCAGAGATGGAGGAAAGATAGGGACAATGATATTTATGTATATGACAAACAGGAGTTATTGATAAGCGTTATAATTGTTATTTTCTTACTGAGAGTTACGATCGCAAAATTTACATATTACTGAATATTAAGAGATGGGAAACTCATGGTATCAGATTCATGCGAGCGGCATCAATCCAGAATTACTGACATTGCATTTAATCCAACAGCCGACTTGATTGCTACTTGTTCCAATGAGAATAAAATTGAGCTATCCTCATTTCGAGCAGACTTATCTAAATCAGGTTTGAATGAAGCAGTAATTTTAAGCTTAAAATGATCATTTTTTTATCAACTCATTTGTTATCAATGAAATAAGCACTGCTCTGAAATCTTCTTTAGTCCTCTTTTTCTTTGTTTTATTAGCAGTAAATTAGTTATAAAATGGTAACGGACAATCAGATACTTTTAAATGAAAATCAAGTACAAACAAGGCGACTTTGATGTCCATTAGACTTTATTATTATAAAAAACAAATTTTTGAAACGAATTAAAACAAATTCAGGAAATCGAAGGATTAGTTTGTCGATGAACGAATCTGTGCGAGCACTCACCTTTATGGAAGATTTAGCTAGCCGTTCTAATATTTTGTTCTCTGGTATGGGTCGTCGAATTTGCATCACGGACTGCTCTTCGGGCACTACGTTCCGTATTTTGAAGGGTCATAAAGGTAAATTGTCACATTCGGAAGCGTATTGTAGCAATTTACGCTATTGAAAACTCTATGGATATATCAGAGTTAGCGAAATTAGCTAATTTTGGATGCGATAATAATTTGAACAAAAAAAAATGTCACTAACTGGGGACGAAGATAAGTTAAGGATTGTGAAGTGAATGTCTTAAAACATTTTAGTCTTCTCCTTGAACAGCATATTAAATTGCACTTTAAAATTATTACAGATATATAATTTGCGGAGAAAATAAGAAAATAAATAAATCTTTAAGGAAAGGACTTGAAATAAAATGAAGCTTAAAGAAAGAAAGAATTAAAATATGGTCTAGAAATGAAGAATTGAATTTGTTATTAATCAGTTTAATTAAATAAAAAAACAACTTGAAATTCAAGTTTATACTGTAGGTGTAGTAACAGCATTTTGCACATGGGGTGGTTGTCTGTTGGCCAGCTCATCGACTGATAAAACGATCCGTATTTGGGATACACGTGTCACTGAAGCTGTCAGAGTGTTCGACCCACTTACAAAACCTGGAGGTTTATTTTTTGATAATCCATCTTTAGAAGACAATAAAGCAATACAAATCATAAAAAGACTAGTTCTTTCAAAATCACTATATCCACATTAGATTCTTTGTTAAAAATTACGATGATTCTACCACATATATATATCTTAGATATCCGACTAACTTTCTTTTCGTTCTTCGTTATTTAGTTTAACTAATCTGTTGTGCTGAAATTTCATTACTTATCATACGTAAAGTAGTCTGAAGGATTAAGTTAGAGATATCATCTGTAATCTTAATTTTCAGAAAAAAAATGTTTTCACCTTAATAAATTTAGATAGAATTTTACGTTATATTGAGCATCAAGTCATAAAAATCATTGATAATTTCTTAATTCTCAAGTAACGGGTGCTTTTCACGTGGATGGTAGCGGTCGAATTTTGGTACGTGGTGATGGAAGCGGTGAAGTTCATATTTATGATACATCATCATCAACCAGGAAAATTATAACTAAGCGGATTTCCACGCAATCAATTTCGTGCCTTCGTATTGCTAATTCACAACGGTTTATGGCTGTTGCTGATGAAAAAAGGTAACGAACTTCTGGAAATCATATACAAATGAAAATTAAGAATATTGGTCTGTCATTTCTTGTAGTTTTCTTCATCTGCAGTTAATTTTCAAGAATTTTTTTCCTTATAATTTCGATTGATTTTGAATATTTCTTCATTTTTCTCTTTTCATCCTTTTTTTTAAAGTTAATTGATTTCAGAATTAGTTTATGTGATTTACGGGATGTATTTCAAATGCCGAGATCATCATATGTTGCAAAATGTATCAGGAAATGCGTTGTCCTTAAGTTTGTTAATACCAGTTGATATTTTTAATATAAGTGAAATTCAACAGGAGCTATAAATTACAGATGTACCAATTAATTTCTCTTTAAAATCTTTATGTTTGAAGCATCATTTCAAGATTTATTCTTACCAGCTTAAAGCACGCAAATTTAGATGGCACCCCATAAAACCGTCATTTGCTATACTAGATAATGAAAGCGCCTTGAATTTGTGGCAACTGGAATATAAAGAATCTTGTGCAATGGATGACTAAATTCAAACACTGATCTTATAATGTTTGATCAGCAGAGGAGATTCGACATTTGAGAACAGTGGTCATGGATGCGATTTAATTGATTTAACTGTCTCGTATATGTCACTATAAATTGAAATATATTGTGGTTGATTTTTTCTACTCTTCAAAACTAAGATATGCCGGTAGTGATCATCGTATTGGAAGAGTAGTATTTTATTCCACAGCGATGAAAAAATTCTCAGCAGTAAACATTAGAAACCATTTCATGGTAATACATGAAAGGAATTAAAAGAAATTTCAAAACATTTAAATAATCTAAAAAATACAAACAGTTCTTTCATATATTGGACGATTAGATAAATGATCGATTGTGAGCTGATTGGTCACTTTTATTACAAATGATTCAAAAGCATTGATTTTTCCAACAAATGTCCTGTTTTTGTCATCATCATCATCCCCATGATCTAGAAAATGTCGAGTTAGACAGAGAATAAATAAGTCTAAATCAATGAATAAGTTGCGAAAGATTTACTTAAATTAATAAAGCGTAATGAAAAGTTCAATAATGCTCCCGTAATAATGCTGGTGTATATGTGATGCACCAGTGAATACAGAGAGATATATGTGTTCTGGGATTGTCAAACAAAAATGAGAAATTTATTATAAACGCACAGCATCTTTTAATGATGAATTTCTTTTTTTTATGATAACAGCTAGTCTTTCTATTTGGATAACAAATTAAATCATGTGAACGAATTGCCAGGGGCTGGATTTCACATTTCCTGCATTCATTTGTGTCCAGACTTATTTATTAATTCAGACTTCTCTCAATTCGTAAGTTTATTTTTGACGTGATATTTTGTATATCACAAGCATAAATTAAAAAAAGAGCACTATTTCTTCTATAGGGGAGATCACTGTTTCTTCTAAACTCTACTGGTCGCAATTTGGTGCAGAATTGATTAGCCGATTACTTAATTAATGAGGGAATTGCTTTGCTTACATTTAACTTTGTTAGTTTTTCTTGTACAGTATTTGCGAAGTTATTCCTATTACAGCTTACTAATAGAAATCTTTTCGTTGCCATAAAACCATGGAACTAAATGGATTAGTAAAGGAATTCAGTTTTTTGAATTGTTATCCACAGCAGATAATAGACTTTAAACTGAAAGAAGTGAATCACAATATTTTTTAATTGTTATTGAATCAATTAAATTAAATGACATCACATATTAATGTGCTGCTTTTATTATCAATTGTTATTGAATCAGTTAAATTAAATGACATTACATATTAAGCTATACACATAAAAGATGCAATAGAATAAGGATCAGTTATCTCGAAGTCAACAAAAATGTTTTTCAAAAGTTTTCTTCCAAAGAAATCGCCAATGTTTGAAAGTTTGGGAAAATTGCTTCTTTCTGTTGTTGCAATGAATTTTTGGCTTTGCAAATTGGAAAATAAATTTGTTCAATTTATATAATTTATATTTAAGGATTATTGCCTCTTTCTCCATTTGATTCAAACCAATTTTGTCTTTTCCTTCATGCCTCTTAGGACATTATTTTCAGATTCCCTGCAGTGAATTATAATGTTTGTTGAATTCATTTCTTCGAACTTTTCGCCAAAATTTATCTCATCAGGCAGGCCACTGTTACTGCAATTTTTTATCTAATCTTTACAAAAAAAAAAGAGAGAAGTTAAGCTGCTCTCGATAGCCTAATTTTCTCATTATTTCATCTTCACTCTGCTTTTTTCATTTCGTCGTATCGATGGTGACCTCATAAATTTACATCAGTTAACTGTCAAAAACGTCATGTATATGGTCACGATGTCCTTCCTACTCTTTCTCTTTTCTGCTCCAGCTTCTCCTTTTTTATTCCTCTTGACTTTGTATATTCAAATTTTCTGATGAATAAATGTAAAAAAGAGTATAAAAGTTAGACGATACATTATGAAAACTTTCTTATATTATAAAATTATTTAATGAATGCTCCTTCATCTTCCATATGTATTTTTGTATTTTTCATTTTCTTTCGTTTTGCTTCTTTTCGCCATTCCAATTCTTGATCTATTGCATTTTTATTATGTACAGAATGAGTGCAACCAATGACTAATTAATACTCACTTTTTAAAATGATGGCCATTTTACTAATTACCAAATGGACAAATCAGTACACTCGAGTGTGCATCAATTATTGATATGTGGAACAGAGCTAGCATCTCGAGAACCAGCATCACCAACATCACTACCAACACCACTATCACCACTTTCACCACCATCATTATCACCATCATTATTATCATCATCATGGTGTGAGACAATCAGTAATTTGTAAATGAATTTAATTTCATGTCATCAATATATACTTCAAATAACATTTATATTAGTTTTATTGAAAAAGTGTGGAAATTACATGTGGCCATTTTAACTTCACTTCATTTTGTTTTATAAATTAACAGACCAATCATTCTCTCATAATCATTTACTTATGACAGCCAACGTTTATTTCAAAGATATTTAAAGAAGAGGTTTTCAAAATCCAACAGTTTCCTTTTGGGTACCTATTATTAGCGACAGGAGAACTGATAAATTAAACTAAGCAGCGATAGTTTTCAAATTCAAAAATACTATGTACTTATCATAGTGGAGTATTTTACTACTACACTTACGCATTTTAGAAAATGTCTTTATATAAATATTTCGTAAAGAAGACGTTCATTTCTCGACATGTATCTTAAAGAATTTATAACTCTTTCCTTTAGAATAAGGAAGATTTTCCAAATTAAGCTTAATAATCGGGAAGACTTATAAAGAAATTTCTTGCAAAGAAAGCTACAAAAGATGATGACATTGAATAAACGTGCTGAATTTGCGAAGCAACGATGCAAACAGTGAAATTATGATTCTGTCAATGGATAATATAGCTTATGCCCGACAAATCATCACTTCGTTGATAATCAATTATGGAGCGATTTTAAATGGAAATGATTATCCATCCCATTGTTAATTTACTTTAACTTCCTCTAAAACAATGTGTTGAACTTTAAACTTCTGCCTGGATGTCTTATTCTCTTTGCAGTCCTCTTATTTTCTCCTTCCAAAATTTCATTCTTTCTAAAATCAGTTACTTTTTATTCAGCTATTCTAATTAATCCTTTCAGAATTTGCATTCTTTTCATCTCCACGTTATTGCATAATTTATGATAATTGGACTAATATCAAATAATTAGTAATTAAGGATTCGAAATCATAAACTGGTAGTGCAAAAATAATTAGGGATTCGAAATCATAAACTAGTAATGCAAAAAATGTGCTCTCTAGCAACGACAGGAATTTTTTAATTGTTGCTTCAAATAAGCATATTTTTGATGATTTATCAATATCGCAAAAAATATATCTTGAGAAATCAAAGTTCTTGAGCCATTCCCTAATACGATATTCAGGATTTTGATTATTTGGTTGCGAACCATCACGTTTATCGAAAAAGCATTAATTGATAATTCGTAATAAGAAACTAATGAAGAAAATGACGGAACTTGTCAATTCTTGCAAATGTGAATAACATTTAGTTCATTGATAAGCCTAAAATAGTTATCTCATTGTTCGCATTTTCAAATTTGCGGCTAGTCATAACAAAAGGAATTTTCCCACTTAATATTTAGGTCAAAGGTAAAAGAATGAACAAATTATTAAAAACGAATTTGAAATTTTATTTCCGGGGAAAGTATGATGAGTTATCTGCATCGCTGAATTTTTCCATCATAATCATTAGAATTTTGCTACTGTTTTGTATTTATGAAAGGGGAAACAAATGCATATAAGGAGATAAGAATTTTAGGTCTGTGGATTCGTAAATTCAGTATTATCATATCTTTTAATCAACATTTCGTGGAAAAATCAGTTTTTGCATAAAAATCAGTATAAAAACTTGAGTTTATGGGCAAAAACTATCAAGTATATTTATTTTAATGTTAATTTTTTCTTACCATTCTTGTTTTATTTCAAAAGTTTTTATTATAATTTATGATTCGCTAGAAACTCAATGGAAAAAGTATTTATTATTCACTGAATTGTGTGTTCCGTAACAGTTCTCTTTCTGACTTCACAAAAAGTTTAACACTGTTTTTGGTATGTTTGTATTGCCGTTTTTATTTATTATCAAACATATTTCGAATCTAAATTGGTTCTTCAAGTTTTAATTGAAAATTTACAAATGAGAAAAGCCAAACTATTTCAATATATTTTTGAACTTACATTCAGTAAGGTCAATTAAATTTCGATCTTATGACAATCAAAAGATCAGGTTATAGACTTTCACAAATGAAAATGATAAAATAAATTATGATAAAATAAATTACTCTGTTATGTCTAATCAAGAGAAGGATTTGAGAGCAAAAATTAGTGTTATACTCTGTTTAGGAGACGATGAAAGAGGAATTTTCTGAAAAAAAATTTGAATCCCAGATATACAATATCAACACTTACTTCGTTATTTCTCCATCTTAAATTGAAGCATAAGATAAAATACTTTGATATAACTAGTGAAATCTGTGATGTTCGTATTTGTTTCTTCCTTTTAATTTTTTTCAACGATAATGTTTATAATTGTCGAAAAGAGAACTATTGAATTGTAGTCAAGTTTCAACGAAAATTCAAGGAATTTAGATTTATGAGAAACTGATACTTTTTAAATATTTTTCATTTCATTAGATTTGAAGAAGCCAAATACAAATTTATTTTTTAAAATTAAAAGTTTCGTTTGCAACTTTGGAATATTCTTTCCTGAAAGGCACTTTGAATTTACTGCTTTCATGCTCAGTTAAATGGATGAATTTCTATCGGAAGGAAAAGCTTTATTCGGAATTTTTTGTTCAAATATTTTATTTAAAAATTAGAGATAGCATCGCAGACAAAAGATTATTCGCTTTACTTCATTGCCAAAAGCTCTCTTAGAAATGTTTTATCTAAGAAATTTCAAGTTCAGTAAATGCTATAGATATCTTATTTGGAGGAGCTCTTATACCATTCAATCTTTTCGCAAACTAAAAAGCAGTTTTTTTAAAATGTGAACAGTAATCGGTAATATTTGTTTGAGAGAGTAATAAAAGGTCCAGACAACATAAAAGTTATCACAGAAGATATTTTGTTGTCCAGAAATATCTATGCTAAGAATAGTAATTCTTAAATTGTCCATACCTCGACATCAGTCCAATTTAATTTTATGCTTTAAAAAAAGTATTGTTGTTATATCAGAGTATAATTTTTTTGAAATATGCATCAATTAATCTTGTTTTGCTTCAAATATTACGTAAATTTCAATATTTCCACATTGCCTATAGGTGCAAAAAATGCCAAAATACCTGTCACAAACATATGAGGCGTGATCAAGCAACGATGAATAAATTTATGATAACTTGCCGATGGATAGCCACTTATCTTTCTGTTGCAGCAACAGCAGTGCCTTATTTGAAGAATAATTTGCCTTTTGCTTTTAATAGATGCTGTTTGGAAAGAAATATATTGCTCTCTGCTCGAGAGAGAGAGAGAGAGACAACTATATGCTGGTTATGCTGGACAAGACAATCATTATCAATTCAAGCAAGGATCGGTCATTAATGTTAGTTAGCTGACCAATTACTTTTTTTATCTTTTTGCCGCTAAAGAACCAACCACTGAGGATTGAAGCCAATTAAATATTAACTTTTCGCATTGCTTCTTTTTCGCTTGCTATGTTGTATACATCGATGTTATGATCAAAAATATTTCTATTGAATTAATGAAGCAGCATATTCATAATAACTTGTTTGACTGCTTTTCTATAGTTGTTTTATGTTAATTCATCCATCGTTAACGTCTCCTGAAATTTGTATCTTCAATTGAATGATTTTAACATTGCTGTCGAAAAGAAGCAAAAAAAGACTCAAATTTTTGATTGGTATAAAAAGAGTTAAAAAGGTGACAAACAATTTTCATATAAACACATATATATATATATATTAATAGCAGATAGAGATTGTTGGATTTTAATTGTTCTTTTTAGATGTTATTAGTTTATTGGCACGACTCAACAGATAACATTGAAATGAATTATAACGATCGATTGAATGGCTTTCATCTTTCTATTTATTCTTATTACATTCATGTTGCTTTCTTTAAAAACCGACTTCATACTACACTTTTAAAACAAATGTCCCATTTTATGATTGATTCAATAATAAACTTAATTTAAAAACTGCAAACACTTCAAGCTTTTATTTTTCTTTTAATCAAACATAACTATGCTGACTTATTTTAACTTTTTTATTATTTAAAAATAATAGACAATATATCGATTCTGTTTGAGATTTTTTTTTACCTCAAAGTAAGTAAGAAATGGAGAACTCTACCTTTTCAACCCTGACCTTTTGAGGTTTGAAATAAACAATGAAATGTTAAGTGATGGTTTCCCATAAAATTGAAGCAAACGCGGAACATGGAAATGTATTTGTAAAATAGAACGATGAGATTATGCTTATCAATTTTTTTGCTTTCAATGTTGTTAAAAAACTTTCGAAAATAGTGGCAGCTCAATCTTTCTTCCGAATGCATTAAAATTCTCTTTCTATTCGAATGGTGAAAAAAAAATTCAAATAATTTTTTTTAATTTTGGTAAGCAATCAACTGAACTTACATTGAAAATGATTTTTAATATTATTCGCCCCACAAAACATGATATCATCATTTGTTCGTCATAATAAAACTTTGATTTATTTATTTTTTTTTAAATGTCATTTATTTATTGCCTATACAATCGAAATCCAGGCTTTTCAAGGATCTTTTACTTCTCTCGCCATTCCGTGATCAACGCTCAGCCTATTACGTAGAAATTCTTATTATTTATTTATCGTCCTTAAGAATTTTTAAATTCCAGTATTTCTGTTCATAGTTTATGCTTTTAAATTTTATCATAATTTATGGAATCTTTAATAATAATGTCTTATACTGATGAAATGCTGAAAACTGTAGGTTCAAAAATCCTTTATATGAAAATTGTGAGGCCCTTTCAGCGCTATTCCAACTCTCTCTCTCAGTTTTTAAAAAAGCATAAAATTCAGAAGTTAAAGCAATTCTGTTGCATTTCTTTCTTGATTTATAAAGCCGACATCAAAGATTATATCGACATATATCAAAGTTAATAATTCATATTAGAAAACAGTTTAAAAATTTTTCCAAAATTATTAGAAAAAATAAGTACAAATTAATCGAAATTAGTCATCAATAATTGAAGTATTATTGTTAATACATTTCAGTTTTCATGACATTTCAAATTTCGTAATAGACATTAAATTATAGATAAATAAAAAAGAAATATGACTTTGGTCAGTTCATTTCAAATATAAATCATTCCGTATGCAATTTGATATTTTCAATTAAATCTGACGGTATAGCATTTTCTTAGCAGTGAGCTTACTGAAGTTTCGGCTTCTTGCAACAATTGCAAAGCTAATTTAAATTTAGTCAAGTTGACTCTATTCTACAGGAGCATATCGCAGATAATAGATAAAGATATATATATATCTCGCTTGATAATCAGTCATCCGACTTTTGAAATAATTCTAATAGATGTTGTTTTATTGGACTTTAAAAAATTTAATGTTCTTGAATTCAATCTATTGAGTAATGAACTAAAGATGATAAATTTAAATTTTCATTTGTTGAATTCAATCTATTGAACAAATTTCATTTGTTTCTTGGAATTATCGTGAATAAGAGATTACAAGCCCATAACACTGCGAATAGGTAAAAGAAACAAAATTATTGGAAAATATTATCTTAGTTACTATCTCGAACGATTTCATAATCAGAAAGATGTGAAAGAAAATGAAGATGGAATCTTTGTGTTCGCTTTTCACTTTGGACAAAAATGTTTCGAAATAAATAAGTTTACAAAAGATACAAAATGAACTATTAAAAAAAAACTCTTCTGATCTTTAAATTGATTTCGAGAATATTTGTAAATGTAGAGTGTTGCATATTGTATGATTATCAGCAGTCTTTCTCTTCATCACTACTAATCTTCCATTTTAGAGTATGTGACAGATTATTAAAAATCATTAAGTAAACTTTCTTTATGCTCTTTTTAATAGACTAATTATTAAATGCTTGAGAAACTTCCCATCTTCAAATGAATGTCGGAAAGACACTGATAGCACATCATTCGGAATTATTCTCGATATATTTCACCGTTGCTTAGCACTTAATCATTGCATGCTTCAGCCAGAAAACGTACACTTTTTAGAGTGACCTCTTATACATACCGTAACCTGGTTTTCTATCTCCTCCTTATTTTCTTATATTCTCTTAAATTTGAGAGAGATTTTTAGTTAAGAGAGGCGGTACATGCTATGGAAGTCATTAGTTTGGGAGCTGCATAAGTAGTCTTAGAATCTAATGGAACCTATTTTTGCTCTATTGTTAATGCCAACTCTACGCCTGATAAACCTATCAAACTGACATCGAACTTCTATTCCTAACAATTTATCTTATTCCATAATATTTTTATGCTCTTAATGACACGAGATTAATACCCTCTAAATCAAGTGATTTTATCATATTTGCAAGCAATCTTGGTTTTTTAATCACAAATTGCTTTGAATTTTGATTTTAATAAGCATTGCAGATAATCTAATTAATAAATAAAATTATTTAAACACACTGCGTGATAATGGCTTATTTAATTTCATATTATCTTTTTATTCGGAGTTGAGCTGCTAAGCTAACTTCTAATAAGCTGACTAAGTCGTAGAGAAAATGATTGAAAATGGAATCGATGAAGTTGTTATTGTTAAAGATAGTGATATTTAGCACTCGTCGCTTAACTAAGCGAAACATCTGGAAAACTAGTATTATTAAATTTTAGGAATATTTCGAGCTTCAATATGGTATTCAAGATAGTTTATACAGTTAAATTGCATTATTTGCCATATGATTATTATCACCTTGTTTTGCTTTGTTTCTAAATTAAGTTAAATTTCGTTTAAATTTCTTACTTCTAGAAAATTCATAATCACCTAATCTCTTCCATATTGCAAATTAATTATCACTCTGACTACCTGTAATATGACACCTTATCTGCTGACTTTTATCTTACCAAATTTTTTGATCGAAGAAGATAAGTGTTGCTAAACTAGGAAATAAAAAAAGATAAAGTTGTTTAGATGATAGCTTTCTGAACATACTGGATGTTTATACTTGGGCGCTTATCTTTGTGTCACTTATGATTTTCATTGTTAAGTTTCTCAAATTCAAGTCTAATTTAGAAAGTGTTCAAATCGATGTATACTTTTATGATGAAAAGTTTATCGCTAAAGAATTCACTTATCTATCAGTGATCGAGCTTTCTTCTCAGATTGCCAAATTTGTGAATCCCACTCGCGAGAGAATGATCGTTAATTTGTCAATAGTTGAAAAGAAAAAGTTGTTTATTTAATCAACTTTGATAAATATCTGCAACTTAAAATAATTTCTACGTTTTGAACATCCTGTTTTGTAATGCTATTTACTTGAAATATTTTAGACTTTCAAACTAACAATTTAGTGAAATTGTTAAATTTAAACAGTCCTGAAAAGTTCATTGAATATGTGTTATCTAATATTGAAAAAAACTTGCCCATAAGTTTTTCTGAAAATCATCAATTGAAGATTTATTATTTCTTCGAATGAACTTAAGATAGATAAACTGTATGCTAACTAAGGTCAAAACTAAATGTAAACAACAATCAAATCAGCGATCATTGTCATTTTGCTGTTCAAAATTTTTTTTTTTCAAAAAAATATTTTATTTTTCAAAATAAAAAAACAATAGAATATTTAAGGCAATTCAGGAAATTCGAAAAAACTATGCAACTTTTTCAAATAAATGTAGATTAGAAAATCTGCCACTCCGTTCAATTTATTAATCGCTTGGATAATTCTGACTGAGACTGCGAAAATTATGGCCAGGAAAGCATAGATAGACATGTATTGTCTTAAAAGAATGTGGTCAGAAAAGTGTAGCTATTGCTGCCTTAAACATCCTATTTTTTTTCGAAATAGAGCACAAATATATTTAAAATGTGAGCCAAAAAATAGCTCACATTTTCAACTTGACCTATCTGATTTCTGAAATCGGACTTCCTGTTAGAAACATCAGACCTGACGTCTTTTTACATTAAGCTGGTATTTTTTATTAACTGATTCAATGAGTTTATCAATCAAAAAAAAAAAAATTGGCCATGATGCATACTTATTACTCCTGTTATAGATTATACTTGATTTCTTGCAAAACACAGTATGACTTATAATTTCTCGTAAACAAATGATTTTCTCACTAGTAACAACAAAGTAAAAAATGTAAATGATTTGATGATAGCAGCAATTCAAAGGATACCGTGAGAATCAAAATTGATTTCTGGATATCGGTGGAGCAAAAGTTTGGGAGTGGGCATTCATCTATCCATTCAACATTTTATTTTCTGCTTTATATTATCTAGAAGAGGAGTGTGCAAAAAAGCTATAGATCAAATTAGTGATAAAAACTATAATATCGTAATGTCTAAGCTATTGAAAGCTCTATGCCCTGATTCGCCAGAATATTTTTCTTCTCATTATTTTTTCTTTTTTCCTATTATGATATAATAAATGAAAAACGGATTTGTCCTTATTTCATTTCATATGAATTTCAAAATATCGCTGTTTAATATTATCTACGTGATTCTCCCACGCAATATAATGTCATTAACAGAACATCGATTCAACTACCATTATCACAACTGATATTTTGCATATTATGATTTGTTATCGCTATAAGCACATTTGCAATCAATAAATAGTAACATGCTTGATGCATATTTTTGCAAGATGTCGAGAGTGATATATATTTTACAAGAAATTATTGATAATTTCGTAAAACTTTTCAGTTATGAATAAAACTTCAATCAAAAAGAACAGAAATAAATGATGTTATCAATATGGATGAATGAATGAAATAATGGAGTAGTACTGTTATGCGCTAACTGACAGCACTAAATATTTCGAATGTTCTTTTTTTATTTTGACCTTTCTTATTTTTATAATTAATTCTTTAATATGAATTTGATATTCTATATATACATATGTAGTTATGATATGATATTATTGTGCAGACGACCAGTATCATACGCAGTGAGGATGAAAGTTATAGTCATTGATATATTATTAGATAGTATCATCTTGTCACCCGCTCACCCGCTTAGGCAAATATGCTCCTATAATCATTTGCAGAGCTTAAAATAAGACGGATCCCTGTGGAATCTATAAAGTATGCAACTTTCTATATCTTGTCAGACTTATGAGCATAACTTGAAAGCACACAACATACATGTTAGCTATAAAATATGTAAAGCTTCTTAGAAGAGATTGGGAAATCACCAAGTCATCAAATCATTGCTTACTGATTATTTTGGCTTTAGTAATGTAACTAATTCTCATTAATCATCTCTGAAATATAAAATTAACGGTTTTGTTGACATGCGCATATATATATATATATATGTGTGTATATGTATATGAACGGGATGCTATATCCTTTCACATGAGTTCTACTATTCTTTGTTTCTTTGTATTTTTTATATAAATAAGAAAATGATAATCTTTATGAAGTGAAAAATTGAATATGTTTCACTTAAAATGCAAACTAAAAAGCATAGTACTTTAGAAAAAAGATTCGCTGATGAATTCTGCAATGAATAAAATGACCTTTGAATGAAAATCTATGCTATCTTTGATCGAAAAATTATTTAAATGTTTATAAGCTTTTCCTGCCTCTTCAGTTGAAATACAATTATAGAAGTTATCCGCATACTTTGTTTGGAGGTAATTCATCAATTTAATTTTTAAATATTAATATCAGATAAAAATTTGACGAAAAATATATCCATTCTACTAGTGTAATGTGCATTTTTGAAGAGAATTAATATAAGTGTTTAAAAATCTGATTGTCTTTTAGTGCTTAGGTAACAGATGGACAATGATACCTGCCTGGATATGAACGCAGAACTGTGGCGGAATAGGCACGATTGGAGTAGTCATTCGTCTACCATATTCATCTTCATTTTTTTTTATGCAGCAATTATTCTTGTCGGTATAATGGGCAATCTGTGCGTCATATTGGCCATTGCCAGGACCAAGTATTGCTTCATTTTGTCAGCATTTATTTCATTATAATAACCTACTGGTTACGAGATTTTGATTTGGACTTCAAAAGCAAGAAAACGCTCAAGTCTGATATCATATGAATTATGCAAATATAAAATATCTGATCTTATCAAGAAAATAAATATAATGTACAAGGTATCACCAGATCCCAGTGGAAGATATATTATATATATGAATTATCAATCAAGATTTATCAGCTAGAAAAATTTTCTTAATATTGAAATGTTATTATAAACATATGGAAGCTATATTAATTACAATAAATAAAATGTGTGTTAATATAAACATATGGAAGTTATATTAATTACAATAAATAAAAAAGCAATAAGTGCAATTATTTCGTCGAGAAAAATGTAGCATTATGAGATTCAATGAAATTCGATGAAAGATTTTCGATTTCTGCTCATCGAATGGTGGAAGTAGCAGCATATTTTAATATAAATAAATTAATCGGATCTTACCTATGTAATATTTCAGGACATTACAAACAGTACCCAATATGTTCATTTTTTCATTGAGCTGTTCAGATCTCGTTGTATGCTTTACTTCAGCAACAATAACACCGATCACAGCATTCAAGAAGGAATGGATTTTTGGTGCTGTACTATGTTCGATAGCTCCATTTATTGCTGTCAGTTCTTCTTTTGCAAATTATAATTCTTGCTGATACTTTATTCTCCTTAAGATAATTTATATCATTCATCAGCAGTTCGCAATTTTGATCTGAATTAATGTTTCCAAAGAATTATTATCGGAATTGAAGATAGGTGAAACAAGTGCTACTCAAAGGGGAAAAGCAGATCTTCCAGCACTATTATATAAGCAATCATAAGGAAGCTTGAAAGTTGAAAGAAAATTGACATTGGAGGAAGTCTAAACTCAAAGCAAGCTTAAATTGGATATTTATATAAAATTTCGTTCGCTGCGATAAATTATCATATATTTCTATTTTCTTAGAAAATTTCTCATAGCTTTTCAGCAGAGTCATCTTTGATATGTAAATCGAATAATTATATTCCATTAATAGGAAATCGTTTTGAAATATCGATATTTGAGTATCCAATATCATAGAAGCTGAATATTTTTCGATCTTTCAGAAATCTAATCGTAAATTCTAACAAAATGATTATATATGGAAGAAATAAATTTTTAGGGTACTTCACTGTGCTTTTCAACGTTCACCCTCTCAGCAATCTCAGTGGATCGTTTTTTGCTCATCTATTTTCCAACTAGAAAAGCTTTATCCAGGCTTCAAGCATTAATCGTAATTATGGTGAGTGGGATGCTATAAATTGCATTTTCTTCAATTTTTAAGCAAATTGAATTGCTAACTTGCAGCTTGCTAGCAAATACTTTAATAAAAGGCATTAGAGACTTAAAAAAAATATTGGAAAATTATCTACTCCATAAAAGTTACTCAGTCGATAAATAATGCATGTCAACAAATCAATAAATTATATTATCAAGTGCTAAAACCTCTACTTGTTTTAATCATGATTCGACTTGCAGCAGAAATTTCCTTAATTTCTTCGGAATCCATTTTAGATTCTAAGCTTATCAATGGCTTTTATGATAAGAAATGGCAATGAATATTAAAAAATATGCTGCATCTCTATTTCAATTAAAAACATTAATTTTCGGTGATGAATAAAATTTACAGGTAATATGCATACTATCTATTTCATTATCAGCACCAGTAATATTCAAACAAAGGCTCAAAACATTTGGTAATTATTGTGGCCAATTCTGCACTGAAGAATGGGGTATCGACCAAAGCGGTAGGCGAATTTATGGATCCATAATGCTCAGCGTGCAATTTATCGTACCTCTAATGATCATTACTATCTGTTACACTGCTATCTCCTTCAAATTAGGCAAGGTGATATTATTCATTTATTTTTAGTCACATATATTTTTTATCGCATAATGGAATAATTTAGATAAAGTAGTATTTGTCTGCATGTTTTTCACCTGAAAAGATAGTATTATACCGTAATCTTAATCTTCATTTTATAATCATTTATAAATTATGTCTATGGCATCATTATCAGTAACTGTCGTTGATTACTGTTTATTCCAAAAAGCATACGATTTGTATTTGCATTAAAATAGATACATTTGAAGATTTGATAAGCAAATTTTTTTATATTGCTATTAATTTTTAATTGTATAGATGAGAGATAAAATGAAGAAAATGAAAAATATACAGCGAATTTATATATTAAATTAAAATATTGAAGAGCATACTACAAAGAAATCGGAGACAGCAGAACGAATGTCAATTGGGAATGACTGATCAGGTTCGTTCATTTTTATTCACTTCTCAAAAACTTATTTCAAGCAGGAGTTTTGTTGACGAAAAGTTTTTAATTAAAAAATTAGATCTGTTGTTAAACCATGCAGATGAAATTTTAAATGTATCACCTATTGAATCAGAACTTCGTGAAGTAAAATGTAATAATATGTATGCTGTGCATCGATATGATATGCTTTTGTTGATAGAATGATTGTGAAGCTTTCAAATTGCTTATCGTTCATTCTCGATAAAACCTATCTTCATTAGGCATGTGTAAATCGAAATTGAAATAACTTTTCCCAATTTCTCATTACATTTTGCAGGCAGAAAAATGAGAGAGCAATGCTATTATTTATTCTTTTTGTTTGAAAAAAGAGTGAAGAATGAGAAGGAATGATGTAATGATAGATTAGAGAATTGAGAATGAATGTATACTGTTAAGGAAGAGAGATAACAACAAGGCTAGCATTTTAACTTCTGCCTTATTAAACTTAGAAATTGAATATTTTTCACTCAAAAAGTCAAAGATGACAAACCGATCATTTGCATAAACTGTTCTACTATTTCAAGCAACGGGCAGCTATAAAACGCAGACAACGGACAAATCGTATGCTAATTGGTATGGTAGTTGCATTTTCTGCAAGTTGGTTCTTCAGCGTATTATTTAATGCTCTCAGAGATTACGATTATTTACCAAAATGGTGCCAAGATCAGGAATACTTTTTCGGGATTGCAACACATTGCATCGCCATGTCTTCAACTGTCAGTGTGTTTCTGTTATGCCACAGATGAAATAATTTGTAATTGTTGAACAAAATGTTACATGAAATTTCATTATCTAAATACTAACCGATTCAAATTGAATCAGAGCATCATCATCCTGTAGAAAAAAGCCAATGAAGCAATATTGAATTTTGATGGCATTCTAAAATTGTCTCTAATTTATTTCTAAAAATTAATAAAATTTTTACCGGTACAATTTCTCAAAAATATTTTGACTTTACAGGTATGGAATCCGTTGCTTTATGCAGCTCTAAATTTGCAGTTGCGTGCTGCATTTCTGCGGTTACTACCTGAATGCATGATGCAACCACAAATTCGAAAAAGTACTGCTCATAACTGTAAGCCATTACTTCAGTCGCGAAATGTTTTGCGGAATGACTTTGCAAAAAATAAAGTATTGAATTATGGCCGAAGGAAAAGGTAATTATTTTCCTTCCGTATAGTAATATTATTGGTATATAATTTAAAGATCTAATTGTTGAAGAAAACAAAATGATCTATTATCATTACAGTAATAAAGCAATTACAATTATCAGTCTGTAAAGCAGCGATTTAATGATAAAATGCTGAAGAAGATTAGATCCAGTATGAATTCTAAATGATTATCAATTGAGAAGCAAATCGCTAGCATCTTTTTTTTCCAAAGACCCTATCTAAAATAAATGATATTCAGGCATGGAGTGATTTAACGTAGCTTGTTTTTCAGATTTTAAACTAATCGAATTTTGCAGAAGTTTCTGGAATCTCCATGGGCAAAATCAAAGCATGTGATATAAGTTTCTATTCTATTAATGACGCAAATGGAATGGTCAAGACACTAAGCAGATCTGGCTACTTGATGCAAACTCCAGATGTGAATGAATCAGAAAGAAGCTGCTGAACAGATTGAATTTGCCAAACAGTGCTTTTCAATGAAACTTTATAGCTAAAAATCAGTGATTGTCTCAAGTAGACATTGAAATACATGATCAAACTACCTTTTAATTCTTAACTAAATTAATGCAACATAATGAAGGACGCTAGAAGATGTTGTGAGAGCTCGAGAAGAACTTTCAAAAAAGTCCGTCAATCACTCCGTTGATCTGATCTTCATTAATTTTCTTAATTTTTAAGGGCTTTTATTTCTCAGCTTTGAAAAATTGTTAGTGTCTCTTCGAGCACCTATCTCATCCCAAATTTGGACTGCATCGAATAAATATAACTAATAATAAAATTTCTCTATAAAATTGTTTTTTGATTTGACAAAATAAAATATCTTTCCACGGCAGTGATGTTTCTCACCCGTAGTCTTTCCTAACTATCGAGCTACCAAATTCTATTTATTTCTAATTTTCGTAAAAAGAATTTTAATTTTTGCTGTCATTCAAAATACTCAGAAACAGTAAATTCTCTAACTCTGCACTACTGCTAAACCATAAAATAAATTGTTGTGGCATAATTAAATTATTGCTCTCATCGATAAATGCTATTATTGGTGATAGAAGATATATGACTGTTGTTGGATCGTCATAAATTTTCAATATTGCATTATGACTGGCAGATTTCAGCGAATTTACAGAAATATTACACAAGAAAAGAATAAAAACAATCAGTAAAGATGTTAGTAAAAAACAATTAATTGCGACATTTTTAAATAATTGATACACACAATCATTTTTATAACAAAATACAATGTAGCACCTCTTCTGTATTTACAGTTTAATTGTGAAACTCAAAAACTTATTTCTCGTGTTAAATTCCGATTATAACAGAATGAAAATTATTTTAAATTTAATCGGTTTAACAATTAGAAACTGGACATGAAATGCCAAATCAATCAAACTATAAATAAAAAGCAAAAAAGTAATTTAATTGTGAAGGAACCGACTTTTTTCTAATCATATAGTCTCTAACATTCTTTCGTCTCCATCTCCACTCAAACTTAACATTCTATTCAAATTAGTGAAAGCTATAAATTTAAACAGAATGTCAATTAAGGTCAGATTTTAAAGTATGACGATTGAAAATTTTAAAAAGTAAATAGCCATATTTCAATTTCACAAATAATTCATTCTTCACAAGTAGGCAGAAGAACAAGATTCCCATGAAAATATTTCACTACACTCATAATCATTCTATCATATTAACATAAACTTGCAGTTCTTAAAAGAGTGACAGTTTGATAAATTATGGAAATATTTTGTACAAGCAATAAAAATCAATGTTTCGCATATATATTATAATGAGCAGTGAGGAATTGAAATAAACTTCACAATATATGATATCAAATATCTGGAAAATTTTTAAAGAATGTGATATGCTTCAAAAAATGATAAAACAAGCAAACAATTAAAGGAAAATATCAAAAGAGCAAAATGAATGATGAATTCAACTAAGAAAGGACTAGACGTAATGTTTATTCTGAGTATTGTACATAATGACTTAAAAAAACTCTCGAATAATATATTCTCAAAGTAAACACACTCTGAATTGGAGATAAAATTTGTTTCATCGAGTCAGAGCTATTGAATTAAAATATTATATATAGTTAGCCTTGAATTTCAGAATTCAGTGATGTTTTTGATTTTCTTCTTTTCTATTTCAACTTCTTGTTTATACAAAACTAACAAAAAACCTTTTTAAATGTTCATTCATATATGTTTACCTCATAAAGATTGATTATTGATCTTTATAGTTAGAAAAACTAAAGAAATCACTTTTTTTTAAAAAATAATGGGCCAGACATTGCAACGTTGATTTCACTATTTTGTCGATAAATAAAAGAAACCTTCTAGCAAAAATGTTGCAATATATTGAATTTGCGTGATTTCCAAATTGATTAATATTCTCCAAAGATTTAAACTTTAGAGTTCCAAATGATGTTTTTCACTAAAGTTAAACTGATTATTTGCTGATTGAATGGCTAGACAACTATTTTACCGATTGGCCTATTTACTACAAATTAAATTCAAATGTCAAACAACTTACAATCATCGTTCGATACGGAAGCAATGTTACCACGTGTTCGGTTAATGCTGTTAAGAGTTAAATTCTGGATGACATTTCAAATCAAATCCAATCCGGAAATCAAATGGCAGGATTGATGACTATTTAATTTTTCATCTTCATTTTCAAACTCATTATAACGACGTTGATGTTAAGTTAAAATTGTCGTAGTAGTCGAAATCGTTATTTTCTGAGATCGAATTTTCAGAACAATTCTGATCGAAACAAAAATCGACTGCTATCCTCATTCGATCTTTTTCAAATATAATATCTGCTGATTTCTGAGCAAAATCGAACAAAATCGGTAATTTTATGCCTGTAAACAAATAAAAATATTTAAAGCATATCAAAATATTTTTCTAAAAATGATTTTAGAAATATTTTTCTAAGAAATTAGCTAAAAAAGTATTTTCTAAGAAAGTTTCTGAAGATTTTATCAAGAAAAATTATTCTGAAGATATTATGTCGGAATAGATTCTGCTCTTTCATTTGAAAAAGATCGAATTTTGTATTCGTATCCAATTAAAATGATAAATAACAGGTATTACATGTTAGCAATATATTGCAACCAAGAAAAATACTTCAGATAATTTTGACAGAATATATTTCGAGCTACAGTGAATATATAATATTTAAAACATCAAAAGAATCATGATCAATTCTACCATCACTAAGTTTCCTTGCTATATCGTCGCCAATTAATAATTCATTAAGAGCGCTGACGAGAAATTCAAGGCTAGTCTCATCAATGCCATCTACTAGACTTATAACATCGAAGATTTTGAATTTATGGATACGCATCTCTGACGTGAATGAATAGTTTCGGAAAAGGCCTTTTTCGAGTTTTAATTCGGCCATCATACCGGATGTTAGAAATCGATGCGTATGCTCACTTTGCTGTAATTTTTCGAACGTTTATTAGTACAAAAGATAAGATCATACTTTGTAATAGATTTAATTAATGAGTTTCAAACATATCTGTTGCATTTCCCTGTGTTATATAGATCATTAATTACTCTTTAATAATATACACATCCCTCAAAACTCAGATAAAATTAGAAGAATTGCTAAAATTTACAAAACTGATTGAACAAGAAGTTATATAAGAAAATAAATTAGCATTGTAATACGGAACATTTAAAAACTAACTTGCACGAATGCATCCACTTGACTCCAAATCACAATCACTCCCTTATCTTGTTCAAAACGAACTCTCGGGTAAGTGGTTGTATGCGATTTAATTTGCACTATACCACCTGGATATTGAGTACTTAAAGCTGAAATCAATATTTATAATTAATAGAAAAATATGATTCATGTTGATTACACTGAAAGTGAAACTAAGAAGAAATAGAATTTTGGACTTCTAATATTTCGGGAAACACTTTCTTATGCTTAGAAAGTATATTTCTATATGCATTGTCTATTTTTAATCTTAATTCTACTTAGAGGATGAAAAACTTAGCGGGAAAGCACTTTTATTTAGCTAGAAATATAAATTTAGATGGAAATGAACATTTCAGTATTATCACAAGTGATGAAAGTAAGAAATGATTAGCTTGGCTTCTCTACCAATTCTGATATTTTGGATATAAAAACTACAAAAATCAAAGAACTGATTAGTAAATTCTGCGTAAATTTACCGGGAAATAGAGTTCCAGCACAAATATCTTCGCCCTCACACTCGGTCCTTAGGTATCCGACCAAAACTGTACTGTTCATGCTTTCTTTACTTATTTCATAATCAAAATTCCGATATTGATCCATCCAGTAGAGCAAGCTGGCTAAGGTATAGTTTGACATTGTGAATTCAAGCATTGTCGGCTTTTCCTGATTATCTACCGTTATGGGTGCTGATGAAAAGGGTAATCGAAAATCGTTGAGCCTATTAAGACCTGAATGGAATTATTAAAGCTAAAAATTGCAATTATGGTAAACAAAAAGTTGTATATTCCTCTCAATTCTAAGTGTTTATAGTAAATTCGAGCTTGAATCCAAGGCTGAAACTTAACTTTAGTCACTGATTGTTTCAACTTACCTTGTCTTACGATACTGAATGCATTGCCTCGATGCTTCAACTCAATTGCATTTGGCAAATATTGTATTTGCTCAACGAAGCCATAATTTACGAAGTACTGATCAAAGAGTGTTGCACTCATCGGAGTATTCATCAGACGATTGGAAACGATAGGTACAAGCTCCGAATTGAAACTTGAACATATTATCTAAAACTCATCTTATTTAAGTATCGGAAACTCGAACACCCAGTTTTAATTCTGCTTCATTTAGTACATTCTAGCAATTTTTGCTATGAAATAAAATGTTTAAAATGAAAACACAATGTTAAATATTTTAAATGTCTGAGCCAATTAATTGAAAACTTGAAATTAAAAAAAAATCTCTAACCAGTTCGATTCTTTCACTGATAAAACGATCAATGTGAGAATAATAATTGACTAAAAGTAAAGGGTCCGTATCACTGAAGTTCATTACAACATTGCCTGGTGATAGTGTACATTTTTGTAGATCGGTCCTAAGGTGGCCATCAAAATTTATTGCCGCCACAAAATACGATTTTATTTTCGCACTGCAATCAAGCAATTTCTTATTTTCAGAATTTTCATAGCATTTTTAACCAAATTCTGTATTAGACATTTTGAGCTTATTTTTTTGACAACGATTAACCAGAGATCTCTTTTATGACGCTAATTTTTGGTTTTATCTGTTTATCTAGTTTTTAAATCCAGTCCATTTAAATTTATTTCTATACAAGAGCATTTATCAAAAAAAAGTTATCAGTAATTTATTTTATATCAAGAAAAAAAATTAATTTAAGATAATCAATGGGAAATCCAAAAGTTACCTAACTGATTTATTATTTATAATTATAATTATTGATATCTTCAGTTCACATTACTTTTTTATTTCAAATGAGCAATTGATGTTCCGTATAAGTATGTTTTGAATAGCTATTGTTTCCGAAAAAACATTTTTGTGGAATTCAAATAATTAAAAGACTTTGGCATCGAATAATTTTTGCTTTAAAAAGGAAGGGGACCGAAGAATAAATATTAAAAAAATTCTCAGACTTATAAAATCAAAAAATTTTGAATTTATTTTTTTGAATAGATTCAAATTCTTATACCTGTCAATTTGAAGTACGGCAGATCCATAAAAGTCACCAGTAGGGCCGGAAAGTTTAAAAAAAGTACCGATTGACAAATTCAGGTGGGAACCCTGAAAAATTCTTTATATTGGTTTCAGAAATTCCTTTAATATTTTTGAATCTTTATTTTCTTTCTTTCAAATTATTTCATACAATTTATAGGAATTGATAATCGGGAAATATTTTATCCGATGCTGCAAAATAATTTTTTAAAAGAAAGCTCACCATCCAAATAATGCCTTGTCCAGGGACAATAAACAACCGTGATTTGAATATTTTCGAATCATAACCAATAGCTTTTGTTGATATGAGACCAAATGTTACCTAAAATTTGCTTAAATTTTCAGATTAAGAGAGATAAAATCGTAAACACTGAATTGAAAAAGAATAAGAATCAGAGCTAACTTATACAACTTGTATTTCATTGGCTCTTCGATAAATATATATGGCAGATGACGTCTTTTAAAGCCTTGAATATAAATAATTAGTTCATTACATCGTTAAGTTCATATAATTTTTACTCATCTTCCATACGGCCAAATAATCAGGAATTAAATTTTGATTTTAATTTAAATTGCGATAGATAATTTAATTGAAGACCTCGTTTGTAAAGTGGTGCAGAAAAATTGAAAATAATTTCGCCATGATGCATAAACTGATTCACTCGTTCCTTTAGATAATCAGCCAACAAATCCAAAGCTCTCTGATTGATTCTCGTTACAAAACCCGCATGTGTGTCTGGCTTTGTAAAAAAGCTATCTGAAGTCAATATTTTTTCAAATTCTAATTCATTTCTATTGTTTTCCATTTCATTTTATTTCTCTCTACTTCATTTCACTATTTCATCGGAGCAAAAATCATCTTACAAATTGACCAAATCACTTTTTCACTTGATAAATTTTATACTGCTTTTTGTACTCATTAATAATTAATTTCAAACATGCATTGAATGATGATGTTGCTGGCTTATCATAGAGAAGTGTTTGTTTGAATTATTAAAAAAATCACAATGGAGATGTAAAATAGATTTGTAACTTTACTTAACTTCCTTGCTATTGAATAATCTAATGATTTGTTTGAAAAAAACTACCAACTGAATTCATTTGAAATTTTTTTTAAGAAATTATATGAAAAACACTGTAGAATATTGCGCTTTGCAATTAAAAATATAATTATTCTTTTCCTCTGAAATGAAAGAAAAACTAAAAATCTTTTCTGTTTCTTTTCTTATTCAAAAAAATGATAACAATATGTGATGCAAGGAAGTTAGATTATCTTACTTTTTTACTGAGTATCATTTTGCTATGAACAAAGAATTTTCTTAAATTAATTAAAAGAAAAAAAACTTACTTGCTAAAGAATGCGACTTTGTGAAGGAGCAAAGTTGCAATGAAACAATTAGGAGATGTAAAATCATATTGCGTCTTCAGCCAAAATAAGTAAGGAAGGCCGAAAACGTCAATGTACTCACTTTTTGCTTTTTGATGCTTATAGGACAATAACTTTTTTAGAAGACGATAATGGTAATATTGACGACGTTGAAATAATATTAGTGATCGTGATGATCGCGTGAACAACAATGCTATAGCAGTAGAATCCTTGATAACCCCGCATATTACGATAACGGAAATGATAATAACAATGAAAACAAAATTGAATTCTTAAGTTAATTGGGCATAATCTTTTCCCCAACTTTGCAAAAAATAGTTTTTAATAACTTCAAGAAGCTTATAGTGTATAATAAATAAACTATCCCGCTGAAATATGGTTTCAACAAAATCATCCACTAATCAGGGGAAAAGGATAAAAGATATTGGAGATACTCCGAATTCTCATCTATCAAACAAGTGACCTTTGAAAATGACGTATCATTAAGGACACTACTCAAATGAAAGCATCGTTATGCAAAGATAAAGAAAATAAATGTAATCATGTTGATGGATTATTTTGAAAAAATAATATTCTGAAAAGGTAATTAAGTAAACAATAAAACAGTTAGTTTCCTGCTTTTGCTTCTTTTTTTTCTTTGCCGAAAGAAATTGAGAAAAAGATGAAGATTCTTCAGGGGATCTGTTTCGAAATACTGGCATTTAAAGAACGGTGAATATTCATAAATTCATTTATTCATTAGTTAATTCCATTGATCCATATCATGGATTAGTCCTGTTTACATACTAATAAATATTAAAAGTCATACTTTGATTATCCTGATCCTGTTTCTGCTTCTTACGACGTTTGTTCAGTTAGTTTTGCAAACCTGAGCAAGTTAATTACTGCTTTATTTATTAAGAAAATAAAGTCTGTTTGCCAAGCAAAACGAATTTCGTGAAACCATCGCCTAAAATAAATTTGGAAAACAATGTTCCGTTCAGTAATAAAATGATTTGGAATTTAATTGAAATAATTGTTTCAATACTATTCCAATAGGCAGTACAAATTTTTATTGAATCATTTCATTAACGAAAAAGCTGCAAAAATGACAATTTCAACAAATAAAAGATCGCAGACTAAATAAAATATTTATTGTGAGGAAATCTACAAATGATAAAAATTAACTCATTTAATAAATTCCACTGTTAACAAAAAAAATTCCAGGCTATTCCTTTTATTTCTATAACATTTTCAAATATTTTTAGTATTTCGTGATGGAAAAAAAGAAAACTAAGGGTGCTAAAAATTATAAATTTTATAATTTTTACCAAATTCACCTCTAAAGAAGTGCAAAAAAAATAATGATCAAAAAGATCAACAACTCCTAATATTTAGAACCGTCAAGTACGGAGTTTATAGGATTGTCATTGGATCATTACTTTTTCTAATTTTTGTTTCACAGAATTTTTTTATCTTACTGAATCTACTTGTATTTCGAAATCGCTTGATTTCTTAATTAATATAGATACCATTCCAAATTTTTCTTTGTCATTTGAAAATATCATATAAATCTAAAATCTTCAAGATCTTCAAAATTCAAAATTCATATACTATTAAAAATGAATTAAATAGTTTTTTGGCAAAGAATCAGATTTCATTTCCAAACAAGTGTGATGTTTTGAATAAATTAGCATAAGCAAGCATAATTATATATAATCAAATAATTGTCCACTTCTCGCTTTCTCAAATAGCAAATCGAGAAACTAGTGGTTCTAGAATCCTTCACATTTGCAATTAAATTACCGAAAAACAGAAGAATAAACGGTGTCAAATTTCCTTTGCTGTTATCTTTTTGAGCATACAGAAAGAGTATACTAGTCTCGTGTTTTCTTGATAATGTAAAAAAGAAAGCGGATAAGGACAGAAAATCTCTTTTACCCTCTATGGTTTCTACATTATAGACGAAGATTAATCCATGTATTCTGGAATACCACCAAAATAAATTCATTTTTTGCAAGAAATAAATGATTCAATGAATGATTTTGAAATTTATTAATCGAGAAATCGTAATTATCTTCAAACACTACGAAAGACTTTTTTTAAGGTGTAAAATCGAATGATAAATCATCGGAACTAAAGACATTTAAATAATTATAAAAATCTGACGAAAATATATTTATTTGATTAAGCATGGAAGAATTCTGATTTTGCTCGGTATCTGAAAAAGCTTATGCAGTGATATTCGATTAACATTGACAAAAAGGAAGTGGAAATAGTCAGCAGCTTGAAAACGGAAGAGAAAAAAAATCTCATTTTTTCATCATCGAAAAAACAGGTTCAAGTGTCTCCCTAATAAATAATCGACAAACAAGGTTTGGATTTCTCATTGTTGATTTGGAGCTATTTATGCCAGCTTTTTTCATTAAAATATTATCTTTTTCCTTTCTTTTCCTCTTTTCCAAAAAAGACAAATATCAATCATTTCTCTTTTACACATCTCTATTTCTTTATATAAACAAATAAGAGCTCTTCTTTTAATGTACAATTCGATGAAAAGCTTCGAAAAACAATTAATTTTTCATGGAAATTTATAAATGCATTTGAGATGAAACGTAACAATTCTGCACTATACGAATAGCAGCTATTCATTTATCAATTATCGATACTATGTTATTTGTTAGAATTAATAAGACATTTATGACTTCATTTCCATTGGCATTCAGATTTTCAAATTCAGAAATTCGAATATGCTACTCAATTAATAGCAACAGAAATAAAATAAAACTTTATCAGTTTGGCATTTGCCGTAAAGTTAGTGAATTTTGCCTTAAACTAATGTTTCTACATACACAGATATACTGAAGGAAAAACAAAGAGGGATAAAGAAAGAAATAGAGAAAGACAGGGAGAAAAGAGGAGAGAGAGATGATGCGTATAAAGTGATAGAATATTTGAGATGGGGATGTCCAGTCATCCAGAATAAGTAATAAGAGTAATTTATTATTTTCATTGATTTATAAGTATTTGACAGTTCAAGAAAAACTAATATTCACTCTATTTTAAGAATACCAATAATACTAACTATCTATAAATATCACTTTTATAATGCGCGTCACGTACGTACGTAAGGATGTAGCTGTTTCATTACGTGTCGCGTCATATTAATGCCATTAATGCCATTGTTCATTAAAGGAAGATATCGTTGTGTGAGGGAGATAACGAACGGATAGAAAAGGATGAATATGAAGAAAGCGGAAAAGTTGGAAATCAGAAAGTAAAGAAAGGATCAAAGTAATGATGGATGGGTAATTAAGGCATAGTGATAGGATCAGTGAAGCGTAACAGCATAACATTCATTCGTAATAGATTGAATGAAGCAATAAAATTATCTTTAGACATTTACAACAACTACGGTAAAAATGGCCGAGAGGACGAGTAAATGAAGATGAGTACCTCTCTCTCGCAGTACTTGGTTGCTGCTGCGGGTAAAGAATAGTGCATCAGGTAGGTAGGTGGTAGGTATAGCCGCGGTGCGATGCTATCGCGGCTCATCGAACAGGATGCCCTGCGGCTGGCTGGCTGCTCAAATGGGCAAATGATAATGGTACGAGAGAGGTACGTATTGATGGCAGCGATTGTTGTATTTGTAGTAATGGTTGTAGTTGCGGTAGCAGTCTTCTATCAATTACACTTCATAAATATTTTTTTTAAGAAGAAAAGGTGGGAAATTAAAATATGCAAACAAAGTTCTAAAATTTATTGAAATTCTAACATCGTTTTTTGCATTTGATTTGTCTGTTTATTTGTCCAGGAGAAAGTTTTCATCCATCATCAAAATGCAATACGATCGAAATATCACTCGAATGCGTTAAAAAAAAAATTAAAAAGAGAAAGATAGAATGATAGTTACCAATGAGAAGAATAATTAATATTTAATATATATTTCATGCCTATATTTTTAAGCTTCAACTCTCTTATTAAAATAAACTTCTAACATTTGCAAATTGTGCCCACTTAAATATACCTTCTCAATTTTTAGCGTAGTTAAAGTGCTTGTCAGCAGAGCACGCATTTTTTTCTCTAGTGATGCATTTTCTCAGAGACTTGATGGCAATATATTTCAGAGAGAATAGCAAATTTAGCAATAAAAATTTCATAAATAATTGTTCAAAAAGAGCAGTGCTACTTTTTAAAATGAGTTTGAGTTGGTTAAAGGCAATGTTCGATTGCGATTAGCAAAGCTTATCTTTTTTCATTGTTTCAAATACTTTTCATATTTATTATCATTCAATGAATGGTAATTTCTGTGTGTAAGCTTCATTTTTGATAGATTTTAAAATTATTTTTCAAATATCTAAAAATGTCATGTGAATTTCATCGATGTTATTGACTTTTGAATATTGCTTGCATTCAGTCAGTAAACGGGATGAAGCTTTTCTAATCTCCAGATATAATACTACTTGTTATAAATATTAATGACATTTTCAATTGAAATTATAGATTTGAAAGGTTTTTGGTATTGGAACTTATCAAGACTTGATATCATTTTTCATTGATGAAAGCAGGATCATCTTTCTACAACAGGAAGTAGTTTATAGTTAGAATTTGCGACAATGCATTAGGAATTAAAAAAGCGTTCTTTCTGTGTCTTATTCCCGTAACACCTATGGATATATCTTCGAAGTCATTATCAGGACATTATCATAGAGGAGAATGAATGAATTTCTTTTCGTCATATAATTACTCCAAGTTGTATTTATAATATTCCAATCATTAGCAATAATAGCAGTTGAATTGATAAAAGTAAGATGAGTGTAACGAACTGCTAGAGCAGATTCCCTCACTTGCTGAAGTCATAACAAATTTTGACGTCGAATGCTCCGAAACGATACAATCGTGCATAAATTGAGAGCAGACATATGTTTCTTAACATCAATGAAAACCTATGTATTCTAGATTCATGCTGTCATTTTACATTTTTAATAACTACTTAAATAGAAACAAAAGAAAGACGTGTTTCGACTACTCAAATTATTGATGCAAAGAGATGCATTTCGATTATACGTCAACTAAACATTCTTGATAATGCAGATATTGCAGATATCACTGCAGATATCACATATGTTATATAATGAATCATTTAAATTCGCTGATGATAAATGGAGACAAGTACATAACACATCTACGATTTCAATCATGTTATATCATGATCGTCATCTTCTAGAAGTGCTTTATTATGACCATTCTCACTTTTGTTCTTCAATAATAATGTTCCACAGTATGCATATCTCTTCTTCGTTGTTCATCCTTTTCGCGAAAAAGAAACGAGATAAGCTTTAAGATAAGATTACATAATAGTAGTACTAGTTTCTTGATATACGGTATTTATTTTCTACACGACAAACATTCACAAGATGCATAACCTTAGTCACATGTGATTTATAATGATAATGAAGTTATCTCATGATAATGTATATCCATAGTATTAAAGTAAAAGTAGATTGCTCGGATGCAGTTACCGCTCTCAAGCATAGGCAGGCTTAAGCTTGATGGCATCATTTAAAATGATGATCATATCACTTATAACTTGCGCCGCTTTTTCTCTTGTTAATCTATTTAGACTTTTTTATTTTTCTTTTACTATCAATACAGCAATCAATTTTATATTTCACGTTTTTATTGCCTAATTATAAAATCTTTCTTGAAAATTGATAGATATACTCATCATAATATAGACCGTGACAATAGGGTAGGTAATTTATAAATAAAAAGAAACATCTGTTCCACAAGTTCAAAGAATTGAGATAATTCGGCGTTTACAGTGGATCGATTGCACAGCATGAATTGAGAGTCAAATTATCGAAAAGATTAAAGAAAATAGATTGGAAATAAAATTATAAATCTATTTCAGTGTGAGGTCGTGTAGGAAAATAGTTTATCCATTTCGAGATTTATTGCTTATTCATCGTTTCTTTACGATTGCTGCTCCTTTTTTCCAGAAACAGTCATATGTATTTTCCATTCATAATTTTTAAAATTGGCCGCTATATAATTCAAAGATATTGAATTTCTCGCATTTAAATACTGTAATCCAAATTCTTTTCAGAAATGCCTCGCTCTTAATTCTTTTGCTTTCATTTAAATATTCTCAAATATACACATATACGTATATATATAATGAAATAGTAGCAAGGAATGCAAAAATCAGCATAAGTGGAAAAACTGTCAAATTATATCAAATTTTATATCGTATTATAATGGTGGATTTATTTACAAGTAAACCGAACTAGATTTATAGCTGATAAGATGCCACATTTACCGCAAATCCAGTTTTCCCGACCGACCAATATTACTATCTCATTTCGCCGAATTGCACTCTCTGCCTTAGTTTCGTTCGGAACGATCCTACTTTCTATAAAGAAATTACTTGCTCTGGCTTTCATTGTCATTTCCTTTATTTTATAGATGTTGCATATCTTCCACAAAATCATAAATTAGAAAAACAAAAATTTCAATTTTGCGATAAATTTAAAGTTTAAATTTGAACGGTTTCCTAAATATAAATGCAAAATTTATGTGCAAAAATCGAGTTGAAAAGTTTCGGTAGTTTTTTTGCAGCTGAATAAGTCTTCAATTTTCAAGAACTAACATAAATAAGTCAAAAAAATATTCGTTGTATGGCATCAGAAATATTAATGCAATTAAAACTTTGACGTTATTTAGAAAAATCAAAATTGCAAATACTTATAAAGCCTAAGATATTATAAAATTAATATAAAGCAATTGTGGTATTAAACAGAAAACTGCTCGACCAAAATTCATCAATATCTTGAAAATGTATTTAGATGATTAAGAATCACTGTTCATACAGCATCTGTTTCAACGATATAAACTTTTCTAACATCTTGAAAAAGATCATTTTAGCATACTTATGGCAACTTAGTTCTAGAAAATTATTGCGCATTTAGATACAAGTTAACATCTCATCAATTCACAAGATTTTACTTCCGTAGACTCTCCAAAACTGCAAGACCTGAAAAAATCCTTTATCAAATTATGGATTTTCCAGAATACATATGCTTGAATTGTATTCTCGAATTTCGAGTAATAATCTAAGAAATATGAAGCAATTCGGATTCTGGATTAAGCTTATTTGATCCATACCGCAAATTAGTATTTAATTTCTGTCTGTTGTCAAAAAATCTTACCTACAAGGACAGAAACGTTTCCGTATAGTTTTACCAGCACCGCAAGTTTCAGAGCAAATGCTCCATATTCCCCAATGTGACCATGAACAAGAAGATTTGCTGAAATTACTGCGGTAGGCAATCATTCGTTCTGCAGGCACTGTAATACCTTTCGGTGTTATCGCTAATAATGATGATGTAAATTTTTCTGTCGTGTGATCAGTATGATTTGATCTTATAATTCCCATTCGTGGATAGAAGCATGAAATTTGTTCCATAAGACTATCATTACAATGACATTTGGTTTTTGCCGCTGAAAATGAAGTAACAAGTTATTGTTGTTGATTTAGCTCGCATTATTCAAAAATACCGAAAATGTAATTTTAAAAGACGGTGCAACTAAATAGTTTTTTTGATAACTAAGTAATAAAATAACATAAAAAGCAACAAATTCTAATGCAAGATCGTGTCCTCGTTTTGAATTCTCCTAAGACTGTATTCCATGAGGACCACAAACAATCCATGTCAATATCACGATTGAGAGTTGACACTATTTGATCACAGTTGTACTGCAAAAGATCATGGAATTTCAGTCGGCTTGAATATGGATGACCTGCTGCATTCTATTCTACTGTGAATATTTGTGAATTCTGCATTGTGGAGCATTCTTTAAAAAACCCTTAATTCTATATGACAAAATTACAAATACATGAAAAGTTAGAAATTTTTGAAAGATAAGAAGTACCAGCGGAATGCAAGGGTTCTTTTCTGTGTTGATACTAGGAAAATCGCACTTCACATCGGAAGCTAATGAATAAGTGCTATTTGAAATATCATCATTCGTTCGGATACCATCAGCACAATATCGAGTCCGTATAAGTTACCCTAGATTGGAAAATGTTGAGGATTTAACTTACATTCATATATTGGCATTCGAATGATATGCTAAAGGAAAAATCAAAGTCATCTAAGCACTAAAATATAAATTGATCTATTATCTCAAATCGCTCTTGTTTAAATTTGCAAATGTTTTTTTTTGGAATAAAATATTGCACTTTCTGGCTGTGACATTTGATTACCTGATCGCATGGTCCTATACATTTGCACCATTCAGTCCAATGAGACCAACTACAGATATCAACATCTCTTATTTCAGGACATGGTATTTCGGCACAACTACTCTCCTCATGCAATTCTCCATCACAATGACAAATAGATTCATCGAGTCTTGATATAAAACTATCTAAATCTCGTTCAAATTCTTAGAGTTTTTTGATCATTTTAAAAACCAAAACTAAAACTTCAAAAAATCCCAAAATTAATTCAAATAACTATTTCTCTTATTAAAAAAGCAAGCTAGAAATCATAGTATATTTTTAAATAAATTTATTTGCAAAATATCAAAAAGCATGCACCCGAAAAAATTTCTAAGATGAATTATCAAAATTACCTTGTTCAAATAATCCAAAATTATAAATGTTTACTGCTCGCCGACGTGTTCGCACCAAACTTGGTAATCTTTTTACTGGCACGATAGGTTGGAAACCTTCAAAAACTTAAATATATGCTTATTTCGCAACATTCTTTCTCACCAATTTTAAAATATATGAGCATTCTTATTTAACATAAACAAAAGATTGATAATTGTTTCACGAAGTTGTACTCAGATTCCTCCCTTTTTAAATTAATTCAATTTTAATACTTCAGTATTCAAAATTCCAATCAATTAGTTACAAATGGTCTCAACATACCTTGCCTCTCATAATTTGATCGTTTATTGTATTCGAAAATACCAGGAATTATCATTTTCGAACAACATGGAGATCCGCCAAGTTCATAATTTTGTGGTTCAACCTGAGAAGAGCACATTCGATGCCTGAAAGACATTTTTCTTTGAAACCAGATAATTCCCTCTCTATGCTAAATATTTTTAATCAACGAGGATAAAAAATATTCTAGAAATATCTAAACACAAGTGACATTGTTACACAGAACTAAACAAAAAAATATGTGATTAATACCGAGAAACAAATTGGCAACCACTACAATAACTAAAATTAGGACAAAATCGCCGAAGTTTCTTATTCAGCTATTCTGCAGATATATGTGAATAAGAATTTGTTAGATTTTCAAAATTTCTATGCAAACGATGGGAATGCATACTATCTTTTACATTAATTTAATAAATGCAAAAAGCCTTTAGCAATTGTCATAAATTTAAAATTAGTATATCATCTTCTGCTTGGAAATATTTGAAAGAAAATCAAGTTAAATGTCTTTGTATCAATTTCAACCTCTGCAATATTGTCGAAAAATGGACGAGTACTATCTTTCATATTAAATGTAAAATATTGAACCTTTGACGTGTACCGCCACCACAACTTAAGCTGCAGGTAGTCCACGTTGTCCATTCGGAGAGCTTACAACAGCGTCCTAAAGTATTTCATTAGAAACTCAATGCGTCACATTCATTCATCAGATATCGTTTACTTCGCTTCAAAAGATGCAGTTACAATGGCAACCGATAACCGAACATTTACCGTAAAGAGTGAAATAATTGTGCTCAAAAAAACAAGCAAGTTTTCTAATTTTGATTAAAATAAAGTAAAGGATCTAATATTATTATATATTGGAATTATTTAATTATTTGTTTAACGCGTGTTTTTTACGGTATTTCGGGAAACGTTTGCAGTGATAACATCTAATCACTTGTTTGATTTATTTGATCGTTAAGATTCTGGTAATTCTGCTGTTTGATTTTCATTAATAAACAAAATTATGCAACAGTGTGCTTGAAACTTCGACATACACGTCCTGGCATATCTCTGTATTTTCTAATTGTTGTCATCTCACACCAGATATTAATCAAAATAATTGAAAATATTAGCTATTGGCAATTTTTTTAATAGGCCTCAGAAGGGTGATAATAATAACAACTCATTAGATGGTTAATTTGTAACTAACCTAGATTACACTGTTCGCTATCAATAGCATTTCCACTGCAACCACTGCTATCTCGAACAGCTTTAATCACTAAAATATTTTCACCAACCTGAAAATATGAAAACTTTTTAATACATTCTCAAGATTATTTAAAAAATTGACTTTATTTTCCTCATTTCTTTTTCTATCTGTACTCTTCAACACGAATATAATTCGATAAGTTCTTGCAATCCGACACGACTTACGGAAGGTACAACTGACGACGTTGAGTTACTGCGATGCATAATATTATCTGATGTCTTGATATCACCCACGACCAGATTTTTTATATGTAAGGGCATAAGTTCCTGCTTGATGCTCTTTGTCCTACCTGAAAGTTATAAGCATTACTGATTTCTCTCATATTATTCTCTTTTTCCCTCACTTTAGGATGTTACAGCATATTTGCGTAATGATTCTTAATTGTCTCCCTTTTCCATCCATTCTTACTTCACGAAGTTTAGTAAACGAGAAATATAACAAATATTGAACGTTGATACCTTCTGAAGAGAAGTCTTCTTCGGCGACAGTCTTCGTTATATTATCGTTCACACATCTGAATATAAAAGAAGCCATTTTAGTAATGAGTATAAATGTTAAGAGTAATTGCAAAAATGTTGAATGAAATTATTAAACAAATGATTTTTATAAATTGCAACTTCTCAATACTCTAAGCAACACATCATCTAACTTTCTCCTTCGTTCACGAATACCAGAACCACAAGTCACAGAGCAAGTACTCCATAAGGACCATTCATCCCAATATGGACATACAGATTTTTGGCAAAATCGGAATTCTTGCTTGGCACCGACGCATTTCATGCCTGTTGGAAGGCAAGATCGTTGTCTGAAACAATATAATCCAATAAATTTGAACATTTTCTAATAAAATAAATAAAAGTTAGTTAGTCTTTGGTGCGCGCCAAAATACTTGGATATCGGTAGTATATATTGAGAAAAAAAGAACTAAAGTTTGAAAATGTTGGAAAAAATTGACAAATTTAACAAAAATAGATCTCTTGATTGGTAAATATAATCAGCAGTCAGTGAAGTCATTTAAACACAATAAATTCTTTGCGAATAACCTGTTTTCTTGGCCATGTCCACAAGTAACACTACATATTGACCAGGAACTCCATGAAATCCATTTAGGACATTCCGGAAGATCCTTGCACGCCATTTGATCTTGTGCTGCACCATCGCAAAGCGCACTTATCAAATTGTCTTTTATGCAAGTCCTGCAATTTTCAGTGCTAAATTTATAAATTTAATAATGCTAGTAGTAAATTTATAATTAAATAATACTAGTAAATTTATCACAAAAATATTCCTGTAAAAAAAGACTTGCAATTTGCATTTGCAGAAAAAATTTGAAAAAGAAACTTAGTATAGCAAAATCATAATTTCCATGATGATTTAAAAAAAATTATTCTACTCTGTGACATGGACTTTTGAAAAAAATGGTTCATTATTTCTAACATGCACAATTTAAGTGTTTAATATAAACCTCGTACGGAGTTTATTTCCTTTTGTACCGCAGGTTTCAGTACATTGTGTCCACGAAGACCAATCAGTCCACTCTGGGCATGAATTCTTGATGCATATTTCATGTTCTTCTCTGTTTCCAATACAGCTATTATTATTATAACAAATCCTTTCTCGATGCTACAATAAAATCAAGATAAATCCAAGAAAAGCTTAAGAAATTCATACTGGCATTCTAAAAAAAGCCTTATCTACAACGAATCTGAATCACTATAGTTAGATGACTATAGCTGGTAAAACAGAGATTTCAAAAGTAATGAAAAATAATAGTTGAAAGATAAATTTACCCTTTCCCTTATCACAAATATCAATATTTATCAATTCTTTAACTTTATGAGTTTTAATGTTAACCAGAGGATTCATTTGTTGAATACATCTGAGTATCTATCTATTCGAAATTTCAAATTCGATACCCGCTGTCCTTTACCACAACTGACGCTGCATACGCTCCACGGTTCCCAAGTCGACCAAGCAAAGCAAAGCGGTTGTTTGCATGCCTTCTTCTCAAAAGATTCACCACTACACATATTACCGCCCACACATTGTCTAGAATTTTGGATTTGAAAAGCTTTGAATTAAATGAAAGCCATTTAAATGTTAAAATTACCGTTAAAACAACGTGAATTTACAATTTTATGTAAAAAAACATTTATTTTGATTTGAATATAATCCAAAATTATCGCTGTGAGCAGTGACTGCTTAAGGCTTACCTTCGTCGTATTTGTTGTCCGATTCCACAGGTCACTGAGCATATTTCCCAGTTGCTCCATGAAGACCATTGAGCACATTTCTCGACATTACATACTTGAATACTCTAAATTTCTTGAGGGGTTTTGTTGATAAGTTGCTCAAATAATAACTGGAAAATGAGGCATATTATATATTGTAAACAAATTTTCGAAGTTCTTCATTTGTCTTTGATATGAAGCTATTACCACAGAAGGTCCGTCACATTGCGGGCTAACAGAACAGGTACGAGAACGCAATCGTTCACCACCATCACAACTCCGCGAACATTCGGTCCATTCTGACCAAGGCAACCACTTTGGGCATGGGCCATTAGTGCACATCTCTTCTTTCACGGATTTGCCTGATAAAATCAGTTGGAAATATTAAAGGGAAAATGTAAATTTAATCAGTAAAAAAATAAAGAGAAACGTAGATTTCGCTGCAAATCGTCTTTCTAATAGCAATTTCGAATAGTTTCATCAGAGCTGAAATGAAAGATATGTATTTACTGTTATTTCGAGCTAGTATGACTATCAGTTGCTAATTTGAATTAAAAACTTTGCCTGAACATCGGTCATCGATCGAACAAAATCTCTTCCACGTAGTAATACCTATTCCACAAGTAACCGAACATGGAGTTTCAGGTGACCATTCTGACCAGGAAATTATCGTATGCTCGGTAGATGATGCTGGTGTTGACAGTGATTGCGATGGATTATTGTATAACAAATGTTGCGATTGTAAAAATTTTTTATTTTTTTCAGATTCATTAGATGGCTGTTGTTTGTCGATATCACTGCTAGACCATCCTTGATTGAAAATTGTTGTTGTTTTGGGAATTGAGTTATAGGAAGTAGAAACTACTGAGGGACATGTCTGGAATTTTAAGCTTTTAAATTTAAATAGAATACTGAGACAAGGATATTTGGCAAACCTTTGTAAAACAGACTTATTGAGTTTTAAAAATATTTGCAGCAGAATGGTTTTATTAAGAGTCTTAAAAACCAGAAGTTATGTTACAAAAGCATTCCATGTAGATAATTCAAGAAATCAGGACTTAACTATATTAAGCAAAATTTTTTTCAGATTGTGATTAGATACCAACTCACAGTAAAGCAAGGATCAGGCATTTCACAAAGATATGGGTAAGTGGAACATGGCCAATTGTAGCCCGATTTTTGAAAATAAGTCAGTGTTGGTATGTGACAGTTTGATCCTGAAAATGGTATTTAATAATGATTGCAATTTGAAATCTGACTATCGATAATTAATGTCAGCAAATTAATAAATATGTTATTATCAAGGAAATGAAAATATGAAAAACCTTGGCATCTACTGTAAAATGCTCTTTGTTGACCATGCTTAATAGAAATCGGTTTAATGGGTGCTGGAAGCGGTATTCTGTTGGTTGGAAGTGAATAATCAGTGTAAGTTTTACTTGAATAATAATCCTGTAGTTTCCAAATCATCATTATGAATAAATTAATTGAATAATCTTATCGTAAACTTAGATCAATTATGTTATTGTGCTTTTTCATCTTAACATTATAATGACTTATAAACTGTTAATATGAATTTAAGTGCTTCTATTAGAGTTATACCAGGATTTTAGACTATCAGTTTAGTTTTAACTTATAGTTCATTTCCGTAACTGAGTGTGTTTGCTATTATTTTTCTTTTTAGTTTTTGTTTAGAAGTTTTTGAAATTTTTTTTTTAGTCTTGCAAGTTAGAGGGATCCTCAGGACTTGAATTTTATCAATATTACAAGATGATAATTTCTAGCGAACCTGTTTTGGCAGGTAATTATCGTTGGTGTTGAAGGTCTGTAGTAGTGAAATAGGTGAGTAATGGTTTGCATGCGATAATGGTTTTTTAGTATAAGGTGGAAACGAGGGATTGAAAACATCTTGAGCCAATGACACTAATCTACCAATTACTGGTTTGACCGGTCCTGAAAAACTAGTTCACAAGCGAATTTACACAGATGGAACGATTGATTCTCAAGAGATTAAGGGCACTTGTTAAATCTGGATGTAAAATCAATGCAAGAATAGTCATGAAAGACGGATGTATTTCAAAGAATAGAAAATATTTGAAGGAATCAGCCTTTCATTTGTGATAAATTAAGAAGGGCAAGATATAATGATAGTAAAAAAAAAAAAAAAAACTACATTATATCAAGTCGCACTCATTATATGCTAATCGGCGACTCTTGATAATGACATTAAATAAAATTTATGATAAAATTTTCGATGTTAAGGGCTTTGCTAAATTGATTTTTTTTATAACAAGAAATTACTGTAGTAAGAGCTATCAGATCGTTCTCTCATCATTTCTTGATCTGCATTGTTAACCCATTTATGATATTCTTCCTGATAACTGAATTTGTCAAAATGAATCTCTTTTTTCAGCTTTGTTCTGTCATTTAAATTCTCATTCCTCGTTGTCTTTCTAGTCCACTCGTCATTTTCTGAATGCTGCACTATTTGTGTTGTCGGTGAAAGTGACTGTTCTGGATTAGGCCGTAACTCAAGTTTTTGCTTCAGCTCTAGTTTTATCTGCTCCACCAAGTCATTTCCTGAATTTGTGGAATCATTCGTTGCTCGGCACTTATCAAGAACTTCGAATAATGTACTTATAGAATTTAAGGAATTATCCGGTGTGATACTGTTGCCAGTCGAATTGGAATTTGCACTATACAGCTGGCAGAAACCTTTGTTCTAAAATTGAAAAATGTAACAGTCTCATTATTTGACTCTATTTTGTTTAGAGATATACCTTTCAAGTACTAAAAATGACACAATTTACTGAAATTTAATTTTTATGACAAATTTCTAGAAAAAAATTATTATTGAGGAGTAGCAATGATCCATAAAATCTTTTAAAACTATTTTGAAACTTTTTACCCTATATCTGCCATACCTTATTTTTTTCAAGGATAAACAACGCAGCTTTACAATGCTCAATATTATCAATGCATTGTTCCACACATCGCATTGCTGATGATAACTGAATTCTTTGAAAAAATGAATCATTCTTTATAGTATGGAATTTTCGGATGCATATTTTCTTCGCATCGCAATCTTTTGGCAATAAAAATGATGCATTTGTTGTGATAATTAATGTTTACAGTATTCATTGTTTAAGTGTAGCATTTTAATGCAAGTAAACTTAAAATTTTGAGAATTATTTTAGCATTAAACTGATTAAATACATATCAAAAAACTTGCCGATTTTTGGAATAGAAAGGAATAACAAGTGAAAAATATAAAGTGACCATAATTGCATCATCGAAGAACAGGAAAGAAAATCGAACTGTCGGGATCTAGAATATTTACAATGGTTAAATTGGGAATTCATAATGAGAAGTAACTAAGAAGAAAACATACTTTTTGTCAATAGAAATATATATATATAGCAAATGAAATTTCTAAGATCAAATATTTAATGGCAATGAACAAGAAATAACTTCAATTGTAAAAGATATTTTTTCAAGCCAAAAAAAAATACAAAGCAGAAACTTGGTTTACGTGGCATAAAACTATAGGTATTAGTATTATGTGGATTACCCAGAAAGCGAAACTGAACTACAATTTACTATAATTCTTTCTCTGATTCTGTTCCTCTTTCATGCAAATGAGAAAACTAATTTTCGAAGTTATGAAAGAAAGAAGCGAAGGGAAGAGGACCGTATAATCACCTATATTGCCCTCATTCGATAATCGAAATCAGACCATAGCCATTATGTATCTAAATCTAAAGGGAAAGTAATCGGTGACCAGTTCCTAGGTTTTACCAACATTCAACTTTATACTTCTAACAGAATCCCAAGAATAGGGGGAAATGAAAACGAGCGACCACTATGTATTTTCAAAATTTATTCTTTCCTTTCAGTTTTTCTTCCTTCATGCACTCATGATTTTGTATAGCTTTTCACGTGAAGTTTCCAAGTTTAATATTAACATTTCTTTCGCCAAGAACTCGGCGGCTATTTGTAATTCGATTACTGCGCTTACGCGCTTTTTTTTAAACGAACATTCCACAAAGTTCAAACTTCCATTAATAGGAAAATAGGACAAATGTGTGATAAATTGATTTGTGGATGAGAGATGTGATAGTAACGATCATAACTGAGCCATGCAAATGTCATCGATTTGAAACTTTTGTTTTGAATAATTAATCAACCTAATGCTTTAGATAAATTAGCAGTATATTAATGTCTTAAAGACCACGAAAGCAAAGGTTATCTAAATGTATTAAAGAGAAAAGATCTTTATTCTGTTTTCACTAATCATGAAAAAGTTTCTTCGTTAACTTTGAAATCTGTCAGATGAAAATAATTTTTTGTGACAATATAATTAATAATGATAAAGGATTCTAAAAATTACATACATTTAATTCTATTTTTATTTTCGACAGCGACTATGTAAGGTATGGACATGCATAAGTAAGTGAAATATACATCTTTTCTACTAGTATCCAGTTATTGATTTATCTATCAACTTCTACTAAAATACTATTAAAAAAGTTTGAAATGCCAAGTTTTTTTTATTTGTTTTTCAAACCCATTGCATAACCATAACTTCAGAACATTTAAGAAATTCAACATGCATCCCATGAAACACGTGTTAGCCAATACTTAAAATAATGACAAATAATAACAACGATCCACTAAAATGTTGTTTATAATATTTGTTTAAAATGACTAATATCTAAATAAAGAAGCATATTAAAAAATACTCAAATTAAATCTAAAGTAGTTTTATTTTTCCATTGTTATTTGGAAAAAATATTATTTGAAAAGAAATGAAAAAAGTAAACTGTATCGAGGTAAGAATGAAGTACATTTGAAAAAGGTTCATGTTGTTAATTCGTATATATGAATAACTAAGTACAATTAAAATGAAAAATATTCACATTCATTTGATACTGAGAATATGGAAGGATTTCAGAATTCGAAAATCAAATTTTTGATTTCTGAAAAAAGTGATGCAATTAATTGAATTACACTAATTGTTGCAAAAATGAAAAAGCAAATAAAAAGAAGACATCTGATAAATGAAATTATAATATTTTAGATGCTCAATTGCTTTATGATTCGCTCATCAATAAAAATCTACTTTCATTCATAAAAATATAAACGAAAAGACCATGCCTTTCTCTCATTCACTTTTTTCATAAATATTGTAATGGTTGGCCACTCATCAATTATATTTCATCGAATTTTTTCAATAAAAGAAAAAAAATTATGCATTTTGCTTTGTTTATTTTACATAATTGCAGTAAAGATTTATCTAAAATTTTCTTCCCGACTCATTCCTTATTTTTCTTGTATGGAAAAAGAGACATAATTATAATTATCTTTATTGAAATATAAAGAAATGTCTGAAAAGAAATAAAGAGAAAAGAAAAGCTGAGCAAATTGTGTGATAGTACTGCAAATCAAAATTTAATTAATAATTTCTTCCAGTCTCTCAAATAAAGTACTAAAAAAAATAAATAAAAAAGAGTAGGAATCATTGATTCACTAATGTTAGAATTATTATTTGGAGAAAAAAAATAATCGTCAAAAGCAAACTTTGATTGGATTGAAATAAATTAAAACTTCAACTAAGAATTAATTAGCTCTCTATCACTTATTTAAGTTAGGGAATTAACTGCAATTTTGTAATTGATGCATCTAGATTTTGCGATCCAAAATCTTCAGTGATTAGTTTCTTGTTGTCAATAATGAAGGCTTTTTTAAACTAAAGAATGATAGGACAATGCCATACAATAACCTAAATTTATATCATAGTTGTACAATTCCTTTTTTCTAATAAAAATGTGTTCATTTCAACGAATTTTATTTTAATATTATACAAAATATCAACATATGTGTTACACTTTATTATCATTATAATATTACTATTATCATTATTATCATTATAATATTACTATTACTATGATTGTTAGCACGATTGCATAGTCCATCAAATCAAGAGATTCAAGAAATTTCAATAAATCAATTCCTCAGTCTGTATAATGACCTCAGTCGGCTTGTCTATTATTATCACTTTGTCATTATATTATCCACCATCCCTGTTGACAAATTAGAAGTTCAATTTTATGTCTTTAAATCCATCTCTCATCATAAAAGTTATTTCGCCATCATTCCAGTCGTCTATAAGAGTGCCATCTTAAGGCACAATTATAAAACTAAATTTGTTTGTTTACTTTTTGACCTGCCTCATATTTACGATAATATTATCAGCTCTTTCCCATTGTTTTGACTCAATTTGAATATTTCTCATGCATTTCGTGAAGAGATTTTTGTAGCTCACTTTGTGACATTATACGGCCGGCCTTGACATTATATGCCCTGCTGATCATTCAGAATTATTAAAATTATTGTTGATTATTTCGAGACTCAGATGGAGTTATTCCTTCATACCTGTCTAATTCGTTACAGTAATTCATTTTATAACTCTTTTTGTCTCATTTTCAGTTCGTCTCAATAACTCTTCACCTCAATATCTTCAACTTTTGCCATGTCTTCTTTCATTGATAAGTTCACTTGCATTTCAAACTTCGATATCATTATGGAAATGCAATAAATATATCGTTAATAAGATGGAGTTTTTATCATTTACAATATGTTTTAATTTCTTCCACAACATCATTTTCATAATGATATTTATTATGAAAACTGGAATCCAGTTTCATCAGATTCCACATCTCTTCTTTCCTATATACATTAATTTACTTCAACAAGCTTTCTTAGCTTCTATTCTTCATCATCCCTTTTCCTACATGAATTTTATCTCTCTTAACTTCTATTTTTAACCATCCTGTTGCCGTTTGTATTCATTGTTAACTCACATTCATTTACTTTCCTTCAAGCGTATGTTTTTTTTTTGAATCTTTCAAGTTCCGAAGACCGTATTCCTTAGAACGAATTGAAAGTGCTTATTTATGTTAATTTCGGTATTTATAGTAAAAATATTCTGTTTTTTTTGCGTTGCAACTGTCGCTTGGGAAAAAAAATATAGAGTTGCAAATTCTTTATTTCCACTTAAACTTCAAACATTGTCAAAGACAAAGTCCGAAGACATCAATCTCAAACTTAGGTAATTAAACCTTTAATACCACTGTTATCTCAACACGACAATGAACTCAACAATTAAGATTTCGATATTAATAACGGAAATAATATGAAAAATGAGACTCAATATGACCCTCTGTATTATCCATCTTACTAACATTTTGGACTCCATTTGGGGAAAATGATGTTAATGTTTGCACCATTCCGAGGTCAATTCTGAGGTCATCAGAATCACCATTTTTATTTGAAGCACATAAATATGACAAATATGATTTACAACATCTTGATTTACAAGTTAACACATCACTTACGAACTTTTATATTTTGTTTTATCATGGAACCTTTCCTGTTTATTCGCGATAGTATTTCTTTTATTTCAGATAATACAGATTTACGTCCGAGATTTCCCGTCTTTTATGGTAATAGATTTGCATTGAGAAGCATCCCTTAACCATTTCAGTTGTATCTTCGCTATAAACTACTGATTTTTGGCCTTGCTTTGGTTACTCAGCAGAAGTTACAAAGTCCTATATTCTAATTAATATTAAGAACATCTTAGTTCCTTCCGATCATTAAACCAGTGAAATTTTTTCTTCCCTTTTTCCTGGAATACATCTTCACAGATAAAAATTCACTGAACGAATATGAATTACCAAATGCACATTAAATTCACTCCAGCAATATTGTTTGATCAGAGAATTACGGGGAATGATGCCTTCATCTTAATGAAATCTGATTGTAGCTTCACGAATCGAGAATACAGCAGATCACGTTGCTATTATTATTTTTGTCCACATCAAAACTAAGCTGCGAAAAAAAAGAATGCCTGCAATGATAAAATATCAGGTTTCGTTTATTCTTCAGTCTCGGAAAAGTTGTAGTTGATTGTCATCTCCATTACTCATTGCATTGGTATAATTCAAAAGATTATGTTCAATCTCGTTTTTAGCTCCTAACTTGCGAAGTTTTTTAAATTGTAATATCAGACTTCTCTCGAGAATATTAGTGACTCCAAAATAATACCATTTTTTCGAAAGTTGGAAATTCCGAAAAATTGCACAAAATTGCAGAAAATTCTATTCGTACGAGATTCAACCTAATTCAAATTCATTAATTGAAGTATTAAACAATTTACGACATTATCATCAGATTATTTGGCGAATATTAGCAAGCAGTGTCACACTAATAATTCAAAGTGTGTTGGCATGCTACTAAAATTAAAATTAAAACTAAAATTTTATGAAATCAGAATTTAAACCATATTGCAGTGCAGTTTACACTTCAGTTGAAGGAGACATGCATAATGTCTGCCTCTTTCAAACTGATCAACACATTATTTCACTTTTCATCTTACCTGAATCAGTACTATTGTTGGTTGCACAAGAAATTTTAAAAAAAGAGCATTAGCAGGAAACAACCTTCCAAAACTCATCAGATTTTTTTGTCTCTTTATCATATCATTTGACAATATAATTTGATGATATTTTAACATTTCTTATATTAAAATTCCCCAAATAATCCATTACTTAATTTCATTACTTAATTTAATTTCCCTCTTCCACTAGATTGAGACAAAAAAAAGAAAAGAAAATGATAAAGAAAAAAGCAAAAGAGGAAATTACAGCAACAACTATAGGATTCCAGTGTTATGTCTGGTCACAGAAGATTCTTGATAAAATTCATACCACTTTTTTCATATTTCAGATTGACTTGGATTTTTAATAAGCTTTTAACCTACACTGGATTTAATTTCTCAAATATTAATTTTATATTCTTTCTGAATTTTTCAGTTTCGCGCGACTAACTTCGTTCATCTTTTTTTGAAATTATCTGTGGATTATCAAGTGGAAAATAAAGTATAATTGCAGTAATGGTTAAATATATCTCTAATAATTAAATAAAAAAAAGCCATTAGCAGATATTATCATCGTTTCATTATTCCTTCTATCTATTTTAATATTTGGATCATATGCCAGTCATTTTTTGCTATCATGTTATTTTTAGGCATAATATGATCCTAATATCATTTAAAAATTGGTACGATATTGTAAGAGTCTTCAGTGAGGAAACAAGTCACTCCAGAATGTTTTCTGCAATTTTCTGCAATTGCTCTCAGCACTGTAGTATAAGCCGTCCTGTTTTTCTAGTTTATGAAGAAAGACATTTGATTATTTTGTATCTGATTCTGTGAACAATTATCCTCCGAAGAGTTCCTTAACTGAGAATTATATACAATACTATTACTTTGAAACATGAAAATTATAGAATAAATCTTCCGTAATTTTTTTTCTGTTTTCTTTTACTTTCCTTTCTATTCTTTATGAAAATAGAATCGCCCTAGAAGATGATAAACAAAAAGTTTTGTATTACCTTATCACCAGTGATTATGAGGAAATAGTGAATAAATCTGAGAAGTCAGTAAGACCTGCGAAAAACAAAGTAAATTAACTGAACTTCTTGGAAAATCAATCATAATAATTTTTATTCAAATAACTAATATTTTTCGATGATCAATGGATCCCAATTGTTGATTTGGAATAATTGCAATATTTTCATGATAATTTACACTAAAAGCAATCTCTATTTTAGCTATTTTGTCTAATTTATACAATTTCTATAAAATTACATACATAATGTTTCTCGAGATTTCGGACATTTAAAGACAAGAAGGACAGAAAATTTGATTTATTACGCACATATCTAATAGATTGACATTTCATTATATAAATTAGAATATTCATCGTCAAGACCATCTCTTTATGATGAAATAATTCAGACAGATGAGAATCGAACTTTCAAATCACACATTACAATATAAGACAATAAATTCGTTTTCTTTATCTATTCATTTAATGAAGCTGTCAATCGTTCAGATTTCTAATCTTAATCGATGAACAACATATCATTCATTTTAGATTTTCGTAGCTATATTCCTTTTTCTTTCCTTTTTATCTTTTTCTCTGCGCTAATCTATATCTATCTCCTCTAATATTTCAATATTATTCTATTTCTGATGGTAAGAATCTTATATTTAAATGAAATAGCGAAGTAGTGTTTTAACTGGATTTCTCGATTCTGTTAAGTAGAAACAATATCAGTAGCGATAATGATGAAGATTCTTACCATCACGCAGTGATTTAACAACATATCTCACCGACATTTTCCCACTACTTAGTTTAATTTTTGACGGAAAAAAAATCATTCTCAAATCTCTAGTTCTGAACGATACTAGAGATTTTTTATACCAAGTGTGAACTATTGCCATCGGATATATCATTAGCCGTTACTTGCAAGTTGATTTTTTCAAGTACCTGTTAATTTGTGCTGTTGTGTTTTTAAGTACTGTTAATTGTTTATATCTTTAACTTAAGACTTCAAATTGCAAAATTTTCGAGAAATTACGGATATAAAGTTAATCCAGAAAGGGAAGAAGAGAGAAATTTCTTTGCTTAAAAATTTCAAATCTTCATTTATTAAAGTTTCGTTTTTTGAAAATTTTCAATTTTTTTATTCCACAACCTGAGATTAAAGCAAAATTAAATTATAAAATATGGCTCAAAAAATGTGGTTCAAAAGAGCACATTTATCTGTGAAGTATAACTCTGCAAATATAAATTATTTATAGTTTTTTTTCCGTCTGCAAAATTTTTCAGATTTCATTAGGTTTTGATTATCTGACAGAAATTTATTCATTTCGATTTCTTGTTCTTCTTTTTAACTTTTTATCAAACACTCTTTATATTCCAAATGAAACATGTATCGGGCTGATTGTTCAGTAACTATACGCATGTTCAATGCTGATAATCCTCAAACCGCAGTACATGTATTATCTTTTTTTTTAGATTGAAATAAAATGGCAGATAACCTTCATCTCTTTAAAAAGTCGATGCAAGCTGTTGCCATGGAGAAATTAAAAACGACATGCATGCTCAACATTGATAATTCTAAATGATGCAATGAAATATTCACTTTCATCAAATAATTCAGATATGCCGAATGTTGACATAGCATTCACATCTAACATTGTAAACTTTGATCTGCTGGGCTTGAATTCCAACTCTACTCGATCACATAGAATGAAAGTTGGGAAAGTAGAGTCGTCGTGCCTCAAAATTTTCAGAACATTGGGAAAGAAGTAAATGATATTCATGCTGCTGTTGCTATCTCTAAAGAAAAGCTTCCGCTTATATCAGACGTCTTTACCATTGTTAATATTATCATTCATTTAGGATTCATATTTGCCACTTATTAGATTAACTTTTTCTTTCTATAAACCTAAGCTATATTATAACTGAAGTTGAAGTTCTAAAGATGAAAAGAATATTATGTTAGGACACTCAATAAGTTGAAAAAGTGAAATAGTGAAAATTCAACTTCAGTTATAGCTTAGGTTTATAGAAAGAAAAAGTTAATCTAATAAGTAGCAAATATGATCCTAAATAAATGGTAATGTGAAAAAGTGAAAATCTGGAATGTTAAGATAGATTGAGATGGAAATTCCACTTTCTTGGATGAAACGTAGAATAAAAGTATGTCAAATATACAGTAGAGATAAAACGATATTTGAGCTTAAAATTTTGATGTAATTTGCATAACGCTGAAATATGCTAGAGATAATCTCAACCATAGAAGATTTTAAAAAATCCTGCAAAATCGAATGAAATGTTAATAGTCTGGAACGATGATATAGATATATTAAAAAGAGAAAAGAGAAGGAAAGAAACATATAACAGATGTGAAAAATGTGGCATGCAAAAATATTTGTAACAATCAATTTTTGTTGAAAGAGAAGGAGGATAAATGACCATTTTTTAATAGCAGCTGCCTTTTTCAATTCGATACCTTTGCTTAATTATCGTTTAATTCTTTTTGCTTTGCATTATTTAAGTTTTTCGATTTTCTTCTAGTAGTGACAATAATATATTGCTTATTATTCTCTTAGAATTTCGGAAAGATAGAAAATTGTGTGATACTCTGCGTAAATATATATTAAACCACAACTGATATCTTTTTACAAATATATCGAAGTCCACATTAGCAATCTTATTTGGAGAATAATAAGAAAAACAAAGCAAAAAAAATTTATCATCTTCAACTTATCAAATTTGTTGTAAATGGTTTTTTTTCATTTTTTATTGTTTTTTTCTTAAATGCAGGATTATCCATGGAAATTTTTTTCTTGATAGGAAAGAATGTCCATGGAAACATAAAGTGTTAAATAAAATATTATCAAGGTGATGTCAATTATGGTACATCGATTTAAGTGAAACAAGTACAAATATCTATATATTTCTTTTTCTAAAAAATAAATCTCAATAATTTTTCCAAGCAACAGAAATATTAGTGATATGCAGAAAATACATCAAAAATATTGCACTTAATTATGTCATTTTGGTGCGATATAGAAAAATGCTTGTTATAAACATTATTTTTCATTGCTAATAATATTAATGGTAAATTGATACTCATTGATATTTAAATTCTGTTGAAATTATTATCAAACAATTAATTTGCCTTTTTTATTATTTGAAGATTAACAATCTTGAAATATCTGAAATGCTACATTGATTAGTTTTAAATATACCGTTGTTGGTATCACTGAAATCTTTTTGAAAATTAATGATGATCATTGAACAAGTGATTTCCTTCTGATAATTTTTAGGCTTCATGAAATTTCTTACAGAACAATATCAGTGAGAATTACTAAAGATAAAACAGAGCATCTTTTTATAAATAACCTGTCAAGTTCTTATTCATAAATGATATCAAGTTTACAATCTGAAATAAAAGCCAAGCACTTCTGTCTTAGAAATAGATTGTTTGAATGCCAATTGCTGCTTTCAAATAGCACATAAAACAAATTATGGCATCAAATCCTTCATGATGTAAAGATAGAAAAAAGGAATAAAAATAAATAAATAAATAAAAAAGAACCAATAACAGTTTAAAATATTCTTAAAAATAATATTCTCCTTCAAAATTGTCAATTTGTTATTGAATTTAATTTTAATGAATTTCTCACCTGATTTGAGGTAAATACATAGTTTTACCCGGAACAGATTGGGATACATTATCTTTTGTCTCAATGAAAAAAAAATTTATCCTGTGGACTAATAGAACTTTCATAACTAACTATTATCACAGATTTTATCTATCGTCGATGAATCAATCCATCAATTTTTAATACGAAGAGTGATTTATTTTTTTCAAATCTCGAGCTTCTACATAAATCTATATGTGACATTGATAGAGACTGGTGAAGCAGATAATGAAGATTTTGCAAGAACTTTTGTTTCATGCAACTTGATTTAGAAATTGAGAGAAAATTGGTGTAGTGAAAAGATTTTATTCTTTTTTGTTAACTTGCAATAGGATCCCAGAGTTAAAAATCCTTAATTTCCATTTAAGCCAAAGACATAGTCTAGAGATACCAATCTCAAATTTAGGTAATTAAACATTAATACGAGAAGTTATTCTAACACAACAAAAAACGATTTAAATTGCACAAAACGAATTAATAACGGTTACAATATGAAGAAAAAAACCCAATATCACCCTTGATATTATCCCCCCAAACTAAACTCGCCGGGCTCTATTTCGACAATGATTTGAATTTCAGGATCTTCTTCTGTTGTGGGTGGAAGATCCTGATACAGCTGATTATAAAGAAATGCAGCTCATAGACAAAAAAAGTAATAATCCAATCCAATATTCGCAAATGCTGATGAACGCTGTACACGTTCTTTTAGATATAGAGGATAATTCGACAATTGAAATGATTTATTATTCCATCGTTTGCACAACATGCAATCTCTTTTGATGATACTTTTCACCGACGTTTTCTCGACATGCTGAACATTGAACATAAAAGGTGCTTTAATATCATATCATTTCTACGTGTGAATGAATCAGCAAACTTATTCCTTGCACCTTTCTTATCCATCTTTTTGTTTTTTCCAACAATTGGTTATTATCATCAATTAGTTCGTTATATTTTACAAATTTGTTTACATTTAATGAATATGAATTTAAATTTGACGATTGCACTGATGGGTTCGCTTTTCTCCTTCTAGGAAGCACTTAACACAATCGTCCGTTATTTCTTCTCTTCTTCGAAATTGAAACTCACACTAAAGATAATACTATCAATATTAATTAACCAAAATCGATGGATTAATATTTAACATCTTAGACTGTAACGGAAAAAATGCTTTTTAGCCTTTCAATATCAAATGCATTAATTTTTTGATTGTTTACATCTTCGAATGCATGCATGCATAGTGCCAATTTTTATTATGTCATCATCTTTTGCAGCTTAAAAGAAGGAAAAATGAGAAGATAATAAGTCTGTCTGTTCATATTCATTTTTAATCGCCAATCAATGTGTGTCGTAATTAGTAGTAATTTATTTAAATTTATATTGTTATGGAAAGTTTTATTTTTTAGTTTTTGACACTTCAAAATTCCAAAATTCGACATTGATTTAGATGCAAAAAAGAATTCTTTTTGAACTGAATATTACGATGAATTTTTTTTATCAATTTTTGTTCTCAATTATTTCCAGACATCCATTTTCTCTCGCTAATCATTCCTCGGTATATTTTTGATTCTACAAAATGCTTCGCTTATGCGGACTTCAGTTATAAATTTTTAATCTTATCAAACAAAGATTAAACGACGCAAAAATTATTCCATATTTTCAAGGTCTTCGTTTTAAATTTCTTGAAAAACATAAGTTTTGTACTGCAAGCAGGAGATAAAAACCAATCAAATCAAAATGGTATTAATACTGATAATATTTTCCAAACACTTTGTTTCTTGAATTCTAATATACATATATGTATATGTACATGTATATATATAATTCCCTAATGGAAAATTAGAAAAATTAGCTTTGTTTTTTGAAACTTCTATTTTTTCATAATTTCATCAATTTACCATTTATGAAGATTCAAAACTTAAATTTTCTCAAAATGAAAGAAAAACTTTTTTGTAAATGCTTCTGAGATTCTAAATGCACTTACGCTTATTTGTCTTCTCGAAATTCTATATTGTTATGAAAAAAATTGTTCAACTTACTATTATTTCATGACGTCTTCGCTATTTTTTAATTTTCGGAAATTCGAAAAGTTTTCAATTCTAAAAGAATTTCCGCGATATTTTTTGCTTAATTCTTTAATGGCTGTATTGAGACTCAAAATTTTCAATAAATTATCATAATATTAATAAATTAAATCTATAATTGGTGGATATGAGATATTTAGCTTAAATAACAAGTCATGAAGATCGCTTGGAATCTAAATACAAATTTTATAAACAAGCATGATTATATTAATTCTTGCAATTATTCAAATAACGATAAATTTTTTAGGAAATCTGTAATAAAAAGCTGAGAGCATATAATAATGCGAGATATGATATGTGAAATGGTGACTGTAGCATACTATTGCTATCAGCATCCTAGTGTTACTATCTCACATATCATATCATTTCGATGTTATCAGTTTTACCGCAGCACAATAAATCCTTCTTAATTTGCGTAAATCAAAACAGTGACAAGATAAGCGATAAGTACGAGCGAGACTACGCTATCATCTCAATTATATATTTGAATGCATTTGGTTGATTTTAAATGAATGCTTATTGGCTGAGAAGGGTGACAAACAACCTTTCAAGAATGCTCATTCATAATGCCAATCAAGTATTGTCCCATTTCGACATCATTTACATCTCTAATCTTCTCACTGATTATAAAATAATCTTTTATATTTCTATATGCAGTTCTCTTATAAACCTGTCCATTTCTTCGCAATGTATATTTGAGATTACTTTTTTTGTGCGATTACTTTTTGTCTCATTTTGAAACTTATCCCTATAAAAAATTAACAAATCACTATTTCATAAGAAACTTTCTTAATTGCTAAATCTTGTATTCTTCCAGCTTTCTTCATGGCAATAATCAATCTGACGTAAATCTTTTTTACTACTTTACCTTAATTTGTAAATTCCCTTTTACTACAAAGCAGATCGAAAAAAGGAAGGAATGATTATTGCCACATGAAGTTTCCCAACGATTTCATTAAAAAAATAAAATAAATGGAACAACTTTAAAAAATATCATTGAGTAATATAAGAGCGGAGAGTAAACAAGAAACTTTAATAGGTAGTTATAGATAGCTATCTCGATATGGCTGCAGTAAATATGTTCATTATATTGAGTTAAAACTTTCACTTCACTTCACTTCACTTCGCTTCACTTCGCTTCACTTCACTTCGCTTCACTTCGCTTCACTTCACTTCGCTTCACTTCGCTTCACTTCGCTTCACTTCGCTTCACTTCACTTCGCTCCACTTTACTTCGCTTCACTCACATTATCTCCATTTTTATGATCAACGGAAAATGCGTGAATAGTGCGGAGACTGCCTGCATATGTTTGAAATCAAATCACAATCAATCAGTGCAATATAATGGCATGCCAAACTATTGCGATTACTTTTTGTATGGCAAGTAATTAAACCTATGTTATCTACATAGAATCCTGGCATTCAGAAAATTCTGGGTCTTCTTCTAGAATTTTCCTTCTTCCTTTTTTCATCTAAGATCAAAACTATTCATATTAAGGGGACTTTGATAAAAGAAAGAATTGACTTTTTTTTTTTCTTCACTTAATTTTGCACAGCAGCCATAATTTCAAGCCATGATTGATTGTGTATTTTTACGCTCATAATTCTTTTCTTTAGAGATTTTACTGGAGTTTCCATCCTACCATCGAAATCAGCGTTATTATTATTATTATACATTATGATCGTTGTTATTAGCATTTAACTGGTTGTCATTTGAAACGGTCATTATCATTGCAGTAATCACAGCATTATCACTACTATCTTCATCATTTACAAGATTGTTATAGTTTTTTTAAAAATTATGAAAAATCCATGAATCATCATCTGAATAAGATATGAATATTTGCTTAAACTCATCAAAAGTGATTCCCATTAAAATTCTTCGTAACTTCTGTATAACTCTTATCATTCACTCAGTCAATGTTACGAATAAGTTATCACTAAATTTTTTGGATATTTTCAGGTTTTTCTTGAACTGTTTAAATTCTGAATTTGGAGGTTTTTCCTTTCCCTTTTTATAGGGGTTATTTCTCAGAAAAAATAATAATATCAAATTTATTTGCAGTGCTTGCTATTGTTTTGAAATAACAGGTTGTTATTCTAAAATTAAGGATAAAAGAAAGTAATATTTTTCTTTTAAATTTTTCTAAAGCAAGTAAAAAAAAGCGAAGGTTCGAACATCTCCTGTTATCTCATTGGCAATTGGAAAGGAAATAAAAAATTTTCATTTCAAACCACTATGATTATTGTTATTGGCATGGTCATTTGAAACGGTCATTATCATTGCAGTAATCACAGCATTATCACTACTATCTTTATCATTTACAAGATTATTATAATTTTCACTGTTCAGTAGTTTTTTTATATATAAAATTTCACTGAATTTTGTTTATTTGTATCTAATTTTTTGCTATAACGCACAAAAGAAGTAAGCTTAACTTAATTGTGGTTATTTATATCGTTTGAATTATCGTTTTGTATTTGATACTAAAAATCGTTCTTTGGCCATTGAAACTAAACAGTTGGTAAAATTTGCGACTGTCACATAAAGTGGATTTTCTACGACTGTCACATAAAGCTGACAGTCGAAAGGAGAATAAATATTTCCTTATACAATGACCACAAATCTCGGTGAATGAAAATACTATAATTAACTTCGCCAATAGCTTGTAATCTTGTCTTCATAGCATACCCGGTTGTTATTTATTAAGAACTAGTCGTAAACAGCCAAAGAAATTGTTCGCATACCAAAAACTTTTATTATTTCCAGATACTGCTGAACATTCGTCTTTGTCGATTCTCACTAGAATTCCAATTTTCAAACTGAAATTTAAATTTTACAATCAATGTTCCGTAGTAAAGAAGAGCTTCAGGCGTTATCTCTGGTGTTCTTTAAATGTTCAGAATTTTCTCGTAATTATCGTCATTTTAATTTTCTCACAAACTGTTAATCTCCTATATGTTGATATATTATTTGCTTTAGTAATTAGAGTATATTAAAAACATTCCTTCAGTTTTTCAGGAAAAATTTTCTAAATTTTGACACAAGCAGCAAGAGCAAGTGAACGATCTGATTGTTGAAAGCTATTTTTTTCAACCGCCATCGTCTCGCTGCTAGTTTCCGAATAAACGATAATGCTTTTAGCACTTGCTTCAGTGATGGCAATAAATTGATTTCAACGAAAAGCTGAGGTGAATTGACGCATAATGCGCTGGCAGAAAAAGAAAAGTTGGTTTTCGATCGCAATTATCTCTCTAATAGAGATTTTTGGAAAATGAAATGAGAAAGTTTTATTTGGAAAATGAAAAATGAGAAAGTTTCCTGACGCAAACTCATCATTTCTTTCTTTGTAATATTTGTTTAGTATTTCTGAAATAATAATTCATTTTGACCAAATCTGAAAAAAATTTTTTTTAAATCTTATAAATTAAACATTTTTTAAGATTATAGTACCTTTTAATGAATAAAAAACTATTTAATCTGTTTTTTCAATTTAAATTCTCAAGGCGTTAGATTTCACTTTCTTACTTAGATTTCCAGCAGTATTCTCCAAGCACCAACTTTTTTTTTATGCTAAAAATTTAATGAAATTGGTTGAACTTTAGTTAAATGAAATACTTGTGATTAATAGAATGTGATTGTAAAATGAGTTAAATTAACTTATTTTTAATACAATAATTGTTTATTGCAATATATTGATTAATAATAATGTGCCGGGCATAGATCTTGGCCACACAAGATCTTGGCCACACAAGGCCACACAAGTATGTTCCTTTGTTGCTTTCTCAGTTAATCTTAAAAAGTTTAGGATTTAAATACTTTCTTCACGTCCGTCTTTTGAAGCTATTTATGAATTCATTTTTATGAATTTATTGCACATTTCTCATTTTTAAATATTCCTTTTTTAAAACATTTCCTTTGAAACAATTACAATTAAAATAATTTTCGATGAAATTTGTGTCTTGAAGTAACAAAATGCGATACAATTTCATCATGAATATTGGCATTATTTTGATGAGATACATGGATATTAAGTATTTGATATTTCAAAATTTAATTTTAAGATTAAATGTTGGGTAAAATTGAAATTTCCTAGCAATATTTATTGTCTAAAATATAGTTGGAGAGTTTTTACCTGCAATAAAAACAGTTTCGTTTTGTTAAAGCTTTCAATATTGTGAAATGAGTAAAATGAGTTAAAATACTTATTTTTAGTGGAATCATTGTTCATTGCAATTTATTGATTAGTAATAATAGGAATTAAAAATGAGGAAGGGCTTCATCAACTATTTTTCAATGAGTTAATGTAACCGATAGAAATAGCTTTTGTAGTGTTAAGAAAGGAAAAATAAACTGCTTTTCATATCTTCTAGTATTTTACAATCAGATCAGTGTAGAATACCGAAATATTGAAATATCAGAATTGTCCATAAATTCAGTATAATGTTTTAATGTTTCACTTATTGGCAATATAGTTTACCAAGCATCAGCTGGTATTAGTCATTTTGATTCATTCAGGTACAATTGTTTTAACCGGAGGCAGTTTAGTCGTGTAAATATTTTAATGATTGATTAAGCTTTTCTCTTTCTATTCTCATTAAATTCATTCTGTTGTGATTATTTGAAGATTTTCCTATGGGATGATTTTTGCTAGCTTTTGCATAAAAGTTTTCACTATGCCAATGAAAGTGGAAGGCAAAACGATAATCTCATTTTGCGTTGAATCGCATTATTCTATATCCTACTTCCTTCTTTTTTTTTGTATACGCTTGCATATTTTTTTTAATTTTTAATTAATTAAGTTTTACATCGAAATTGTCCATATCAATATGTGAATCAAAATAGATATCATCTAGGATCTGTGAAAATTTGTTAAATTTTCAGTTGTTTTCTAACTTTTATCCATTTCCTATTTGAATCAGTTAGTATGCTTACTTAATATTCTCTACATTCCATATTATGGTTGAAATAAGAATTTTTATAAAAGTTTTTTTTTATGCTTTTTAATTTGAAATTTTTAATTTGAATGTAAAGAAATTGTTCCGCGGAAGATATAACCGATTGGATGAGTCGCTTAATCTTACTGGTGAGCTTACGAATCCTTTTGCTTGATTGGATCCGGATATTGCATTCTGAATTAATTTATCCAGAAATTTGAAGAAATGACTCATCCAATCATCGAAATATCCTAGCAAATGCAGTGAAGTATACTGCATGAAAGCCTATTTGCTGAAATCCTAAGGGAAGGAGAAGCTTGATTAGTACTGATTGAATTTTCATTGTGGTTCTTAATTCGTCCGTATAATCCCTTCATTTCTTTTCCGTCTATCACATTTTTATAAATTTGTATTTATTTAAGACTCCTGAGGGTTTGGGTCGAGAAGAGAAGGGTTGGGTATGAAATTGACATCATTTGCGTATATTGATGATCTGATGAAACGCGAGACGTTACTTAACGTTTCACACTTAAGCTTTTTTAAGCATAATAAATGAAGTGAATAATTCTTTTTTTTCTCTCAGAGATTCTTTTCAGGTAGGATGTTGGCCTTGCAAAGTATACGTAATAATCTACTTGATAATTATAAACTAATTAATTTATAATTGAACTTCTGAAAGGATTCCTAATGCTTCAAATTATACAATTTACCATCTAGTAATAGGCGCTACGGCTTATAATTATCGTTATATATATTGGATCAAGCATAGTTCATTATGTAAACATATATATAGAGTTCGCTTAATCATTATGAAATGAAATTTTTAGTTTCATAATGAATTAGCAAAATATGTCAAATTTGCATAAGATATGCAAATTCAAAAAACCGTGAAGTGCGAAATTGTGGACTAACAATTATATTCCATTTCTCCTACACTTCAGATTAAAATATGAAAAATACGATCTGCTTTGTAAATAGCTTTTTATAAGAAATTTTCATTAAAAATATAAAAAAAATTAATTTTTGTTAGGATGATAATGAAAGATGCAAAATTTAGTTGAAAAGGCTTTAGAAAGAAATTCATAGTAAGATCTTTATGCCTTGTTTTGTTCTTGTTTCTGATTAGACATATTTTCTTATTGCTTTGGATATTTAATGTTTGTTGTCTACCTTACGGAAGTCGAAATTTATTCGATTAGCACTTAATTTAGTCCAAAAATCAGGCTTAATTTATTAGAAATTATTTTTAAATGAAGCAAATGTAATTTCTCTAATTTAAATAATTTAAATCATGGCATCTAAAATACTCTGATTCAATGTTATCTTTGCTTGTTAATATCGAATCCAATTTTAAATGTATTCTTGAAACTTTTAAAAGCAAATGTTTTAGCTGTATGACCCGATTTTGTCTCAAAAGGAAAAAAATTATTTTGATCTATGGTTATTTATTTTCTTCGTTATTAAAATTCATAAATGTGTCACATTCTGCACTCTTTGTGTTTCTGATAAGAGAAATTGGAAAAAAGACTTCGAAAGCTGCATTTATATCATTCTTATCCTCAGAAAAAATTTCAATCTATACGAGTCACAAATTTTAATGAACTACTTAAGATTTTAAAAAAGTTATTGAATCTTACTAAAGTAGATAAATCAGTTGTTATTTCTTCTGAAAGAAATTCTGAAACTAATCGAAATTTTCAAATGTTAATACCAATTATTCGATTCGTGGTTTGCCCTTTCAAGTGATTTAGTATATCAATATTGCAAAATATTTAAAATCTTTACATATTTTTAACTTTATATAGTTGTAATTCGCTGAAGTATGAAGTATAATATTTGCAACGAGATTGCGATTATCATCTGATTTATGGTCATCTGATTTATGGAATTCATAAGTTGACAGTAAAACTCATTAGATTTAGAAAATTATGCCTCTCTTGAGCCCAAAGTTTTCTTTGTACAACCTGAATGAAATCCTATTAATCGGTTAGTTGAAATCAAGAAATATGATCAGTGAAATTGTAATTAGAGTAGTAAACCAGACCCCTGGGAATGCATTATCAGATGATTGAATGTTGTACTGGATGACTGGATGAGTCAAATTTGTTTTAAGAGTTTGCAAGAAAATTTATCATAATAGCGGAGTTACTTTCAAGTATGTATGAAAATCCCACAATTATATCAGAAACTATTCCCTTATTTTGACAATGATAACATGGAACTAATTCATTATATAAATCACTTTTTAATATTTGCTTTTTTTGTTTAATATTTTGCATATTAATATGGTTCAGTTTGATATATAAGGATATAAAAAAAAAAGAAAAACTTTCAATTTCTCGAAAATTTGCACTGAGATATTAAAAAATTTAAATTTGATTCCAATTCTTTCATTTTTTCATCAACGCCAATCATTAATGACATACTGATTTTTTTCCTTTTTTCGAATATTTCAGGCAGAATATTTTATTTAGAAAACATATTTGCAAGCAGTGGAAAGAAGTTAACTATAAGACATCGAAAAAAGAAACTTTTTAGAAACTCTTTTTTCATTAAAGATGTGATTTACTGTAAGTGATAAAAAATCCAATAATTTTTTTACTTCCTCATAAAGGAAAATTAGAACTGATTCTACAAAGTCGACTATCTACAATGCTTGAATGCTTTCGATCAAGGAATTTTAGTAAATTCGCTATAATTTTGTCTTGTAAATGAAAAAAAAATTATTTAAATTACAACTACAAACACAAAATTCGTCATGGTATCGCGAATATTTTCTGAGATTCTATGATATCGGATATAAAATGAAACGGGAAAAGTTTACTTCTAATTCAAATAAAAGTGCTAATTGTTCGATCGCAATGGACCAGTATTTTCTTGAATAAGTAGAATTTTAATGAAAATTTAGTATTCCATAAAAATTTTGCACTTTCAGGCTCTCTCCAAAAACACAAAGTGAAAAAGTCCGTGTTTGTTTCACTCCTTTTTTCCTTCCTCTTCGCATTTTCTCAATTGTCCCATCTCTTCCCCTTTTCGTGAGATATAGCTATAATCGTCTTTTTTCCTCAATGACTAACTTTACATTTTGCAATGCTAAGAAAAAACTACATACTAAATCATTCCTTATAATCAGTTCTCTTTTAAATTTTATCAATGTATATGCAAATTCACGCATTCTATTAAAAACCTTTATCATAAATCCAGCACTATAAAATGTTGCTTTATTTTTTGCTAGATTTTTAAATTTCTTCCGAATTTTTTCCATAGACTTTTTTTTCTTTCCATAGAATCCATAGCATATTTGCAGTAAAGTTCAAGTAATTTTTATGAGCTTAATTCATGAAGCAAATGACATTAGCTCAGTGATCTATTTTTGCTGGTCTTTGCAAACACCTCTACTAAGAAATAATAAATAATCCGTACTTGATCTCAATAAATAAGAAATTAAGCAGTAATGCTTTAAATATCCGAAGTGACCTATTCTATTGACACTTTAGGTATTGTTCAGAAAAATTTCATCTAATGCTTTTATATATATGATAATGTTATAAACAATCGTATTACGCCATCGTTTTTCTCTTTCCTATTATGGATACCTAAACTGATCTTGACCCCTTTATTTGCATTCTGAATTACCGTTTGAAGGTGAATGTATATATATATATATATATATATATATATATATATATATGCTGAAAGTATATACGATAATAGTGTTGACAAGCAGTTACTACACTTAAATGATGAAATAATAACAACTCACTTATTGTGTATTTATAATATTGAATGAATCAATAACAAACAGACATAAGAGAAGAAGGAAAATTATTAGACATGGAAATTTATGACAGAGTATGCACAACTTAATAGAATCTAATGTATCGGAGAGATTTAGGATGGTAGCAATAATTGTGGTATCCCTCAGTGGGACATTCATCCCGTCAGTCTTTTTGCATCGTTATTATTCTCCCTTATCCTTCAACTTTGATTATATTCCCTTCATCTCATTCTTATTCTTTCTATTTTATTACATTTTTTCCCATCTGCCATACTCTCTTTTCACTTCAATTCTGCCAAAAATATCGCATTCACTGAAAAACGATATATTTTTAAAATTTCAAATAGGTTATTGTAGAAATGCTGATTGTACTAAAACTTCGTACATATTATTTGTGAGCTATTTGGATTCGATGGATTAATTCAATTACTGCTGTCAGCGATCGATCAGCGATCACTATTATGAATTAAACTACACGGTAAATTTCATTGTATATTTCCCATGATAATATTTCCTGTCAGTATTATTATACTTAATAAAAATCAGATGTGAACTGTTTTTTGATGAAGACTGATGTATTACGAGACTAAATTTCATTTCATATTCCAGTGCACTACGATGTATGTTCCAAAGGAGTTTGCGTTTGCTTCTTTCTAGTAAGTATTCGTATTCATAATCATAGAGATGGATAGAACATTCTACAAAAAAGTTTATAAATCAGATTAATTTAATAAATTCCTCTATTATTAGTTACTGCTGTTTTACTTTACTATTTTTCAATCCATATAATACTAAATAAATCATGATATTGCTCAGCAGTAATCCGTCACTTAGCGATTTTTTTTACTATTCGAATTTTTTGAATTTCAAAGATTTATTCTGTTGAAATAGATTCTGTTTGCTTCATTTTTTTTTTTTTGCATGATGAGATGACTTATATCGGTGTTTCAATAATGTATTTGATTTGATTTTGCATTTCAACTGAAACCATTTTTTATTCGAAATCCACTTCGTTTTTCAATGTAATTCCGTTCGGTCTTTCCATTTAACCTCTCATTCAAATCATCTAAGAATTTTCTGTGAAACAGAAAATTTATTGCCAGAATCCAAAAGTCCGGCAAGCGTTTTCGAAATTCACTTTTGTGTTAAATGTTGGGATGTATTACAATTGCACTTTATTTTTAAACGATTTTAATTCTAAAAAGTCTCGATTTATTGCTTTCAATCTGTTTCCTTTTCTACACAGCCTTTTCTAATTATCATTAGCCCTAATTTGCTGCGAAAATTGGGAACTCAAGACAAAATTTTATAATTATAATGAATTTTACTTATATGTATGATCGTTATCCTGAAATTCTTGTTTTTTTTTTCGATGTTTGATTCGTCAAAGATTTCCTAATTTTTACTATTTTATTCTTGTCCATTGCAAATGTAGCTTCATCTGAAAATCTGAAAATGGTAAACCAGCATATCATGAATGCGTGTTGTGTATGTATTAATCAAGTCATCACTGTTTCTTTATAATTTGGCTAATTTGGTCACTGAAACAAAAAGGCATGCTGATATCGGGGAGCCAAAATATGTAGAGATATTTATGGCTAATTGATTGGAAGACCAGTGAGCTAATTGTAATCAGCACGATCCTTGCTTATACTTTCCATTTCTTTTATTAAAGAATCATGACGATGACCCCAGGCCTTGTAATATTATTAAATTTGTGGCTCCGTAGTCTCTGATTAGGTTTCTAATTAGAATGCACTAGAAATACGGATCATTTGTCCTCTTGGACAGATTTTGTCACAAAACCAATGAATGATGATGATCTTACGAGCGGAGGAAAATATTTAATGCTGCTAAATCCATTTTCCATATCTATTTCGGCCAATTTTTGAGAGTATTAAGACGCACTAAAATTGAACGAATTGGATTCTGCAATTTTCGAATTATGAATCTCTCGCTGCTTTCATTGTTGATCATATTGCAGCAGAATTTTATGATCCGAAATTCAGAGCATCCTGTGGCATGAAAAAGACTTCAGTTGCAAAAATTTAGCAAATTTAGCTGCTATTTTATAATAACAACACTTCTTGTCTCTGTAAATAGAAAAAACATGTAAATAAAAAAAAAGCCTTTTTTAAATTGTTTTCTTAAGCAAAAAAGTATTTTAAGAATTCTTCAAAAAGCCACTACTAAATCCGACAAATGAAGGAGTTACTTCGTCATCAAGACTCAGTGAATGCCTTCTTGATCGAATTATTCTCAAATGTAGAGCAAATACTTATTTTTGTTAAAAATTTATAACTGCTTTTCACAATACAGAATTTGGTCTGATGCAACGCCTCAGTTCATGGTTCGAGCATTTATCCTTGCGACATCGTGGATCTTCTCGCCGATCAAAGAATTGCTGTTCGGGGTTATACTTACACAAACGGCAATCCAAATCAGTAGTATCGCGACCTCTTGCTGGACAAAATTATAATCATCGTGACAATTCTGTTGATACTCTGTCACAGTCTTTGATTATTAATGACCAGCTACATGGTTGGTAAAATATTTTGTATTACTAAAATGATAATAGCAACTAATGTAAAATTGATATTTAAACAAAACTGTAACCAGAAACTGGTTATAGTTTTTTAGAAATTTTGATTCTAAGCTGCTATAACTTACAATCTATATTTATCGATATGATGTTGCGGTTAAAAGTCTCAATATTCACTTCCTATAACTCATGTTACGTTTAGACCAGTGCAGCATTCATTTTCAGTCTATGAGTTAATGTATAATCAATTCCTGATTATTAAGTGGGAGAATTAAATTAATAGAATTGTGTGCAATAATATGTTTTCACTTATTAATTTATTTGATTCTTGTTCCATTACAGTAATAATGCCGTCTTCTTGGAACAGGCAAGAAACGGTAATTTACTCATGTCGCGACAGTTCCAGGCTTAATGCCTCCATTTTGCAACCATTTTCCGCACCAACCGGCTCTGGACGAAAGGTATGTTTCTATGATTACTCATGGATTAAGTACCATTTATAAGTGAAATTTATTAATTTCATAAGCAATGTTAACTAGATCTATACTTACACTTATGTTGTAAAATGTTAGAGCAAAATAAATGGCGAATATATAGAACTGAAATGAACAATGTGATGTTGCTTAATCGGATTTGGTTTTAATTGGACTGATTCCAATAAATAATTGCTAGTGTTATTGATCTAGCTTATCGGATTTGATTTGAATTGGACTTATTCCAGTAAATAATTGCTATTGTTACTCTCCTTTTTCTTCCTGCACATCAGTTTATTTTCTCGAATTTGCCAAATAATTTTTCTAGAATATACGCACAAATCCGTGGATTTCACACAGTCACCCAATGATTCAGAGTATTACTTATCAGCTACCGGAATCCGCAAATGAACTGGTGTATGCTTCTGTAGATCATACAGCATCGTTTCGTATAAAAAATTTGGATGAAAGTATTTATAGTTCCGGTTATGGCAGTCAGGATAGCAGGTGCAGGACTTTTCACTTTCAGTAAATTATTTCTTAACTAAGGAGCCTGCTAGTGAATTAATTTCCTCAAGAAAAAATATATTTATAGAATTAAAAAGTTCATTGAAAAAAATTCAACTGCTATAATTCATTCACCTAATTTTATAGTTCAAAGTTAAAATGAACTTTTCATGAAAAAAATACCATCACTGATAAAACCAATTGAAAGATTTCGTTCCTATCTGAAATATCGGGTGAAATACAGAGAAGGAAGCAATTTTCTCCACTTCAAATTTCTTGAATCTTTCATTAAATAGACTAACAGCTTACTTTCCTTTATATAGTCCGGAATCGTCAGTGCATTCGCCGGATTGGCAACCATCAGTTACACATGGACAATGTGGTCGATTACAGGATAAAGCGGTGGAATGCAATTTAACTGGTGTGGATGAAGCTTTGGGGCTAAATTTACAAGACAAATCAGAAATAGAGAATCTGAAAACCACCGATGCTGGGGACCGATTTCGCAAAGCTGACGAGCATGTATATCATGAATTAGAGGTTTATTTTTGTAGTCTTTCAAAATATACGTCTTGTACGAAATCTTAAGTATTGGAGATTTCTTATTTTCTTAATTAATCAGAAATTAACAATGAATTCTATCATTTACAATGCAAATAGTTCCCTTAATCATAACTCTGCTACATCTACATAATCTATCGCTCATAATAAAATATTTAATACGAAGATTTTCACAACAATTTCACTTGAGTTACACAGTACCGTCATTACATCCAACGAGGTAGTCATAAAAAAAAGAAAATCTGTACCTTAATTTTGTGCTTGAAGAAGGTTTGCTGAATGTTGTATAATCTCGGCCGGGACTTAGTACAGGTCTTCATTTCACTGGAGATTTAGTAATACTTTAAGATTACACGAAATAATCTAGACTTTTGATTTGAAGGCCTTTAGCAAATTATCATTGCTACTGGAACTGGATAGTCGGACTTGTTCGTATGATTCGGAAATCGCTAGCTCATCAGATGGTTCGGTGCATTCTTCTCGATGCTTGTCACCAGTTTACGTCCAACCAAATCAAGATTACTATCGCCCACATTATTGCTGTTATCAGAGCGAAGAATATGGAGAGGATGAAGTGACTGAGTATCCAAATGTTGCGTCTAGCTTTACCTATATTCCTTGCATTAAGAATAGACCACTACTCGAATTTCATTCTCCTTCCCCGCCATCACTGTCATCATCATTGTCGTCTATGCGAACGAAGGATTTGGAGCAAGCTGAGATGGATTTTTTAACTGATTTGGATGCGCAGATTGCTGACTTACAGGTAACTTGTTTTCCTTTCAACTTGAAGGCTTGCAATAAGGCTTCCATTGTCTGCTTACTTTTGACTATTCGTACAACTGAGCAATTGCTGAGAATAAATTATGCATTGTATTAACTACAGTTTAAGGATTTGTATAATCTAGTGAAAGAATGACTCACACTGACATCCAACTAAGGCTAGAATGAAGATTATGGTTTCTTGGTGATTGAAACGTGAGAAAATCCGCGTGATAGGGCACTATCTATAAAGCAAAAATTAAATGAAATGATTTTTAGTTAAAAATGAAGAGATATGCCAACTTGTGGAACGAAGTTCAAAATGAAATGATTTTTAGTTGAGAAGTGTAGAAGTATGCCAACTTGTGGACGAAGCTCGTGTGCATCGTGATGCACGTATTCGCAACGCGCAGTTGTCCCAAGAATTAGCAGAACTGAGACGAATGAAATGGGTGCTGCATAGTCACTTCGAGTTAGAGCTCTGATTTGACGCTGTTGCTACCATTACAATTTATTTTTTATTTTGTTGCCATATTTCATGACCTGTTAACTCGATGTCTGTATGATTGGTTTATGATTAGTTGATTTGAATTCTTATTAACGTTCGGGATAAAATTGCTGAAATCGTTGTCATTGAAGATTCAAAATACAGTTAGTTTTCCTTTGGGTGCAGTTCAATGAGCATAGTGTTCAAGAAATATCTTTCAAATACTTTTAACATTTCTAAAATATTTCAAATTCTTGATTTAAAATTTCAACTGTTAAATTATTTTCGATCTTTAATATATATATCCATTCATTTCTCAGACAAAATAAAATGTGCTTTGATGTTTTTTTTCTCGAAGGTTTGAATATTTCTATTCCTATGAATTGTTATAATATGTATGGATTTATACCTTGATTATCAAACGCTTGGATCTCACCAGGTTAGTGAAGGGAAAAAATAGAAAACAGTTAATTGTAGCACTCATGACATAATGCAGAACTACTTTTAACAAATTCACTTTCTGTTTTTCAATTTATGTTCATTCCTGCCTTTGTTGATAACTGCTTAATTAAAATTAACGTATCTATCATTCTTCGAACATTTCAGAAAATTATTTGTTTTTCCTTTCATCACTGAATGTTTTTTTGTTATCGATATATATGTTCGGTTTATGAAGTCTTACTTCCCTTTCCGTTTAAAATTTTCAAAAGTTCAAGGCCTGTTACTGAGTTCAAAGCAAAGCATAAAACAGAATTCTTAAAATCAAAACAGTCGCAGAAGGTCGATTAGACAATTTTTATCTTTTGTGACAGTTGGTTTCAAACGTTTCAAACGAAAAATTTCGTTGCATTTGAAACTTAAATAGCAAAAACGGACGAACTATTTTTATGAAAAACTGTTCAGATGGCTGTAATATTTGATTTAAATTTTTGCAAGTTCACATCATATCTTAAACTATATGAGGTAATAAGTAGCCAAAGCTAAACCCATAGCTTTTACTTACTGTAGATCTACTTACTAGCAAGTAATAAAGTTTAAATTACAAAGGTAATGATGCCAGCTATTACTTGGAAGCTAAGAAAGTAGCATAAATGTAATATGGTACGATTCTTCATGTTGATTTCTTGTAAAAATATATGGTTCTTCATCAATCGAATTATATCCCGACCATTATAAAGTGTGTTAAGTGTAACTCCATACACTGTTATTTCTGAATTGGATGCATTTACTGAAATCAAAACTTTGAAGGCATTGTAGTCGTTGATTCATTGATAAATTTATGTTTGGTCGTATATGCATTACATCTTACTGCAACGATGTTCATGTTTTACAAATCTAATCTTCAGTTAAGGCTATGCGCTGATGAATTAAATAGCAAATTCTGTACATTATTATGTTTAGCAGCTTTGCTGTCACGGGAACCGAAAGTTAATCAATCAGAGTAGTAGGGGGTTTATGGACTGAAATATAATGCGCATATGCTCATTTATATGGCAGTGATTATTTCCATTAAGAATATGATAAATTTATCAAGACTCGTTTGTTCGGAGGTATGGAAACATCGCTTATTGGATCTTAAATGTTCTGTTCTGAAGCAAGATGTTAGCATCGGGGTGTCGTTTGGATGCATGCTTCAAAAAAAAGATCTATTACGAATCAAGAGAGTTATTAATAATTTATTATATCAGAGCTGTTAATTGACATCTAAAGCGAATAATTTAGCAAAATTATGGAATTAACGAACAAGAGCACATTATTGTATTATTAGTTATTTATGTAATCAATACATTTCAGTTAGCAGAAGATGAAATCTTTTTTCAAAAGACACAAGTTTTATAATTACTGATGAATATATCATCTTATTATGCGTAATAAAGTCCATAATTGCGTCATATTTTCTACAGAAACGCTACAATATATCAATACCAATTATATTTGTTGGACATCATAGACGTGACATGATAAAAAACTGAAGATCATCAGTGTCCCTCTTTTAAATAAATAGTGGTTATTAATTTGGTATGGATTTAAAAAACAAACTAACACGCGTTTGATTTTTCATTAGCATGATATGTCGCTAATTACGTGATTTTTGATGGCTTCAAAATTGAAGTCATAGTTGCCCATCATACCGTCATTTGGTGAAACTGTTTTGAAACTTTTATATTACCCTGCTATCAAGCTGTATAGCTAATGCATACTCTTGAAGGGATTCCATTATCGCGGTGTCATAAAGGATAGGTTCGATTGCTATAATCTGAGCTATTGATTGTCACCAAGAATCCTCATCCCGTCTTCTACGTAGTTATGGTGGTCTATAAGGTGATGGAAATGGCTAGCTGCATCATATTAGACGTATTATTTTTTTATGCTTTTTATTTTCACATTTCGCACTTGGCTAATTATTGTAATCCTTCCTTGCATCGATCATTTATGTTGCCTTATATAGTTATTCATTTAAAAGATTGTTGCTTTTCAGTTATTATTCTTATAAAATTGGATGATGAATCCAGATACAAATTATATACGATTGCGTGGACTTCCATTCGCTGCCAAGGAGCAAGATGTCCGAGATTTTCTACAAGGTTTTTTATAAGCTGATTATTTCCTAGATATCAGCGATCGGCTTCTTAAATACCGAAATTTTTTTATTTTTTCCGGTTTAAATGCAAAATCAATAACTTTCACTCTAACATCAAATGGCCGAGCGAGTGGAGAATGTTATGTGGAGCTGGATGATCAGGAAGCTGTCAAAGAAGCTCAAAAATTTGATCGTAATGAGATAAATGGACGATACATTGAAGGTTTGCACAGATTTTGCGAATATTTGTTTCCAGTTGGAAAGAGCATTTTGCAATCCCATTTAAATGTTATAAAGAAGTATGTTATGCAGTCATCAGTAAAGGAAAGCTTATTGTTGAACAGTCCGCGCAACTTTATTTTTTAATGTGATGCTCAGTCAATTTCCTTTCATGAAATTTTTATAGTATTCAGCGTTAGTGATGCAGAGCTGTTAATGATGATACGTCATGGTGTAATCAAAGGTAGTGGTGGAGATGCGGATAGCCGGTATGCTAGCAATTTTGTTGTACGCCTTCGAGGTTTACCATATAGTGCAACGGTCGATGACATCAAGGAATTTTTCTCAGGTTTCTTTCTACCAAGTTTAGATGTTGATTTAAATGAACGATTGATTTCTGCACTTTTTTATGGATTGCAACTAAAAATTTTCAAACCAGGTATTTTGTCGGAATTCTCTTGTTTTGCCGAAAGCAATCCATTAATTGTCAGAGTTACATGTCATCCCCGAACAGAATTAAAGGACCGGTAAGCGGTAGTTTGGTATGAGAGTGGTTTTGGTAAATGTTTTAATGGGAATATAGGCCTGGAAGTAGCGGATGCGGTAATCGACAAAGAACCGGGGGTCGACCTTCGGGGGAGGCATTCGTACGGTTGGCAACCAAAGAATACGCGGAATTGGCTTTGGAGAGAAGCAAAAACTACATGGGTTCAAGGTATGGGAATTCTGTTGGGGAATTTGCAATTTTTCAATTCTGGGCAGGTAAAATTTGCGTTTGTTGGTAGGGTCCGAATTGAACAGTGGCCGTTTGGCTGCTAAGGATCCCGTGATCTTTGTTTAGCGTAAGTTTTTTATAGAAATTATGACTGATTTATTACTGCCTATTACAGTTTTAAATTGGTAGTTATTTAAATTTAAATTTCTTAAATTTTAATAAGAAAAGGCATTTTCGATTATCTGATGCAATTCGCATTGTGAAATGATAATTTTAGGTCATTAGATTACTACAGAATGATCGTTTTAGATATGTCGAAGTTTTCCGTAGTTCGGCGGATGAAATGGACAATAGCTATTATGCAGCTCGAGGCATACCACCGCCAACTAGTGGACCAGTTCCATTGCGTGGAATAAGTCCAACGCTTGACTTTCGATTTCGTGATAGGTATAATAATTCTAATTTTAAATACTTTTAGTTAACTCTTTTTATTTAGAAATTCATCAGGAACTGTGTTAATGTTTGTCAATGTTATTTGCAAACGTTAAATTCGGTTTGGAATCGTTGTAACCCAGTTTTTTTTAGTCCCGTGTACCAGTAAATTTTAGTAGAGATTAAAAATAAATTATTAGGTATGGAGATTATGGGCGGTACGGTGGACCGATAAGACTTTCAAGTTTACATCCACGTCCATCACCGTACGATCGTCCATATTATGATAGGGATCGGTATTATCGATACGGTGCACGATATGATCCAGAATTTGATGAAGCGATGTATGACCCCACCGTTAAAGTTTTTATGCGAGGTAATTGTCGTGTTTATAAAATTTTGGATATTAATATTGACTGTTTTGAATATTTTCAAATTCCCAAAATTACGCTCTTGTGAAGTCTATGCATAAATCATAGAAATTTTGCATAAATGGCTTCTATCAGTCAATATTTATTCTGAGTTGAGCCGTTTTATTTCTTTTCATTAATATTATTTTGTTATTAGACATATTTTTAGGATTACCGTACAGTGTAACTACACTCGATATTGAAGAATTTTTCCGACCGCTGAATTGTGCCGAAATTAAGCTTGGTTATAACGAAGAACGACGTCTTTCGGGTGATGCATTGGTAACTTTTTCAACAATGGCGGAAGCACGAGAAGCACTATCCCGTAACAAGAATAATATGGGCACGAGGTAGCATAAAAAAAATATTGTGATTAATTATTGGCGCTATGAATTTTCAGGACTTCTTTGAACGATCTGTCTGGTTATGTTCATATAAATCATATGCCAGGGTAGAAACATCTTTTAATCGAAATTTTGCAGTCATATTGTTTTGGGATTGAACAAGAACGACATATGTGAGAAATTATATGAAAATGCGCTCATTGATCATTCCAAGTGATCGTACTCAAATCTGAAAAAAGAGTGTAGACCGGAATATTTTTAATTCGAATAACATGGTTTTATGATGAATTGAAATATCTGGTCATTCCATGCATGTACTATTTTTATCATTTCAAATAACGAAAAGATTCGAAAAAGCTTCCAATGTACATGTATTGGTAAAAGCGAAAAAAAATTTAAAAGAAAATCAAATGAATGATGAATATGACATCATTATGCAAACAGATGCGTGCGCAGATGAAAAAGGATTTTGAAGAATACAAGTATTGGAAGAACAGAAAAATGTCGCAGAAAAATATTGAAAATACGCAAAAAGACGAAAGTATCATAGAAGATTTTGAACGAGATGGCAGAGTTTTTGGAAGAAAATAGAGATAAAAAAAGTGCGCCGGAAATTTTTGGGGTAACACTCGAAAATTCCAGGAAGAAAGTGTAAGGCAACAGAATGTAAGAGGAACAAAGGGACAAGAAAATGTTGAATAGGAACGTATTGGAAAATTGAGAAACGTACATTAAATCGGTTGTATGCCGCAGAAGTTTCTAAGAAGGCGAAGTTTCTGGATAACATAGGAAACGTACAGGAACAGAAAGATGTTTTATAGGGAAATTCGAAGGAAGTGGAAGCGTCTAGAACATATGCATGAAATTGAAAAAAATATTTGACACAGATGGGATTCTCAAAACAGTGCTGGATAATGAGACACATACAAGTAGTGAAGTGTTCAAAAAATGAAGTGCAGCTGGAGCAGCGTTATATGGAAGAGTGAATTAAAGGCAGATGTGGAGCTACGGGAAATCGCTTAGCTCTCAGTCCGGTGCCTCTGATGTCATTGAGGTGAAATTATGTACTGAGCACAGTTCTCTTATTTATTTTGTTATTTTTAACAGTTGCATGGGAATAAAAACGTACAAAAAATTTTTGGCATAACATTATGTTTTAAATTTGAAACATGCATTTATAGTTAAAACAAGTAAAAATTAAAGATTTGCAATCTATAATGTCAGAATTTTTCTATATAACAATCGACATTTATTAATTATATTTAAAATTTAAGCCTTTTTATAAAATGACAGAAAAATAGACATAATATTGATCTTGAAACCAAAATAGTTTTAATACAATTGCCCCATTTAGATTTTCTATTTTTATTTCCCAAAATATTCTGTTGTTTTTTTAGATATATCGAATTGTTTCCAGCAACAAATATTCCTCATCCCATTAAAACAGTAACATTCCGTACAGTAAGTGGAACGCCTACTCGTCTCACAACAGCACCACGTCCATTATACAGTTCTTTTGCTGAAGGTAATATTTTTGTCATTTGCTTTAAATTATTTCGCAAAATATAAAGTCTTTTATTTTAGCTTCTAACCAGGAATCACTTTTTGGACTTTGTCTTTATGCGGAATCCACCTCTCTCGTTTGCATATAGTCTTTCTTCATTTAAATGTACTCAGATATTTAGCAAGAGTATTATCATACTTTTGTTAAAAATGCACCGAAGAAAGGTGTTGTTCTTAAACAGGCTGCTTACTCAATTTTCTCATGATCTTTTTTCTTGGCAGTTATATATAATGAATATATATCGTCCTAAGAATTTTGTCAATGCAGTGTTGAGAAAGTCTTAAATCCTGATTAGAATGCTGTTGGTAGTCATCTTTTTTGTTTTTTTAAAAAATAAAGAAACACAAATTGTGCGATTTTTCTGCAATGCTCTGCTTTTAAATTCTCATTTTATTTTAGATGAAGAAGGATCTTATACAAGCGGAGTTGGTGGACAGCAAGTAAGCTTTTTCTAAGATTTCTTCTTGTCGTTCTTTGATTATTTATTTTAAATTTTGTCGAAATATTCTCATATCTTAATCAGGATTTCATAACTGACTGGAAATATAGCAAAATATAATCACTTTTTATTATGAATATTATAATACTGTTTAAACTTAACATAAGAGTAAGCAATGCTTTTCATGAAATTTTTGCAGTACTACAATGATCAGTACGAAGGCCGTCAGTCAAAATATGGCCGCGACTGGGGCGAACCGACACGTACAACTTGGTGAAACATTAAAAAATATGAAATATAATTTGATCTGGAAATTCGTTGAAACAGTTCTGTTTAATAATATTTCTCCATTAAGATAGTAATTATCGTGTTAGAGTTCATTTAATATACAAATTATTTGAAGAGATTGTTTTTGATTTCACTCTTAATATCACTTTATCACCTCGCAACCAGTTTTTCGGAAGATAATTATTCTGTTGATCTAACGAACAGTGCACACTAATTAATTTATTTTACTTTCAATTATTCCAAATTTTTGCTGACAATGAAAAACATGATATTGTTGTCTTTGTAAAGCTGCTTCCACATACTTACTTAATTTGCATAAAATTTTTCCCCAGTCTTGTTTATATACCCCTTAATCTGCTTTGATGGTTTTTGTCCAGTTTGACAGTGTTTTCAAGGATGCTGTTACTCTTTTTAATTCTATTTCGCTATTATTATGTCTGCTTTTCTACATTCTGTTCCACATATTACTGTTCATGTTTGACATGTTTTATTAGTTAACTTTTTGTATCATTATTTTTCTAGCATTTCAGGACAACAAGTCAATCTCTAGGATTTTAAATATTTGTTTATTCCCACTGTTTTTCTAATTTTGATTGTCGTGGAGCGATGATCTCAAGCCGCTGTCGAATGAACTTTTAAATGAGAAATAGGACTTAATGTTTTAAATTGTGTTAGTACCAATTTGTCGAAGAATTTTTTTCGAAGAAGTGTGTGGAAAATCGAAGGTGGGTAAGGGAGTTTGGATATAAATTGGAAAAAATAGTCTTTTGAGAACGTTTAGCTGATTTTACCAGTTCAAGAAAAAATTTCAGTGGTATTTTCAGCTGCTGGAAGGAATGTATTTGAGCAATTCTTATATTCGAATTCTGGGATTCGAGGAAATTATTGATAGTATTACATTTTAATGCTGGTGATATTCGCATTTCCAGATTTGATGTTAAGGAATGTTAATGATTTCGTACAAAATGTGTTAAAGAAAACAAAACAGGTGAAGGATTTCTGGATGGATTCTTTTCTCTCGACACCGTCTGATTCAGCACGTGATGTTGATGGCCAGTTTTTTGCATTGCTTCCAAAATTTAGTGACTTCATTCTAATTTCATTTTAATTTTTGGCATGAATTAGCAACATTGATACTGTGCATGGGTTAATTTAATCCGCAATAATTTTTAAACTTGTAGGATTAATTGTTGAGTCTTAGAATAGGTTTTATACAGAGAACTGAAAGTTTTGGGATTATTTTCATATTTACTTTTTAGCATGAGAAGATTATTTTATCTATTTCTTTTTTAGCATGCACATATTTAACATTTGCATATTGTTCTTTCAGGATGAGACGTATTTTTTATAGATATTTTTTTAGTAATACTGAAAAAAAATTTATAATTTCCTAAATTGGTTAATCACTTAAAAAATCCAAATATTTGTAGATGAACCTGTAAGGAAGAAAAAGAGAAAAGAATATTCGTATGCGTTACTGCTAGCATATCAGGGCAAAAATTATAATGGTATGCAGGTAATTAGCTTTATTTCTCCAAATTGAATTATCATTTTTAATTTTTCAATTTATAATGATCCAAAGTGAAGAAGTATCAAATTAGCTGATTTATGAGCTAGGATTTTCAGTCTCTTTATACTACGACTGATTTTAATCAATTCTTATTTGTAATTGGCCGAATTAATAGCTTTGAGTGAGACTTAGAAAATTAATTTTAGATCCAAACCAGAGGGAGAAGAATTTATAAAATTTTGCTGAAAGTCTTTGATGTTGAAAATCGTACTCCAATATTTTCATAATCCTTCAGATTTATATCTTTTCTCTTGAATATTTAAATGTAATAGTTCAAATTCTGAGTCAGCAAAGATATTTATAGGTACAAAAAGATTTTCCTACAATCGAGAGTGAATTGTTCAAAGCGATGGCTAAATGCGGATACATTTCTGAAGATGATGTTCTTAGTCCAGTTCGTTTTGCATTTCAGAGAGCTGCTAGGACAGATCGTTCCGTATCCGCAGCCCGTCAGGTCTAATTCAAATAGTTATCTTGTTTATTTTATTTTATTTTATTTTATTTTTTTTTGAATCAGACAAATTTTTTTGGATCTCTGTTTGGGATAATCGACAAAATTCTCTTTAATATTTAGATGTGCTCGATGCGATTAGCGCCAGAAAATCACGAACATTTTTTGAAAACAGCAACTGATGAATTGAACGCAAATTTACCTGAGGAAATTCGGGTTTTGGGTATTAGGTGAGCTGTGTTTGTCCTCATTTTGATGATTTAGTGCGAGTGGATTTAATATCATATTACGTTAATCATCATAATTTCTATTGACAAATTATCTTAAACAATATACAAATAAACGCTTTTCCGACAAAATTTCAGAAAAAATTTTAATAAACTTATATTTCTAGGCGTGCAATCCGGTCCTTCAAAGCTCATAAAAGTTGTGATAAACGAACTTATTCTTACACCTTACCGACTTATGCATTCGCCAAAGCAGATGAGGTATTAGGTTATTTTTCGTTTGAGGTACTAGGTTATTTTTCGAATTTAATTCCCTGATTCAGTGGCTTCTGAAGAAATGCTTTGAAAAAAGATCTTTTAAAGAAAACACTGCTTTTGTGAACATTGCGCTTAATTCCAGTTGACAAACAATGCTTTCCGCATGAGCGAAACGTCTATTGCTGAATTGAATGACTTACTTACATTGTACAGAGGAACGCATAATTTTTTCAATTACACTTCTGGAAGGCGAGTTTTGAATTTAGCACTCAACATAAATAATCTCTTAAGTTATTCAGTCTTTCTGCCAGATTTCGTAATGAAACTCGTAGCATTCTTGAAATATATTAACGATAAGAAGTTATTTTGTTTAATCTAACTGTGAATTGACTGTTAATAACAATTTAATCTCAAACTGTAAGATGGTTTTATTCCCATTCTTATTGGTATATCCATCCAAGCTTCCAAAAACCCAACTTTTATATTGCTGAGTCAATTTTATATTGCGATTGAAATTGCTTAAAGCCATTTGCAATATATATGAAAAAATTAGCTTTTAAGCATTATTCATTTTGTTCTACCGCCTCAAACTCTATTTTAACTGAAATTTTAGTTCGAAAAATAGATGTTTGTGGCATTTGTATTGGGAACATATATCCAACAAATATTAAAGATTCTACTAATCTATATCACTGTGATAGGATTTTATTGTGAATTTCTAATGAGTATAAAGATTTTAAGTTATTTTTATTGGTAACTTCTTAGAAAATTTCATTCCAATAGTTATTTGTGGTGAATTGCAGAATAGATGTATGTATCCTATACCTCTGTCTGAATTACATTCATATTAAATCATTTGCATCTGTCTTCAACAGTATAAAATTTAAAATGCCGTAATCGATTTAGCTATCAGCTATCAGTGAATTTTAATGCTCATATATGATAATGTCATTCTATCAGAAGTCGATAGTAAAAAAGTTGAACATTCGAATATTTAATGCTTTTCTGTCTGTTCATAAAGCATGCTACTATTGTTGTAGTAAGATTCTCCATTCTGCTTGCACATCGATTCTCCATTCTGCTGACATTTCTAAACTAGAATGTTTCAATTTTCATTAGAAAGAAGGATCAGTTGAAGGAGTTCTTGCTTATATCAGTATGTGTTCGAAATTAGTACATATAAGAGAAGTATTTCCGATTTTTCGACTTATTCTCAAACAAAAAAAAAAATAAAAAATTCTATGGTTTCTGAATATTGTTACGTTGATTGAAGCAAAAAAAAAAAAACACGTCCAAAAGATATTTCACCAGAAGTTTCTTGTGTTTAAATATTTGCAATATTATATCAGTCCAGTAATATTTGCTTCAATTATTTAAAAACAGAAGTTTGTGAATTATAGGATATTTCTGTTGGTAAGAAGGTTCTTTGCTTTTTAAAGACGTAACTGTAATTATAATAAATGAAATGACTGTAGATAGTACTAAATCAGTGTATTTGTCTATGCTTTTAGGAGGTCTTGGTTGTTAGCTGCATGGTTTATGTAATAAAAAAAAAAAAAGTAGCATGAGCTAAATTTCTCCAAGGAATTATTGTGGCTTTTCGTAACATTAGTTTTGGAAAGGAGAATTTTTAAAATATCATTTTAATATTTTTTTAACTGTCTTTGTGAAAAACATTTTTAGTTTTTTTTTTTGGACTAATAAAGGTATAACAAATCTGCATATTGACTTTAGGAATTTTATGAGTATATGTGTTCAAAATTAGTTATGTTCATTTTGAAAGGTCTTACGGAACAGTATATTCTTAAACTGTAGAGAAAATTAGGAGTTATAATGCATTATTATACATATCCAGGAAAGTCTGTATAAATAAATATCAGTAAAGATCAAAATAACATTTGAAGAATTAGTTGCGAAGTGAATAGAGGTTTTTACGAATTAAGATACGTCGATCTTTAATTTACATTTCTTAGATTATCAATTTTATTGGAATATAAAAATGTTAATTCAAAGGTACAAGTATTGGTAACATTGAGTTTCACGGGATGCAATTCGGTGATGTTGTGAAAACTTCGATTTCCGAAGAAAACAATTTCTTATATACTAAATGAAATATTCAGAACGTACGAAGATCGAAGCAACATGCGATATATACATGACTTCAAATGTGGTCCAACACAACTTGTTGAAGATCAAATCCGCGGTGATATAGTTGAATTTATCACTCTTTATATTACTGGACAAAGCTTTATGCTCCATCAGATTCGGAAAATGATTGGTACTTTCTGTTCAAAAATTTCAAAACTTTTAGTTCTACCAAATGAGCAATTTTTCAGTAAAAGTATTAACTTTTCGGGAATGATGTAGCAATCTTTGATGAATTTCAGGAATGACGGTAGCAACTTTCAGAGGACTCTGTGGAAAAACCGAAGTGGAAAATACATTTCTGGGTGAACGAGTATGTTTTTTACCTCTGAATTTAAAGCACAGCATGGAAGTCTTGAAATTACGATCTTAATGATAAAATATGTTTGTAATTAAATTAACAGATTATGGTTATTCATCAAATTATTTTTGTTTAATTCTGATGTCTGATTTTTTTAATTCTATAAGGGCTTCAATGAAAAATATCACTAAAATCATAATTTCGAGATTTTCTCACCGTTTGTTTTAAAAACTTTATCAAATCGGAAATGGTTTAAGTACGTAAATAAAATACAGTGAAATGTTTTAAACTTAGTAGTGCAAGGAAGGTTAAGAAAACGTTTCAACAACATCTTTTAAAAACAAGATTTAGATAATCAGTGATTTCATGTCTTATGCTTTTTTTCGTTTTATATAATCAAACTATTCGTCTAGATGGATGTGCCAAAGGCACCTGGTCTAGGCTTGGTGTTGGACAAGGTACACTACGAAAGATATGATAAGTGGTACGAGAAATCACATCAGGCATTGAATAATTGGGGTGAAGAAATTGAATCTAGAGCCGACGAATTTCGACGACTTTATATAATTGCTGAAATTTATCGTCAAGAGTTTGCTACTCATTCGTTAGTTTCTTATTTTTTTTGATGAAAAATTGTTTTCATACTAAGTTTCACTTCAGAATCTGTAAGTGGTATTCTTTTAGATTTATTATTATGTAAATTTTTGTCTTATAGCTTAGCATAATATCATGATAGTTTTTGAATTATCTAAGCTAATATTTTTCAGGATTTTGTATAGCATTAGCATCTTCGAGAAAAAATCTTTTGAAAAAAAGGTATGCGAATGAAATTTTAAGAAATGCAAACATTTGAAACAAAATTATGACATGATTCAATCTTTACTGACTTTTAAAATTTACGTTCTAACGTTTCAGAATGTTTTTATGGTTAACTTCTTTATTACGTCATGATATAATGATATCCGGAACTTCGAGGCGATTGAAGGAAAGATCGCCACTGGGAATGGCTTCTGATCTTGCATATGTTAGTTTTTTTTTACGTGTGTTCTTTAAATGAATTTTAAATGAAACAAAGATTTTTTGCCTTCAACAAATATTTTTTGAATAATTCCACTTCACTTTAATACTAACTATTCTAAATGTTCCATCTTTACTTTAATACTAACTGCTCTAAATAGACTATTTTTTTCGAGATTCAAAAAAAAAAAATTATATTTACTAGAAATATAACCTAATGGAAGTCGGACTTTGTCATTTAAAATCATAAAATGCATTGGAAAATTTTTCTTTTTTGTCCAAGCTTTTATTTCAGTTTGCAAACAAAGAATTAAAGGAAATGAAAAAAGAAGAGGAAAATCAAATTGAACGAAGAGATGATGTAGCAGAACTAATGAAGAAAGTTTCAAATTCACAGTCAGGGACGAATTTAGAAGAAAATTCCGTTGATACTAAAATTGTTCCGGGCACATCTCCATAAAAATATAGCACTGTGGGAAATCTTAATGTTTTTATATTGCTTCTTTGAGATATGCGTCAACAAGTTAGGGACGCACATGAAAAGTGGTTAAGAATAAGGTTGAAATTGAATTATAGTTGTTTCAAAGGAACTTTTAATTTAAAGAATAAAGCAAGATTTGAAGGTTGTTTTTACCTCAGTTTATTAAATTAAATTTTTCCTGGTTTTATCCTCAAAATGCTTACTTAATAGGTGAAAAAAAAACTGAATTGTTTGTCAAAATCCGAAAGTGCTGCAGCTCATTTTAAAATGTTTTGTTCACCGTTATCTCAGGATTGTTTGCAACATTTTTATGAGTGTGTTATTTGAATTAATCAAATTTCGTTATTTAATTATTCGTTTTCGAAACATTTTTCGAGAATTTTTCCATTTTTTCATTATTCAGTCGTCAAATATTGTTGATGAATAAAACCGTGGTTTTCTGTTGGACTCGGTCTTAGCATTCGATAAATTAGACGAGTTGCGATATTGTTATTTTTGAATGGCTCCATTTATGATTATCACTATTGTTATTTTAACAAGAAATGAAGAAAATAGGAGTCCGTTTCAAAATTTAAATTTTTTCTTATCACTAGCACGTCAGATTCATATTCAGACTCACAGATACTGTCAGTTGTGCTTCACGAAATGTTTTGCGCATATCTGAAGTGTTTTAGGAGTTACAGGAAGCTTCCAAACATCCTGAAATAATAAGCGATTATGAGAATTGTTTAGTAATGGCTACGACATATATCTTGTAAAGAATTGATTCAATAGCTTCGTAATCATAGATGAGATCTATTTATATACCTCCAACTCTGTCCGTACTTTCTGTGAATAAACATACTTCTTCGTAAAGTTAGAAAAATATTAGTAATTTTTTTTTAATGAACGTCAATTTAGTTACGTATTTCGAAACTAAGTGTGAGTTTCATCTAAAACATATGCGTATAATAGTTTGATATACATCTTTATGATTTATTTCTATGATCTCTTTTTAATGCTCCCTCTTATATATGTATGAAATGCAAACGATTAATCTATTTTCATTAGATTTTCATCGATAATCTAATTTCATGAGATCTATTTGCATTCAGTGGGTTTTTTATCCAAAACATTCGTTTAGCGTCACTGATGATAGTGTTATTTTTCAAAAATCAAGAAGATAAATAGAGCAAATTTCCTATCCAGTTGAGCACTTCAGTGAATTAAAATTATAATGTTTGCTATTCTTTACCCTTTCATTGTTCCATTTTAATTTTTGTATAAAACATCGTCATGAAATGTGCATTTTATGTCTTGATATATATTTAATGAAAGTATTCCGTCATTTCTCAAGTGATGGAGCCAGAAGCAGAGCTTGGAGATGGTTATCTGGGGACAGAAATTGGTATTCGTCGAAGATCAGTATCAATCTCAGATGATTATTCTGTACAGAAAACAAATGATGATGCTACTGAATGCAAATACATAGCATCTAAAGTAAGTTTGTGTTTTTTTCTTAGACCGTTTCAAAAATACTTTCCGATGTACAAAGTAACTATCTTTTTTTCCTTTTTCGTAGTTTAAAAACTGCATTCTGCAAATTTTAGAATGGTTATGCTAATTTTGGAAATATGATTTTTTGAAACTTTTGAAAATTCCGCTGCATTAGAACTTTTCATTCCTGGATCAAGTCAATTTTGCATGATTGTTTGATTAAAATTTGATTAGTGAAAAAGTTTAAAAATTTAAATTTTTAATTGTAAAGTCTGTAGTTCTAAGCGACTTTGCTTAAAACGATTATATTCACTTCGATGCAGAAATTTTCAGCTAAATTATTTCAAAGATGCATATATTCATCGATTTATATTGAGCAATGAATGTAATCGTCGTGATCCTGAAATTTCACGTGGTTACTGGGCTAGGATTACGGCAATTAAAGCCGTTGTAGATGCATTTCTGAAGGTGTGATTCGTTGTTTTAAATAACAAAACACTCTGTATTTAAATGGCAAAATGCTTTGTATGCAGAACTAATTACTTGTTTCAAATTAGAAGTTTTGAAACTTAGTTTTCATTCAGAATCAAAGGAAAAGAAGGGGAGGGAGGTAGAAGAAAGGCTCAATCTCTGTTTACCATTTATGTAATATTTTTTTTTTTTGCCTCTTTCAATGTATTTTTTTTTTTTTTGTTGATTAGGCGTTTCCTGAAAAATGTCAAATCATTAATCTTGGGGCTGGATTTGACACCTTATATTGGCGATTGAAAGAAGAGGGAAACAGCTCTATCGGTATGTTGAAGTGGACTTCAGTTCAGTCACTGCGAAAAAGATTCGACAAATTCGAAGGGCTGGTTCACCCAGTCTTGTTTCTATGTTTTCGGAGGGACGTAAGGAATTACTATTTTAAAATCTAAAATTGAGTTTCAGTTTAATTTTATGTTGCAGATAGAGGTATAGAACCGTTGGAAATTTGAACAGTTTTTTAGAATGATGAAGATGATAAACGGTTAACAAATTTTGTGTCTGTTATTATTGTAACTGTTCAATTAAGTTGTTTGTTTAGCAAAGGAAGTGGAACATTCAGATCTACATGCAGGTGATTATCATTTGGTTGGTGCAGATTTGAGACAATTAAATGAATTCAAGGAAAAGCTTGAAAGTTGTAATTTGAATTATAAAATGCCGACATTATTCATCGCAGAATGCGTTCTTGTATATATGGGAACAAACCAAAGTGATGCACTTTTGTCAGCATCTGTTGGATGGTTTGAGAACGCTTTTTTCTTGAATTATGAGCAAGTTTGTTTTTCTCACTCTTTCTTAAAATTTACAGTGCATTGTTTTATGAAAATAGCTTGCTGTCATCCAGTGTATATTCCACTGAGTGTGATATAATCAAAGGTTATCGATATTACCGTCCTCCAACACTCCATATTCATGATTGTTGCTGTTACAATAATTACAAATAAAGTTATATTCGAATGAAATTTTTTTTCTAGAAACAATATATGCTTTGAATTCAGGTGAATATAAGCGACACATTTGGCAAAGTAATGGTATCAAACCTTTATAGACGTGGCATAATTTTGCCAGGGCTTGCTGCTTGTAAAAATTTAGATACCCAGAAAGAACGGTTAGTACTTTAAATTTATTTTATGAAATAAGATTTCTGATAAAAAAATTGTATCAAAAAACCATGTTCTTGTTGTTGTTGTCTTGTTTCTTATTTTTTATTGTGCTTATATCTATTTTATTTCCTTGAAGTCTCATTTATTGCTTAGGAAATTTTCATTCCTTGCATTCAATAGATATTTCTTAGCTTTGTTGGCAACGGTTGGAAGAACGTTATTGCGAAGACAATGTGGGAGATTTATGGAAAAGAAATTCCGGATATGGAAGTGAAAAGGTTTGAATTGTCTTCACTTCATTAACCATTTTTCCGATGTCGATTCATTATATCTCTGATATAACTTTCATAGAAATACACGGAAACTGGATCCTTTATCTAACTGTTCACGTTAGCCATTTGTAATTTTGATCAGTGCATTTTTATTAAAACTGATATTTGATATTACACCATATTCAAGCCGAATCATTTTCATGTTTCCAGGATTGAGAAATTGGAATTATTGGATGAGAAGATCTTACTTTCGCAGTTACTTGAGCATTACTGCTTTGTTATTGCTTCGAAAAGTGTCCATGCTCTCAATTTCGAATGGAAAAAATGATGTTTCAAAAAATCTTTTTGAGATAGAAAGATAATATAAAGATATAAATCAGAATTGGAAATTTGATCAATGGAGAAAACAAGAACAATTCTTTGGCGAAATGTAGGATTTGTCAATGTACTAATTCAAAATTTTTTCAGATTATACATTATACATCGCAGAAAATGTTTTTCTTTTGTGAAATTCAGGCATTTTCGATTTGGTTTTTAATCGTTCATAAAGTTTTCTGATTCGTTAAAAAAATTGGGTGATAGTTTTGGAAATAATCCTGTGTAAAAATTTTTGTTCGTGTATTCTCTTTTGTAAATCACATTTCTGGCTCAAGCTTACAAATAAAAAAATATGATTTTTCTATTATTTTACAAATATTTAAAGCATTACCGTTGTAATTTTCATTGCATTAGGGAATAAGAAGCAGTTTTAAGATTCTAGGATATCCTGCAAAGCTTCCCTTTTAGGAGAAATATGTACCATGTTTTTATGTTAAAAGATTTTTCTCGCAAAATTTTCTGGATTTCTGATGCATTGTCATGAATGAAATGAAATGTCGATATTTTAATTGCAGTTAATATATAATCCAAGCAGAGTTTAATTTACTCAGTATTACCTTTCTACATTCTTCTATGTATTTACGAAATAGAATATTTTGCTGTTGTTAAATTTTCATCTGAGGAAACTTTGAACTTCAATGTATTAAACACAATAAGAATATTGTAAACACTGCGAATAGGGTAGGTAATGAAGTTTACACCAAGTTGCGAATTTGAATTAGACGGCTAGAAAAAGAAATGTTTTATTAATAAGAAGTCGTCATCTTCAACTGTTGGAAGCAGGTTTTCTGACTTTGCTAATGTATTAGTTAATAGGCAAGAGATTGTAAGGATTTTGTCCCTCAGAAATGAAACGAATATGTTTAATAATTCGTTTTCAAATCAGGCTGCTTGGAATTAACCACTATGTTTCTGAACATAGAACAAGCGGAACAAGAATTCCAAGATTTGCTTAATCGTGTGGAGCCGAAGAGCGTGGCGGAATTTCTTAGTTGGATCAATGAAAGCTTTTTCGTGTCAGATGGCAAACGTATGGTTATGATTTATGCTTTTCTAAAAATATTTTTAATGTTTCCGTTAAATTGCATGTCAAAAAATTGCTTGCATATAATTTTTCTATAGATATATCAGATCTTTAATTTAGATGATTCAGTGAATGACAATGTTGAATTTAGCGACAGAAGTGAACCTACTTTAGAAAGCGACATTTTGTTACGAAAGATAGCAATGGATATAAGAAGCGAGGTATTGTTTTTGTGACATTTTTGCGTGTTTTTGAGAGAGCGAAAATTGGATATCTCTCACATTTTTTAAATTTTATATTTCAAGTGATTAGAATTGAAAATAAAAATTGGATTATCTCTCTCGAATAAATTATTTCTAATGATTTGCTTGATAATATTAGTAATTTGGAAATAAAAATCAATTGTTTTATTCATTTGAAAGATGACATTTTCGTAGTTTTTAACTTTGGATTTGTTATATAAACTTTTTCAGTTGCCAACGACAGCGATATTACCTTCTGAAACAATGTATTGGCCTCAGAGTGGTTTAGATTCCGACTGCAATCGTGATACTACAGTGAGTTTTTATTGCATATGTAAATTTTAGAAATAACATTTAAAATAGTTTGTGATATTCTGGGATACTATAGGTGCATATTGATGCATTCTTATATGACGACGATGATGTGAATGAATTAGTGGATCGGGGTGTATTGAGTCGAGAATATTGTACACAATGCGGTTCCAAAGAAATCATGCCCCTAACATTTATTTCACATTCATTAAGTATCGATCAGGTACGGTTAACTATTAATTTGAAATTTGTTATTACATTTCACTATTTTTTTTTGTTTTTCATCAATGAAAATTTCAGTGCCTGTTTTACCATTTTTATATGCTGAGGTGCTTTTTGCATAAAAAATTTATATGCTGAAATGCTTTTCGCATGAAAAAAAAAGTTATATACAGAGTATACATAAATATAGAACAATAAGACAAAAATACAGAAGTCTTATGGCTCTTAATAAAAGGATTAAAATTTTCGTGAAGAAGTTTTGAAAAAGAGATAGAAATCTATGAAAGTTCGAAAATTAATTATATACTTTATAGTTACGGTATGCATTCACTGTATTAGTTCCTTTAAATAAAGGTGTGAAAGGTACGTTAATTGTTGATGTTGGTTCAAGATTAGGCGCTGTGTTATATGCTATCCATAGTTATAGGTTTGTTTTATATCAGTTATAAATCTTTTCATTTAATATAAATTTTCATGGGAAGATTGCCTCTTAATTCTCTTCTTTTTTCAACTATTTCTTCTTTCAGCATCAATTTAAATACAATTAAGAAATTGTCTTTTATTTACTTTCAGCAGTGGATTAGTGAATGCTATTGGTATCGAAATGAATGAAGATTTTTGTAAACTGCAAAAAAAGTAATCAAAATTAATGGAATGGAAGCAAACATCAAAGTAAGTACTTAGAGAATATAAAGTTTCGTAACGCTGAATTTTTCATGCTTGAATTGATTATTTTACTGAAATATTAATACAAATTTTACTCCTCATTGATGGTTTATGTATATAAATGTCTTGTATATCACTTTCATTTTTATAATTTATTTATTCTCATGTCCCGATATCTGTAAACCGTTGACAGAACTACTCAGTTGCTTGTTCAGTTCTTTTATATTTATTTGTTAAATTTTTTGAAACGGAAAATAAACACTGAATGATTTATTTTTCTCGTGAATAAAAGGCAAAAATTCAATATATTTATTCAGAATTTATCTTCAAGGAAAGAAAAATTTTCAAAATTTTGCTGTAAATCATGATTTTTGATTTTCCAATGGAATGTCAGACAAGTTGAAGATTCGAAAATTTTATAACTTTCTGTTCTAATTTTTAAAGTTTTATTCCAGGTTATTAATGACGATGTTAGAAAGCAGGCTGAAATTGTTAGCGCTGCTGATGTTGTTGTGTTGCACAACGTATTTTCATTTTTTCTTCCACTCTCTGATCAGGTAAGGAATCTGCATAACTTTGCAATATTTTTCTTCTAAAAATGAAAAAATTACATTAATACATATTTCTTTATAGTAATATTATGAATTATTTTCGATTTTCATTTCCATACTTAATCTTTATATTAGATACTAGTTTTTAAACCTTTTTGTAAAATAGATAGTGCCCATATTTTTGAAGATTTTTGAATTTATAGATGGAATGCTGGGAATTTTTACATAAATCCACCCGTCCCGGTACAGTAATCATATCAAATCCTGCTGTTGAAGCAGTCACCAGTCATTTAATGCTTTCATTCCGCATATCCGATTGGCTTGAAAAAGTGCGTATATTTTTCCATCAATTCGATATATATTCATCATTCTTTGTTTATTCATGGAACTTTATTAAATTTTATTTAAAATCAAATAGATTTTGTTATTATAGTAGAAAACTAAAATTTATCTCTGTAATCATTTAATTTAAAAAGAAACCATAAAGAGAAGTCATTACTAGTTTTTTAGTTATGACATTTTTGTTTCTATTAAAGCCAGAATGTCATGGAAAATAGTAGTTTTATAGATTTTACAAACCATTTTATTATAGAAAAATTTAGAATAGTTGTTCATAATAAAACTGATCAAAAAATAATCAAACTTATGATGACGAGTTACTCAAATAATTAATAATAAATGTCATTGAAACAATATCTTTTATAACTAGCCGTATAGAGTAATAATTCTAGAAAAATGACATGATTACACTTCTCTATTACTTTGTGGGAAACTTTTCTAGTTAGCTGTACTAAGAACTTCATCTAAATACCAATAGTAATAGCGGTAAAAACAAATATTAATAGTCACAATGATGATCTCATAAAAGAAAAGATAAGCGAATAACCTTGTAGAAATTATATAATGAAACACCAAATCTTATTTTAATTGATTCGATTAATCTCGGTTCCAATTATTTGTAAAACAAGAAATGTTAAATAATATTCATGATCTTTTTATTTTACTTGTTATTTTCTTTTTCTTTTTTGCTTGGCTTACTTCCTTCTTTCTTTATTTTTGCATTTTCCTATCTTAGGTTGTTAAAAATTTTTTCTAAAGAATTCATGAGATATGGAGAATCTCTGCTTCCAGGATTAGACAGTAAGCATTATGAGTTCTGATATCATGAAATAGGGATGGTGATTAATATAATTATTATTGAAGCATAGAGGATATAAAAGCGGCATTATTGACTTCAAGTTTCAATAATCGTACGATATCATTCAAATTCTAACATTGAAGACTGAGCTCTGCGTTAGGAAGAGTGTAATTTTCCATAAATTGCTGAAAACATATTTCATTTACCGAAAGAAATTATTCCTCAAAATAAAATTCACTTACTTTTTCAAACAACATATTTAGGTCAGAGCTTTTTACCTGTTTGATTTTGTTGTGACTTTCCCACATGTTTATAAGGCAATTAATAGAAATTAAAAACTCATTAAAAAAATTATTTACTTCAGTTTGATCATTTGCATTTATTCATTGCCTTCTTCACTGCTTTTATTTTTCATTTGTGTTTGTTTCCTTCTTTACGAAAAATCTTTTTACCTTTTCAAAGTAATACACGTTTATTTTCACGAGATGTGATCTAAATTATGGTACCCAGTGAAATCATTGAAATTATCACTATTATTGTCGGACGCAATTGTATTTCAATTCATTATTGCTTTTATAACAAAATAATAGTTTTTCTTGTCCAATTAAGAGTTTTTTATCGCATTTTTGACTTCATTGATTAATTCAGTGTTCAGTTTGTCCATCATTATCAGGAAGAATTCAAGTAATAAACATAGTAATAAAGAAAAGAATATTTCAATATTTTCGAAATTAATGATGGCAGGAATTGAAAATTTATTGAAACTAAGTTTAAAATGATATACTGTATGAACTGAATTATAGATTGAAACCAGTCATCTTGCTGCACGATACGCAGGCATTAACCAAGACTTATTTAATGACTGCGTCAAGTTGACACTTTACAAAGTGAGGTATCAAGATGCACTACAATAATAGCCTGCTGAGACGATGAAGTATTCTGAAAAGCAGAAATAACGCGGAAGAGATATCGTTAATCTCTCAGGCAGATTTGCTTGCTGTTCCTGTTAATTTTTATTTGTCAGAATATTGAGTAAAATTTGTTTATTTAATGGGTTCAATATTAACATAATACGTAACTAAACACACAATAATAAAAGCAACAATGATTTCCCTTTTCTGATATTTTCTCTTATGTAAATGTTTTAGTGTATAAAAACATCTTGATATACGAAGTAAGACTTAATGTCGATCTATCTCAATCAAGATTATCAAAATATTATTAGTAACTTTTTGAGATAATCTTGAAAATTTGATGTTTCCATGAGGAGTTTCCTGTAGGATTGAAGAAATTTGAGATTTTATTGCCAGAGATTAAGTTAATTCAGGAGTTTTCGATATCACTCTCTTGAATTTAAAAAGACCAAATGCATTGCATGGATCATTTGCAAAACTTCTTACCGAAATTAATAAAACTAATTCCTAATGTTTCGATAAATTGTTCAATTTCAATTTTATATTTTCACGCTTTTCGATGCATTTTTTTCTTTAAAAATCAAAATCAATGTCATGATCCAATGCGAAATCCAATGTGATTTAAACAAAATGCGAAAAGAAACTAATTCCTGATAAAAATATTGCACGATATGCATGCATTTCAATAGTGACTTTACACGAAACAGGTTAACACTCGTTGAGTTAAAAGTAGTGGTTCTATGTTACTCTTGAATCTAGTTTTTTCTTCAATTATCCTCTTTTAATGTTAACTCCTTGTTTTATTGACTTTCTTCTTTTCTTGCCTTGCAGTATTATTCATCTGTTTTTCTTTCCAATTTTTTTAATGTTATCAAATACATTTCATGATGCTATGCATCCATCATAAAGACGCTTATGAACCTATGTTTTCCTGAAATTGGTCTCAATATCTTAAAAATGCAGTTGAAATGATTTTTGTAGATCCATTTATTGAAAGGCTTTTGATTATTACACCATATTCACCAAAGCTGGAGCTATGGGAAAAGAATTTTGATGACAAATCTGAACAATGCAAATTATGCTGAAAAAGTGAGCCTCAACTATAAAAATTCATATTCTTTCTTCTTGCAAATATTTTGACTCACTTTTAAGCTTTCGAAATTACTGGAAAAATTGGAAGAGCTTCTTCCAATTTTTTTTCCTTCTTCCGAATTCGCAATTTTTAAAAGGCAATTCATAAAAGGAAGGAAACGAGAAATCTCACAAAATTTAGTTAAACAGTTAAGTTTAATTGACGAGTACATGGTGGACTAGTAATTAGATAGCTAAACAAATGTCCACACTCTTCATTCGCCGACTCCCATCGATCATCATCTCGCAATACGTAATGCATCCTTCAAAACATTTCGATATCTACATGAGATTTTATAAAACAAATAAAATTTGAAACTCAGAATTATTCAGCAAATAAACAAAATGATATGAATAAAATACTTGGTATTAAAATCCACTACAATTCCATTAATGTCGCCACTAAAATAATAAGTTTCTCCAGTTTTCGGTTCCGCACATCGAATATTACATGTTCTTAACCACAGCTCAATTCGATCTGCAAAATCACTTTTTTTAAAGTTTCGATTTTTTATTACACATATAACATAATTTTGCACTATTTATTATATATTTAGTAGACAATCAATTCTAGAATGTTGGTTCTTTCTTGAAGAAAGTGCTTAGCAGCTTGTATTTCACTTAATCAAGAAAATTAAAATCTACATTATCATCCCGGGTCTTTTTTTGAAGCAATTTAAATGAAGAATCCCTCCAGCATAAATAGATCAGATTCAAACAATATTACCAGGTTTCTGCAATACTCTCTTCACATCATTTTGCTTCCAGTGCTTCAATGATACTTCGATGATGAAGTATCCCGAATCATTAAAGTTCTCAATCCGGTAGTTTTCTATTTCCACTGTTGCTGCTGAACATTTAATTAATTTATTCTAATAGAATTTCACATTCTATCTTTATCAGTTCAAGATAATTTGCTATTTTGATTGTGATTGTACCAGAAACCAGAAAGAAGCATGTCAGTAAAAAGTTAGCTTTGGAAAGAAAAACTAAACAAACCAAACATATTTTCTGAACATAATTCATGTTGCAAATGCTTTTTCGTAATACTTTTACATTGCGAGCATCGAACTGTGCAGCTAGCCTCAGCACAAGAACAACTCCCATCCCAACATACCATATCGATAGTTTCCTCGAGAATTGATCTCTTGAATCTTTCTGTATAAGTAATTAACTCTTGACCAATTATATCTGCAAATTTATCTTTCATTTAACCCATTTTATTTTCTGCTACTGCGCATAATCTGTCTTGCAATGCGATGTTTCCCTCATATTATCATATTTCATTACTTTATGAATTAATATGGAGCACAAATTTTGATCGGAAAAAAGAAAATTTTTTTATTGAAATGCAACAAATTTCAAAAACTTCATGAATAATTTAGGCTTAAAAAATGAGATTTAAGAATATGATTATATAAAGGTTTGAAATAAACGAGCCAAGGATAAAGTTGGTTGAAAGAATGGAGCTAACCATAAAGAGGATGCCGAACAGTAATTGCAACAGGAGCTAACTGATTTGGCTCATATGTGTATCTTGGCTCCGTTATTTTAAGTTCGTAACAAAGCGGAATTTTCGTTTTCAGCTAGAATTATTAAAATTTCAATAAATTGTCAAAATTTTTAAATGTTAATGGATTCCTCGCACATTAATTGAAGCTAGGCTGAAAAATTATGCAACTATTAAAAAAGAAATTCTTGAAAAAGCTTACACCAGTGAGAATAAAGTGAATAGCATAATTGCTGATTGTAATGTTATCCAGTAGGCGAACTCCGTGCATACTTGTGTTCTAAAATAGATCGATAAAAAAATTTAGATTGTTGGAATTCAAAAATCATGAATTCTATAACACTTGAATTTCTGTTTTCAATTTTTTCTCAGAATTATAGCTTCTGATGGGTTGAATAGTTCAAGTTCATTGATCAACTATATTCTTGTTAATTCCATCAAACCAATAAATAACTTAATTGGGAACTAATTTCTTCGCAATAATTTGTATTTTCAATTGAAAATTATATATGTTGTGACATTTACCTGGAGAATTCGAAAAAAATTGTCTTGGGAAGTGAAACCAGTAAAAAGACGCATGTGTTACTTCCAACACGTGTGTGTATGTCAGAATCCTAAAACCAATTATATTCTATTTGGAATTAAATTAAATATATTAATCGTTGTAATATCTTTAGGCATTGTTTCTCATTAAATGTTCTAATCACTGTAATATTTTTGAGCGCTTTTTTGTATATTCTTAGATAGAGAAGAAATAATGATGTATTTTTTTTCTAAATTCAAGCATTCTCTTTCTACAGCAAAGTTTTAATTGCAACAAATTTCTTCAAAATTTGAAACAGAATTTAAGATGCAGTTCTTCTAATTCAGATATACTTACGTTAAACACACTTCTTGTTGAATGATTCCCGGACTAACCATATTTTGTATTACAGTGATCTCTGTGGGATACAAATCGTTTTGCTCTAAAGCACGGCGCAATCGCATTCTTTTTGTAGTTAGAACTCGAATTCTCGTACGAACTTTTGCATTTCCTTCCGTAATTAATGTTATATTACGTACCGTTACTGGTAACTAGAATTTTTTTGATATAATAATATGTTTTACTCATTACTTACCTTTTTTAAAATATGATATTGGTGCCAGAATGCTCAATGATAATTGATTGATACGTTATTAATGTGGTAGTTATGAAAACGTAAATGCAGTAATAGCATTACATAGATAGCATTTACGAGCATACAAAGTAACGAAAAATTGATTTAAATCGATCATCTATCTCAATATAGATTTAAATCGATCATCTATCTCAATATATATCTGGGGAGTAATGTTAATTTCTTTCTTTAATATTTAAAGCTGGTCGATGTAATATGATACTAATATTTTATAATTTTAATTTATGAAACTGAAGAATCTTTGTAAGGATTAAGAAATGAAACTTTTCAAATCGAAATAAAAAATGATAACTGAAATATAGGAATAGTTAGAATTAAGAAGAATTTAGAGAGAGAGGGAAGAGAGAGAGAAAAAAAAGAGGTCCTAATTACTAAAAAAGATAAGTAATGAGTGAAACATATTGTTATATCAAAACAAAAATGTACTACAGTAATAGCAACTGAACATGACACAAAATATAATATAATACTTACATGAAAAACGGTCGGTGTGACAGTTACATTATATGTGATCAGTTTACATTGTTTACAAAGAACCGTTACTATTCGGTCACTATTACTATTTTGTTGATTTATTTTGTGCAATCGATACTCATAAATTGCTCTATTTGCGAAATATGCATCCTGAAATTGTTTTTTATTTTTTAATTAAGATTTTAAAGTGAAAAAAAAAATGAATATTCCAAAAACCTTATTTCTCGCCTTATCATTTTGGATTAAATCAAAACTGCAAACCAATGCAGACAGAGTTTGCCCATCTTCGTTTAATTGCTCGTAGATCCAGTCAGCCAACAGATCAAGTTCAATTAATGGAAACAATGGATCCACTTTGCGACTTACAAACGCCAATAAACCTAGCGAATTGACGAACAAATCACCACTCTCAAAATACAAGAAAGATTAAACAAATTATTGAAATTGTTATCAAAATTCATAGTAGAGGCGAAGTCATCATGATGTCTTAATAGATCTAAACCTTGAAAATTTAATCGAACAAATGCTGATGTAAGAATTATGTTTCTCAACATGTTTCTATCTTATTAGGATGTATACTCTATCTTGCAAAAACACTAAATATATACACGTTCTTCAAGAAATTTTGTAGTAACTTATTTGAATCATCGTCTGCAATTTATTATAACTTCAAGGGAAATTCCAAAGCATACGAAATATTGTTCAAAGATTTTTCTTTAACGAAATAATAAGTAGTAAATAACCATGACAATCCGACGTTTCATATAATCTCCAAATCCGGATCGCTTTGTAAACAGTGAGTCGCTTTTTCTTGTTGTCCAATACGGAAGCATACCGTCTGTAGTAGTACACTGAACATGCTGAAATTGAACACTGAACAGCTACTATAATCACTAAATCAAGAAAATGGGAAATTTATAACTTCGAAATTCTATTGATTTTCATTTATAATAGTTATTCAAATTGAAGAAGTCCATAATGTAGATGACATCTTTTCATGAATTCCCATAAAGTTATTTATCTCATCATATGCAATTTCATATCGCATATCAGTTATCTGAAAAAATATACCGGGATTTCCCATTTCCCATTTTCTTGATTTAGTGATTATAGTAGCTGCATGAAATCAAAAACAATCTCATAAAGAACCTTTTGCAGTAGAATACAATTTAATTCTCATGATACTGCTCACAGATCGTGGTGCCATGAACGCCAATGCAGCCACAGTACGTATATCCAATGCGGTACGATCTGAGAGATTGAAAAAGCTCTTGCGTAAACTAATCCAAATACGGTCATTACGCTGTAAATACTTGAAATTTCTGCTCCTAATTTTTCTGTGTATTTGTCAAATCATTATAGGTTCTCTTCAAATATTTTGAAAAATAAATATAATGGATGATTTCAAAATTTATTTACCGCACAAGAATATATAATACAATCGGAAGACAACTGATTTATCATTGCTTTAATAAGCCAGTACTTATCTTCTATTGTCTGTAAAAAATCAAATAGAAAATAAAGGTTGAAAAACACGAAATAAAAGAAACTGTGAAAAAACAATAATTTGCCTTTGCGAATCATGCTAAAAAAAGTAAATGAAAGTAAAAAGTAGAAGAAAATTGAACTACCAAGTATCGACTGAAAAAAAAAAATGAAAAAGTGAATCATAATTAGCTTTACTAAATCCATAAGATCTAGGAAGTAGTCCAGCGGAGATCGTGTATCCATATCCTGTTGCCGTTTTCTTCAACAAATAAGTTAGTAGTGGACAAACAATTCGCTCATCAACATCGGCTTCACAAAGTAATGATGTAGATAGCGCCGTCAAACTGAAAGATTCGAGAGTTACTAAACTTGCTGAAATTAATTCTTTGCTATACAACTAAATAAAATCAATGCAATTTATATCAAAATATTAATATAAAAACTGTCAGTTCCGATATCTCTGTATCTCTGTAAAAATTACATACAGAAACGATTCTTCGTGAGATTGTTTTGGATTTCGATAATTGGAGAAAGCGCACGACTGAGAAATTATACCATGACAATTTGAAAATGTCAACATTGCAGATATTACTGGAATTCAAAGAGTATCATCAGTTTAGATGACTTGAGTATCTCACTAAAACTAAATTATTGAAGGTTAACGATTTTTACTTATCCTATTCAACTTCTAGTCAAATAATTGAGGCAGTTAATAGTTTATTAATTATCTACTTTACGATATTCTGATATCCATTGCTTTTTAATTCAAAAATGATTTTATGTGAATCACTGAAGTATCGCAATACAAAAGTGGTTTCTTAAAAATTAATTATAATTTTTTAAAAAGTGAATACTTACATGATCCAATGATATCATTTAAAGATTCAAATTTTTGAAAAGTCTTGTCATCAAGAGAATTAAATGATTTCAATTGATATAATATTGGAGCGAATAAACTAATAATATCAGTAAGGAATGACTCGTAGCCTAAAACACTTCTTTTCCAACGATAGTTCGACTGTATTTCATTCTGGATGATCGGATCTGCTGTCAATCCATTTGATAAGAATTCTAAAAAAAGCCACAACAACAAATCTTTAAAATTTCAGAAGTGAATGACAGAATATTGGAACTGGTCAGTGGTCAAAAAAAAAACAAACGAGAAAAATCAATGATAATGCTATAGATGGATTCAGTTCCAGGTAAATTGATGCTAACGTTGGTAAATAATTTCAGGGGCTCTCGCTCTGATCGATATTCATTGTAATCTAAAACACATAACAATTAAAACTGTTATACATTGAGCACTAGAACAACGGGAATAAATTTTTAAGAAATAGCTTAAGGAATAAAAGCAAATCATATTTTAAGCTGATGAAACTAAACATTCATATTTCAGGAACGAGCAATTTCTCTTCTTCCCTTCTCTCTCTTAGAATTTGAAATAACAGCTTGCATTTAACGAATGGAAAGGTTCGTTTCCTTGATATGATATCTTATCCTCACATAAATAATAGAATTGCTCCTTCATTACCAATGATGTTTTTATTCCCATTTTCTGTTTCATTCTCCATCATTAAATCATGCTCATTAACAGTACGCATTAAATGATCAATTGGTTTGTGTGGATTTAGCACCAATCGTTTAAAATGCTCCATAGTTTCGGCCCTTTTCTGCAAATAATTACCTATCTACTCCTATATTCTAATTACAAATTCAAAAAGTAATAGAGCACTGCAAAACAAATACTGTTGATTGATTCACAAAGAAATCAAATTCATATTCCTGTACGAAATATTAATTCAACATACACCGACGGTAACTTTTAGCTTGACAACATCGTATATTTGGCCTATATCACAATGGTATCGACCTGGGTATGACATTTCCTCTTTCAAAATGAACATAATTTCTGTTTCGCCATAACGCAGAAACCTGCAAGTTTGTTACGATGAAAAAAGAGAGAGAAGACTGGTTGAAACCGAGAGGGCGAAATCAAAAAAAAATATTCATAATATAAACGAATAGCAACAGTATAAGCAAACAAAAAACTAGCGGGTGAATGAAAAGACAAGTAACAAATTCTTTTGCTCAGATAAGTGAAATAGATCATAGAAATAAAAGGAAATAAACCTAAAAGCGAATATTCTGACAGAAGTTGGAATTGTTGTCGTAAGATAAATTCGAGTGTAAGAAGGTTGACCTCGTTCACCATACCCACCTACGTCACCACATACATGTCGATCTAATTTTGTCATGCAAACCGACAGCTTCAAATAATTCACTCAGTTTCAAAATATAACCGTTGTTGAATAAATTCTAATTATCACTCTGTGCAAGTGATTCTATTGTTCTAACACTAATAGATTCAAATATCAAATAAGAATTTTGATGTGCGTCAAGTTTTTTCCTTTTGACAAAGTTTACTTACCATCATGTCTTTTTCTATTTGTTCGGCAAAAACTGAGACTCGTGCTGTAACAGATTCATTGATGTAAACATGTTGTGGAAAATCGACAGTCAAGAAGAATTTCTGCTGTGTAGCTATAATCAACGGATCACTTTGACAAATTGCAAGATCGCCCGGTGTCCATACTGAAGACTGGATTGACCACTGGGTTATCGAATCTGGCACACGAGTCGTTATATTCAATCTTCCCGAGGCCCTGAATTGAAACAGCAAAACTGATATTATGTTTGAAATACTGCTGAACTGAATAAAGCGTTTCAAATTGAACAGAAGCAAAATTTGCTGCGCATTTTCAGGATTTCAATTCTAAAAATAGCTTTTGTTTGAATGATCATTATGCTAATCTTCTTGATGAAAGACCAAAAAATGAAACTTCTCTCAGGAAAAAGGAAATTTAAGGATATTAAGGATTTAATTTTAAGGATTCAGATTATTGTCTCTTGAAAGAATTTTAGAAGCCTAATCATCTGGACATTGTTTGTTTATGAAGATATACATTTTATACAGTTTTCAACATAAAATGTTTGTACCTCACTGTACCAAATATTTCTTCACAATTCAAAATAAGAAAGCAAATATTCTTAGTTTTAAGAAAAAATAATAAGAAAGCAAAAATCCAAACCCAAGATTATAGTCTTCGAAGAGCCAAACTTCTGGAAAATACTGTCGAACTGTAGGACTCAAATCTGTCTTCCTTTGGAATAAAGTAGAAGATGAATCGTCGAATGATGTTCGGTTATGTGGTCGAAAATCTGCGTTCATCAACTGCAGATGAGCAGAAGCTAATCTCACTGCGCCAAAATCTCTATCGACATCACAACCGTATTGAGATTTTCGGTCGCATACCTTACTTGTCGCTAAATAAATTTTTAAATCTTTCTTTACATAGTAACTTATAATTTCAGGTTTTTGCAATCTATGTCTTATATGCACAGATGTCATTATTATGAGAAAGCAGCTTTTCAATCAATGATCTATAAGGGTCAATTTAGTATGAAATGATCAATATAAGATGAGTAAATCATAATTCATCAATTAGCGCTTTGCATGATTTTTGAATAAAAAAATAATTTAATTAATTTAAATTCCGAAACAGTTTTCCAAACTAACTAAGTAACAGTTTTAATAGTGAAGCAATAAGAATATTGCAGTATACCAACTTGTTTGGCCAGTTAAGCGTTCACATGCTAAAATGAAGGAACGCAAGCAAAGATTTGAAACGATCGATGGCGATTCCATAAAATCTGGACAATGTTTCAGATGCTGTAACATAAGAACACCGGCTTCTTCACATGTTCCTTCTGCAATATCTCTGTCATTTATTTGCTTCCAACAAGGCATCAAATAAATTGCACAAATTTCAATTCAAAATTAATTAAATGATGATACAAGCATTATAACCAAAACTTTAAGATCTTTCCGTCACTAAGATCACTCGGTTAACCTATTATTTACGGTTATCGTTTTTTACATTAATTTGACCAGCTTCGAAAACATTTTGAATGCTTACTTATTTCATTACTTAAATTCTTGGAATCAATGAGGTCAAGAAACAATGTTCGCAAAGAACGCTCCGCCACTGATAAGTCCCGAAATGGATCCAATGAATATTTCTGAAAAACGAACGTTCTTTGTCAAAAATTCTTCAGGAATTATTGAATCTTCTGAGAAGTCAAATTTCTAAAATTAACTTGCATGAGTTCGAGCATTCGTATATCGACGACTGATAACAAAGCAAGGCCATGAGAACCATCACTTATGGTTATTGTCAAATTGTCATTTACGCCAACTGATGTTTTGGAAACTGCTAATGAATTCTAAAATTCTCTAAACAAGGATAGGGATGAAGAATACCTTACTTTAAAAAGATAACGCTGGTCATTCTTTTACATATTATAATTCTCATATAAATCACATAAACGGGCAAAGGAATGTAGAAGAAACTCTATCACTTGAGGATTTCCTTATTAAAAAACCTCTGATATAGCAATATTATAAAAGTAAAAACTTCTTGTAATACTTTTAAAACACTAAACCTTGCAAGACAATTCAACGAAGAATCGAATCATATCTATTTGTACTGCTTCACTTGCGCTAAATACATATAATGCGCAGAAGGATAACATTACATCTGTTATTTCAAATATTATTTCACCGTCGTCACGAACACGGCCCGCTTCTATGACCATTTCATCCTGGCACACGACCTTAATTTATAAATGGTGACCTTAATTTATAAATGGTTTAAATTTCTATTTAATGCAGATTTTTGTGATATTAAGTTTCATTTCAACCTTGGTATTTGAGCTGTGTAGTCCATTGTACAGCTAAATCATTTTCGTATCCCAAAAACAGCATAAAAACCATTAGAACCATTAGAAAACCATTAGAAAAACCATCAAAAACCATTAGATCGAGAATTTTAAATTCAGGTATCAAAATTTTTATTTTGAACAGAATGAAAAAATCAAATGAACAGAGATATCAAACAAAACCGAGATATCTGAGACCTTTTAGTAGTTGAATTAATTCACAACATGTCCGGAACTTATAATACTAATATAAATTGAGAATTCAAACCAAATAATTCAATTTTGATGCCAAATTCAATGGTACTGATGCTCGAAATTTTTCTCCTACTCGATATGTTGCGTTTTTGTGAAGTGAATGGTGGATCCAACCATATTGCAAATATTCTGAATGATCCACCGAAGGTAGCACTAAAGTGACAGCATGCGAAAATCTTTCAGCAATTTTACGTCGAGCCTAAATTACGATTTAAATTTGACCAAAATATTATTGTAATAGGAAGTCTACGTAAGTAATGAAAACAAAAAAACTAAATCACAAATGAAAAGTCAAAAAAAAAAATGATATAAGATAAGAAGCTAAATTTTGCTCAACAAAACACTCTCGCGCTTTCTTTGACAATTCATCTTTCAAAATATTACTCATTTGACTTTCTTTCTCTTTCTCTCTTCCTCTCTCTCTGTCTAAAGTAAGGAAAAAATAATGATGAAGGAATCTATGCAATATAACGGCTTGCTTGTAAATATTTAGAGTAATTTTCTCGAGATGAAGCAAGGATTTTGTAGAAGGATGCAGGTGTCTGCGAGAAAAAAATTATGTAAATACTCAAGTTTCCTAAAACTGATGCAAATTCAGAGATTGCTTAAACTAACAAGTCCAATGAGTTAATTTGATATTACATGTCATATTTTTCACTTTAAATCTTTTGTTATTCACTCGAACGAAATTTTTAATTCTTGAAAATCAATGTTTAGAATTAGCAGCATGCAAAGCAAATATTCAAATGTCAGCAAAGAGCTTTATTTGAAATAAATCCAAAAAATTTGAGCCATATTTATTAAATTTTTGCAGATTTTTGCAAATCTAAATTTGTTTTTTTTTTCAAATATTTGCTATCACTTTTAATTAAAAATTGAGACAGCCACTGGAAATAAAATAGTGAAAAAAAGAATTTCATACTACTTAATAAGTCTAACTCGGTTAAAGTTTTTCCATTTCCATGTTATCTTCACAGAAATCAAACATACATTTTTTTAACTAAGAAATAAATTTAAAATAGAATATTCATTTTTATCTCTGTAAATATTTCACAAATTAAACGCCTCAAAATAGATTCCTTTGCTTATTATCTAATTCATTAGTTTGATTTATGTCTTAACTAAATCAATTTTTTCCCAGCTTATTTATTTGTGCATCCTTCCATTTCTAATTACTTTAGAACTTGTTGAAAAAATTTTTATATTCTTACAAGGAAAAACAAGAATAACCTGAATAAGTATCACTCGACAGTTATGTTCATACAGACTGGATGAAAATGGTATATTTAAAAGAAATCCAATTCTTCCTTTACAGCTTCTTAAATTAAGAGTTTGTTTTTTATCTGTGGAAATGCATCGAACATCAACTTCCACTTCCTGTGATCCCATTAAAGATCTATCCATTGATTTTATCTGTAACATAATCTCTCATTTTTAAACTCTAAAGAAACACACTCTGCGAGTTAGCTTTATTTTCAAAAGTTTCGGTGCTATGTTTGAAGCTAGTCAACCGAAGAATATAAGTCAGTTTAATCTAGCTGAAGTTCTAGTTAATCAAACTTAACTAATCACCTTGACCCTTATTGATTATTTCTTCAGAAAGTATGAATGCAAATAAAAAGAGTAGTCTATTTGGACAAAATTCGACCTAATATTATTCGTTAGCAACTCACCAATACTGATATGTTTGAAGAATCGCGATAATACCCAGATCTCAGAGGAATGAGTTCAAAGCCCGCCCATTTGCTATCAATTTTCACATTATTTCTAACTTTATTGCCCGTTCCATAATCTAACACTTCTGTTGTAAGTTTGATTAAATTTATTGACGAAACAGTTAGAGTGCTTCTACCGCACTGATCAATATTTACACGACCAGACCACTGACCTGAATTTATCTGAAAATTTGAATTTTATGTTTATACTAAATTTCAGTACAATGAAATTTTTATAACGGAATTTTTTTTTACAGTATGTGAAATTTTCGAGTTTAGAGCGTGAAAAAAATATATGAAAAAAATATGTTTTTGGAGTATATGATACATGGAACATATGTACACAACATGAGAAATAACTGAATTAGCTTGAGATATTCCAACAGTTTACATTAATTCTAGCAATGATTAGACGCGATAAGTATTCATATGATCCGTGTAATCTCGGTTCTTTATTGTATATATCACTAATAATAGGTAAAACGGATATAAAACTTTTGCGACCAACTAGAAATTGGAGTAGCTTTTATCGAGAAGATTCATGAATGAATTGCTCTTGGCATTTCACTTGATTAACTATTTTTGTGAAGACAGAGCGATTTATTCAGAAGCGATTCACTTTATTAACTATTACTCAGAATAGAACTCAGAACAGAAGCATTTTTTAAACTTTTTCTTCCCATATAATTAATGATTTTCATCTATTATAAAATTTCGATATTTTTTGAAAGAAACTAATCCTAACTAATTGGAACTAATTTTCTCTCTCCGTAAATGATTACGTCATAAGATAAGGATTTAGTCGTTTTATGTCACTGCAATGTATAGTTTTGCAGAAAAAATTGGTAACTAGTTACTGCATATTGGTCGTATATATTGACTGACCTTTCAAAAAAAGTGCTGAAAAAGAGAATGCGAGAATAGCTTATGAAAAGCAAAGAAAATTATAACATGATTTTTTTAATGCGTTAGGAAAATGAAAATTGACAATAGGATTTGTAGAGCTTTGGTCAGAAAACAATTTATTTTACCTTAGCGCTAAACAAAGTTTTATGATCAACTTTCAGAGTTTTATAACTTTTTAAATATTAATATAATATAAATGAAACATCATATTTTTTACGCCGTTGTAATAACATAGTCTGCGGGAGTGATAGCTTTAAAAATGTTGCCTATTTTTGCTGAACAATAAGTTTCATTGAAGAACACAACTTGGTAATATTTAATATTTTGTTAGTCTATAAAACAACAGTTTTCTAAGAAAGGTACAATTAATAGCAAACAATTAAACTATACATGAGTGAATATAATAAATTACTTAAGCTACTCTTGACGATAATTGTAAAACTTCATAGATCCCTTTTGAAAAGATTGTTATACTCATCTTTCACATGGCATATTAATTTAATCGTTTTAAGAAAGTTTTATACAGTTAAAACAGACAAATTCAGAAATGATAAACTGTGCAAAGGTAGATTTAAATGCTAGCATATATGTATATATACTAAAAATAAAAAATAGAACTAATAAATATTAGATTTTGATCTTACAAAATGATTGTTAACAATCAATCGAAAATCTATTCTTGATATGATTATATTAAAAGCAGAGCTAATTCTCGTCAACTATTTCGTGTAAAGTAGAATACTGAAGGATGAAATCAAGAACTATAAACTATCAGCACATTTGGAACACAAATATTCAAATTCAAATAATATTTTTGAAATACGACTGAAAAATTTTCTGCTGCACGAAATAATTTAAAAAAGTGTAAGTTAATAAATTTTCCTAATTTCCTTTTTAGATTGATTTTTTTTCATCGAATCTTTTGACAAAGTGTTCTCCTTCTCTCTTACCAGTACTATATAATAATGGCAATAAGAAAATATGCAAGTTATTCGGACATGTCTCTCACAAATTCTGTTTATTATTTTCATAAATTGTTAAAAATATCATCAGAGCAATTTACATTTAAATATCACATGATGGCAAGTGCATGAGATTATGGCATTCATATATATATACATATATACATTCGTCCTAAAAATCACATATTATTCTTTGAAATTGAAATTGCATACCCACAATGGGTCATATTCCACATTTCGCAATTTTGCTGATTGAATGGTAGCAATAATGTTGACCAGTCACTATTCGTAGTATTTTCAAAATTGATACATGTCATTTTTTGCGCTTCCATTGTTGAAGGACTAAAAAAATTGGAAGATAAGATGTGCTTTTCCACATTCATATCACGTCTTGATTCGGCATCAAATCCAGTTTCTATTCTTCTTGTATCTTTCTGGAATCTTCTTACTCCACTACTTCCATATTTTTGTTGTTCTGATGATATTGTTGTAGGATAACATGATGTTACATATAGTTGTTCATAGCATTCTCGTTCATACTGCGCTATGGCTTCAAAGCATTTCTCATCATCCATTTTCATGCTTGCCAGATAGCGATTAACGATACGTTGTTGGATAGATATTTGCTCTGTTACCGATAAATTCCTACAACTTCCCTTCGTTACATATCCATATTCTTAATTTTATTCGAAGAGGCAAATCTGGAATGGGAATCATATTCGAATTTGAAAATTGTGATGCGAAACAAGTAGAAAATGCAGATATCCATTGTCGTAATATTCACTTTTCCTCAAGATATTACTTTTCTTCTTATATAACTCCTACAACCGACTATAGAATAAAAGTCTCATTATTGTAGGACATTTAATCAAACATCAATTATCGTAAATCTTATTCCTCTATCTACTGTCAAGTGGAATTACTGAGAAGAATGAAAATTAATAATGGGCCAGATGATTTCAAAATGATTCAGTTGATATATAATATATTAATTACAGCATTAAATGCATTTTTTGTACAATCCCTTACAAGTTATATATTAAGCATTTTCCGATTATATTTAAGCATGATCAAAGCATATGAAAAACTCAAAATGATTTGTTCATTTTTCTTAAAACTTGATATTTTTAAATCGTACAGAATTCTGAACTTTAGTTCTAGAGAATATGTCCAGCAATCCTGCAAAGGATATTATATTGCTTAAATGGATTTGAGCATTCAATATAATTGTCTTAGGCTACTTTTTTCCTTTCGTAATTGTTTTGATATCATTGTTCTTTCAATATCGCAAACACACGTTTATCAATAACGGGAAAGTAAAAATTAATCTTGCGGCAATAAAATAAAAATTAGTTAAAATGTAAATTAAAGCAAATTAGCAAAGATTTAGTGATAATATTGATATAAATTGCTCGGAATTATCGGCTGATAAACACTTCAAAGCAATAAATATATAAAACAGTAAAGAAAACCGGAAGAATTATAAAATTAATCATATTGATTAATTAAATAAAAAGTATTGGCATTTCTACACATTAGTTGAATAACTTTTTTAATTTTCATCCATTCTTAACTGCATCTAACTTGATGTTTTAAATTCAAAACTATTTATATAAAGGAGTATATTATTAGATACTAAATTTTATTGCATTCTGAATGAATCATAATAAATGTCTATTATTATTTTCGGTGATTACTTACCAAAATGTTCTCTATTAAAGCTTAAAAACAATTAGTAATGGGGAAGTCCATTTAACAAAAAAAAAAAAATAACTGCTTATAGATCTAATTATGACCAATTATTAAACATCGTATTGTTCTAGCAGATTGCAACTTTTTTTCTAACTTCTTATTATCGTTAACGAACTAATCATTTTACTCACAGAGTTAAGCTACAGTAACGAAAAACCATTAAAATTTCTTGATTCAGTGATTATTCACTACCTTTTATGGACTTAACTTAAATGGGATGTTTAGCACGGTAACTCTTTCATGGAATAAAATCATCAGTGAATTTTTTGCTATTTGAAGATTGGGTTTTAGTCGATTATTGTATTTTCCATAAATCAACACCTTCATTTGCACTTCTCAAATTAACGTTAAATATATTAATTTTTACTTTAGAATCCATTAAGATTATTCCTATAGTTTTCCCGTTTCATTAATTTAAAAAATTATTCTTCTGCAAGCCTAAAGCTTTCGACAAGATTTTTTCTTAAATTTTTGGGTCTGTTCTCCAATAAATAATATGGAATACAATTTACAGAAATGATTTTCAGATAGAATCAAAAGTAGGTATAAGAAGCAATATTTCCATCTGTTCTCTCTTAGAATCATTCTCGCATAATTTTTTAAGCTAAACTTTCTTCATAACATTACAATCATTCGAATCTTCTGGTTTATTGAACGATTAAACGAGAAATGATGTGAGAAGAATTTCAACGCATATTACTTTCAATGTGAGTATCTGGAAGCAGTTCAATTGAATAGTTCAAATAACAAGAGATTATTTTTAATTGTGAGTATCTGGAAGTAATTCAACTGAATCGTTCAAATAACAACGGATTATTTTTAATTGTGAAATCTGGAAGTAAAGCTGAATATCTGGAAAAAAAGCTACATTGAATAGCTTTTGATTATTAAAAAAGGTATTACTAACTCTATGTCTTTAAAAGTTTACAATAGTTTTAATCAAAAACAATGAACGCAGCTAGTGAATTCGAAACAGTGTACTAAAGTAGGAAAATTTCGATCATATTATAGAAAGAAATTTAGGGATTTGTGGAATTGGGTGGACATGTTACCTTATTGGTGGCGGTACAATTGGTGCGCGACGAAAGTAGGGTGTATCGGGCAATAAATGATATGGTGCCGGTAAATTTAGGAAACGATTCTTCTCACTTCCGTTATTATGTGATATTTTCTCGTAAAATTGACCTGTCTAAAATTTTAGTCTCATTAATATGGAATTTAATATTCTGCAGTAATCAGGAATATTTGTGTGCTACAAAAAAAAAGAAAAAAATATAAAAAAAAACATAAAAAATTTGGTTTTTTTTTAATTTGAATGTTACTACGCACCTCAAACATATTAGCTTCAGAAATTTGTTTCAACAAAAAAGCGGTGACCGGTGATGGTCTGGTACCAGGTCGCTCCGGAGATGGCATATTTTCCTTGATGGTCATCGTTGGAATATTTGGATGATAATGAATTTGATGTTTGGTTGTATCACTGTTAATATTGCTTTGGAACGGATTAGTAAGCCCAAGTATCTTTGCGTCGGCAATAACATATGAATCACTATCATCTTTATCTGTCGTCACTGCAAGTTACCTAACAGTATTTGTTTTCTATCATTAATATTTTTATCTTTCCTTTACATATCATGAATATCGCAAAGAAAAAAATCAATTGCTAACTCAGGGTACTACAAATGCAAATTCTACAATATGAGGCTTAACTTCCTTTAATGCAAATAATCGGTTTAAATTTATGAAACTTGAAAAAATTATTTCATCTATAAAATCTATCTCCTAATATTGAAAGTGTATCATGTAACAAAGAGAATAAAAAATAAACAGTTATAGGATTATTGCTGCGGTTTGGATTTGAAGTTCGACGATTCTAATCTTTCCAAAAACCTACAAAATTCGTCGCTGTTTACGCTGATTTTAAAGCTTTGTCTTTTAAATGAAAGTTCGAAATAAGGGACTATTTATTTTCAAATTCTCCAGCCCAAAAACTTTTTCATACTTTTCCTAATTACCTAGCACTTTTCTTATTAATTGAAGAAAGTCTAACTTATAAAAAAATTTTTCTCATCCTTATTCCTGCTTTTTTTCCTCTGAATCTTGCCATCATCGCAAAATGTATTATTTTTCAGCTTTGAGATAAATTATTTACAGTGATGAGAAGTGTGATTCGCCGTGTTAACCATAGCTAAGTTGCTATTCACAAATAAATGAGCTTGTTTGAAACTCCACAATTTCAGCACCCTTCCTTTCGTCTCCATTTTATTGCCACATATCTTTCAATTTTTTGGAAATTACTTTTTTTAAATTTGCAATAAGTTTGATAAGAAACATTTGATAAAACATAAAATGAAAATAAGTCTGAGCACTATTTTCTTCAGATTTTTTAACCATATTTATTGTTCTGTCAAAGAATTATGTTTTGCATTATCATATTCACCAGAAATTAAGGTAGTATTTATTTACTCTAATCAGTCCTTTTCCTAGAATTGGCTAAGCAAAAACTATACCACGAACTACATTTTATAATGCAGCTGATGTCGATTAAAGAATCTAGAACTAATGGCAATTTGAAAATTGCATTTGTGATATTTGTATACCTTAATAGCATTTTCCTTTTCATTTTCATTACTGAATACGATAATATAACCATTATTCTCACTTATTTGGATCCATTTTACTTCCTTTATATCTCCATACCTATAAACTTTAAATGCTCAAAATCTACTTTTTAATTCCTGTAAGAGAAAAGTATGCATTTGTATAATTGAAAGAATAACTGTAAGCATTTTCATTTATTTCCATAGCATTGAAGATGATATTTGGTACTAAAGAGAATCTTTTATCATTTGCAAAAAAATAAATTCCTATCATTCATCCTGTTCTCTATTACTATTAAAGTAGAAGTTGTATCCTACTAGATCCCAGCTTTTATATATTTTTATCATCCAATAAAATTCAAGATTTCTCAAGATATATTTATTTTTCATGGAAAAAATTAAAAAATTAGATTAAATTCTAAACACTATTCTTTTATTTTTTAATCTCAATACTACTACTACACTACTACAGTTTTTATTGGGAAAAAAAACTTGAAATGAAGGAATTCAAAGAAATCTCTAATTTTATTTTAAGTATGATTTGATTCAAATCCTGATTACTTCATGATTTGAATCAGATGCTTATTAAAACATCGGTAAACATTAAACTAAGTAATCTTTACTTTCAAAATATTTACTGGCACAATTAAATCCGCTCTAAATGTGTTCATTTTTATATTAACAAAGAAAAAAATGTCTTATATATTTTATATTAATAAAGAAAAAAAAGAAAAAAAAATAAAGAAAAAAAATGCTTCAGAAAAAGATTTAAACATGTTAGATACTGTATAATATGATAACATTATACCTTTTGAAATTTCATCTCAATGGGTTTCGAAATTCTAAAATTAAAAGTTTTCGGTTTTATCTAAATCTGTTTTTTTTAAACTGTCTTTCTCTTACTATTAACGAACCGCGAGAAAATTTGTGTTATTTCATTTTCGGACAAAAAATTCCCGGATGACAATGTTGCAAATATAGACAATGATGAGCTGTACTGAGGTGTCCATTCGTGCAGATAATTTTCAGATGTTGATAGTGTTGGCTTTTTACAATCCTCATTATCAGCTTGATTTTCATCACTACTGTCATCATCGTTTTGATCGCTATCATCGTTTCCACTGGAAAATACTGATACGCTGCTGGTACAGTTGTGAGAAAAAAATCCACCAACACAAGCTGCCACAGTCGAGAAAGATGATTCAATTGCTGTGCTTATATCAGTTAATCCCTGAGTATGTTCTAAAGTGAAAATCAAATCTGGAATACTTTCATCAGTTCCATCCTCATCAAGATTCAGAACTGAAATATTAATAGCATCGACTATAGTTCTCGCAGTAGTTCCCATAGTGCTTGTATTCGTTTCTGTTGAAATTGCCGTAAAATCCGATGCCCTTCGAAATAAGTTGCAATCCTTGTTATCATTGTCGGTACTGTTGTCGGATGATTGGGTAAAAAAACACTTCAACATGATACATGCAATTATCGTCTATTCGTTTTTGCTCAGAAATGATAAAACACACCAGCCGAGTAATTATTCGGAAATAACAATATCTAATAATTTTTCCAATTTTTTATATACTTGCCACACCATACTTCCATCGAAATTGCGTGAAATTTGCATCGCATTTAAAAATATGAATATAATTACATAAATCTTCGAAATGTTTCGTTAAGTTGGATTAGAATCGACGACAGATGGATTTAATGTGAAAAATTTTCGAGATTTTTTCCAAACAAATTATGAAGATCAGGTGAATTAAAGATGCAGAATTTCATAGTTAAGCAAACAAGTTATCCTTCCAATTACTTTTCTTCAATTTTTGATTCCTTACTCATTATGTATCATATAAATTTAGGAAGATTACAGTTCTTTTTTGGGGAAAAGTTTACTAACTTAATACTTATATTGAAATTAACGATAAAACTGAAATCCAAAAAATAATGAAACGAAATGAATCGAATTAGAAAAACTTACGAACAATTAATTTTTTTTCCGGAAAGTTCTTGGCCTTAAAAAAAGATGAAATAGAAAAAATTAAAGTATACTGCCAAATTCATAACTTTTAATCTTGAAATTCTTAAATAACATTTACAATCCCATAGTAAGTAGAAATGATAGAAAAGATTAAAATTATAAGTAATCAAGTAATGTTATTTTGTAAATGCAAAACTGTCTTAATTATCTTTGACTAGAATTGAGAGTAAAGAAAATAATTATAAATGAAAACTGAAAAAAGAGTGCTTAAAAAACATTAACTAATTTTTGTATCTTCTAACATACAAGCAAAATGTATTTCAAAGTCAGTTATACATTTTCACATATTAATTTGTTTGTTCACATGATATGTAGTCATTATTGATAATTTAATAAACAAAAGAGAAAAATCTCTTATGAATGTCAATTTTCCTTCTTCACATCATTAGAAAACAAACGTTTTAAAATGTTTAAATTGCCGTTTTAACTTCAAATAGAGTTTTTAGTCAAAACGTTTATTGAATTTTCTTTACTAATTACACTATAAGATAATTTTGAATTTCCTTTAAATCTAATCGCACCATAAGATGGTTAATGAAGGAAAATTGAATGTAATATGAAGCGGACTCAAAAATTTATTTTTATTAGATCTACTGTAACTTTAATATGCGTATCACTGATTTCTGACTTATCAAATTAATCCGACTATTTTCTTATTCATTCGTAATTTCGCAATAATTTATTAGGAAGGATTTACTTCAAAGTTTTTAATTCTTTACGCAACCTTAAGCAAATAAGGAATTAATATATTTCATTTGATTAACATCAAATTCTGAGAAAAGTTTTCAGCCGTGTTAGAAAATCCTGAATAGTCACCTCATTTCAAAAGAATTAAAAAAAAAATGCAACATCAATGAGATAGAGACTGTAGTGTAAGATAGAACCGGAAATTAACAACGTATTTACCTAAGAAAAATGTGCATCTTTTAAAGGTCAAATTTGATGAGCTTAGAATTACTGGAAAATAATCAAAATCGTAACCGTCAAATGAATTAAACAATAACTCAATGTTACGATTTACTTCACTAATATAGTCCACATAATAATCCATACGGCTCCATCAACTTGATATAGTTTGCCGGAATTCCAAATATATTATATATTGGGATTCACTGCAATATTTCGCTCTTTTGCACGCTAAATCTTACATTTCTTCATTTTTGCACTAAAACGAACTTTAATATGATACATTTTTTCATCTTTATTGCAAATTTTGGTTTTTTTTCTCTCTTTTTTTTGGTAACATGTTTTAAATTTCGCATTTGTATTTAATTTAAGATTGCAATTTCCACAGATTTGACATCTTATTAATGATGCAAATTTTACCTTTCCAGACAATACATATATCGAATATCGTTTCAATATATATATTTGTTTTGCAATGGATTATAATTAAATCCTTTTTCAAAGTAATTTTTGGTTAACTTAAATATATTAAATTTATTTCTACTGATTCGACAACTTTATTTGTTCATATATAATCAAGTATTGTCATTTGTATTGACGCAATGCGCTGAAGTATTATTAGACAGTGCTATTGGGGATTCGAATTTAAAAACTTTTTAGCAAATGGAAAAGCAAAAAACTCTCTCTATAACTAATAACTTGCGGAAAATAAGCATTCCTTATGCTGCAAGACAACCATTTAAATTAAAAAAAAAAAACATTAAAATATCTATGGATAAAGTAACCAAAACATCAAATTTTATCTTATTTGCAACTAAGATTTCATATAATTAAGTATAAATTAATATTCATTCCACATTTCGAATGACCTTCAATTATTTGTCTTTAAATGATTGCTTTTTCGTCGCTACAAAAACTCATCAATGCATATCCCTAAATGGACTTAAGACCAAATTTTCTCAACTCACTAACTTAAATCTTCATCAACATCACTAGTTTGCAAAACGAAAAAAATGCAAAAGCAAAACAACAAATAAAATGTTTGAAACATTTCAAAGTGCGGTAAATTCAGTAAGACAGAGTTAATTGAAAAGAATATCTAAAGAAATTCTAAATATATATGATAACTTTTGATTCTTTAACTTTCAATAACTGAGTAAAGAAATATATTATCGATAATGATTTCTATGGTATACCGTTCATATATCAGACTATCGTATTTGCTTGCTTCCCAAATCACTTTAGTTGAATAAATTTCAAACTAAAATTTATTTTGATAGATGACTTTTACTCGTATGCTTTTGTTACTGTGATATATCAATAAATCAGATATTGTTATTATTTTAATTATGGTTAAAATGCCTAACATTTAGTCAAAATTATGGCTGTATTCATTAAGATATTGGAAATAGATGACAAGTCAATGGAAAAGATGCGAAAAAGTCATCTACAAAAGTTCTAATTCATTCTCGTTCATACAGGCATGTTTTTTTTTTTATTTAAAATAAACAGTGTGTTTGAATGTCTTTAGCAAAAAGCTTTTTTTTAACACAAACTTCATTTCTTGAAATTTTCTAAAAACTCAGTGACATATTGTTGACAACATCGCCTCACCTAACCGACCCTCCTCATCTCTGCTATTGCAGATGCTGCCATCAAATATTTGCAATTAACAGGCCATTTTCAAAAACATTTTCATGCCTTCAAGAACAACAGTTTTGCATATGATAGTTTCCATTCAAACTCATCCTTACACCTCAGAAAGCTTAGAAGATTTGTATGTAACAAATGAACTAGAGCAGTTTTTCAATAGGTCAAATTTTGCTAATATCCTCTTCATTTCCAATCAAATCACATTCTTATCTATTTTAGTATCGCGCCATCGTAAAATCGAATATGTACCAAAAAATATGCTTTTATGCAGATTCCTAAAATCTAATTTGAAATAGAAGATGAAAACTATTTGGGAAACAAGATGAGCTATAGCTTTATTTGTTCTTAATACTGCTATTATTGTCATTACTATAGAATAAATAATGTTGACTAGAACTTCAACTACAATAGTTTAATTTAGATTAATGAAAAAAAAGCGATCGATCCAATTTTGAAGTTTAGAAATATAATATTGTACTAATGAAATATAATACAATAATTTATGTAATATCTCAGAAAATATGAAAGTAAAAGATTTATTTAAAACATGGAACAAAAGGTAAGGTAAGTTTATTATCTGTATACGAATTAACTTTAAACTTCAAAAAGCTTTAAGCTCTTGTCAGATTTTGATAAATAACAAATCAACTGGTAAAAACCGGAGCAGTAATTCCGTGATCAAGAAATAAAACAGATTTAGCAATGAAAATTCTGACTAGATTCAAAAGTGCTCCACCTATAGACCTTAAAAATTGAAAAGGCAACCTTAGATGATTTCAAGATACACAGAAATGAATTTTCGGAGTTGGATGGTATCGCTGCGCTATTGTTTCGATCACAACTGCACCAAAAAGATACTTGCCCCGACACTCGTCGACCATTAGCATATCTAAATTTGAATTCGAAGCAAATCTTATGTAATTATTTGATCAATACTGAAATTAAATCTTAACCACTACTGTCATAAATTCAAGTAAAAAATATATATTTATTATTATTACGAATAATCGGATCAGTGTCACGTTCATGTGTATTATATTATTTTGACTAGCTGATAATTTCCAAGAAATTCCTACCTGGCTAGAACATCTATTTCATATAAATCAAAATCGCTAGTTTCTTTGGCTAAGATATGAACGAAAAATGGTGATAATTCTGAAAGATATGTTTTTAATAACAAATTCAAATATAAAACTTGTTAATATCACTATTTTGAAATTTCTATATTTTATTTAGATCATTAAGAAGATTTTTTCTTTCTCTGACTTTAGTTCTAGTGATGAGTTTATCATAATTATTCTACTTAACGGAATCGAATTAAATTGTCAAGGAAAGGAATTAGAGACTGCTTGTTTCATAAAGATTACCGTATTTTAATTAAAAAACTATTTTAATTAAAAAAACAAAGAGTGTTACCGTATTTTTGCACTTGGAATGTAACTGAATAGATGTCTGGCTTTTGATGATCCGGTCGTGCCAAAATTTTCCATTCTCCAAAAGCCAAATGATCTGATAATTGAAATTCTACGGCAATAAATCGATTGTTAGAAATCGATCTGGCTTTATGTATCAATTCAAAACCATCCGGATTCTAGAAGTATTAAGTTTTCCACTTAAAGCGTCAGCTACTAATGCAAGTTAAATAGGTCTATTCCATGGGAAATGCAATCACATATCTATTCGGAAACTGCTATATGTTGGAAATGATTATTTCTCACTAATAATACGACAACTAAGAAATTATTTTTCACAGAGATAATTTGGCATGTTAGCATTTTGACTAAATTAACAATTAAGAATATTTCAATTCAATATACCACAAGTGTAAAATCCACTGGCCCATCATATAACTTTCCGCCTGTAGTAAGTGGCAACGCTCGCACTTTAACTAAAACTGATTTTTAAAATATTTTTATTATATACTTTGCATTGACTATGAGAAATAAAAAAAAAAAAAAACTATTCAAAATGCATTCTGAAGTTTCTTTTATAATAAATTAGCGATACTAACTTAATTCCTCCTTTTATTATTTAACTTACTCCTTTTTTCCAAATGTAGAGGATATAATATTTCAAATGCTGAATTTTGTCGATAACTAATATCTAACAAAATGAGTCTTTTTACAATGAAGTCGCTCTGTTAGTGTTCAATTTTGGATAAATTTTTAGTAAGTATTTGAAGTTCATATACCAATATCAGTTGGTTTATAAACAGCTTTATCGGTCTGTAAATAAATATTCCTCAGATCCGGTGCACCCAGTATTATTTGTTCAAAAGATTCACTATCGTTTTGAACTCGAACTACTAATCGATAGGAATCTGATCGATTTGTTCCACCCGGAACAAAGAATTTCACACGATTCAGTGATCCTACAATTGACATTAGCAATTGACAGTTGTTTTTTTTTTTCTTTTTTGGTATCCTTTTAACTGCAAATGATGGTCACTATACTTAAAATATCAATGATGATGAAATACATTACTTTCAGAAAAAAATAATAGTGAAAATGAAAAAAACACAAAAACTGATAAAAATGTCACTCACCAGCAACTTTTGCCTGTAATGTTTGCCGAAAAACTAAGATAGAAGAATGGTAGGCATGAATTTCCATGTTAATATCAACCAGGTTATTTATGCCGCTGCGAGCAACTATTAGCACTTCATTAGTTGCATTCCATCTCAATCTTGATTGTGTCATAACTAAAGGTTTCCTGCAGAAATTGATAACTAATATACAATAAAGAATGAAATACGAATTTTCTGATATATTATAATACAATCTAATAATTAGTCATATATTATTACGTAATTTGATAAATGAGATAATGAATATTGAGTGTATTACAATAACATATTGAAACTTACTTATTAGATATTCATTTCCCAATGCATTTTTATCACATTGCTAAACCTTTTACACCAGTTCAGATACTAAGGAGCAAACTTTCGTATCTATGTAACAATGAAAGTTTTTGCGAAAATTATTGTGTAATATAATCTTATATACTACAAACGGGACAAAGAACTACGGAAAATCAAACATAACACAATAAGGTACTAATAGAAAAATAGTGATTTACTTACTGTTCAATCTGTTGAAGTTTCATCAAAAACAAAATGTAAATAAGCAATACCATGGCCAATCTCGCTCTCTGCTTCCTTCTTCTCTATGGTATAAAATGAATGATGCGATGCTGAAACTATATGATGAAAGAATGAATGATCACTATTATTAATATTTATTCGGTTACCATAACTGGAAAAAATTTATGCAAAATTCTATTTCCCTAAAAATACATTACTAATTATTAATAATGAATTCCATTTTTAATAATGATTTGAATTTGCAATCCTTTAAATTGATTGCAATTATATTGGGAAGCGAATAAGAAAGAAAAAAATAAATAAATTTTTTCAAAAACTAAATTTTTTGAAATGATAGTAAAGCAGTGAAAAATGTCTATCGTGTCAGAAATGTATAGTTATATGCTGAAATTTGCAACTTTCATGAAACTATTTCAATTTTTTGAGTTTATGTAATTAAATTCACAATTACATGAAAATTTAATAAATGTATGAGAAATTGATTGCGACTAAAATATCAATCGATCGATAGGAGATGCAGCAAACCTGTCCATTCTTGTATAAATTTTAAAAAAAAGACTTTTTAAGATAGTGTAAAACTCGTAGTACTGCATGAATGTTATACTTTTGTTGCAATCTAGACAAAACAATTCGAAACAATAATGAATGTCATTGGTATTCTACGATATTCACTGCACCATATTAGTTATATAGAATTCGAATCACTCATTTACCTTCGGATTTTTAGATTTTTCGCTTTTTCAAAATTAGGATTTCCAAAATTGACAATCTAAAATCAAAAACTGACAGATATAATTAGATATGAATTAGTAATGCTTATACGATATTCATCCTCTGCAACATATAATGCACTTAATTTTTTTTTTGCTCAATTTTTTCTCTATTACTTTCGATAAAATTATCAAGAATACCTTCGATACAGTTTTATTTGAAACAACTGATATGGATGATACTCCAAGTAGCACAATATTTCTTTTCACTTCATTAACTTAAAACTATAATATGTGTGTATAGAAATATAATAGTTATAGAAAATTAAATAGCATAATTATATATATATATAACATGAAAGATGTTAGCTTAGTAACACGGAAGGAAACATGATACTGCATGAAAAATTATTGAATTGTAGTAAATGGAATCAATAAGTTGGAAAGTATTACGATATAAATCTCTTGATATCATTCTCAAATCTTTTCGGCTATTGAACTGTTTCAAATCGAATATATGAAACCGACTGAGAATAAAATTTTTAATAAACAGTTGACTTGGTTTTCTTAACATGCATCATGAACTGTAACGCATCTCCAACTCAGATGAGTTCAAAAAATTGTGACTTACATTAAATTAAGACATTAGTGACAATAGTATATCGATCAATAAAATAAATTTTATTCTCAAAGGAAATTTGCACTAAAACTTCCAACATTATTGTTGTTATAATGAACGAGTGGCAATTTCTTCGTTCAAAGAAAAGAGTTAGGGTGGAGAGGAACTGAAATGATTTTCCAGTTCTCCTGATAGCAAATTAATTTAATGAAATAAAAATGGCTGTTGCTCAAAGGACAACAATCTCATCCATCAAACTGATTTTAAAAATCATTCATCCCAATCAGCAACATTGCTTATACTAATTTTTATAGACAAAACTACGAATGAAGCTGTCCATTATTCACAACTAAAAATAATTATATCATTTTAAACGTGCTGTCCGTTATTCACACTAAAAATAATTATAACATTTTTATTGTCAAATTTCTGAAGCTTATACTAATATCTGTAATGCAAGAAATCTTTATTCAATTTTCTTCAAGATGTACAACACAAGGTCATCATACTTATTTATTTTAGAATATACTCATATCGCATATATGTTTGATACAGAATAAATGACCTCATTAGGCACATCGAGGTAAAGGATTATTTCTAATTTTCTCTCTCATAGTTTTCGAATTTCCAACCAAACAGCAACCGCTACACATAAAAAATAATCATGACTTATAAATATGACTAAAAACGAGAGAAGAAGATATATAATGAAAGGGAAGACTTAGATTACTGATAGGAGTGTTCGGACAGTAAATGGAACGCAGATAATTTAATAATAGCATTTACTCATTTATATTTTTTTATGATATCATATTACCATGTATTGTACTGTCGCATCATTTATATTTAAGCTATTCTACTGCCTCTATCATATTCAAACTTTCCCATACGAAATTCATAAGAAATTAGCGTGTGCAATATAAAGATAATAATGAAATCAGTGAGAATATGGTCTAATAGGGGTAAGAGTAAAGAAGTCAAACATTCCTCCGAATCACTTACATCACATTTTCATTTTATAAAATTATCTCCTATTTCAATCTAAATAAATATTTAATGATGGATTATATGTCTCATTTTCCCATATTTATCAGCAACTTCTCGGACGCAACATCCCAACTCTTGCATTGATCAAACTATGGTTTAAAAATTGAATAGTGATTTCTTTAAAATATAATCAAAACATCTGAACGCATATTTTACTCATTCTTGATTATACAACATATTTCTAACGTTTTAAAGTTCATTCTTTATTAAAAATTTTTTATAAAACTTACCAACACCAAATAATTTTTAGAAATACTCCTAAAGTGTCCCTGAATGGAATAATTAGGAAGACCAAACACTAACATTATCAAAAACTCACTCACAATTAAAATGATTCGTCAATAGGACATAATATATTACTCAAATTCTGATCCTTTACATATTTAGGAGATCACAATAAAAGTCGCACTAAGAGCTCTAACATAAACTAAGTTAAAATTGAAATGAAAAATCAATTAACAGCAAAGAACGATATTGGGATTACTCATTCGCTTAAAATATATTTCCGTATCGGTACCACTGGAAAGCATTACCTATTTTGATGTGAAAAATGATGAAAGGTAGAAAAAAATTAAAGCTTTAATGGCGGATTTGCCTTCTTGCATTAATTTTGAAAAGTTTTTTTGTTTCATGGCTTCACTTTTCCAAATTAATTTCTTCATTCATTGCCAGATAACTTGATTTAACTAATTAAAAGCTTTCTCTTCCTCGTCATTTCTACCTTATTAGCAAGCACTGCTAAAAAAGAATAAAAAAGAGACGGATGATGAAGTCAGCAAACATCCAACAATATTTTACAATTCAGTACGGTACTTATCTATTCCCAATAAATCCAAAGTTTCTACATTTCATACACTCAACACTTGAAATTTAAATTACATATATATTTTCCAGCAATGTGCAATTTTTAAATGCAAAGTGCAGGTAGCAAGGCTAGCAAAAAATTTAACAATAAATGAACAGTAGAAACTATAAAAAATCATAAAAATCGAAAGATCTTTAGAGACATGAAATAGATTTTTTGTAATAACTTCTTAAATTAAATAAGAAATCACGAATTTAAGCCACAAATGTTGATGCATGAATTAGTCTTCAATCACTGAAGATTAAAATTCATGAGTTTATGCCCCAATGTTTTTTTTATTGTAAAACACAAAAAAGAGCTTGAAATAATAATAAAAGGAATTGAAGTAAAAGATTTTTAAATTTTTGATTGAATTTAATGAATAGGTTTTCTAAAACACAAACAAAAATTGAAGGGGAAATCTGAAAATTTATTGCTTGATATGATGGAGAAAACATGAAGTATAATTAATGCGATTAAAACATTCGTAAGCGTGTAAAATTTTGCGTAAAATTGTAATAAATGTTGGGATTTCATCAACATTTTAACTGCATTCTTCTAGTACCTTTTTCAGCAGTATGCTAGCGCCATGTAGAAAACGACGAACTAAAATGGTTAAAGAACATCAGTATTTTAAAAAGTTAATAAATTAAGAAAAAGACCTTCCTAAATGAAATAAAATAGGTCACTTAAAGTTTAGGACAAATAGGCAGCAATTTGCTGAGTGCTTGAATAGATACTGAATATTACAATTTATTGAAATATTTCAAATATTTCAGCTAATTTCTAGTGTGTATTAGCAAATAAATAAAACCCTTACCTGCTGGTCAAAGATGAATTTAGACCACCACCAAAAATTGAACTTTTATGAGGTTGCTGAGCCACAGCACCAAATCCACTTCCGCCAAATACAGAAACCGACGACTGCTGTTGTTGACTTGCAGCCAATGAACCGAATCCAACAGTATTGGTTTTGGCAAAGCTAAAATTACTGGGATTAAGGTTTTTCACATAAACTGTGTTATTCATGTTACTAAATGTCTTAAATACCAATTTGCATAAATGCTATTTATTTGCCTATTTTCTTCATTCCCATGAAATGAAACATCTGTTTCATGTCATACTAATATATAATCACAAACTGAGTATTATGTACGTGGATCTTATAAAGTAGGCTAGAGGAGCTAACTTTAAAGCACTGCATCTAACATTTCAAACTATGAAGCTAATCAAGCAAATAGATATCTGAATAATATTCATTGTCTCCTAAAATATGGCAATAATTATCGATTCGTTAAAACTCCATGCTATCTAATCGCCTTGTACTTTATCACAAATCGATAACAATCTCCTACTGCGATACTTTTTCTGATAGCTATGCAAATTATGGGAAAACAACGAATTATATGACTGAATAGTTAATGACAAAACAATGGCATATCAGAACTAGAAAAACTTACTTGGAAAATGCAGTAGTTGTAGGAGCAGTATGTTGAAAACGCTGCTGATTAAATGCCGAAACAAGTGGCGATGGAGATCCGAATACCGGTTTCGAACCAAATGATGGTGCACCACCAAATGTAGTGGCACTAGCTAAAAACTTTGCAAAATTAATTTCAAAAAAACTTTTAAGAGACCCGAAAATTCTACCTTGTTCTTCAGAAATAACACTTTGCTTTCTGTACTATAAATCACTGATTCAGTGAATTTCAAAAAAAAAATATATACATATATATAAGGAAAGAACATATTATGTAAGATCATATTATCACATTAGCTAAGTTACACATGTAGAAATATTGGTTGGATGTCTTTCTAAATATCGCATTTAATTGCAAATTTAAAATTATTCGAGATTATTAAATTATACGTACTCGTTGATTTTGCTCCAAAAAAACTGGAGGAATTATGTGATTTAGCAACTGAACTGAACGAAAAAGAAGCTGATGTTACATTCGACTGTTGCATGCGACTGAATAATCCACTATCATTAGCAGAAGTTGTTGAGCCACCAGCACTGAACACTGGGGTGCTTTTATTTCCAGCACCAGCATTACCAAATAGTGAAGCTGTTTCAGATTGTACAGATGGCAGAAATTTCAACCCAGAACCAAAAACATTTTGTGTCGCATTAGGACTAGGTATAGCATTTTCCAAAGCACTAAAAAAAATTTTTTTTCAACCCAATATTTTTTTGTATAAATAAGAAAAAATGTTTCTTGAAAAAATTACGTTCTGGAAATAAAATGGAACAACTTTCAAAATTATTGAGTGCAAACAAAAACATTTACTTAGTAAAATTACACGTTAAGAGCAAATAGAGTGTAGAACATGCTCAAAATTCCAGAAATCAGATGCTTTAAGAAACTAACAAGGATAACGACGATGAGAATAGAGCTGTTGGAGCAGCTGAAGTACCTTCTGCTTCCATCATTCCGTCATCACTGAAATTCCCCTTAAATTCAACCTAAACTAGATTTCAGGAAATTTGATGATAAATTATCCAAACAAGTTAATAAAAAGATGAATATTCTGCTTTATCTATTTATTTATTTGAATAAGAAAAAAACATACCCTATAATATCGAAATCTTTTGACTGCGATTCAACAATCGTGTTTGCTGTATCACTGACAGAGTCTGAAGAAAGATAATGAATGACCACGTTAATTAATATCAGAGTAAAATTTTGTACTTCGGGAATTCGAACAAATTGCAAAAAAAAAAACGGCATATTTGTCAGTTAGAGCCAGAAGATTCAAAAAGCTAGTAGCTCAGCCACTGACTGGAAAAGAGAATGATTCAGTGATCAGAAGTTCATAAAAAATTTGTAATATAAGTCTGACATCGTTAGTTGACATCATTAAGTGACGTGCTACATTAAAGCTATTAGAAATAATTTTCTTTCTTTCGATTTCAAAAACATCACAAAAACATAACATTATTACTGATATTATAACGTTGCTATGAATTCTTTGAAAAAAGAAATGAAAAATAAAATTCTTTTTTTAAAAGAAAAATAGCTAACTAACTCCCAGTCTGCGGAGATGTTGTCTGATGATTTTCTGCTGCGGGTAACTTAAAAGTAAACGATAAATTTGTCCGATCACTTAGCGTTTTAGATGCTGTTGTTGAAGCATGCGATGAATCCATTGCTGCCATTTCTTTGTCAATTTTAGAAGTTTCAAAATTTTGTGCTGAAGTTCTTTCAGTTTCGATAGTTACTGAACTAGAAACTACTGCTGCAGAAATATTAGTCAAAGACTCCGAAGTTGTAACAGGTCCAACTGACGCTGTTTTCTGCATTACAGTAGGAATCTAAAACTTTGATAGTTTTAAGTTTGGAAGAATGAAGGTTTATAATCCAAATATCTTTTGTTATCATAGTTTTAAATCTTATCTTAATCTAAATTGCATCAACTAAACGTCATTTTCCATTACTACATATCGCGATATACATATGTACTTTCGATAATAGAAGATATTAAGTGGAAAGCAAATTATAACTGACATAATCAGATTTGCTTGGAGTAACATTAGTACAAGAAACTATTTCTCGAGAAGAAACATTATTCCTTGCTGCTAATGGAGCATCCAAATTTTTAAACGAAAATTTTATATCATTAGGCTGCTCTTGACTCAATGTTCCTGCTTCTGGAACAGTTGTGGATGATTTTTCGGCAGGAGGCTGCTTAACAATTGCATTTGTGGCAAATGAACTGGACGTAGTCGGTAGAGCTGTAGTAGAACTGTTCAAATTCATAAAAGAAGATGGAGCTGTCGATGAATTAAGATCTGATTCTATTATCTTTTGGAATTGATTGAACTGAAAATGCAATATAAATTTCCTTATGTAGATTTCCTACTTGAAAAATATATGTAGGTGAAAAAAATAATGCAAAATCCTACTCACATTTTATTCTACATATGGCTATGCAGAACCGAACATTTTTAGTTATAAATCATCTCCTACAAAATTTTTTGATTCTAAAAAAACTGATTCTAAAAAATTATTGTTCAGAAGATCAGTTATCAGAAATAAACAAAAATAAGGAGACTTGCCTGAATTGTTTGTTGAATTGTTACTGGTTTATCCGCGTCATTAGATGTGAAACTTTTAGAAACGGTGGGAGTGGAAATTACTATATCTGTGGGCGATTTTGTCTCTATGAAATAAAATATTTGTTAAGAGCTAAAAAATATAATATTCAGTGATTTGATTTTTTAGTAGTGAAATACTAAAGAATTTTATTTATCACGATTAAAAATATATTTCCGCGTGTTTTTGTGATCAAATAACCATAACGCTGCAATAAATCATAAATTACACCGAAATATGCTCACATATGTACATTACTATTTTTATACACCCTAAATTTTTGCACGCACATATAGGCATACTTGGAGTAGATATTATCATTTAGCAGGGTTAAAACTTGAAATCAATAGATGTAACAATATTCCATTTTGTAAGACGCACCTTTAGAAAATAAGTAATCGGATGACTGTGTTCCAATATCCATAACGCTGCAAAAAATAAATTCAGACTGTTCTTCAATGAAAACCATTTTTTTAAACTGAAGTTGTAAAAGAAACAATCTTTAAAAAAAATGCTAAAAAAAATAAAAAAAAAATGAAATGGTTTAATATCTAATCATACATTCTGCCATTTGGTTTCAAATCAATTGCTCAATAGTTAAAATAGTCATCAACTGTCTTTTTCTGAATGAAGAAACATTAGATTTTTCAAAAACCAACAACTTTGCAGGTGTTTTCATTGGCATTAATACTGCTTCAAGCAAACGATTTTCAATGTCTGTTATAGTTGAATTCGATATTCCCTCACTAGCTTCATGTGACTGATTATCAAGCAAAACAATTTTTGCTTCTGACTGTTTTACAGGGCCACGTTGGGTTAAAAATCTAAAAGAAAATGTCTGTGGAAACATTATCTAAAAATAAAGAGTTATTCCCATAGCTTCAAAAAAATTTTATCTGAAATATCAACATATGCTAAGCAGTGACTTCAAGGCAATCGTTTTTACATCGATAAATTAATCCCAAAATTTTTTTTTAAAAATTTCCTACATACCTTAACAATTCTCTCTGTTGCTGAGCACTAACAACCGCTGTCCCTCTTCCTAATTCTTCGCTGCTAGTTTGATAAGCCAATGATGAATTTAAAAGTGATCTTGCTGAAGTGAAAAATTTTTCTGTTCTTTGATTTTTTTTCAACAATCTGAAAAAATAACCGCATCATAAACGATGTGATGAATAAGAGAACCGGGAAACTGGAAAAAAAAGTTATTATGTTAATGAAACAAAACATCAATGGAATGATAACTAAAATTACGAGAGGAACAGTTGTCAGTCTGTAATAAAATATATCAAACTTCTTCGACTTCTTCGATTTAACTGATATTTTGATATTTTAAAAGGGAAATAAAAAATTAAAAAAATTAAACCATTGTAAAGAAAATAATAAGAAGTGATGAGACTAATTTAATTTTTTGAGTTCCTTGAAATAACTGCGATGTGCAAATGCTTCTGTGCGATCAAGAGCACTAGATCATACAATATGAGACTTCCAATAAAGTAAGTAGTAACGAATAACTTACTTTAATTGGGTGCTTAGAATCGTAACCCGTTGTTGTAATTCACATAAAGCTTTCCGTCGTGAAATTATTCTTTTGCAAATATTTTTTGCAGTTGCAGCAATCTGCTGTTCTTGGTCAATATTCAATATTAAAACAGATCTAGAATTGCAAATAAAAATGAATCAAAAGTTGACATTTTCTGTTACGGTTCTATCAATAAAATTTGCTTGCCTGATGAATTATATAATATAAACGAGTTTTTGAATAACTCAATTATCAAGCCTTCATGATAGACATAACTTATAAAAATTTGAATATTGAATATCTGATCAGGCGAAAATTTCTGCTGGTTTCTAGAAAACAGTATATATTTCCTTGTATAATTAACCTGTTTTTTGTATTACATGTTGGCATTTCTACTAATATATCTTCAATATTCGTAACTTTTTGTTCCAATTTTGTCAAGGCTCCTATCAATTTATCCAAACGATGCATCTAAAACAGTAAAAAATAAACCAAAAATTATTTCAAATATTCATTGAAAAAACAAATACGATTTCAAAATTTATGAATTAGAATAAGCTTTAATTCATTACACTGTTGAAATCTAACATCCGTCTACTATCAAACAGTTCTCGATCAGTACTGTTCGCAACTCCCAACTGTTCTTCAACCGAACACATACTGTCTTTCATTTGATTTTCTAAAGCATCCAGCCAGGATGCCACAAGTGTTCTAACTTTTTCTAACTCCAACATTTCATCGTCCAAATTTATGCCTGCAACACAAAAATGCCATAAAAATATAACGATAAAATACCATTATTTTAAAATTTCAATCCCAAATGAATTATTGACCTTTTACACTCACCACTATTCCATTCCAACTGTTTTGCCGAACTCTTTTTCAGATTCTGAAGCCAGTCATTTCGTTCACAAAATTCAAAAAATTGTTTGTCAAAAATGGCAAGTTTTCTTCGAAGATTTTCTTGTAACTCTGTGATTAAGTGCGTTGAAGAAACGGATGCATTTGTCTTCAACTGCTGATGTTGCAAATGTTCCATTACTTGTTGCTGTTGATATGTTGAATCATATGGATTATAACATGGTGAAAGCTCATGTAATTTTGAGATTGCTGTTGTTTGCATAATTTGCGATGTATTTATCTGAAATTCTTATTTCAAAATCAGAAAACTAATATTAGACAATTTCAGCAAAAATATTAGATGGCGCTACAATTTAAAATTTTCATTAAAATGTAGAAATTTCAAACCAGTTTCAAATAAATTCAGTTCCTTATCTAACTTTCAGATCTTTTGTTTATGACAAAATACCTTTTCTTGCATTTGCAATGGAATAGCATTCTGCTTTGAAATAGATGTACTTTTAAAAAAATCAAGTGGATTCTGAGAATTTTTAGGCACTGAAATAGTTTGAAATTTCGTATCTGGTGCATCAATACAAGAATGTCCAATTTGTGTTACACCAGCTCTTGTTAATATCGTCCCATAAATTTCTGACGGTAAATCTTCTGGTTGTCTCAAAAATAATTATATTTGAAGTTCGGGATTTGATTTCAAATCTTATAAATACAGCTAATCGTCAATAGACAAATATTGAAAAAAATAAGGAAATTTATTCTCGATATCCTAAAATCTGCGTCTTAAAGAGAACTGCATTTGAGAAATTAAATTATTAGCAAGAATCTTTGGCGTTACATATTAATCTTTGGAACAAATTTTTTTTGAAAAAGAAAAAAAAGAGAAAATCTACATATTAATGCTTTGATGCTCAACACGAGAAGATAATACATGGAAAGCAAGAAGGAACCCTTGAGAAGATAATGCCAAAACCGTAGGACAAGGAGAACGTTCCGCACTGTCTTCTGGAATGCACAGTCATAACTACATTTCAAATTCTTATTCATGAAAAACATTTCTTATAAAAGAACTTATTTTTTGCCTTTAAAATAATAGTTGCTAGCAGGCATATTTTTTATTTACTAAACTATATTCTGCAAAACGATATCTTACGCATAAACTTTTATATTGTGCTAATAATAAAATGATCATTAGTCTCCGCAATCAATTACAACAAAGAGCATACCAATCTTGACTGGAAGAACTGATGACACATCGACAGAAATACCAACTGGATAAGTTTCACAGTGTTTAGCATCAAGAGGCATTTCAATCCGTCCATTATCGTCTAAAGTCCAGACTTTCCATTCAGAATCGATTTTACCTAGTACTGCCACCTGAAGATCGCAGTTAGTGTAGTTAAACCAAACGAGGATTATTCAAATACATGGATTTATAATCATGAGCATGCATATATATTATTTTTCTTGCTATTAGCCTAAATCAACTCCTTCTCGAGATATTTTCGGATAAGTTCAAGGTACAAGTCTCAACCTCAAAAGTAAAACTTGCATCATTTAGATATAATTTCTTTAGCAATTCCCTCAATATTTAAAGTTATCCTGTTAGGGAAAATACTACCTCTTTAGAACCTGGTAATGTTTCACCTCTTTTCTCTTCCACTTTACAGTCTGTCACCTCTTTTACTGACGCAGTTATCAAACTAACTTCACTTGTTAAGAGCTCATTAATCATAATTTTTTTAGGAGTAAAAATGCCGATATTATTTACCTGGTATGTAGCATTATTAGAAATCATAACAATTCTCATGTCTTTTTTTAGTATTCAAAAGAGTCGCTTTATTCAAAAAAAAAAAAAAATTGCTTGCCTCACTGGAACGTGATGAAGAGCACAATACCAATTTCCAATCTACTAATTGTGTAAATTCAATTCGCTGATCGAAAATGCTCTTCTCACCACAGAAATTAATATCATCAAAATGTGTCCACCGAGGTGGTGCATCCTTTTTCAAACATAATTTTGATATATTTACTTTTCGTCCTGTCTTAGGAGAATAGGCAATGAGAAAATCAGTAGTTGCAAGCCAACTGATTCCGACACATCGCAGAACATTTTCATCTATAATGGTAAAATACATCATTACACCGATAAAAACATTTCTATCAATGAATGTTTGGCTATCTTGATTCACATTATATTAAATTCCAAAGATCGACAAGCAAATGAAATAATACCTTTTAAAGAAACTATATCGGTAGGAGGCGATGTCACGCGTACCAATATCATTTCAGGTTTATATTGTTTTATATAACCTGAAGTATCACCTACGATCAATTGTTTTCCTTTTGGACTCCATCCTATACAGGTTACCATATCATTATGTTTAACCGTTCCAATTAAGGTTATCGAAGACGATTCCTGTAAATATTTCACTTTTTAAGTATACCTTCAAGAAATCCGAATACTAAATGTGACATCGATATTACAGGAAATATTCCACAATACCGATTAATAACCAGTAATGACTAGCTTATTTCAGGCATTTAAGATCGTTTCTAGCATTCTCATAGTATCCAGTCGTCACTTTCACGTTACGTCAAAATGATTATATATCATTTTATGAAATCTTTTAAATATTCATGACAAATATAATATAAACAAAAGATTCATGCTTTGATTTAATTAGCGTTAAGATTTTCAAACTGAAATAACATTAGAACTTTGCGGGAAATTTTTGTTAGACTATAATTACCTCAATATTAAAAGAATAACAAGATAACACGCCATCAGATGTAGTGACAGCAAATGTAGTATCCTGTTGTGGATTCCATTTTAAAGTACAGGGTTTAACATTTGGAAGAGTAGAAAGTCGCAAGCTGTAAACAGGACCTCTCTGCAAGAAATTTTTGTTTAGCACTATCTAATTATAAAAGTTCAAACAATTGAAAAAAATCAAAAGTCGAAATCTGCATATTTCTAAACGTACAAAATAATAATGACAGTGCAAAAGAAGAATTGTGGATAAAATTACGTTCTCTGAATAATACAATTGTTTTGAACACCAATTGAGATATATGAAGACCAGTAAATTAAAATAAGATTAACTCTACATAACCATTATTCTATATAAACCAACTTGTTCAACATAATCAACAGCGAATGCACATATATCGTAGAGATATACGAATGCTCCAGATGCTGTTTGCATTGAGACAGATAACAAGCGACCTGAGCAATTACAGGATACTTCGGTCAATGCAGCAGGCTGAAAAGATCATGACGCAATGCATGATATTTCTCAAATAAATCAAGATCAGAAGAGTTGCTAATTTGGATTCATAACATAAATTAACTACGAATTTAACACGAAAACGAAAACTAATATCGATGATTTTTGAAAATAAATGTGATATAAGAATAGCTTCAAACATTTGAAAAGCTCCTATTATTTCAAAAAATCTCAGTTACAATAAGGAAGATGATCGCTGTGAAATTTTAAATGTGAGACATAAAATCCGGAATATATATAAATGTCAATAAAATTTTAAAAAAATGAATATCAATAAAATTTAAAAAAAAAATTACTTAGATAGTTCTGGATATAAATTAACCTGCTCAACTTGAAGGTTGGTTACTTTCATCTGGATATCGGTCACTTCTGCACTGGTATCAGTTTTATTGGCGCTTAGCCGATGAACATCGCCACTTCTTAAAGATATTAGTTTATCACAACCAGAAGCACAAACAATAATTCCATATCGTGATGAAACAGTAATCCATGACGGACATATACTGTCGGATAATATCGTATCTGGTTTATCGAATATTCTTACACGCTGAAGTGCTCGAAATCGGAAATCCTGGAAAAAGATCAGAAAGCGTTACAAAATGGAGAAGTGAAAGACATGTAGAATGGATAATAACACTGCTAAATAAATTAGCTAAAAATGCAGACTGTTCTAAAACAGAAAGAAATTCACACTTACTGGAATATCTACAAACGCATCTGCCATATTTCCTTTCACTTGTTAATTGTACTCCATACACAATTCTTTAAAAAAATTCCACTAAAATCTGAAATGGACTGGGAGAACTATTAAACGGATTTGCTAAAACATGTATTAAAAAAATCATTAATAAACGATAATATAGAATTTTTTACAAATAAATGAGGTTCACAGAGAACAGTGAAAGAAATTTATAACTGATGAATGACATAAGGAAAAGAGAGAAGACAATTTCTTGGATTAAGCTTTCTTGAATCAGGATATTTTACTCCAGATTTTTTGGATTTATTAGCCAAATTTTTTTTCCTCCGATAAGATATATTCAACAAATTTCATCTCGGTTATGAATACTTTGAGAGTTATCAACACAATGCCATATCACACCCATCTAAGTGATGTGGTAAGAAAATCATCCTTCAATCATGCGAGCTTACTGGCTGTACTGGCTGTGAGCTCGAGTACTTGCTGTGAGAGAACCCACAACGAAACAACCCATCTCACTATCACATAATGCATGCGTCTTTGACGAATACGCATCCAACGATTGATGTTGACGCGATGTAGTATAAAGTGGATTGATATCTCATCTAAGGAACTGTTTATTTTTGCATATAAGTCTGAACTGTTTATCTTTCCCGCGGAGAAATAACAAGATTAAAATGGAGGCCACAATTTGCTGTCATTGTAATCTAAACGAAGATCAACGCAGGTTGTTTTTACTTATTAAATATGTTTGAGACTTTCTATCATCAATATATTTTATGGTCATTAATATATTTTATTAATTTGTCCAATTCACTCATCACTAATTACCTAAACTGTTCTTTAAAGCAAAACGTTTATATATATATTCAACAATATTGTTACACAGCAAAATATTTCCGAAAGTCTTGTTAACCATTGTTTTAAACAGGATGATTTCAGGATCCGCATCTTTTCAGAACATCTATTTAAGACTATGACTTTATGCTATCACTCTGCATTGTAACGAACATTTGCTATAATTCCATCCGTTTTTATGGTTATTTTATTGTTTAAGGTAAAAATGGAACAGTTTAACCTTCCAGTAACAAACGTTGGCAAAGAAGCAACAGCATCAGATTTAGATAGACTTCATCATACCCAGAGGAAACTTGAAGAAGTGATAGAAATTGTTCGAAGTGACATTGATCATATCATTGAGCGTGGAAGTCGACTGCAGAATTTAACCGCACGTGTGTGTGGTGATTTATTTTCCAGAAACTTCAAAGATTCCTGAAGTATTGAGTTCGAATTCTAATACATAATGGTGACATTTTGAAATCGGTAGAAAATTTAGAAGAAAAATTAGAAATACTTCATAGATTCATCATGCTCATATACAGCATATACGAAACAATCTTAGTTGGCTTGCTTTGATTGATTACGAAAAGCAAAAAGTTTTCATTGCATATTTTGCACCACTATAGTGCGGTGTCCTTAAAAAAATAATCTTTTCAACTTTGTAAAATTCAAACGATTGTGAAAATTTCCTGGTAACATTTGTGATTCTCTTGGTCTGATATACTTTGTCTGGTTCATTATCCATCTGTTTTTGATTGCAGTTCGCATGCCATTGCGCTCATTAAAATGACGCTTTTGTTAATTGTAACATACCTTCTTCATATTCACTTTCTAGATGAGATGGAAACTCGAACGGAACAGTTTTCGCGTAAGGCAATTCAGGTTAGACGCAACATATGGTGGCGCAGTGCACGTTTAACAATGGCCATCGCTGCTGCTTGTGTACTTGTCATCGTCGGTGTCGTTGGTTAGCTGCCTGTTGTTTTAAATTGATTTGAATTTATTCCAACGACACTTTAAAATTAAATGAATTTAAATGAACGGCTCTTAAGTAATCTCAAATCATACTTGGAAAGCTAATAGTCACATAATCACATAATTCTGCTACGGAGACGCTTTATTAGTTTGTCAAATTTGATTTTCGGGATGTTGGCCTGAACCCATGATTGCCAGCAAGATAAAATATTCTCTGTCACATTTCGGAAATATGCTTACATCTGTGTCATGGTGGTAATCTTGAAATTTTTTTTTGACAAGCAAATAAAATCTGTTTTGACAGATGGATTTTCGATTACAGCGTTTATTACAAATCATTTCTGAATATTTATCCTAATTTCAGTTCTTTCGATAAATGGAAAGGTCGACCGTGGTTCTGCTTAATATGCATGATAATTATGCTAATTTAATTATTCTGTGTATGCATATTTTCTAAGAACTATCTTGGAAGGGTACTTCGGTCTGCTGTATGGATGCAATTAATTTTTAATATTATTAATTTAGCTAAGTACTAAGTAGTCAACGTTATTAACTATTAATAATATTAGTATTAAAACCTTTGCTTAGAGAAATAACAGTTTATCAAATTTCATCATTGCTGTCATCAATAAATATTTTTTATAATCTTTAAAAAGTAAAGAATTATTGTAAGAGTTATTCTTTTCTTGTCTATGCAGAAATAATCGTAATCATTAAAATTGATGTAATGCATTTAATTTATCTAATCTTATACACATCGATGGAAAGGAATTAATAATATTGTAGAATAATAAATTTTATCATAATATGAACATTATTAAAGGAGATGATATGCAGAAAATATATTTATCGACAACAAAAACATTTAAATTTCTTAAAGATATGATCATTAAAAGATGCTAATTTTCAATTTTTCTTATAAAATTTCTTCAACTTTTTTATCTATGAATGATTTTGGGAAATCGAGGATTGTCAACTCTTTATATTTCTTACTGTTATTGAATTTCTTCCTCGATAACTTCTTCATCTTTATATTTAAATCTTAGAATTAAATACTAGATATTAGATGAAATTTGCAACATTATAAAACACGAAAGATAATCATGAAATTTAGTATGTAGCAAAATGAGAAATTTCTTTTAAGAAGAAATTTAAGACTTAAGAAACGTGACGTGCAGCTCAGATATAATCGTATTGCTAAATTGTAAATCAGACTCTTTGCTAGCTATTCTATGATATCCCGATGAGAACTTACATTATCGATTATCATTACCGCTAGATCTTCTTCAAATCTGCTTCTCTCATTCTGAAGTTCATCTAAATATTAGGAAATCATGTTTTTGCAAAGAAATGTGGTTAGCCAGCATTAAGAAATATTATAATTTATTGAATAAAATCTGAATAATTATTTTGCACTAATTTTCATAAAAGTCAATCTCATCGTCATTTATGGAAATATGTGAATTGCTATCACCATTAGCTTCAATATTAACGCCTATACTTTCATTATATTGCTGCCTTCCTTACTATTTAATAATGCCTCAATATAATATTAGAATGAAATGATGCATGCTACGAAAATCTTGATTATTATATTAAAAAAAAATATCTGTTATATTAAAAAATTAACATTTTTAAAATTTTAATTTTAATTTTAATTCACTCGTTGTAAAATTTAATCCAGTACTGCTATCGGATACTTTGGCAACAGCCTCCAAATTATTTACAATTTTCATTCCATCTCAACAAATGTTATCATTGATTGAAGTATACCACGTATAATTGATGATTCTTTAATCTAGAGGTCAAGAACATAAGGTAAATCCTGAGCAGTAAATGGCATTGATGAATAAATAAATAGACGAATAAATATAGTAAAAACTCGATAACTGGAAAGCTTAGAATTAATGTTATTTATTTCAAACGCGTCATCATTATTTACCTTTTCGATAAACGAAGTAAGCAATTATGATTGAGCATCTATGAGGAGTAATGATTCCAATAACATTTTAAATGAGGTAATCTCGCACTTCAATGATTTTAGTTATCTTTGCTTAAACATTTACGGACAATTTAAAATTACTCTTCTTTTATTTTAGCTATTTATTTTAGTTTGGTTCATTCATTTCAAGCTCATACAGTTCTGTTGTTCTGCACAGTATTCCAATTCCAAAATTTTTATAATTTAAATATCCAGTGATATGTGACTATGAACATTTTCCTGTGAAAAAAATAAAAAAAGTAGAATAGCCACAAAATCGAGAAGCAACAAAATCAAATTGGATAGATTTTCTGCTGCACTTCACTTGTCAAATCCGGGCATTTCAAATGTATTGACTCTTTCGAAGTCATCTTTACGAATATGCAATATGGACGAATGATTTTGGATAATTTTGTCCAATGCTACATCTTTCTTAGTTTGCAGCTCTTTCATGATGCAGTAATTCAATTATTATCATGCATTGGAAATGTCGATCTTTTGTTTAAGAAACCGATAAAAATTAGCGGTTATTAAATGGTAATATAATCATCTGCATTGCAGATTAAGCTTATCAGTCATGAACCTTTTCTTCTCAATATTTTGGCAATTCTCTCAATTTTTTAGAATTGTTTTATTTATATTATGTCTTGGAACCTGGCCAACAAGTTGAATCCAGCCATTAATTATATCGTATGATTTAACTAATTTTATTTTTTTCACTTGAAATAATTAGATCTTTTTAAAATCATAAAACGAGAAAATGACATTAAAAATATTTGAAATAATTTAAGGATGGGTAAAATGTTTAGAGCGATATAGCAATGAGGTATTGTTCAAAAAATCAGACATATCAGACAAGAAGTTGATTTGCCTTGTCGTCCATTTTTCCTTTTTAATACAAAACAAGATTTTACGCTGTAATTTATCAAAACTTTCCATCAGTTGCTTTCAACATTTCCTTGTTTCCCGACGATTTCAAAAATTAATTAAACTCAATAAAAATTTAATATATTTTTAATAATAATAAATATAATCATCCTAATAAATGGGCCAACAAGTCATATTCAGCCATTAATTTATGTCAAATGATTTAACTTACATTCATAACTAGAGCAAATCAAAATTTTTGCGACACAAAAATTAGCGATCTCGGATACGTTGTCTTAAAAAAAGAGCTTTTCAAGCAAAAAAAAAGACATTTCATTTTTGAATTTGACTTTACATTTGCATTTGAAATTAGAATAAAACTTCAGTTTGAAATATTAAAAAGCAAATGACAATTAATGTTTGGTTAAATTATGCAAAAATTGAACAATTGAAAAGTTAGAAATTATTCAAAAAGAAGATCATTGTTTAATAATGCAACAATTCAGTTGACTTTTTTCACTGTATCATTGCCACCAATCGGAAGTCAAATTATCTTCTTAATACTATTCAGCTGCAACTTATTTATAATTAGTATAATTATGCAGAAGATGTTCTCAGAAGTTTCTTTTGAATTTGCTTTGCTCGACCTACTGAATTTGAACTACTTAAATTCAAAGATTGCTGAAAATTTGTTAGATGAATATATCGCTTTTGCTGAATGAAAGTGAGGAAACAGTCTTACAACCAGGGCGAGTAAACAAACTATTGGAAAGATATATTTGGAAGTTAGCGAAGGAAATAAAAATATATGAAAAAACCGAAATCCATCGATGGAGTGCCTTTCGGAGATGAGCTTTTCCGACGATAGTGCAGATGAGTTTAAAGAATTCCAGTCTCACAAAATCTAATATTTTAAATTGAATGTTTTCATTTTTCTTTGGCAGTATTTTATCAACTTTAGTTGAAGATAAAAACTCTACCATCCCGTAAGCCTGAAAGTTTTAGTTTAAATTTATATTTAGACATAAATTCGAAATTCTTAGTCCATACAGAAGCTCAGAATCTATAAAATAAAAATCAACCGATCACCTATTTACCCAAAAAGGCTCGATTATTTTAAAATACACTATCCTTATTTAGCGACGCATGTCAAATAAAATGTTGCTGGAAATTTCTATCTTATTGTCCTAAATATGCAAAATTCAAGAGTCAATATGTTTGCGTTGTCGTTGCTATGGTTTCGGGATTTTGTTTTATTACTACATATATTTTCTTGCCTGACATTGATCAGCAATCAAATCAATTCTGAATCGGTGGCTAGTGAGCTGCTACTTTTAAAAATTTGTTCACAACATTTTCACATTGAGCTTAATGTTGTTGCATAATACCAACAACTTCTATACAGATGTTTTGCTTGCCAATGGAGTTTTATGAAGATTTTTCTTTTTAAATGGTAACTTGACGGTTCACATCATATGATCACGATAAATTCGAATTCGTTAAAAGTGATTTATATTTAGGTGGTACATCTACATGTCTATTTGTTAATGATTTTTTTTTAATATTAAAGCGGTAAATAAAACAGAAAATCATTAATAAATAGGTATGCAGATGAAAATCATTGACAAATGGATATGTAGATCTCGTAGTAAGCATAAATCATGACGAAAATAAATGCTCTTATACGTAATCAAAATGAATATGCTTATCATTTTGTGCAGGGAGAAATTCCTCTTGTTCTGAGTGTAGTAAATATGTCCATAGCGTATTAAAACTGGTCATATTAAAACTTCAAAAGACATTATACGCAGTGTGACAATATATCAAAAGATCTGTCGTTCTGTGTGAAGTTGTAACGAAGCTGATGATTGGTTATATACTAACATTTGATTTTATTATGCAAACCTGTAGATTTTCTGCATAAAGACATAATTTTTATCATTGGGATTACATTGGAATTTTCTCATATCAGTACTAATTTTTTTATTTGAACTCTGCAAAAAGTTTTAAATAAATTCAATTTTTTAAAAAACTTTTTATTTATTCTTGAAGACCATGGAACGTTGTTCATATGTTTTGAAAAAGAAAAGCCGTAAATGTCGAATGCTGGTGAAAAGTGGTCAGAAATATTGTGGAGAACATGCTATCTGCGAAGACCTAAATCAAGTTTTCTATTTTATCTCGTATTTCATAAATAAGATGGTTCCATTTTCATTTCTCATATTATTTCTTTTTTCTTAACTTATTAGGTCACTATCAGATTTTGAGAGAAATAAATAGTGCTTGAATTTAATAACTATTTGTGTTTCTGTTACAGTTTTCAGGATCGTATCGTTTGTCCGAATGACCCAAAGCATACAGTAAACAAGTCGCAATTGCAGAAACATTTGTCATCGCGGTGTAATAGTCGTTTATCTGAGAAACCGTGGATTATTAAAAATTTTAATTTAATCGGTTCATTCTTTTCTTTTTTCCTTGCTTGATGCATAATTCTCTTTCAAATTTGTTATGAATGACAATAAACCGAATTATAGTAATCTGTATTATTTTTAGGATAATATTTATGACGAAATAAAGCGATGAGTTATTCATGTATTTATATTTTCATTTACAATACTTAGTGGAAGTCTATTTACAATACTTAGAGGAAGTTAGTGGAAGTTTAATTTGATTTGCAAAATATGATTAAAGGGTTTTCGAATGAAGTGGAACTATGCTACCGTCCTGCAGATGACGAATTGATGAGGATGGGGAAAATCGTTGAAAGAATATACGACCAGATAGCTAGTAATGTCGTAGATTCCTTCCTAAAGAATGACCACGTTGAAAAGTATGTTACAGGTCATTCAAAACTGAATAAAAAACATGTCTGGCAGATATCATCGATAATAGGTAATTTCTGTATTTCAATATACCAAAGAAATATGTCTAAATATTAAGCTGGAAAATGTAAAATATTGAATCCTTAACCTTTCTGGATTAAATTTATTTTTACTAAATCGTCTTTTTTTAGTTTTTGAATAATTATTTTCAATTTGTTAAATTTTTTAGAACATTTAAGAGTAGCCGATTTGTTAAATAACGATAAACGCTGGTGCGTGATAGAGTTTGGAGCTGGGAAAGCACAGCTTTCATACTGGATGGCCAAAATTGCTCCAAAATGCCAGTTTCTGCTTGTTGAGAAAAAGGGCTCGAGGAATAAGTTCGATAATAAAATTCTTAAGGTAAGTGCTTCAATCTCTTATTTCTCTTGTTTGGTGTTAGTAAATTAGATTACTGTGAAATTTTTTTGAATTTAAATTGTGAAATTTCAATAAGATAAAAAGTTAACGTGAAAATTTCTTTTAATATAAAGAATTAAAAAAAATAGTATATTTACTTTTTTAAGTGAAAAGAAAGAATACGTTCGTGTTGCAAATGGCATCGAAAGTCATATGCTAGGAATATTGTTTTTATGACTTCATAAGTTTTTTTAATAATTTGTACTATCCTGTACTAAAAGATTCATAATTTTTAACTTAAATTAGCTTATTTTAAATTAAGGAACTGGATGCAGTATTTTTGGAACGATTACGTTGTTCGGTGGAACATCTTGATTTGTCGAAAGTTGATTTGATTCGGGCGAGTTACTAAAAAATATTTAAGAAAGAAATTATTAGCAAAGAAGGAAATGCTACTGATAAAAGATGAAAGCCTCGTAATTTTAAAATTAAAATTTTCGGATTTTAATTATCTTTTGAAATTTCTATTTTAAAAACATAAATTCTTTCATATAAATTCTAGAATGTGGATAATATAGTAGCAGTATGCAAACATTTCTGTGGTGTTGCTACAGATTTTGGCATTCGATGCTTAATGAATGGAGTGAAAAGTGGTTTGAATATATGTGGTTTTGTTTTAGCTCCATGTTGCTATCATAAAATTACATATGGACAGGTGAATGAATCAAAAACTTATTTTCTCATTATTCAAACATTTTCTTAGCAGCCCGAAGATGGAAAATCGAAATCCGTTAGTTTTTATATAGAATATTCTCATTTTTCAGTACGTTGGCCATATTTTCTTGGAATCTCATGGTATTTGTAGCTCTAATGAATTTGCGGCTTTAAGGCATATTTCAACATGGGCAGTTTGTGGTTTCCCTAGTCAGGTACTTATCAAAAAAAAATTTTCTCATAAATTATAAAAAACTGCTAAATAGTTTAAAAAAAAACAGATTAATTACAAATCACGAAATAAAAAGCCATTTTTTTTTCTTTCAGGAAAATTGCGATGATGATATCTCTCTTTTTCTCGTTCGCAGGAATCAAAAAATTCGGATCAGCAGAAAATAGTGGTGAAATCCATTTCGTTGGATTCAGCGAAAAAAGAACTTCTTGGATGGAAAGCTAAGACAGTTCTGGAATTTGGTCGAGTTATAGAACTTCAGAAATTTGGATATGATGTTTCCTTGCATAGACATGTGGAAAAAACTGTTTCACCTGAAAATTTTCTTATTATAGGAAAGAAACGATGAAATAAGTAATAATTAAGATATGTGAAAAATATAATTAAGATATATGAAAAGTATAAGTTATTGTATAACTCAAAAAAATAGCTGAAAACTGCTTGGATTGTCTTTTTTTTATAATAAGGAAGTCAGTTTTTATAGGAACTCCATTTTTATTAACTTTTGTTAAACAATTCTATTAGAAATACTTTCGAGAAATACCATCACATTAAAATACTTCAGGAAATATCACGTATTTCGTTTACAATTTTTAACAATAAGATTCTCGAGTATCTTCAGAAAAAATGTATTTAAAAAAGCATTCATAATATAAAAAATTCTTATTTTTTGTTAATCATAATGTTAAAAAAAATTTTTATTAACTTTTTGTAAATTGAAAAAATTGATAATATAAGAAAAGAATTTGTTTGTCTATCCGTTATTTTTTTTTGGGAATCGTTTCAGCTATGTACTAAATGCTATATTTATTTTTTTTTTAAATTTTAGGCAATGAATTTTAATCATTTTCCTTAATTTTTTTTGACTTTAAAGTTTTCAGTTTTTTCTTTTCTTGAAGCTTCTTTCCCATGTAATTTTTAATATGCATATTTCTCTGCTGATAAAAAAATTTCTTCGAAGAGTAGGAACGAGCAATTGTTCGAAGTGGCTAAATCCACCAGAAATGAAATCTTCTTGTTAAAAGTGATTGGAATGAGATATGATAAAAAAAAATACAGACAATCTGGATTGAAATTTGTATAAATTGCATTTTGCTTTAATATAATATTTAATTCTTTCTGAAAAAAATTTGTAATGCAAACAGAACTATGAAAGTAGTGATCACTGCAAACATTAAATGTAAAAGTTTTTACGACAGATTTTCAATTAAAAAACGATTTTTATTAAAAACTATATTTTATTGTCTCACAAATTTCAAACGAGTTAGCAATCTGGATCTTTTACGAGGTAAGTTTTCTTGTGAACTGTGCTTTAAATTAAGAAGCTTAGTTATCTATATGATTTCATTATCATCCAAAAAAAAAATCATTGAAGGTTCCGGCCTAAACTCGGTCCCAGGTGCTGAAACATCTGAAGAACAGAAGAAGCGATTCGAAATTGAATGTGAATTTGTACAAGCTTTAGCTAATCCTCATTATTTGAATTGTAAGTTTTCTTTCTCTGATAAGTAATTTTTTTCTTTATTTGTATATTATTTTTTAAATTATCTGTCTGCTTTCGATTCGTTTACATTTAAAGCAGATACGAAATAAAAAACAGATTTTAATTTCAAGTATTCTAACCGAAATAATTTCAGTTTTAGCACAGCGAGGATATTTTAAGGAAACATACTTTATCAATTATTTGAAATATCTTTTATATTGGAAAAGACCGGAATACGCAAGGTTAAGTTTATCGATAGTCTGGTATTTTCAAATGCTCTTTCATTAAATATTTAATTATTCTGACTGTCATATACAATTACTCTATTTTTTTTTCAATAATCCTTTTTGATTTTCTTGCAGAGCTTTGAAATATCCGCAGTGTTTACATTTCCTTGAAGCAGTACAAAGTTCAGCTTTTCGTGAAGCAATAACTTGTACAGCAAATGCAAAATTTATCGAAGAACAGCAGTTACTGCAGTGGCAGTATTATACTCGTAAACGACAAAGATTGCATGTTAGTTTTATTTATTATTTTGAAATATCCTTTTCAAAAGGAGAAATTTTTTTTAATTTTTTCTATCTTTATCTTTTTGAAGAACTTTTCTTTCTAATTCCTTTGATCTTTTTCTTATCAGAATAAACACTATAAGATTTTAATAAAATATCTTTTGCATAAATCAAAATTCCTTTATAGATGTACACAACAGAACATGATGATGATAAACAGGAATGGAAGCAACAACCACAACAGCAACAAAAAGCTCCAACGACATCCTCCTAATCTTTTTTCCTCTCTTTTTATTTTATTAATTATGTACTCGAAGTCGTTTGTAATTATTGCTGAATCAACGGCCGATCTTCCATCGTTATGTGAATCATGCGTATTGTTTGCGCGAGAATTTGGAGAACAATTGGCAAATGATCGAAATGTTAAGGCAAGTTTTTTTGGAAGGGAATGTTATTTTAAAAAGAATAGAAATTAAAATTGTATTCCGAGAGTAAAAATAATGAAAAGGAGTCTAGAAAATTTTCAAAAATATGTACACTGCAAAAAAGAAATTATAAAGAGGATGGTTGTGAGTATTACTATTGGTTGTTATATTTCTTTGCTGCTGTCATCTGGCCTGCTATACATATACTTTTGCTTATGGTAACAGATAATATTATTCTGTTTGTTAATCAGGTTTTGGAGGATTGAGAAAAATATAAATTGATTAGATTGAGATATTTTTTAAGAATTTATAGATTTCGGCTGTAGAAAGAGAACTTAAATTTGTGGAAGCATTGGAAGGAACTTGTGAGCGAATGCTGCAATATAAATTGCATAAGGAGAAATCAGACATTTCACGATTTGCCAAGGAAGAAAGTAGCACAATGAAAGCTTTGAATGAACTAAGAAGTAAAGGTGTTAAGGTTTGCCATTCTCAATGCATCAATTCTTTCTAAAATATATTTACATACATTAAGTATCAAATATCCCGGTAAAATCTCGGCCTTATTTTGAAAACTTATCATTTAAATGCATATATGTGTAGATATTGCATCTTTATGAAATCGTGATAGTCTAGACTAAAAAATTCAGAGTTGTGTGACGGTTTCAATGTATATTGTATTTCACTCTTATTTTTCCTTATCGTAAGTACAACTAATCTTTAGTCTATATAAAATTTCTTATATTTTATCATCGCTTACATATGGTTACAGGCAGCAGGAAATTTTCAAGATGTATTATCTTGATTTTGATAGTCGTTAGTTGCAGGTGGAATTAGGCATGCCATACGAAATGTGGAATAGTCCGTCAGTTGAAATCGTAACTTTAAAACAGAATTGTGAAACACTACTAGAACATTACGAAAACGATCTCGAACAATGGTACTACACTAGGGATAGACCGTTACTTGAGGTATTTTTATAATCCAGATTCCGTGCTGTCATATCATATAAGATTCTCCAGTTCTTTGTGATCTCTGATCAGATATGAATTTCAAGTATTGCAAGTGGGAAATAGTCGGTGTTAAAATCTCAGTAGCCAAAATATTTGAAACAAGTACATCATTAAATAGATCGTTCAATTTTAATTTTATTGTTTCAGCCGTTAGGTACTGTAAGAATTAACTGTTTTCTATATTTGAACTTATATTGCTTTCATTGAGAAGGGACTTTTTAGGTCATTAATAGAAACTTAGCACTTGAAATTTTGTTTGGAATTGATTTCAGGAATATCTTTGTAAAAAACGAGTATTGAAACGGACAGAACATGGTTGTATGAATACTTCTAACAATCTGGAGTTATAATGTTTTATTCGATTAAGTAAATATTGCTTAAACAATGAATCATTCGGTTGGTAATTTTGCAAAAGGCTTACCACTTTAATTTAAACATTGGTCTTCTCAGATGATGATTAATAATAATTAATTAAAAACTGATACTCGGATGAAATATATTATTGAGAAACTCTGGATATCTGTCGATTTTACAAAGTTTTCATCTTAATTATTATAAGAATTCAATTTACTATACTTTTTAACAAGAAAAAATCTGTTCATTTATGTTACCAGATTTATGCATTTGTTGATAGTTGTGTGCTTATTTTTTATTGGTGTACATGTTGCTTTTTTATGTTGCAATCGCAAATTCATAAGAACCTTTGAGATTATCTCTTTTTCATTAATGAAGTTATTTCATGCTGTTGTTCTTTGCTCTTCTTACATTTTTGAATATATGTATGAATTTTAAATCAGTGAGAAAACAGTGACGTGAACGTTTGTTGATTGCACTGTAAGAATCTTTTCATGATAATCATTGCGTATACAAGATATATTATTTCAGTATCGAAAAAATATAAGCTCATGCATGCATTTCTAGCAATCTACTGTTTGAGAGATCTTTTAAACGTGAGATGGAGCATAGGAGTGTAGTAGATTCTGATTATGTTTTGAAGTATTGAGATGCAACTATTATTAATATAGAAACTCATGGTTATAGTTAGTTGGAAATGTAGTAGCCAAAATAGTGTGGGAGTTCGAAAAGTCATCGTAAGACTTTAACAGTAAACTGTTCTTATTCCAATTATAAGAATTTTCGTTATAACGATTTTTCATAAGAGAGATGAATTAAATAAGAGAAATAAGACCAAAATCCAGACATTATTTTGACTAGGCGAAAAAAGCTGCTGTTAAATACTGTTCTTAATTTACTCGTAATTTGTTTCCTGCTCTTAATTTTTGTGCTGCAAGCAATGTGACTGATCAAAATTCACTACTTAAATGGCGCATTTCATTCAAATATTATAATTGCAGTGAGAGAACAGAATACATATCTGAAAAGATAAAGAAGTGCAATAAAAAAGTTCATGAGGTAGGTTTCGAATTAATTTTGTCAAATTTATCGGTTGAGCTGATTTATATGGCTTGGTAATAAACCGACCGTAGCAAGACTGGTTTGTCCAAGTAAGGCTGCGTAACGTTTCCATACTGCATCCATTGTATTCGATATTCTATAAAAATTTTTTTCTTCTGATCCTATATGTAAATTATTCTTGATCTATTGATCTTCGGGAATTATGAGTTTAAATTTACTCCAGATTGAGTTCAAATTGATCGGCGGAGCAATATTTTAAAGATAAAATTGCATATTTTAATCACAGAATGATATCTTACTAAAAACGCGGTTTGAAAATGTTCGAAAGCATTGAAATAGTACAGAAATTAGCTTTGTAATTATCGATACGTCATGCTTTTGAGTAATTGGTTGTAACACTGCGTTCCTAAAAATCTGTGTATCAGAATTATTAATTTACCGATTTGGACGTCCTTCTCTAAGAGTCCAATTTCGAACTTTGGCATTATTTTTTAGATGACTTAGTAACAGTTTAGCTTTGGTTAACTGATTTTCATCACTCAGTTGATCCCACTTGAAATAGGACATTGTTGCTTCCACTACCAGACGTATCTGTAATATTATCTTTATAAGCAGATATATTAGAATATAATTACATAACGAAGGTAGATACTAGAATTGAAGCTTTATTATGCTGAATAGTTATATTTATTCTAACAAAATTGTCATTTTACCCTTAGAATTTCATTATCAAGATTGGAAAAAAGTATAAAATGATTTTAACAGAAATTGAGAAATTGCTAGAATAATTAAAAATGAAGAGTTAATCCATTAAGGCAAAGAAAAAAATTCTCTGAGAATTTAAATTAGAAGTTTCACTCTGCCTTCTCCTCTCCTCTAATTTTCTTTATCAGTCTCTAATTTTTTTTATCAGTTTATATCTGCTCCTCTATTTCTGCTGCTAAATTTACTTAGCTTACATCAAAATTATTAAACCTTTGGTAATTGTCGAGATAAAAGATGCTCCGCAGTTTCACCATGAAATGTTCTCAGAGAGATATGCACATTTCGAAGCTCCTGATCAGTAACTGATTCTCGTAATATTTGCCATGCAAAAACCTGTAATTCCAAATACACACCATTTTTTAGCAAATATAACTAAAGTAATTAAAATCGTCAGCATTTGTCCGCAATAGTCAGTGGTTTTATGATTCAAGATAATTCTTTTGTTCTATTTTTCGCTTATTTTTCAGTCTCTCTTTAATAAAATTGGCTCATTTTCCATATCACTGTATAGTAAAATTTAGATACACAAGAACAACTATGTTGTAGAAGCTAACGTTAGAACTACTGATTATCGGTTTGATTAAAAGTGATGGTTTAGTAGTTACCATCTTCTTCTGCACAAACAAAAAATAAATAAATCACATTTTGGAACCGCAGATTTAGCTCATGAATTTCTGTGCGTCACTTGAACAATAAGTCTGTTATCTCTTTTCAGTTCTTATGATTCAGTATTTTCGAACCAAATTATTCGCTCAATAAAATCTTTTCTGTCAAATTTCTTCGCATTTTTTCACTTTCTATTTATTGAACTTTGCATTCTTAATCACTCCTTTACAGAAAAATTTAAGTTAAAAAGGTTTAAAAAAAGAAATTTGAAAAAGAACATCAATGGAATGTTCGCACATTGATGCATGTAAATACACAAGCAATGGGGAAAACAAGCCCTATTTTTATTGTTTAATGCTTGGTCTTCTGAAGTAGATACCGTAAGGACAGCAAAAATTACAATAATATCCGGAATCACGAGATTTCTTAACCGGTTGAAAAAAAAGGCAAAGAACGGAATTTAAATAATGTCCGAAAAGCGCGTAAATAAAGGATGGACAAAATAAACAAATAAGAATGAGCAAAAAATGACAAGAAAATAACAAATGAAATCCAGATCAGTTTTCAATATTCAGATGTCACATTGGCATTATATCAGTAATCTCTATAGTAAATCATTGTTATCTGCTCCACTATTACATTGAAATGGATATAACAATAGATGATATAAGTGATAACAATGGCATCAGTTCATTGTTAAAAATGATAATATAAACAAATGAGTAGGAACGGAAAACTCTCACCTTCGGTTGAGTACTTTGGAAACTTCGTGCAGCCTTTTCCGCAGCTCGCCGTACCGCTCCTTCGGGGAAATTGCTTTCTGCATGAATTATTTTCACTTCACGATCCTGGTTTATTGTTGCAACGTCCTGGATGGACAATGAATAATAAAATATTATATATGAACCAGTTTATCAAAAATAAGACTTTTAGTTTTGATTCCCATTGCGAATTTTTCATTTTTTATAACTTTGCAATTGCTTTTATTTTCACTTTTAGTCTTATCACAAATCTGAACTCGCTCTTTTTCATCCTTTGCTAGCGAAAAAATGGGACTAACAAAATGCATAAGAACAGAATTTTAAAAAATTTTAAGATGATTTTCAAGTTTTTTTCAAAATATAAGCTTTAGAAAACTCATCAATGTCAAGAAAATACGGCAAACAAGATGCAATATAAGTGCAATGAATTAAAAGAACCTTTTAAAATTTAATCTATATTATTATTTAATTTAGATCGATCTGAAAATCATGAAAGAGAATTTCTTCCTGTTTGCGGTACTGGATTTGGATTTTTTCACATTTTTTGAAACTAGTAGTGTTTGCATTTTCGTTTACCAGGTATAAGTATCAATTAATATCCTAAAAAACAGATTAAATTACCTCATCCAGTTCATCATCGTAATCATCAATTTCTTCGTCACCTTCACTATCGTTGGTTACCGTAACACCAGTTAATCCCGCTGTTGATCTTGCTCTGGTAGAAATAGACGATGTTTCCGATAATATATTATCTTGCGAATGTTGTCGCTGAACCGTCTTTTCATTGTTGCCTAATTGCAATGAAGAAGCAATATTGCCGAAGGCTATTTCACCAACTGCATCTTCTACTGCAAGTATCGATGTTGGTTGTTGCTGTTCTTTTGATTCCACGAAACCGACACTTCTGCGATCACTCATAATTTCACGTGACTGCGAATGCAAAAGGTGTAGCGTTGTTAGTTGTTCTCTTGATGATTTCTCGGGTAAACGATTTGTGAGTAGTTCCAGAAGAAATGATAGTTTCAGATCAATGTCATTTAATCGCAGATTAATTCCATTCAAAATTGCTTTGGAGTCGTTATCCATGGGACGAGAAAAAAAAAAACTGAATTCAGATTTAGCAATCCGTTATTAAAGAAATATGTTTTTCCTTGAAAATTTGTTGCAACTTTTGATCAAATGCGACTGATCGTTTTAAAAAATACTGAATTATAAAAAAAGAGGAAATTTTGTTGCAATTCTTAGTGATGAATAAATATCGCTCCAAAAGCATAAGGTGCTCTCCTACAGTTGGTTGAAATCGGAGAAATTTTATGACTTCGTCGTGATAGGATTATCTGGAATCTTCTGAAGGAAATATGGATTGTTTTATTACTGTATAGCAACAACGTTAGCTAACTCTGACGACAATATTGACAGTCACTACAAGGATGTGTGCGACGAGGGAAAGCAGGTGAAAAGGAATGGAAATTTTGAGGTTGAGGATAGATAGATTCTCACATACAAAATTTATCGGTCTCTGTATGTCTACGTGGCTAGAAAACTGGTCATACCAGCCAGCTGCTGTACTACTGCTTTTACCACATATGACATTATCATGTCGCTTTACCGCACTACTACGTGCCATCATCTCGCTTCACTGCACTACGCATTGTTGCAACTTTCCTGGATTTTATCCCAGAAATTTTGAAATTTTTTCCTTCACAGACATCACTTTTCATCATCTATCCCTCTATCTAATATAACTGCTCATCTCGTAAGCTTACAACTTCCGAAACTGCAGTCAATCATCGCCTTAACTCAATTTTGTTTCGTTTTTAAATCATAGAAAACTGGTTTCCAGTTCAGTCATACATTTCCAGAATCATCTCTCTTCTCACCGGCCCAATACATCCCCAAAAATAAACTAGAATTAATAATATTGTCGATACCTCCGCCATCTATTCTGAGTTTTCCCTCCTTGCCTCTTTTATAATGATAGAAGTGGTATTCATTGAAGTATTTTAACTTTAATATCACTTCAGCAATGCACTTTAAAAGCTAATATCAAATAATCAATCATCATAACTGCATAATTTAATGATATCGAATCATGTTTTGGACAGAAACGAATATTGGGAAATAAAGAATTATGAAAGTAAAATGAATAAGAAATAGCTCGATCTTATGGCTGGAAGAAGTGGTATTATTTAGTGAAGAATCACAAAATGACTTCATTATTTATAATTTGCAATAAGATGTGCAATCTATAATCCAAAATTCTGATTCTAATTGTTAATCGAAAAGTAAGTAGGTTGAAGATTGAGGAGATAGATGTATTTGTACTTAGTAAGTTATAGATTATAATAGTGATCACGAGATATCATATTCGAAGAACAGAAATCAACAGTAATTATAACTGGTTTTTGAACCACATTATCCATTTAAAAACTTTCTTGGATGCCAAGCACCATCATACTGATAAAATTTTACGTTGAAAAGAAACGCCAGAATTCTCTAAAAACAAATTTTGGGAGTTTGCCTATTTGTTGTTTGTGCATGATTGCGTATCTTTGTATATATTTATATTCCAAATGCTTATATTTGCTGACAAACAGGTATACAGTTTTGAGTGGCTGTTGCTATCTGCCCTAACAATGGCAGAACCATGAGGTACAGAGAAGACGGAGGAAAGAGGAAGACAAATTTTAACTGGATTTCAATTCGTACAGATGAGTCAAAATTGTATACAGAAGTCAAAAATCAAAAAGATTTCCAGTTCGCTGCATGCAGTTTATGTTCTCCTCAAATAAAGTCAAATTATTTTCTCTTTCCATCCAAGACATTCAATTTTTCCGTTCCTCAATATAGTTTTTAACTTCCAGTTCATCAATAATGATTTTTGTATATTACCTCTATTGCTACCGCTATTGTTCCTGGCAATAATATACCAATTGTTTCTAATGATGATAAAATTTAGAAACTAAATTGATTATTTAAGAAACTCATAAAACTCCTATACAGTGGCTGATAAGACAGTCTATTTGTGAGTAAACATTGGAAAACTAAACCGTTTGAACAATTTTCAATACAATCAGATTCACTGAACTAAATTGGAAACAACATCTGATCGATCCATTCGCATGAGAAAAAGGATCGGAATGATCTTCGGTAATTGCAATGAGCTGCGTATGGCCGAAAAATTGCAGAAAGCAAAAAAAAGCTGGAAAAAAAAGTATAGTTGTCAACATTTCTAAACCAGGCATTTAAGTAAGCTATATTTCTTACAACCTTTGGAAAATAGCAGTGACATGATAATTAAAAGACATATTAGCTGATTACATCTTGAAGTGATCGGTTTCAGTAAGAACTGGAAAATAGGATGAAGGTCAAGAAGAACGAATTGTGTCTAATTAATCGATAATTCCATATTTTAATCATTCCCGAAAGTGAAAGCAATGCTACATGTCGTCTGTATTGAGGAATTGCTCATCCGTGCACTCAGTACTCGGAGTCATTCCAATTTTTTTCAAAGAACAAAGAACAAAGCAAGAAAAAGAATAATTTAAACCCTGAAGCTCTCCTTATTGCCATTGTAGTTGCTTGTCCCGAAAAAGCTATTTTTATGTTTGTTTTGAAACCGGTTTTCCAGGCCTAAAAATATATACATTTTTATTCCCTCCGCTCAGTGAACAGTAAACAAAAAGAAGGAAGGCATCCAATCATGATTGCTATCGCTTAATTTTTATATTTTATAGATCATCAGAAGTGTTTGTTGAAAATTTTCATCGTTGACCTTTTATCCAAAACAACGATTATAAATCAATTGAGTGAAACGATACTTTCGACCGTACTAATACAAAAATGATTAGAAATTGAAAGACATCAGAGAGGCTACTTGTTCATAATTATCAAGAAAGATGCATACGAATTTCAGATATTTTCCTTTGACAGAAACTCTCGTAACTAATTGATGCTCATCGTGCTTATCAATCAATCACCTATTTTTCGAGAGTTAGGAAGTTAGGATATAAGTGTCATCTCTGTCAACTTTATTTGAATTAATGCGGCTAATTATCGTTAAGCAATCAGTCCATCGAAATTTCGGGACTGTTGTAGGAAGTTATTAAAGTGAACTGATCGTTTTGCACAAAGCGCACGTCAAAAGTGCTTTGGTTCGTTAAGAAACAACCAGCAATTAATTCCATTTCAATATTTTGCTTTCTTTTTTCTGGATAGTGGGTCATCGTGAGGACTAGTTGTACTAGAGAGTGTGGGGTTTATGGGAAGAAGGCTGTGATAGTTGAACTATTTTTTTAAATATTCAGATATTGAAGATGATACAATTAACACTAACTGTAGTCCATCTTTTGGCAAAAAATAAGAAGTAAGACGACTTTATAATAAGAAGTCGTCGCTGAAGAATGTTGTTTCAGGGTGGTGCTTGAAGGAATAACTTCAGACTTACATAAGGCAAGCGTGTTTCTTGTCTTAATCTATATAAATCATTTTAGAATATTATGCCGTTGTTATCCGTTGTTATCGTTTCCAATTAAAGTTTTCTTTGTCTTCTTCAAACATACATTTTCGTTTTAAAATAGAAAAGACAGTCTATTCAAAATGTCAGTAATTCAGTTAGCGGCTGAATTGAACGAAGTTTGAGATTAACACTACTACAATATATATATCTAACTGCACGCTAAGTAGTTGTTCATCCTTGATAAGTTACGTATAAGTTATTTACAATAAATATTTTATTAATTTAGTGTTTTGTCTCAACTTTTAAATTTCACGACTGAAATTATGAAACATATGGGAAAGAATTAACGAGTTATGTCTGCTAAGAAACGAAGTCGTTCAAAAGCGGAAGATGAAGGATTCGAACCAGGAAGCTGGGAATGTACCGTGTGCACATTCCGAAATCGACATGAGGCATTTAAATGTGAAATGTGTGATACAAGGTTAATTATCTATTTGAACTGAACTATGAGTTAAGCTTTTTAGGAAAATATGTTTATAAATTCCCGCATTTCTTTTTTTCATTATCCATTTCAATAAAGACATTTTAAGTATTCATTTTATAACAATTAGGAAGAGCTACTTGTGTTTGTCTTTGTTCTATATTTCATTTCAACCGAAAAATAAATTATGCTATACTTATTATTAAAATTTATCAATTCTAAATTTGTAGTTCTTCTGAAGATAAATTATTATCGAAATTTTCATTATTTCAGAAAAGGTACATCTACAAGAAAACCACGTCTGAATCAAAATGTTGTGCAGCATCATACAGTCGTGCAGAATTTTGTTGTTCAGCAAAGTCTTGCCGAGAAACCGAAGTTCATTTGCTGTTTTGCTTAATTTGAATACACATTTTGATTTCAACTGAACAGCACAGATTATTCATTATTGAGAACAGAAGAAAAATTTAATGTCAGTCAGCCAAAAACTTCTAATTGGAACGAGACTTGACTAGTTACTTTAATCTTCATTCCGAAATTGCAGAAGAAGGGTCGGACGACCAACAGCTGATTCACCAAGCACTTCTCGGCATTCTCCAGAGAGCACTTCATCTGGTTCTGGTGTTACAAAATCTACAATCACCTCTAGAGTTAATAGTAAACGGGTATATTTTAAGCTTGATTCTTTAGATATATTAATGTACTTTTTATTGAAAGTTTTGCGAATTCCAGAATTCTCATTCCTTTGTTAATTTTTGCATAGGATTTTTTCTATTGGGTAAAAAGCAAGGTTTTAAAATCATTGAAAGATTGATGAGAAATATATTCAGTTTGGTTTTAAATTGATGTTATATTCAATATGTTTTCTGTATCTTTTTTTTCTTTTGGAAGAATCTGTTTTTCAGGTTATATCACTTCGTGATTCATTAATCATCAGATCCTCAGCAAAAAAGCATATAGTTACGGTGAAGGGTGTACCTGCTTGCATTATAGAATATAAAAAACGTGATGATGAGAAGAAATTATTAGAAAGACGTGCTTCGCCTAAGCAACCATGCTTGAAAAAAGATTTAACTGCATGACTGACGTAATAAAAAGAAATTATCTATTTGCATATAAGATTTTGAATCAAAACCAACATTCAGAGCGATGAAAATAAACTTGCAAGAAGTTGGTATTGATTGGAATTCTTAATTTTGACAGTTATAACCATTTTGAATTCTCAGAAAATTTTTTCAGCTCTTATTTTTGAATAAAAACTAGTTCATCGTTTATGAATTGGTAGTCCTTTATATTATTATTTTATTTCATCAACAAAAATATTAAAATTGTGAAGTTCATGTAATTTCCTTTATTTTGTCAACATCGTATTGATTCTACTTGTCCAGTCCAGTGAATATTGAACGTCAATCGTTAAATTAATTTTCATTTACTGACAGAGATTTATTTTTTACTTTATTTGACGCATTCTATTAAATTTACTCGATTTATTCGAGTTTTCCTGCGTGTGTTTCCTTGAAATTTTTACTTGTTGGAAAATATTTCGACATCAATAGAAAGTAATCTACTGATGTATCAGTTTTCTTTCGAAAATTCTCTTCATTTTTGATATTTTAATATTTTTATATTATATTCATCTTCATTTTTTGTGTTCTTAATAATGAATATTCTTGTTATTATTTATATACTGTATGTTTTAATAATATCTTCATTTTGATGTATTTAAAAGTGAGATAATATGGAAAACGATAGGGCACGAAATGAGCTGTTTTATATTTGGTTGTCTTTTAACTGACGTCCTGGCTAACCTGCAATCGATTAACAACGTTGGCTTCAATTAAGCATATACAGTCAGACAGGAAGAAATCCCTTGATCTTAATGGAATCAGTGTCAGTGTTATTTAGAAGTCAGAATTTTATCGACATCGTGATTTGTTAAGAAAAGTTAAGAATTTTTTTTTTCCATTTAGATTTGCAAAAGGGAATTAGTTTCTTGTTGAATCATATTGATTCAATGAAATAATTAAATTAGGTGTAGGGGATTTTCAGAAATTTGGGATAGAAAGACAAAGTAAATGGGAATTTTAACCGTGATTTTTAGAGATGCTTTGTTTGTGATAATTTTAAAAGCAATGGATTGATTAATTGTATATTGTTATATTTCTCTACGGGTCTTAAATGTATTTTTTACAAATATATGCAAAAAATATATATATGAATACAAAAATTAGGATTTTAGAAGGGGTCATGAAGTATGGAAAAATTTCAGCAATTTTTAATCTGGTGCATAACAACCAAGTGATTCTATCAAATGATGAAAGAAATAAAGTGCTATGATGTGAATTGGACGATTTAAGCTTGGTATTTTTAATTAGACAATTTAAATTTGATGTTCTTAATTAGACGGTTTAAGTTTCGTATTCTACTTACTACGAGAAATTACTGAAACTAATGAGAAGTTAGGATTTTAGGGTGTAACATTTATTTATGCATTAAAATTGTGAAGAATTCTTGGTATCTGTATATTTCATGTGAGGAAACTGAATGAACATTTAATAAATATGTAATAATTAAAAGTTCAGTACTGTAATCAATTGACCGTCGGATTAAAATTAAAACAAATTAAAATTAGTATGTTTAGAACTAGCTTGTCTGTTATATATATTTAAAATTAGTCTTGTCTTTTATCACATCTATTTATCACATAAATAAATGAGGAAAAGTGAAATTTTCATTTGCTTTATCATTATGCTAATTTGTAGGCAAATCGATTTTTTCAATATGTGAGTTTTTTTGCCTGCATTTATATCGTTCCACATGCTAAAACCTGTTTTAATTACGTATGTAGTATTATCATTTCCTGAAATGCACCTCGAATAGTTCTAACGATTATAGTTAGTCCTGTTTCAATTTATCGTTCAGTAAGGGCTTGTTCGAACCTGGTAGGAATAGTTATGAATAATTTCGATGAAATATAGAAAATAATATGCGAATTTGAAAATAAGTCATTCGGGAAATCTACCAATTAAAATTGGGCAATTTTTTTAAACTATTCCTACCAGGTTCGATTTTTTTCTCTTCATTTATTCTATGGGTGTGGAAATCTTCCCCAATTGCTACAAGAATACATAACCGACGATAATTTTGATATTTTTTATTTGCATTTATATTGTTTTAATGAATTTACTTAGATCCAAGTAACCATTTCAATATTCTTGTTCTTATTCGATGAATTTCAGTAAAATGTTGAAAAGAACAGTATTAGAGATTGAAAATATCGAACAGTTTGAAGGCCTGAAACTTATTCGACCAAAACTATTTCCGGATGCTCGCGGTTATTTCGTGGAATCATATAACGAATATGAATTAGTTTCTTTAGGATTCTTCGAAAAATTCAAACAGGTAGACTCAATGTTAAAATAATCTTTCGATTTATAACACGGGCAATTTGAAAATAATATTGATCACTAATGAGAATATGCGATACTTGCAAAAACTTGAAGTCTTTCGATCAATTATCATTTTTTTATCATTTTTTTTTTTTTATTATTTTTTTCTTTTTTTATCATTTTTTTTTTTTTTTTATATTTAAGGATAATCATTCCTATTCGAAGTCTGGCGTTTTACGTGGCTTACATGCACAACCAGGAATGGGTAAACTGGTATCGGTTATAAGTGGTGAAATATTTGATGTCGCTGTTGATATAAGACCAGCATCGAAAACATTCGGAAAATGGTATGGTGTTGTCCTAAATGAAGAAAAACGTACAAGTTTTTGGATACCGGATGGGTTTTTGCACGGATTTTATGTAACTTTTTTATTTAATTCTGTGCTTCTAACATTGTAGGTTGTATAATGATGCCAATGAACTAATAGCAATCTTGCAGATTTTAAATTACGCTTTACAAATATCTTCATATGGTTCTATTAATGTCTGTCCTGCCATCTAAAGAACAAAATTGATTATAACTAATTTGACATTTAATCATGTTGTATTTACGTCTTTACTGTTCTATGTAAAATTTAAATATCAGGTTTTATCGGAGAATGGAGCTCATGTAACATACAAATGTACAGCGATATACAATGCAGAAGTGGAATTTGGAGTAAATCCATTTGATCCAGAACTGGCCATCGACTGGCATATTAGTGAACCGTGCAAACTAATCATTAGTGACCGAGATCGATCTCATCAAAATTTGAAATCTTTATCGTTGAAGAAAGAATAAATGCTTGTGGTATTTCCTTTCTTTTATTTACAAGTATTATATAATGAAAAGCTATTTTTTCAGTATAGAGAGACGATTGATGGGATTGTATTAACAACAGTTTTTAAGACCCCAAATCGCTCTTGCAATTTAAAACATTCGCTAGAGAATAGTCGATCAAATTTGTTTTATCAAGTATCGTATTTATAAAGTTATAATCCTCACAAATTAACTTCATGAACAAAAATTCAAAATCAAGTATGCGCTGCTAATTTATCTTGAGTGTCTTCGATTTCAAGAATCGCTTGTTGCGCCTGTAAACACAGTTGTCTATTTTATTTTTATCATATGGCTATGCCATAAAAAGCGTGCTATGGCGTTTTTATGCAGTGTTCTTTTATGTCGAATATCTTTTCATGATCAATTCTTATCATTTATATTACCGTAGATTCCCAGAGTACAATTTTAATGCTTTGAAATATTTCCGAAAATCATTTTAAAACTTTGCATATTAGATTAAGAAAAACATCAAAATTTTGAAATATATTGCAACTTAAAACTAACTGTTTGAACTATCGGCTTTTCCTTCTTGTTCGGAGTGGTTGTAGAAAGCAGACTATCTTCTAGTGCAGCAGCTGTTCGTCTGGCTACAGTTGTGTTTAATTTGATTAATCGCAGTTGTTGTTCGCGAATATCTCGCCTTGATGATTGAGAATCGAATAATGAATAATTTGATGAATCATCTCAAAACAAATGAGTGTTGAGCACAGATCAATTAATTTGTTCCACACGCTGAAGGTTGTCAACTAGATTTAGTCTACAACGAATATGATTAAAAATCTCAGAATGGCTTTGATCAATTCAAGTTGGATTTGTCCTGCTGAATGTTTACAAAATTTTCTTTTGTTATGGAAGAACGTTTTGCGAAATTATTACATTTAAAAAGCACCAAATCTAATATTCTATATAATAGAGCAAAGTTATATCATACTTTGTTGCGAGGTTTTTCCCATTTGATGATCGATCTCTTCACCTTCTAATACCAGATCATGTTTTCCTTCTGAAATTACAACGTCATCCACTGCTATAAAAAATGTGGGCCTGCTAAACTAACACTATTTCACTCTACTTTGAAATAAAACCGAATTTCAGCTATTTATCTGCTACAAAAATAGTTTAGTAATTTCTTGGCCTTAAATCATGTTCTTCGTACTATTTCTTTTAAAGAGACAAACTAATCATTTCGAGTGATTCCATAACGAGAGTATCATCCAAAGAATATTCATATGATGTATCGGTACTATCCAAATCACCAATAATTTGGTAATTTTTTCCCCTTAAACGACATCCTAAGAATAAGTGTAAAATAGATGACAGAAGAATATTGGTAAAAATGAAAGCTTAGTAATTGTTTAAAAGCATCATTGATGATTTAATGTGATGAAGTTTCAAAAGGAATCTTTAGGTATTTCATCCGATTTTAGAATGATTGGAGGAAGTTTGCTGCAGACGTATCGCATTTCTTGAATGGCTTGACTGTTGCAAAAATATGAGTACTCTCGATTTTTGCACTTCTGACTTTTTAAACTGCTATCGGCCACATATTCAATGCTTTGGTTCGTCTTCGTCCACAGTGGTGTTTTTCCAATTTTATGCATTGCCTTGACAAATTTCAACTGTCCCATAACTGGTGCATTGGTGTGATTCACTGTCTGAACTGCTAAATCATACTATGTTTTCATATATTTTAATTCAAAATCTTCATAGCTAACAAAACTTACTGTATTCGTATTTTCCCCGAATAATTTCCAAAATAAATGCTCTGTTTTGGAACGAGACAAGAATGATTAAATATAACTTGGTTTAATATAGTTTGGTTAATCGAAAGCAGGAAATTAATCCTTACATTTATATTTTGTTCTGTTGCCTTTTTCTTTTCCGTTGAATGTGTTGTATCATTAATAATTTGCTGGAAGTTTTCTGATTATTTCAATTTTAATATTTAGTATTTGTAAAATTTTCTCTCAATGAATAATAGACATTCTAAGATTATATCGTTAATTATCTGCAGGCAAAATAAGGCTCGCATAATGAATATTTGTTTATATTTTGTCATATCATTATCAATAATTTAGATTATTCGATGATATCTTGAAAACTTTCTGATTTCCGAGAATCAAAGATCTGTAAAAAATCCATTACTTTTCTGTCGATGAACTCTGAATCACTATTTTCCAGTGGTAGGGAAAGTACTGTTTGCTTTTTTTTTTCCATCTTTTTGAACTGACATAAGACAATGACAGGCATTGCCTGCAAAGCTATCATTATAATGACTACTAGAATCGTAATCGAGAAATCGTGATCATCAGCAATGTCACTCATTACCATCTGACAATGTATAAAGAAATGATCAGAATGAACAATAATTATTTTTTATAGGTGTTCAATAGTACCAATATACAAATTAGGTATAAAATGTGCGGCTAAGAGATTCCGTTTATTTTATCTGAACTTTGATAATGGATGAAACAAATTCTGATCGGTTTTTTTTTAACTTTATTGATATTTTTAAAATTGACATAATTTTTGTCAGATGTAAATAAGTAATCTTATTTACATCTGACAAGTAATTATTATTCACATTCCAAGAACTGAAATTATATCGAGAAAAAAAAGAAAACCACTGCAAACTTGTTATTTAGAACTGAATTTTTTATGCCACAAAAAAAAAAATAAGTAAATCTTAAAAGCCATACAAATATACGTTATCCATAACGTTCGCAACTGTAGTAACCGTTATGTTTTGAATCGTTCCTTCCAATGGTTCGAAATTTCTTCAACTGAGATGGGAATTCTCTTCACAGCATGATCACTCCAATTTACCTGTAAATAAATGGTTTTTATCTAATAATATTGTCTGGTTTTACAAATGGTGTTAGTAACCATAATGGCAATTAAAAACAAGTAACAATATTAACAATAATCAGCAAAATAAAATTAAACTCTAGAGCGAAGAAACTTACTTTCTAAAAAGAAACAAATCTTTAAATATATTTTAAACATTAATTTTCACTTCCAATTTTTTAAAATAAAACATAGTTAGAATATTAGTTTTGAAAAAAAGAAAAATAGTAAATGCCGTTCAAGAAAACTATTATTGGTACTGCCGCTACTCTTAAAAAAAATGCTGAAATGATTTTGCGAACTCTCTTTAGCAGTGCGTCTCAAACGTCTCAAACAAATTGTCATTTGATGTGATCGGGCGATTTGACCAAACAGCAATGCATTCACAAAACACATACTTTCTCATATTGCTAATAGTTTCAGATTAGGTGTAAGTAAGCATTGATTATAGAACTAATACAATTATATGCTCGTAATAGTGATATGTGTTAATTTCAAATAACATCAGCTAACTGATAATTAAAATATTTCTTCGTGACTGTTAAAATATGCATTTGAAAACGAATGACATTTGAGAGTAAGCTCGATAGCGAAAATATCGATTGGTTTTTTAAATTCTCGGGAACGATATCGACGTTCAAGACTCGTCTAGAAAAAAACTGCAATGTTGTAGAATAGTTATAGCAAACCTGAATAAATAAATAACTTGGTATGTAAGAAGAATAATCAAAAAAACATGAAAGTTTGAAATTAGTTTAATGATTTCTAAATGAAAAGTTTTCTAAATGAATTAATCGATAAATTTATAGACATTGTATTAGAATTTTTCTCCAGTCTTTTCGAAGCTCCTAACTTCCAGATACAGGAAGCATATATAAAGCGTAAGTAGGATGACTGTGGTAAAAATGAAAGATTGAAAGAATATTTTTCCTAAAAAGAAATCATATAATGATAATATTTACAATAATATTTTGTAATCATAAGGTGTAAGATTTTTGCTATAACCTTTGCACCAGTTCATTGGTAATTGTCCAGTAGATTTCTCAAATATCATAGCATAGACTGGTGCCTTAGGCTGGAATAACAATGCATTTTGTCAATGTGTTTTCCTAAAATAGAAACAGAGGAATAAAGTGCAAATTGCTTTTCAAATGATTTATTGCAATTATATTATTTCACTGATGTAATTCCAGCAAATGATTTTGTTGGAAACGAAAAATCTACCTGTCTAATCAAATCATATATTAGCGTGTAATTATTCCGTTCCGCTAAAGATAACCATGCCTTTGAGTCTACAGCTTTTGCACCAAATATTTTCTCATTCTAAGAAAGTTACATGGGGGATATTTGATTGGAATAATAATGCGGAGATATGTATATTTCTTATTTCATTTCTAAAAATATTAATTTGAGACGTTTATACTCAGTTTACAGTCTCTGTAACAAGCAGAACTGTTCAGTATAATGTCAAATGATGTTTCATGATTCAAATTATATCATATCAGGTGATAACCGAAAATATCATCAATTTCGAAGATAATCTGTAATCTTAAACAATTAGAGCGGTTTTTTCTTCATCTTAAATTCTATGATCTTGACCTGGCAAATATTGGTCACTCTATATATTTGCTCCAGTTTCGACTATTTCAATGTAATTTTAAGGTAACAATTAATCTCAACTTCCAATGATCAATCATGTATTGCCATCCTATTTGCGTTTTGTAAGCATGTTATCCTTCTAATGAAATTTTCGCCAAGCACAATCTTGTTGACTTATACGATGTCAATTTAGACATACCTGAAAAACTGAAACGTTAAAGGCTAATGAATTTGATATTATCAATGAAATCTTTTATAGCATCCGAATGATATATTTCTTCATTATTTCATCCTCAAAAATTAATGACAATGTCTCTTTGTAATTATAAAAATTCATTTAGATTTTAACCAGTGTTTAGACAAATTTTTTTTCAAAGTTCTGCGAAGAAAACAACTCTATAAATTACTTTTTCAAACATTAGATAATATTTCCAAAAACTGTAATTAAATATTAATTAAATCCAAAAAAGTGAAGGAAATGATTCAACCTGAGAAGAACGTCTCAAATTTTCAGTAGGTGATTGCGAGAAAATTTCTTCCAACAACAAATCTGGCAGAAAAACACAACTATAGAGCTTTATGAACGAACTGCACATAGTTCCGAATTATTTTTTAGCATTCTGCAAATTATTATTAATAGTCGTGAAATGAATTTATTGACATAAAATTTGATCAATTTTATCTACCATGTAAAAATATATAACAACATATTATATTGTCCATTTGGAGAATATCCAAGATATGCACAATTTTTTGGCCAAAGAAGACTGGTCCACAAAAAGGAATTTGGAAGGAGCTCATCGTTTTCAAAGTTTTAGGAAGAAGACTATTTTTTATTTAATGTGGATAATAAGTATTTTAAAATGATGCAATCAGCTGCTCGCGTAGTGTTATAATGCAGAGACATATCAACAAATACGACAGTGATATTTTGAATCGGCAAAGATTGTATTCGTCAGATTGACGGTATAATCAAATAGATGTTGGAGCGACAAAAGCAGTGAAAATCTTTTTTCTTTTTCTTTTCTTTTTTTTTAGAAATTTTATTTCAAAAATTACTGCTCAGCCGATCTTATAACAAAGTATATTCAGAACAAAACGACCGCTACGTTTAATTTGTTTACATTTGCTGCCAGGTATATTCATACATCGATTATTATTGCAATGCATGGCTTCTTGAAAGCATCAATGAATAGTTCGAAAAAAAAATGTAATTAATTCTTGATATTCTACATTCATATAGATTAACTTTATCACTTAAAAAGTGACTAGGTGATAATTAAAAACTTTGAAATGCGAGAGTGAAACTTTATGAAATAAATCAAGTTTGATTTAAGGAAGTGAATAATGCCATCTGGTTGAGCGGAAATAAAATAGTTGATAATTGGATAACGACCGCCATTTTTTTAATGATAACGTTTTAGTGGATTTCGACAATTTTGTGCTTTGGCAGTATGCATATATAACGAATAGCTGATACTTATTTAGTGCTATTGTTATATGGGGTGATATGAAAGTAATTATTTCGGTAAAAATAAAATGATCTTCTATAAATTAGTCCATTTCTAAATACGGTACATTTTATAATTTGTCCTTTCTGTATGCAAGACAACTACAAATAATCGAAACTTCTCCTTTATATCATTTGAAATGATTAAATAATGGGCATAAATCGGATAGAAAAAAAATATAGCTATGCGATGAGAACATGATGCGAAAAGATGGAACATTTTTGTATATTTGAAAAATAAGAGGGAAATTTTTAAAAAAATGAATCTTTCATACAATTTTAATTTCTTACAAAATGAATCTTCCTTACAATGTTCATTATGAATGAATTTTTATGATAATGGCAGAGTTAGTCGCACATCGCACAATCTGGAAAGGATTATTTTTTCTTTTTTTTGAATAACTAAATTTTAGGTTAAAACGTTTTTAGACAAAAATTAAATTCAAGAAAAATGTCTGTAAAATCATTATGCGAATGGGATATAGAAAAGGGAGCGAAAATTACTTGGACATGAAAATAATTTGAGAATTTCGGTGGATCAATTTTCATTCCAAAATTAATTACGCGAAGTAATTTGTTCATTTAAAATATACGAATTGAGTTTAAAAAAAATGGAAATATTAGCATAATCACATTAAGTTGCGAACGAAATTTTAATGGATAAGTTGCGAATTAAAATATATCGAAAAAGATAATAATTCAGAAACGTCGAATGAAATTTTTTTATCAAATGATTAAATAAAATTGATTATATATAAATCAAGAAATCCTGAAGTATCGTCGAAGACATCAATAATCTGATGACAAGATTAGACTGAAACGTTCTCAATCTCTTTATTTAATTGGATGCTTCGCCTTGAAGAATCTTCATGTCCCACAGAAATAGAAGAAATTCGACAATGAGACATATCTGAAATACTGTTACGTTAAACTTGATCAATAATACTGCAGAACAAATATACTAATAAGAAACGAGACCGAGAAATAGTTTCATTTCTAAGTTTGGAGTTGGAAAATTTCAGAACTAAGGCTTAAAATCGAAATTTGAGCAGAACCAAAAGATGAATAGTTTATCATTACTATAAATTTGATGTGAACTAATCTATATCAATTAATAATAATGTTCGCAGTTGTTATGCAAAAATGAGGTTTTTTGAAGCTAGACAATGATTTTCATTGGAAGATTTTTTTGTCCAGCATTTTTTAAATGTAATTCTCCGTCACTTTGGAACGAAATCTACGAAAAGGTATATATATTTATGTTTTCGAAGTTGGAATTCATTAGTTTAGTTTTCCAAATAAAAATAAAAAAATACTTACGGTAGTAATAATGAGCGAAGTTCGACTGTTCATTTCTACGATGAACCAGATAATAAGGATTGATGCAATCAGGAAAAGAACAGTGCATATCACCGAGTATATTCGTTCCTAAAAAACGATATCATTTATATTGTGCTTAAAGGAATGTACTCCTATTTCGGTCATTGGAAGTAAATTTTTATTTTATTAAAATTTTTATTTTTTACTAACTATGTGTTGCTCGCTTGATTCAGAAAAATTCTACAACTTAATTTCAGTTTTCTCATTCCATTTCCGACTTCTATTCCTACTTATCCACTGTATACTGACGGAATATTAAGGAATAAAAAATTAAATGTGAACCATTTTCCAAGCATTGATGTTGAGGAAATTGATGATGAAAAAAACAATGTTGATTATTAGAACGACAAAATTCAGTCCGGAACAAAATCCAATTCGACCTTCACCGAAGCATGAGCGACCGCCATACCTGCAGCACTTCATTGTTCGTATGAAATGTATTGCAAATTAAACTGCTTATTTTTTGGACCTATTTCTATTGCATCGGAATTCATCAGTGCAAGATTTCATGAAGTAAAATATCTCGTCTCTTTTGCTCATCCTTAAATTTATTATCGCACATTTTTAAATGGAATATATGAGCCTAATTGAACTATCTAAAGTACCATGAAGTGCAAAGAAGAGAGCATACAACAAAACCGAGACATATCTGAATAATTTTGATAATGCCACGGTTGCTGCTCAAGTAGCGAGTGTTCAGACTGATGTCACCCATTTTTTTTTTTTTTTTTTTTTGCAACTGATTGATGTTAGCTTAGTGCGATGTCCGAAATCTGCAAACATTTACCAACATTGAATTTTATATTTTTTGATAACGATTATAAATATTCCCACGAATTTGTAAAATTTCAACATTTTCAAAACACCCCTCTTTAAATGAATATTTTCTGAATTAATCACAAGAGGGAAGTATAAACAGTAAAAAAAAGGAATATTGACAAAGTCAAATATAAAATCAAAGAATGAAAATCTCAAGAAATTGAAGCAGAAATTTGTGAATTAACAGCATGCGTTCGACTTCTAATCTGCAAACGAACTAAGTATTTTCTTATCAATACTTCTGTCATTCTAAACGATCATCTCGATGACGTCATAGAGACAAGAGAAAATAAATAATGAACAAGGCTATGTAGAAGGAGCATAGTAAACAAACAACAACAACAATAACATGTGAAAATGTAAGAGAAATGATGGACAAAACTAATGACTATAAAGTGCAGTTGCAGTTGGGTCATTCAACTTGCATTTGAAACTGGAAGGGTAAGGGAGAGGTGAAAAGGGTCAACAGGTCAAGTGTCGATAATGAGCAATACACTACGGAAGAAGGAATCTTATCACTCTCTTCTGTGGCAACTTTAGCCAATGGATACATACATTTTTATACTCTACTCATTTATTTCTACTTTTTCTTCCTAATAAGCTCTATCTTTAAGTATCGTTACACTATACAATTCCCGAAAGATACGTAATATAAACAGGAGAGAGTAGATCTTATCGCTCAGATGAAAGCAGTTGGCAAGAGTAGAGTATCTCTCATTAAGTGCATAATATCTCAATCATTAACAGCTCTAAATTAAATCTTATAGCATGATTCATCAAATAGATAGAATATTCATCGTTATCTATTTCATGTAAGCATTGTTTATATTTTTTCTCACTCTCTACTGATATTTCCACTCTCTTGATTCTCTTTGCTTATTTAAAAAGAAAATTCTAGGCAATTGGGAAGAAAATGATCGGAGAGAGTGTTCTCGACTGTTATTTTCACAGTTACTGTGCTTCATGCATTCGAGCCAAAAGAGAAAAAACAAAATTGGCGATCAATTAAAGATGCATAGTCAGTGTTTTTTTATTTGGCATTTTATATAAATGAGAACTGTTATAACTCTTTGAGTAATAATGCCTGTTTCATTAATTATATGATTAAATAACAATGTTATCACTAACTGCTAGCATTAATCGAGTTTTTTATATCTTTTTTTTCATACAATTTTTATAGTAATGGGATTTGGAAAGATATAAATTTTCTAAGTCAATGCAGTTAGAATAAAACTTCATTAAACAAATATATATTTTCAAAGCTTGTCCTAAAATAAGACCAGCAAAATTTAGAAAATTTAGTAATTTCCACGACAAGTTTTATATCTTTATCAGAGGGGAAAAAATTTCAATTCGAATGAGGCGCCCAAATACTGAAAATGAAAATGAGACTTTAATCAAATCTATACCTTTCAAAAAATTTAGAAGAGTTTATCAGGACTAAATGTAAAGCAAAATTGAAAGTATGCAATCGCAAACAGGTTGCAGATATTGCATGCATCATCCAACAATAATGATTTTTGAAAAGAAAGAAAGTAGGAAGAAGTAATAAACATAATTGCAGAGTGATGTTTAAAACAGGTAATAATAGCATAGAATACCCCATCAACAAAATACCTTCATGTAGTTGCCAATAATTAAAATAGTTTAGTTGAGGTATAGCAAGCATTAAGTACAAAGGTCCACAGATGATATATCGATTAATTGCGAAAAACTTTTCTTTTTATCTATCATTTATATTCGCATCATTTCGATGACTTATCATAAAGTAAAACAAAAAACAGACCAACTAATACATCGATATTTTGAGGAATATATCGATATTTTTTTGAAGTTGGTTATAAAAACCATTCAGCGTTCCCATAGAAATTCAACTTCGAAGTTGACTAATGTTTCAGCCAACTATCCGTGGATGGAATAACAATGCTCTATAAACTTGGGTAATTCCAAATTATCAGAAATTAGAATGATTTGTTCATGGAGGGAAATATAATATTTAATTCGTACTGACAACAATTTCTGGTTTAAACGACAAAAAAAAAAACTCCTGATCATACCACTGCAAAAATGAAAACAGTGTGAAATTAAGGGAATAGCAAAAGGACATACTCGTTTCCTTTCATATTACTACATTCTCACTCATACTATCACTCATACTTATCAGCATTTACTCATATCATTTGTCATTTCTTGCAAGTTAGCATATTTGGAATTTATTTTCATACACGCAATTCAAATATCAATGATTAATTATTTGAAAGAGCATCAATATAAAGTAAACAAGGAATACAGACCAAGCAAGCAGTGCTGCATATGTTGCGGCATGCAGTATCATTTATTTCTGAAGTTAATGATTCTTAAAAGTATCGGATTACTATTTAATGAATGAAAGAGTTGTTTATTAAAATTTCTTCCATCCTTTCCAAAGAGGCGCTTTTTGGAGAAGAGAGGTTTTCCATTCCCTAAACTTCTTTAAATGTTTCTGCACAAACAGCAGCACTGCAACAACTATAACAACACGGCACAAATAAAACTATAAAACTTGCAGAAAGTTAGGTTGTTGTGACTCAGATAGCGAGTATAAAAAGTCTCCAGATTTATTTGAAAAAAAAAGGAAAAAAAATGGTAGCCCAGAATTTTGGTATCTGAAAATATCCTGTATCCAGTTTGCATTTTTCTCGACTTCTCCGGTCTAATATTTTAAGACCACATGTTTAGCGATTACCTAACATCTGGTGATATCTTTGATAGCGGCCACTCAGTTGCATCATCTATCCGGAAAACATAGAAACTGAAACTTTTTGGAATTACTTCAAGAAGTAATACCAACAGAACAATGCAAAAATTATACATATCCTTCTTTTCTCCTTTAAATGTCCAACAAGTGTCACTAATTGATTTAAAAATAAAATTTGAATAAAATATTTTCAAAATAATGCCTTTCTAAGCGAAAATTGCAAAGTACAATTTTCTATTACGTATTTTTTCAGAGAATTATCCGGATTGGATCTGTTTGAAATTCTTCTCGCTTTTGTGAAAGCTCCCAAGAATAACTGCTATTAAATTTGGCCAAACTTAATACAGAAAACTGCAATATAGAGCGGCATAAGTCTAGCTGGCATAATACTCAGAAGAAAAATATGGCTAATATATGGCTTTTTAAAAATATGAACGAGTATTTCTGATAGATAAATAATGATAGAAGCGTTTCTTGTCAACAGAATGTTTGCATTTATTAATTTTTCCCAGATTATTTAGCTATGTTTCAGGTAAATTCTAAAGTTATATTCCTATAATGACTAAAATTGAGCGATGTTGTCCTGTCGTTTTATTTCACTTCTGATCAGATCGTGATGAGCGAATCTACGAACGATATTAATTTCATATCTTGATATGATATTATTGAAAGTAAAGCAATAAGTAATGAATCACCATTCAAAAAAACCACTTCATTTTGATGAATCATCGACAAAAACAACTTTCTGTTCCGAAAAAAACTCTGCACACGAATGCATACATCACAACATTCTTGAGATTTGAAATAGCACTAGAAATCGAGCATTTCACATCGAATTTCTAGTAATTACGACACAACACATCTAAATGCTTCCAAAAAATTCAAAAGTCCCATTTTTTAATTATTGAAAGACTTCAATGAATTAGCGTGGCACACTTAGTTTGACAACTAAGAATAGATCAAGCGAAAATCCATCTATGATCTGATCGCCATTGATCAACAAGAAAGGTAAGCGTGTGGAATTTGCAAATACTTGGATAAAATGATTATCATGATTGTAAGATAGACTGATAGCGCCATGAAAAACAATATTATTGGTTGCTTTATACCGATTAGTCGCTTGGAAAAAAACGAGAAGGACGAAATAAACAAACAACAGACTACCATACCATGACCTACTCGCAGATGAAAGGCTGTTTTGCAGCGCTGTCGATAATTCTATACCAAAAAAAAAAAAGTTTAAATTAGTTGGATTTCAGCATATGAGAGCACTACAAACAATGGTATACGCAAAAATTAGATACTGAGAATCATAGCATGCTAAGAATCAGCGTACTGGAATCATAGCAGCTGAGAATCAAGGAAGCATTGTTTTTAATTCATTAATAGTTTCAAGAAATTGCCATTATATTAAATCATTCAATTACGGAATAGAAAAGAGAACAGGGAAACACTTTTTTCTTTTCAATTTGCTTCATTTCTCGTTGCTATGATTTTCATCGTTACAAATCTATGATCTCATAATTTACGAATTAAAATCGCTACTACGGTTACTTGTCATTTTCATCGTTATCATTGCTGAGTCATTCGATAGTGATAAACATGAGACGTTTTTTCTACCATCCAAAAAAAATCAAAAGGGAAAAATGCGGGGGAATGCGAAGCTAATCACTTCATTCCAGTACTGTATATGTAAAAAGAAAAATTGAAATAAAAAATATAAGAGCGATATAAAAAATACGATCGAGAAATTGACGACTCGCCATTCGGCAATTTCCAATAACATTTCATCGATGCATTTGGGCAATAGCAACATAATCGTTATCGAAAAATTGCCTCAAATGCAGGATGATAGATAGCTTTATATTTTTGTGTGATGGCAAGTACAGGAAGGAAGTATTTGTTGGAGAAGAAGGAGGAAATGTGAGTGTATCAGTGAAAATGAAACTGAGTGAATATCACTGCTCTCATCATTTATAAATACAAAGAAGAAATTTATATAACTAAATTGATAGAAACAATTTTCATGCACTCATTATAGGTATTAGCATAGCATATGGTCTTATGACCTCAAATTAGCAGAGCATTGTGGTTAGATGGAAACGGTAGGGAGAAAGAAAAAGCGTAAAAACGAGAAATTACTTATATCAGTGCTTTCCATTTTCTTGCCTACTCTCGAAATGCTTTTAGCTAAAATTTTCCATCTCCATGATCGGGATTGTATGTAGTGGAACTGAAAAATCAATGAACTATAATTATAATAATAGCAGTGATAACAGCAATGATGAAAGATATAACCATGACAAATGTAATATATTATAAAAAGAATTAAAGTGCTCCTCTGCATTCGATCTCAACTGAGAAGGTTAGAGAAGAACTGACTACTTTCTGAAAACTTTACGAAGTTCATTAACAGCTGCTGTTGAAACTTGGCAGATCTACAATAGGAGCACGATTAAATTTAATAGAAGTGACCTCTTTTTCTATAGTGCTATGTTCTAGAGATGATGATATAGAATTTCTGATAATTGGAGAGCCAAGCGATAGTTTCTGTGATTTTCTATAATTAATGAATGTTTCGATGAGACTGGGTTGCGATCAAGGAGATAAGCTTTAGAGCGGCTGACCTTCATTTCCATCTTCCGTCTTCGATCGATATATCAGTTGAGTTTTTATATGATTAGTGTTTACAAATACTGAATCAATTGAATTTGAATAGATGGATAGATTATATGATATTGAAATGCAAATCATAGGTTGGCATTTTCTTAAGAAGAACAGTAGTCTTTCTGTTGACTTCCTCAGTTTTTGGTGTAAATTATCTATTCGTTGTCGAAATTCAATTTATTCCCATTCTCAAAAAGTGCTTAAGTCCTTGCAATAATCAGGTACCTGCAATAACTAAAAACTAGTATTCATTTAAGAAATTTATGAACTTTGTAGTTGAAAAATAAATAAAGTCTAATTTACAATCCCATAGGTGAGCTTAACTGATCCTATCAATTCTTTCGAAAGATGCGATTAATGGTCCTACGTCATTTGCATACATATCAATGATGTTTCTTTTGATAGAATAATGATGATGGCTATTTTTTTTTGTTTTTTTACTGGTACTAATATGACTTTTTTCCTATGCATTTTGCTGGTTTACAAGGTATACCGCGTAAGATTTTAGATTATCCAGATTGTTTTTCTGCTTTTCAGATTATTTCTTCTTTGGATTCTGTTATTACTTTTGTTGGTTTTATTTTGTTTAATTATTTGCTTATTGATTCTATTTTTTTTCTCGTTTTTTAGGTGTTTCTTTTTATAATTATCATAGTCCTGCTTATGCTGTTAGGGTTCCTCCTTTATTAGATTCTTTTAAAATTGTCGCATATAAAACAAACAAAACTATTTTGATTTTTTTCTTAATTTTACTTAACATTTTCCTGTAGATTTCAAAATATAATTTTGAAATAATATAGAAATGTTTAAAAAATCAGTTATTATCCCAAATGCATAGTTGTCGCGAAGTTAGTGTTAAATTGAGATAACAGACTTAACATTAGACAAATCTATAGCATGTTTATGAATAGTAATTTTACTAATTAATTTCATGATCCAGCAATCCTTGAAGAGTCATGAAAGACGTATTGTTGCTTATATTATTTCCCGTGTTGTTTTTCCGAGTGAATCTATTTAAACATCCTTATATTCAAAATGTCCAAGGTGATTCATGTAGTTGGAATGTATGTGAAATTTCCATATTTCAAATTTTATTTCAAATTTTACTTAACATTGCAAGTATCAGGAGTTAATTTCTAATTTAATTTATAACCATTAAATTTTTTAATAAAATGCAAGCATTTTATTAAAATGCATATTATGTTTGCAAAAACGTCGATTAATTGATTTTGCAGATTTTTAAAAATTATTGTCCTTTAAAAATTTGACAAGTTCTCTCAAAAAATTTGCTGGCAACTATTGACACAGTACTTTAATTGGATGAAAATTTAAACTAAACTCTAAAATGAACTCAACTTCCAGAAATGTAATAGTTGGAGTCGAGAGAAGGATGTATTGAATGTCCACCTTATCTGCCATACGCATGATGATGCGGGATGGATTAAAACTGTTGATCAATACTATTATGGATGTAAGTTATTGATTGATCGGACCAACTTGGAAATTATTTCTAAGTACTTAATAATGACGTCGAAATATTTTAAATGCTTAAAATTTGACAAATGATAATTATTCTACAGCTCAGAAAAAAAAAGTGGCAGCAGGAGTGCAGTATATTCTCAATACTGTAATGAACGAGTTGGAAAAGGATGAAAGCAAGCGTTTTGCGTGGTGTGAGACATCATTTCTATGGCGTTGGCTCGTTGATTATAAACAAAAGAAACGGATGCAAAAACTTGTTCAAAAAGGTAAACATATTATCATGAAAATCAAAGACTAACACAGTTTAGCTTATTACAATAAATTATCAAATTTCGGGACAAATCGAATTTATTGGCGGCGGTTGGGTGCAAAACGACGAAGCCGCAACTTATTATGTTGATATTATTGATCAAATGACGCTCGGTCTAAAAATTTTAAAAAAATATTTTGGCGAATGTGGAATTCCAAATGTTGCATGGCAAATCGATCCATTTGGTCATAGTCGAGAGATGGCTAATTTGTTGGCATTGGCTAGTTTTCTTATTCAAAATTCTTTAATTAATTTCTGCAAATTTTCTCTTGAAAGTCATCAAACTGTTTTAAAGTGGCACTTCAATTCAACTGAGTATTATATTCTTACAGAAGTAGAAATTCAGAATACTACAAAATATTTTCTTAAAATATTAGATTATCCGAAAAATATTCAAAATGAAAACTAAATCAACAACTATGACAAAATTTAAAAAAATTAAGAAATAAAAAAAGAGAGAGAAACTAAAGATAGAAGCAAAGTATAGAAAAAAAATAGAAATGATTAATTCATAGATAAAATCTAAATGAAAACAAAATTAATTTTTACCTATTCTTTCAGATGGATTTCGAAGCTGTTTTCTTTTCTCGTCTTCATTTCCTAGAAAAAGAAATTCGCGTACAAAATTCAAGCCTGGAATTTGTTTGGAATAGTTCCGATGATCTTAGTAAGAATTGCATCATTTAGTCCCTATATAATGGTTAGAAATGATATTTCAGCGATATTTAAGTGGTTTCAAGAATATTTCAGAAACGAATATCTTAGCAGGTGCATTCTACGCTGATAGCTACGGCCCACCACCAGGATTCTGCTTTGATCGCGAATGTCTGGATGAACCGATTATGAATGACGCTTCATCGGAAGAGTACAATGCTGTCAAACGAGTGAAAGAATTTATTGCATACGTTAAGAAACAGGTCTTTAATTACTACATATTTCGAAATAAAAAGTGCTGAGAAATTAATCAGAAATGGATTTTAATTATTTCAATTTTAATTAGACAACTGTACTTAAATACTTCTGTGTTCTTGATAACTTCTCTCAGGCTTTGCATCAACGAACCAACCATGTGATGCTTTTAATGGGAGGCGATTTTCAATATACAGCAGCCAATCAATGGTACACGAATCTCGATAAACTTATTTCACTTATTCGGAATGACAAAGTATATCTTGTAAAATTATAAGTACAAATTATAACTCAAATCTAAATTATGAAAAATTTTGCAGTGAAAATGTCCTTTTAGGCTTTCAATGCAAAAATTAATATTTTTTATTCGACACCTTCGTGTTATCTGATGGCAATAAAAGAATCACAGCCGAGATTACCGAGAAAGATGGATGACTTTTTTCCCTATGCATCTGCTAATCACAGTTATTGGACTGGTTTTTTTACCAGTAGACCAACACTGAAAGGTTTTATTCGTCAAAGTAGTGCACTATTACAGGTACGAATTTGCTTGTTCAAATTCTAAGCAACATATTTGCGTGAATTTAAAATGTAACAGATAAGATAGATTTTCCAGAAGTGAATTGAGCGTTTGAAAGCGAAGAAACAGTCTGCTTGAATCTTGCATCATTGTTAAAGTATTAAAAAAGATTGACATGTACGTATTATTTACTTATCATATTATTACAGCTTATCAAGCAACTACAATCATCGACAATGCAAATAACAAACAATAGTATACTCGGAAACGCTGTAGCACTTACGCAACATCATGATTCCATTACGTAATATTTCCACTTCTTGTAATCCTTATCTTTACTTCCGCGATCTATTTAGACTGACAAGTAAAACGTTAATAATAAATAGCCATTCTATTTGGAGCAAGTAGGTGACATTGTAATGGATGAAAAAAAATGAAAGAATTTTTATTCTCATCTCTTTCAATGTCCAACCACGAGTTTCCGTGATATTTTAACTCAGAAACAACAATCAGAATAAAAGTTTCTGACTGCATGTTGTGCGCAGTCTCTCTGGATCACTTTCACTTTAAATTATGCTTGCACCAAGATAAGTATAATGCAAATGTAGTATTATGAAGAAATAATTATTTTTGCTTCCTTCTACAGTACTTCTCATTTCAGTGGTACTGCGCGGGAAAACGTATCCAAAGATTATGAACGTCGCCTTTCTCGAGGTTGGGACGAAGCTGAAGTATTAATTGTTTATTTCAGTACCGTTTTGCTGTTGTAAAAATTAAACAACATGCGAAGCAGTAGTTAACAATTTCGCCAAAAAAATTTAGTTCTTACACGATTTTACTTTCATTAGTCAGAATAATGATAATTGTAATTTTATGAAAGATATTCGTTAAAATTGGGCGAAATTGAAAAACATAGCCAATATATTACTTTATTTATATTACTTCTTCTTTTATTTCATTTAAAAAAGAAAACATAGCCAGTATATTACTTCTTTTATTTTTAGACAATCATTAACAATGTATTTATGAAATTGATTCCAAAACTGAGTGGAATTATTCCTGAAAAGCAGATCATTTGTCGTAACATCAACGTAACCATATGCAATTTAACCAGGTTTCCTGCTCTTTCGCTAATTCAGCGTCAATTTAAATGTCTATTTTATTATTCTCTGTTTTTTTCATACCTTATCCTTCTCTGTATTCATAAGAACAAAATTTACTAGTGAACATAAAAAATTATGGTAACTGAAGAAAAGCAATTTCAGTCAGTACTCAAAATAGTATTAGATTGGTGGTGCTTCCAAAAAAGTGATGATATCAGATGACTTGATATCGCCAAAAATTGCTGAAAAAATATAAAACTGAAATATAAAATCCAATGAGTGAGAGTAAATGCTAAGGATAATAACAGTACCTTTCAAAAGTGCTAAGATGTTTCTGTATCTCGCATTCCAAATTTTAGAATTGGTCATAATGTAACAAAGGATACTTTCACTTCTGTCACTTTAATCCTTTTTTAATTTTTCCGATTGTACGCCAATCAAACTATCGTTGTATATAATGCAAATTCTCATCCGCTGAAAACTGTTTTGCGAATTCCTTTTTATTCGATATCAGCTACTGCTTGGTCATTCGACGGAAAACCATTAAACTTCCAGGTTTATCAACTTTTTTGTTCTTATGCTTTGGAAAGCAAAATGCAGAAATTATTATAAACAAGATTTTGCACTTAAATATGAAATCATCGACTCATATTCGAATAGATTCAAGCTTAAGTTTTATCCGAAAAAAACTTACTATGTGTTCAATCTAATTAGTTGCACGCTAGAACTGGGTTAAAGGAGAGAAGAGTTTGAATCTTGGAAATACAATCAATAAAAAGATGTGGTCCAATCAATTTCCAGATCAATAAAGCATTTTACAATGGCGTACAACTCAAGAAATCATTAAGCGCTCCTTATGAATTACTTATTTTGGCAAATATACCAGCGCTTGGCTTTACAACATTTTTTCTATCTAATCAAACGTTCGTATTATTTTTTTTGCTATGTTAAAATTAGGAATGATTTATTTCGAACATAGATGACACCTAATATTAAATGATACTTTATTTTTAATTTTTTACAGCATATAAATTTCAGGACACTAAAAACGGTCGAGTATGCGAAACATCGTTCAATTCAAAGGCCAATAGTAAAAGAACATAAAAAAACTGACACAACAGTAATGAAAAATGAGGCAGTGTTTTCGAATATGTTAAATTCTACGCACAGTTAACTTAAAGTAGATTAGATTGACACTTATATAGTTAGCAAAACGAAGGGATGGATAAACGAGATGGAGCAGATTTAAAAATCAAATGATTGTGGATATGTTCTTTGCATTGCTTAGCAGCTTAAGAAATAAAAACTAGAATTCTGAGATTTTTCAAATCTTCTTTTTACATAAATCGCAGTATTAATAATAAATTTGTAATCGTGAATTACACATAAATTAAACACGAATTTGCAGTACATCGAACTCATGTTCAGTGCCATTGGACAACTGATATCATTGAAGAACCTGAAAACCGGGAAAACAATTCCATTCAAGCAGGAATTTCTTTTTTACAAAGGAATGGGTTTTTCAAACGATATGAATCAGTCATCAGGAGCTTATGTTTTTCGACCAAATGGTACTCAGGCTAACCAGATATCCAATGTTACAACAGTGCAATATATTGAGATAGGTTTTGTAGTATACATTTATATTTTTTTAATTGTATGGAAATTTAAACTTGATAACGCCAGGAAACGATATACGATAAGAAATTTTATTTAATTTATAAGGATCTTTGATAAATGAGTCGCGACAGATCATCGCTCCATGGATCAGTCAAGTGATTCGCTTGTATCGAGACAAAAATTTCGTGGAATTTGAATGGACTATTGGACCAATACCAAAAGAGACCAAGTGTGCTTAAATCAATTTTTCGAGAACAATGTCTTTCAGATGATAAAAAATTAAAAACAGTATGATATTTTCATTTCCGAAAAGAAATATTCCAATCGAAATTTTTTAATTAAATTCGATCAAAATTTTTGAATTCCCTCTGCAGATTTCAAAATTTTTCGCTTATTGTTTTTTGATTCAGAAACCCGGTGACAAAAGAAATAATTACACGGTACACAGCCGATATAAATTCGGCGGGGGTATTTTATACCGATTCAAACGGAAGACAAATGATGAAAAGAACGTAAGTACATTCCTACAATGACAAGTTGACTTTGATAAATTGCACGCTTGTAGTTCTAATTTTACTTTTCTAATTTTATCGAAAGAAGAAATACAATATGTACTTATCTCTGAAGTTTACTTCATGATTATTTATTATGATTTGTTTTCTTTTTATAGATGTAGTTCCCATCTGAAATTCTTTTTAGCAGAAATTACTATCCATCATTCCCATACACCAATACGGAACCAATAGCGGGAAACTACTATCCTGTGAATAGTCGTATCTATATTCGAGATTTGCAAAATCAGTTAACCGTACTTACGGATCGCTCTCACGGTGGCACTAGTTTGGATGATGGTCAAATTGAATTAATGGTATTATGCACGGTTTTTATCTACAAACTTATCCTATGTCTGTTCATTTTCGAACACATATGGCTAACGGGATTTTTTTAATAATAAAATATAAACTGAATCGAAAATTTATTTTCAGCTCCACCGCAGATTATTTTATGACGACAATTTCGGTGTTGATGAAGCATTGGACGAACCAGGTGATACTGGACAAGGGCTCGTTGTTCGAGGGCGACACTGGGTTATAATGGAAAGTCCTGAAGATTCGGCAAAAATTTACAGGCCATTCGCTCTCGAACTTTATAATTCGCCGTTAATTACGTTTGCGGAACGCAAAATGGCACCGCAGGATTACGATCGAGCTTTTGTTACTGAGGTTCTTTAATAAATTACATAAAATCAAAATCAAAATATTTTTTATATTATTCCCTTTGTTTGCATTAATTTTTGAGTGATATAAGCATGTTAGTAAATATTTGAATGAAATAAGCAAATCTAATTTATTAGAAATAAACTAAAAAATTCTAGAACACTCTTTTTTTCTAGTATTCTGCTTTGAATCGATCACTTCCATTAGCTATCAATGTTCTGACCATGGAAATGATAGCTCCAACACATATCATCATCCGCCTTGAGCATATTTTTCAAGGTGGTGAAGATAAAAATTTGGCACAACCCATCAAAGTCGACCTAAAGGTAAGCAATTTTTTCTTTTACAATCTCTTTATAGATGAGAATAATTCATGAAACTTAATGCCAGTAACGAAGAAGACTACTCTCATTTCAATACATGTCACTTCAAGGGTACGCCATTGCCTATCACACACAGAAAAGGAAGTCTCAATTCTTTTCCAGCTATCACAGTTTCTCATATTGAGTCATTTATAATTGAATTATCATTTATCGAATAAAAAAATAAGCAGTCATAGAAATGACTTTTAGCATTATATATGTATCAACCTTTATTCTTTATTTTAAATCAGTTTCTGAATAAAATTTCGAATCTTGATTCATTTGTATGTTTCATAATCACAGGGCTTATTCATCGCATTCGATATTATTTCAATAGAGGAACTCAATCTTGCATCAACGAAAAAAAGAAATTTTAAAAAGTCCGCACAAAATCCGTTCAGATTAAATCAGAGTTTTACAGAAATTTCTCGAAAAGGTGAAAATCTTATTTATCTCTTACACAAGACATTTTTTACATGATATGCAAATTTTTCGAACGAGAAACAGATCCGTACTGCTGAGCTGACTTGATTTTTTTCAACTTAAATTTATTTATTTATATTTTCGCATGCTTTAATTCAAAATCAATAAATTAGAGTTTTTGTATCAGATTTTCTTGTTCTTCAACATATTTAGAAAGCTATTTATGATTGCATTTCCACTTCATTCACTTATAAATTTTCCTTCTCGAGGATATCTTATTTACATGGAAGTGAAGAGAAAGAGCTTAGAAGAGGGAAGAAGACCATCAATAATTGGAAATTAGACGATGCAAATACTTCAATTATAAACTTTTTTTTTTCCAATGATGCAAACCGTTGCTGGTGATAAGCAACAAATTAACTTATTAACATAATTTAATTTTTTCCACATCAACCTCTGAAGGTCATGTTACGCAATCAAGAAAAAGAATGCTTTAAAGAAGACAGGATATATTTCAGAAAGCTTCCGGTCTAGTTTATTCTCAAACTCGATTTTCTCTTAAATTTCCAGAGCATTTATTTCCCGCGGTTTGATTTACTAAATCAAAATTTCGTCAATGGGAAAGAAAAATAACAAGAAATGAATGAGATGAGATATGTTTCAGAGTTGTCAGTCAACTTACTACCTATGGAAATCCTGACATTCAAAGCCGAAATACGCTATGTTGGGAAATCACAGTTTCATTCTCAGTAAGAAGATGAAGAAATCAAACTTTTATGAAATATCTATAAAAATTAAAAATTGAATGAGTTATTATATTTCTGGTTTATGCAATGCATAAATAAAAAGATATCGCGTTTATTGCTACGGCAGTGATGCAAATGGAATCTGGAGAACATGACATTCTCTTTATACATCATTCCTCCTCCTCTCGGAAAAAAGGTCCCAGATCTATCCGATGAGACATCGGTGTTGCACATCGCAACTCAGATGGACGATGATTTAACGAAGTGCTGCAATTGAGAAGGCGTTGTGTTATGCCGGAAATGGTTTCTGACTGTGGCATTGATGTTGTGATTCTTTCTAGAGGTTGCTGTGTTTTGCGTGATGTTCCCTCTATTCCGTGATGTTCAAAAAAGTATATTTCGAATTCGCATTTGTCGCATGCAGAATACTACTCAGATTCGGGAATAATGTGTTTTATACGTTGGTTAAATTATAGAGAGGTTAGCGATATTTAAGGATAGGAATCTCAAATGGAAATGCTGGAAAAGAGGAGTTCTAAAAAGAGTGTCCTGATGTTTTTTTAGCTAATGCATTAAAAGCATAATATAGAAAGAAGTAACCAATCCTATGAGTTTTTTATCAGATCTTTTCTATTTACACAAATATTTATGGATTTCATTTTTCATTTTCTTCACTTACAAAACGAAAACAAGGAAGATATGGTTCTAGATAATCGATTCAAGTTTTATACTGTCCTTTCTCTTCGTGATCAAGATCGAAAGATGCTTTCTTTTCAATATCATATAATTTTGAATTCATGATAGTTGTCTTATCCGATTCGCCTATAAAATGTCTATAATTGTCACTGTAACTTGAAACTTCGAAATGAAATCGAAAACAATGAGATATTAAAAACTCCATATTCATTCTCAATGTAATTTCTCGGTTTGAAGTACGATATTCAACTGTTTATTTTTCCCCACTGATCTTATTATTGCGGTTGTCTACAGTTCTCAGCGAGAATCAGCAAATACACTCATACTAAGATTCAAAGCTTCTTGGTTTCATGAAAATCTCTAATTAAACTTAAATGTAATTGCGAAATTGTTCTATCTGACATATTGATTTTTCAACTAATAACATATTGGTTTTTCAACTAATCGATATTCACTATCTGTGGGAATTTTATCCTATGTCCTTAGTGCTTCTAGTGGGAAGTTTTCATTTCTCATCTTTTAAAAAGTTTGTTATTTCTCATTTCTTAACATCAGGAGCAATTAGCTTTGGTTATTGCGAACATTTATAATGAACTAGGGGCTTCATCCAGATGTTCTCTCTATTTTCTGTGGGAAAATATCTGGTCTCTTAACTGAATAGATTCGACGAAATAGAAATCATTTTCAATGCAGCTATTTATTATTAAAAGTTCCACTGGCTACTAATGAAATTGGATCTCTTCGAATTTCTAAGACATCTATACTGAATTCATTGAAATGCTGAAAATGCACTAACCTTTCTTTTGTACTTCCAAGTAACATTTTATCAATTCCTTATTTTATCCAATCGAAATTTGCTTTTCTACCTGTAGAGCTCTCCGAAAATTGCAGTGAATTGATCTTCATCAGTGGACATTGATGGCGATCAATTTTGCGGAGAATTTTATCTCTGTAGTCGGCTGTCGTTTGGGTACTGCAGTATTTCAACAAATAAAGGATTTTATGATTTCTGGTCTTTTGATCATCTTATTTATTTTGCTCATGTCATCGTTCCTTCCAGAAAATGAAACTGAGCATCACAAGAATCTTGAAACTTTTCTGTCAGAATTTCATAGTTTATTTCGTAATTCTCATATGGACGAAGGTTTGATCTAGCCGTGAGCTTAAACCCATTAATGTTCCACTCTTTCTTTCGTTTATCAGTTTTTTTGTGCTATTGCTTTTTCATTAAGGAACTTAGACTACTTGACAATATTCTGCACAAAAATATTAAATTTGTTCAGTTCAAATAATGCCAAATAACTTTTCACAAAAACCAAATCTCTTCTACAGTATGATCTTTTGCTTACGTGTTGTGGTCCTCATCTTGTAATTTCATCACTGGTCGACTTAAAATTCATGGATGCAATGTCTGCGCTACTAATTTCAATGCTTATTCTCTTTTAATACTGAATACTTCAACAGCACTTTCAATGTATTATCAGACCTTATTCACAAAGATGAAACTATAGGGTGGCTTAATGAAGGAATGGCTGTTGGTGCAATTGAAACCGATGTTCAGCAGATTCTTTCAAGTACATTCAATTTTTTCTAGTTGGCATGGAGAAATTTGCAACAAAATAATATTTATTTCAGTGCATCAATCAGAGAGCAGTGAACATGGCCAAAAACTACCGGTAATTTTTCCCAGGATAAGGGAATTTTCATGATTTTTAATGCATGAAAACCTTTTCGTTTACTGTCCTTTCTTTCCAAATGCAAAACTTTCACACTAATCTCAATTTGTTATGTTCAGATTTGGCTATATGAAGTTAATTGTAATAGAAAAAAAAGAAATAGTAGATCAAAATACATTAATGGAACACCAGCTTAATAATCATTATAACACAGGGTTTCGACGATTTTAGCATATTGAACTCGTTTGTATTAGGGAGAATTTTTAGATTCTTAAACTATCCTGATTATAGGTCATATTCTTTATTATCACGATAATTATTCTTGTTTGATTCTCAGTGAAAACAAAATTTTGAGAAATTTTGCCCATCAAATCATTCTTTGTTTCATACTCAAATCTGCTTAAGCCATGTTACTGTGACGTTATTTCTGTACGAATTACATCAAATAATAAAAACAGTAACTGTATTGCTGTGCAAGTCAAGTAGTAGCACTTTCGATTAATCTTCCTTTTATCTCGATATAAGTTATTCAACAATGACTCAGAATGATTAGCAATGAAATTTCAAGCAGAAATAATGCAGTGCGATCAAGTTTACACTTCATTTCATTGTTTAGTGCGTACTGGATATTTTCCACGATTTTCATGCCATTGATACCTGTTTCCTTTTTCGCCGTATTCCATCATGATTACGATCATGATTTTTCTATGACTGGAATTGTAATCATAATTTCGCACCTCTCCGATTCATCTTCACATAAATATACCATATGCTTCCTTCAATAACCGAGCAAAAAACTGTAACATAACTGATTGAAAGGACGGAATTTGACATCAATTTTAATATATCAGTTTTGCAAAATCTTATTGCATGCATTAAGAATCGATGAGGATATGAGTATAAAGGGTAGACTGAAACTGGTAAGAAAGAAGTAACGCTACACTCGGACGCTAACGATTAGCTAACAATAGGTTAGAAATAAGATAACAACATTCTTTTTAACAAAATTTAGCTAGCATGATGCTGACATTTGAATATTTCGCTTTTCTTAAATTGGAAAGATATTCGAGAATCATACTACAAAGGAAAAAAGAAATCTGATTGCCAAACAAAAAAAAGGACATCGTATTCAACAATCTAATGAAAGGGAGAAATGAGAAGTTATAGTACCTGTACTATTGCTTAGTTTTTCGTTTTCTCGAATTGAGCATTATTTTCATATGAAATTAAATTTCAACGAAAATTGTAGGATTTATTAAAAGAATACTGTGTAGTTGTTTTTTTATTGGCATTACGCTATGGCAGCTATTCGAAAAAAACTGGTTATTGTTGGTGACGGTGCATGTGGTTAGTGATTTGTTATTACTTCTTTATTTTTTCATACTATACAGAAAAATAGAATTGTTTCGAATGGAAAGGTCGCAAATTAAATAAGATTAATAGTAAAATTTTCGTAAATTACATTTCCACTGCATATGGTTAATTGTTTTATTGCAACGTGGAAAAATATTTTAGCTAAAAGTGATGTTTTATGAAATAATAGGCAGTTGTTTCAGGCAAAACATGCTTGTTAATTGTATTCAGTAAGGATCAGTTTCCTGATGTTTATGTACCAACGGTTTTTGAAAATTATGTTGCAGATATAGAAGTTGATGGCAAACAGGTAATCTGTTTTATATTTTTTCCAGTTCGTATTACATTCTGTCACTGATCATAAGTTATCGATGGTTCATGATCTTATGCAATTATAATTTCTCTGGAGAGTTGTTAGTATCTAATTTGAAATTTCATTTCGTTGTGGATTTCCTAACAAGTTTTGTTTAAAAAAAAAAAAAAAAAAAAACCATATTTTGTTGCTGCTACCATATTTTGTTTAAAAAAAATAAATAAAATTCTTTATTTTTCATTTCTCAGTGTTGACATTAAAAAGTTTGCCAAGTAAGCAGATAAAGAAGTTATAACTTGTAAGTCTTACCGACTGAAATACTGTAATAAATCTACTTACCATTAAATGTTTTTCACCAATGAAAATATTCAACATTTACATGCTTGTGAGTTGTTCATTAGGTAGAATTGGCTTTGTGGGATACGGCAGGCCAAGAGGATTATGATCGATTACGCCCACTCAGTTATCCTGATACCGATGTTATTTTAATGTGCTTTAGTATTGATTCGCCTGACTCACTTGAAAATATTCCCGAAAAATGGACTCCGGAGGTTAGTTTCAAATTTTTTTGGTATCCATTTCATAGACTTTGGAACTTTGCTGCTTTTATTCTCTATCTTTTTACCCAAATAATGGAACTCGCATAAAAAAATAAATAATATTATCTGTGCTATTTCTAATTGATGAATTGAGGTGCGACATTTCTGTCCAAATGTTCCAATAATTTTGGTTGGGAACAAGAAAGATCTTCGAAATGATCAACAAACCATTCGTGAATTGGCAAAAATGAAACAGGAACCGGTAAGACCGGAACAGGGACGTGCTATAGCGGAGCAAATAGGAGCTTTCGCATATTTGGAATGTTCTGCCAAAGCGAAAGATGTAAATTTTGTTGGATTCGAAAAATGTTATTTTGTTTTTTCCGAAAAAAATTCTTAAAAAAAATTGTGATCACAAAATATATGATCAAAAATATATGATTACATATATTTTTATTGGCTTAGAGAATTAGTGTTTTGGAACAAACTTATGTAGAATTGCGGAGAATTGATCTAGATTTTGGAATTAGATTCAATTTCTTTAATTGATCAGAATAATTTTTCAGTTGAATAATGTGAAAATTCTGTGAAAATTGTGGAAATTCTGGAAAATAATAATAATGTGAAAATTCTTTTCTAGAATTTTCACAAACAATTTTTTTTTTTGTGAAAATTCTGGAAAAGCGATATTCCTGCATTTGTAATCTATGAAAATAATTTTCTGTTATGTCAAATAATTAACTGGTTGATTGACTGCTTAACTACCCATTTGTTTGCAATTTGTACGCTTGCTTTTAGAAAAGATATTCAGCAAGATGGTTATTTCAACTGTAGAAGAAAAACAAAAAATTAGAAGTGCATTAAAGAAGAATTAAGTAAGCTGAGAAAGAAGCAGATGGAATTGCAATTACAGTGACCAGAAAGGAAAAAGACCGTTTTTATTTTTAAGAGCAAAATCTTTATTAGAAACTTTTATTTAGGGAATCCGCGAAGTTTTCGAGAAGGCCACGCAAGCGGCTTTGCAACAAAAAAAGAAAAAAAGCAAATGTAACATTCTATGATTTTATAAAAATCTTATGCTGGAAGTTTTCAGTTTTTCTTTTTCATCAGTGACATTTTACTTGATCATTTTTTAATCGAGTTTCAAATATTGTTATTACGATTATTGTTTCCAGACTTCCTGTTTAGGTCTTAAGCTATGCATTTTATCATAATTCAATTATTTACTTATAAATTTACAAAAACTGAAATGTTCAGGACTTCCTGAGATTTAGAGGATAATAAGAATTGAAAAATTTTTAAATAAATTCTATGTTCAAAATGTTTCATTTCCCATTTATTATTCAGGAAGATATAAACAGAAATTTGAATAGAAATTTTTGTTATAAAAGTTAATCGCTCTATTTTAGCATAAATGATAATCAATACAATATTGAATATCATGTCTAGTTGCTTAAAATTTGGAAGTCACGATATTTAGTATATCTCTGTTTTTGATGGATGTATTATGAAGGACATATACCCCAAATTTCTATTCTGCATAATCGTAAATCACAAAAAATCGGTTATGTATAATCTGAGATCAGCCATCTTCAATTGTATTTCAACAATAAGGGAATCATTATTCTTTTTATTTTTTTAAAATAGCTTTCACATATTTAGTAATAGAAACAGATACTTCTGCTTTTGAATCTTATGCACTCTTTAATGAATTTTTGGTAACATGTAATTTATTTGGTAACATATTCGTAGGATTAAATTATTTTATATGATATCAGTTATTACGATTGGAGTGTATTTGTATTTTCTCATAAGTTACATTATTAATATCATCAAAACATGTACTATGGGTTATTGTACTTCGATTTTAATATATGCTTAAATTCAAAAATTATACTTCCATTATTTTTCCCACTGTGCTTGTGCTCTCTTCCCGCTATACTATTTGCACATCTAAAGCTACTGCTGTAATTTACCACTAAAAAACATTTCATTCGAAATGTTCAAATGAAGATGACTTATGAAGTGATAATAATCCGTTGTAATAATATAAACTTTAGAAACATATGACTTCAATATATAAATTTCTGGGATGAAATGTATTAATTTTTGAAGCAATTATAAAATTTATAAGTTTCGAAAAATGAAGCAATCGCTAGGCTATAATAACAAAGTTTTAATATCAGATGATCATGAGAAGTGTCACAAATATATAGCGAAGATTGCACTTTAATAAATCAGAAATGAGGGACTTTACCACTGCTATACATATTATCTATTCATGAATCTCTCATTTCGCTAAATGAAGCTCATAATACGATGATAATCCGCATTTTGTAAGAATTTGTCAATTCAATTATTAAGCATGAAAATTTTTCATTTTTCCAAGAGTTCGCAGACCACTGCGAAAAAATAAGATTTTTGCTTTTCGAAATATTTAATTAACTCAATTAATAGTTTACTTCTTGTTTGCCAAAAATTTCTGAATCATCAAAGAAGAGAAGATTAAAAAAGTATACGGGAACTGATCACATTTGAGCCAACTGTCAAAATAAAATAATTAAAAGGATCTGAAATTTTAACGCCACATTGTGACAAAGTTGGATACTCGGTCAAAAGTTTCCGGAAAACGATGAAATTCATTGCAATATGTATGAATTAATAGTATGAATTAATTCCTGCATCATTTCCGGATTGCTCTTGGTTTGTAGACCGTCGTGAACGACCGTGAAGGCCGATTTTGATGAAATTTTGTATTAAAATTGCATCATATTTAGCTTGTTAGAATTCATGAAAAATAGACATTGTAAGAAAAAAACATCTAATCTGTTTTATTAATATATTGTTAGACATGGCTGGATTTCAAAATTTATCCATACCAGTTTTATTTTATTTTCTCTTTGATTATGATCACCAATGCTTGCGAAATACATTACTTCTCGACCCACAAAGATTTGATTATTATTCGCCCATTCGCATTTATTCTTAATGCACATATAATTTTGTTTTTTTGCATTGTACACATATTAGTTATCTAGCACTGTTAATATTTGACGAAAATAGAACGTCAAATCGTACTTCTAATTTATCTTTAATTGCCATTATATTTATCCCCATGCAGAATGATTAAATAGGCAATCAAAATAATATAAATGTTTAAATATTCAGCCTTATATTCAAAATCGTTTATACGTTCACTTACAGCAATGTGCAAAACCGATCCATCTAAAAATCTTCAACTCCGAATCTCCGCCATTGAACACACTTTCTCAGCTCCCTTGAGGAAAACGAAATTAGCAGTATTTAACGCAGCTTATGTTGCTCGAGACATTGATTTATCAATTTAGTTATTTCTCGTCCTATTGATGTGGCATTTTCGTTTTATTATGAATTTGGAGAAAATGTCGTAGTGTGGTATATGACACCGAAACGTGCACGGCGACAACGTCACTTCACGCAAGTTCTAACAGTCACCAAGCATAATAAACTACCGCGGTAGATAATTTTTTTAAAGCAGTTCTTATAAGCATTTTTTGCCAATGATACATTGGGGGCAAAACACATTAATGCTCATAAAATTATTTGACGTCATGTTCTGCACGTTTTTCTACGTATTATGTGCGTATTCTACGACTTTATATACACTTCAAGTTGAGAAGTGAATACGAACTCTAATTCATTGATTAAATATCCATTAAGCCTTTTCGAAGTTAACTAAAGATATAAAGACAAATATGAGATTGTTATTTTAGTGTGAAATTTTAAAATTTATTAGAACATGTAAAAAATCATGGATCTGCCAGTCTGGGAACTTATAACGAAAAGTTATAGCTAACTCTCTGGTTATCAAAGATCTGAATTTTGGCGAAATGAGAGATGCGTGAATAAATGGTATTAATTTATATCAGCAGTAAATTGTATTATTTTTGATTTATCGAGCCATAATCTTTTATTATAAGTTTCAGACCGACAACACGAAGAAGAATGCCTGAAACTATTTGAATCATGCAAAAAAGGTAATTTATCCACCTTATTGCAAGTGCTTAAACCTGGAACAGTAAATCAGGTATGTCGAGCTGTTTTTGTTTTATTATGCTAAACTGCCTGAAACAATAAAAAATTATTGCACTCATAGATTGATGCATTACGAAATAGTTTCGTTATACCCTGTTTTTCCATCGGGATAGATTAATAGATGCACTTACAAAAGTATTGAAGTTATAGAAATTCACTATTCCTTAATCAGAAATCATTCCAATACAGTTTGATGAGCTGTAGCTTAAAAAATTAAAAACATGGAAAAAAGTAGGTCTTTCTTGGCAAGGTAATTACTAATTTAGTCTCTGTTTTAAATATAATAACTACGAATATTTTTAAGTTGATACTAACTGTTAAAATTTGCAACTTTTCTATGGTATTTTTTCTTAGCCTGATTTGAACAATCGTCACTCATCGCCGTTACATTATGCAGCCGGTTTTGGGAGGATAGATTGTGTTCGAGCGTTACTTGCAGCTGGTGCAAACAAAAACAAGCCGATGATAGTGGTTTGGTTCCGTTACATAATGCTTCCTCGTTTGGACATATCGATGTAGTAAAACTTTTGCTAGAAAACGGTGCTGACACAAATGTTAGCGATCACTGGGGATTTACACCACTTCATGAAGCGGCTATATGGGGAAAAGTATGTTTCCTTGACAATGAATTTGTGAGAGATAATTATAGGAATATTACATATTTCAGTTTAGCACTACTTTTCTAGATATTAATAAACTTTAAATATAATGTAGCTTTTCATCCTTCTAAAAATTTATTTTCGTTTTCTTCATAGAAGAAATTTGAACTCAATCTAGTTTTTTCTTTTTTTAAAAATAACATATAGTGAAGTGATTCTTTGTCATGAATTATTCTGAAAATCTTTTCAGGCTGATGTCTGTGTCCTCTTGTTGCAACATGGTGCTTCAGTGCGAAGTGAAAATTCAGATGGTAAAACACCACAAGATTTAGCTGATGGTGATGCCAAAGCTGTTTTTACAGGTTCGATATTATGATTTGATGTGATTATCAATTGAATAAAATTCGTATTTATAAAAATCTGAAGAATTGAAGTCAGGTTTTTTTTGCTTATAGGTGACTATAGAAAAGAAGAGTTATTGGAAGCCGCAAAGAGCGGAAATGAAGAAAGCTTACTATCTTGTTTAACACCGTTCAATGTTAACTGTCATGCAGTTACTGGTCGAAAGGTCAGAATTTGTTGTTGAAAGAGAAATAAGTACAGAGAAAATGAAATAAGGAATTCAATGATATTTTTGAGACCAATTTTGGAATTTAGTGAAATTTAATTCAAAACCTAAAAGTTCTGGTCTGGAATTCGAATTAAATTATATTGACATATTATATTTTTTCCAGTCAACACCTTTACATTTGGCTTGTGGTTATAATCGAGTAAGAGCAGTGAAAATCTTATTGGAAAAGGGTGCTGATGTTCAGGCTATAGATATCGGGTATGCTTTATACCTGAATCTAGTAATAAAAATCTTTATTCGATGCATAGGCTTTTATGACACTTTTTATGATCTTTTGAAATTAAAACTGTTGTTGTTATAGTCTGACGATTGTTTCATTTTTTGTTTTAGAAATTTATATATTTTTGAAGTCGTTGCAGGGGATTAGTACCACTTCATAATGCGTCTTCATTTGGACATTTGGAAATAGTCAGTTTATTGCTGGAAGCGGGTGCCGATTCACAAGCTGAAGATTTATGGAAATTCACACCACTTCATGAATCTGCAAGTAAAGGACGTCTAGAGGTCTGTTTATACTTTTAAATATAACATAATTCAGTTAGTGATATTTGCATCATTAAATTTTCAACTTTGATTTTTCAAATTGTGTGAGTATTTAAAAAATTTTAATTTTAATCGCTCCAAGGTGGTGAGATTGTTAGCAGCTAATGGAGCTGATCCAACGCGTAAAATTGGTAGTGCAAAAGCACCTATCGAATACATAACTGATGAAAATGCCAAGAAAGAAGTGCTTTACGAATATGCGGGCTATAAAATTTATGTGGCAGCACAGATTGGTGATGTTCTTATGGTTCGTAAATTTGTTATAACATTAAAAATTGCTTCTTAATTATTTTTTTTATGATGAATTATAATGAAGTACAACAATTTTACCGCTAAGAACAATTTTTCTGTTGCAATTTATTGAATTGTGTGTGCAAACAATATAAGTATATTAAAATCGAATTTTTAATTTGCATTCAAATTGATTTTTTTCAGTTGAAGAATTTACTAGCTGACAGAGATCCCAATTATGTGCATCCTTTCATGAAAGAAACCCCATTACACGCTGTTGCGGGCTCGACTCATCAAAGAAGAAAAGTAATTGCTGAAATGCTTTTGAAGAATGGCTGTTCTACTGATGTTTTGAACAAAGAGTATGTAAACGCACTCTCTTTTTAATGAATGATTCTTCCTATCAGTTTGGGGTAATATCGATTTTCTAACGTTTCTGAATTGCCTTCGATTTCGCTTGTAGCAATATGATGCAAATGGCTTTTTTAAAACTATCATTATGATACAAATAATTGAATATCGTTCAATTTTAAGTGGTTTTTCGGCACTGCATATTGCAACAAAAATGTGTTCTTATGATGTATTGGAAGTACTGGTAAATTATGGTGTGAATATTAGTGAAGTAAGTAGTTGTGGTCAGACAGCACTTCATATTGCAGCCGAAAAAGGAGATTTTAATTTGTGCAAGTAAGACGGTCATTATTACATTTTCTTTATTTTTGCAGAAATTTACCAAACTTTTTTTTTTTATATTTTAGTCTATTTCTGTGTTAAACAGCTGACAGTTGTAAGAGCCATTAAAAACTATGAAGACAAGGAGAATATATTTATATTTACTTTTCTCTCGGAATTTTCATATTTTCCACATATTTATATAAAATTAAAGGAAATTTTCTAGCGAAATGATGGACATTTATTTCAGACGGCTGCTAAACTATGGCTTACCAACTGATCTGAAAGATAGTCAGCAAAAAACAGCAGTTGATATTACAGGAAATATTGAAATTAGAGCTTTAATCAACCATTGGAACCTGGAAAAAACTAAAATCCTGGAAAAACGCTGCAAAGTAATGAAACATCTAATTTTATTTGATATTTTTGCGAATTTTAGCAGAGATTTTAATTGTAAAGTACTCATTTCTTATTCTCGACCCTTTTTACTTTTATTTGAACTGATGGTCTTTCATTTTGAAAATTGATTTCATTTCTTCATTTCTTTTTTTGTTGATGTATAACATTCAATAATATTAGGACTTTGTACATATGTAATCTATGTATTATAAATTATTTTCAACGGAAGAAATTTGGAAAATTAGTTATTTTTTTTAAAGGAAAACAAAACTGTAAAATATGGTAAGCGAAGAGGGAGTTATAAATACTACCCTGAAAGCCGAAATCGTGGTAATGGGTCTGGAAGCAGTACGCTTTTAAATAAACCTGAAGCATCTGAAGTACATTGCAATGTTTTACGACTAGATGCACAAACAGGGCATTCAGAAGAACTAGATCTATTAGATGCTGCAAGGTGCGGTGATTTCTGTACAGTAAAGGTTAGATTTTCTGATGTGGTACTGTATCTTTATTGAGTCAGATCACTCTGTAATAGTTGCCACTTTTTTGTTCTTTGATCAGATACATATAAGTAATCATATAAGTAATTTCCTATTTATCATATAAGTGTAATACGATTCTTCGACTCTGTAATATTTTTTTCATGTAGATAAATGACAAGTAGATCTCTCAGGAACGTTATAAATTTCATACTTTAAGATCTATAATAGATTCAAGTAATTAGTTCATTTAAAAAATTTTCAGCGCATAATTGAAAGTTGTGGAATAAAAATTATAAATTGTAAAGATTTCGACGGTCGTGAATCAACACCCTTACATTTTGCTGCTGGATATAATCGAATAGAAATATTGAAATATTTGTTGGAAAAAGGCGCTAATGTTGAAGCGAAGGACACAGGGTTTAAAATTTTAATTTAGTGTCTAGGAATTGGATTTATTAATTTTCCAGTTATTTGATTGAAATATTGGAAAACCGACATTGGAAAACCATTGCGTCATCTTTCTGATTCCGCATTCATGCATCGAAAGAAAATAAAACCTTCAAAATTTCTTTGAACTTCGTTGTTCCTTTTTTCAGTTGGTTGGTTCCATTGCATAATGCATGCGCATATGGTCACTTAGTTGTTGCAGAATTACTTATAAAGGTTAATTTCTGATGCTCATTAATTTTAATAAAAATCATATAATATATTGAGGTACGCACATATTTTATTTGTCTGTCATTTTATGTTATTTATTTTTGTTAATGTTTAAACGTTATTATATTCACATAAAATTCATTTTTTTACGCGAAAATTATATTTTAAAAAATTATATTTTCAAGTTTCTATTGCTGCTAATTAGATGTTGAAATTTCAGCATGGCGCTGATTTGAATGCTGCGGATAAATGGGGATATACTCCTTTACATGAAACTGCTTTAAAGGGAAAGTTTGACGTTTGCAAACTTCTTCTTCTCAATGGTGCTAATCCGAAGCATAAGGGGCGAGACGGAAAGATTCCATGGATGTTGTCAAAGAAGGTAAGTATTATCCGCAGAAAAATATAAGATCTATAAATATTTTTCAAAAATCTTATGTATTAAAAAGAAATATATGAAAAATTTTCCAGATATTTCCATCTCTAGGATGTCTGAATTTTATGCTGATCTTGCAATTTATTTACATTTTTAGGGGCAGATGATGTGTACGATCTGCTACGTGGTGACGAAGCGGTTCTTGAGGCAGCTAAAGAAGGTGATATTGAAAAAATTCGAAAAATCATTATCCCAGCAACTGTTAACTGTCGCGATATTCGAGGACGCTTTTCAACACCTTTACATTTGGCCGGTAGATTTCTTTTATATCCAGAGTTCCAAAAGAGATGTGAGCTTGCAATAAATGTTTTATACTACCATTCGAAAGTGGATTATGAAAAGCTAAAAACAGGAGTAAATTTTATGATCCATGTAATAATACATCAAATAACTCTATTTGGAAAACATTCTGGATTTCCATTAATAAGAAGTCGATTTGCTTTAGCTGGCTATAATAATTTGGAAGTCGCACAATTTTTGCTTGAAAATGGTGCAGAAGTTAATTTAAAAGATAAAGGTGGCCTGATACCATTGCACAATGCAAGCAGTTTTGGACATCTGGAAATTGCCAGCTTGTTAATTGAATTTGGAGCCGAAGTGAATCATCCTGACAAATGGGGATACACTCCTCTGCATGAAGCGGCCCAGAAAGTAATGCATTTTGCTCAAAAGATTTTTTGGTATCTCTATGCTGACCTTTGCCAAAAAGATTTTATGAAATTACTAGTTTGTTTATTATGACCCACTGAAGTTTTTTTGTATAAAGTATCAATTAAATTCAAGAGAATTAGTAGTATGCTAGGACAATCAGTCATTTTAGGGTCGTACCCAGATTTGTTCACTGCTTGTAAGTAACGGTGCGGATGCCACTCTGAAAAATAACGAAGGTTTAACTGCGCTGGATATAACTGTTGCAGAAGATACGAAAGAACTATTAGCGGTAAGTATCGTGATTCTTACATTTTTTAAAACCTGTATTTCTATAATAGTTGCTTGTTTAACGTAATTTTCCATTTTTATACGTATTTGAAGACAGTTTTAAGATTTCTGTTTTATTCAGAGTGCAATGCCAATTGATCTGAAAAAATTATCAGCTATCCATATTGTTGGTAATACAAATGAATTATCAGCAGTTGATATATCAATCCAATCTTTTGTGCAGGAGGTTCCAAATAATGCAATTGACGATATGCAAGCAGGGATAATCAGTTGTTCGAGACGAGAAATAAATTTAGAGGATGAAAAAGTATTTTTATAGCAAGATTTTTTAGCGGACGGTTTTTGTTTTTTCACTGACTTCATGTGAAAAATAAAATTCTGCATTTTAATATTTGCAGTCCATATCCAAAGAGATTGCAGTTCTTTTTTTTGTGGTTGAATAAATACACTCTTCGAATTGGACTTCAGATTTGAATTTTTCTCTTCAATGAATTTAAGTCGAAAGAAGTATGATTATACATCAGAAGCAACAATAGAAACATATTCAGTAATATGATACTGAACCTTAAAATTTTCGAATTAAGTGCACATGATATTGATTAACGTATGAAAAAATTTTATTACATTTTTTCCTATGATATTATCTTCTAGGTTTTCAAAATCCTAAGATTAGTTTAACAAACCATCCAGTTCTAGATAGATTGTAACGAATATGAAACAAAAGTCTCTATGGAAGACTATTTGGTATCGATTGGTCTTGGTTCGCTGTCGAATCTTTTCGCTAAAGAAAAAATTACATTAGATGTTCTAGCTGTTATGACGCATGATGATTTGAAAGCTATCGGTATTGATACTTTCGGAACTCGATTTCGATTGCTTAAGAACATTGGAAAATGCATACGGAAAAGTGAGGAATTTTATTAGTTTCTAATTCATTGAGATTGGAATTGGATTGTCAAGAATAAATTGTCTTTTTTTCCTCATATTTTGTTATTCTTAATTTATCGCAAATTAGATTTGAATTTAAAGATCATTACGATTAAAATAAAAATAGTTTAACATGGATCTAAGGTGTTAATATATTTTGTTTCTATAGCACTCAACATCGAATGATTATCAATTAACTGTAATTAACTATTTATTGTTATTAGATAAAGATTTCTGATGATATACTGAAGAATTGAAGCAAAGATCGAAATAGTCATAGTGCATGTTTTGAAATATTATATGTTAACTTTTATGACATCTTCTTTAGTCACATTATTTCGTTTATTATATAGCTTTTGAAAAAATTCTAAAACGTGTATTTAGGTAACGAAAATAGGAATTTGTCGAATAATATTCAGGTGCCAGCATCAGTAGGCACAATATTGGTGCAGATTGAGCGTTCAGATGAACTCTTTCAACAAATTGAAGGAAGACTGAATTCCGCAATTGTATCGCATCGAGATTTTGGTTTGGGCGGAACGTACAAAAAGTTTGAAGTGGTTGAAATACGGAAAATTATTAATAAAAAAGTTTATGAAAGGTGACAATTTTACGAAATGAAACAAACGGACTCTAGAAAATCAATAGAATAAATTAAGAGTAAACAATATGCAAAGATATCTAGCAATAGTAATTTATAAAATTCTTTTTGTCGTTTCGGGATATGTGGATAACTATAAATTAATTTTAATCCCCTATAAAGTTTTAGGTTAGTTTAACTAATTAGGTAATTTCTTAACTCAGTATTTGAAGTTATTAAACTGTTTTTCACAAAGATATATACGACGTCGTGGTGATATAGCGGAAGAGAATTGTGGTGAGCATAACGAGAAGTTTTTGTATCATGGATCACCGTTTATACATTCCATTGTACAAAAAGGTTTCGATGAAAGATATTCATATATGGGTGGTATGTTCGGTGCTGGTGAGTTAACATAGGGAGATTTGATTAAATTTTAAAAATAATACTTATGAAAAATAATCTTGTACCCGAAAATTCGAAAATCTTAGATGTGCTTTTCTCATACTGAAATTCAATATTAACTTCAAGCATACTTCGTGATAGCCTCAAAAAAAAAAAAAAAAAAAAATGCACTGGCTAAAACAAGAATGTTTATTTATTTGAAGAATGAATCTATGTGGACTTTTTTTATTATCCAGTAATTGATTTTGACTACAGTTTTCCATCTAGTGTATATTTATTATACTGCAAATTTGATCTGTCATTGTCCATTTTTGAATCATATAAAAAATTAATTGTAGTAAATTTAAGAAAATTATAGGTATTTATTTTGCGGAACATTCGAGCAAAAGTAATCAGTATGTGTTTGGCATGGTAGGTAGTGGTTGCAGTCTTCACCATGATCGTTCTTGTTATATTTGTATACGACACTTATTGCTTTGTCGAGTGACGCTGGGAAAATGCTTTGTACAAGTAAATTTGTTACATATTATTTAATTTTTGGCCGAGAAGGGATTGTCAAAAGAATATTGGATTCGCTTTGTTTTTTTTTTCTAGCATTGAAAGTGATAGCGAAAATATTCCAGTCTATTACAGGCTATTACTTTACAATATTGTCGCTCGCCTTCTATAGAAAATTTTGAAGTATTTTTTGTTATAGAATTCCTGTAATAAAATGGCACATTCACCACCTGGTCATCATTCGGTGATGGGCCAACCACGAGTAGGTGGTTTAAATTATCCGGAATATGTTATATATCGAGGCGAACAAGTAACTGGTTTTTATACATTTTCTAGCTCAAATTTTGAATTATAGGTTTTAAATAATACATAAACTTCAGTCAGTGAAAAAAAAAATGTTTATAAGAATGAAATTTGAAGTTGGAGATCGGAAGATCTAAAATATAATCTATTTCCTAAATTTGAAAGATAATTATTAAAATCTTGCATGATATTTTCAAAAATGTCATTACTGTTGCAGTTTATTCCATATCTGAATAAATAATTCAGTATCTTAATCTGACAGTCTGGTTAAATTGTAGAAATTTATAAACGTGGTTTTATTATTAATGGAATTCAAAGAAAATGTGTGGTATTAATATTCAACATATACAAACTTTTTAAAAAAAGATTTTTCTGCAGGCGTATCCGGAATATGTAATCGCTTATCGAATAGTTAACGGTGATTCAGGATCTGTTTTGTAGTGATTATTTCATTTTTTTCACCAGTTGCCTCTTTGTGCAACTAGATTTTAATTCCAGAAAGAATTTGAAACATTATCCAAAATGATTGAAATATTTTTTAAAGTTTAAAGCATGTTTAAATATGTTGAAAGAAATGCGTAAAAATGTAGGCGTAACAATTATGTATTATTTGGTAAGGGACTCTGGAAATTTTTTTGAAGACGAGAGACCCAACCTACTTCTTTAAATATTAAAAGTGAGCGATAACACGATACATTGGTATTTTGCTAAAATTTTTTATAAATTATTGTCAAAAAAATGAATTTACTCTTTCATATAATCATTAAATGTGTTCAATACTATAATATAGATGGAAATCACCGAAAACATTGAGCTGTAAAAGAATGACTGTTTTTTCTTAATAGATGCATCTTTTCCTAAAATGAGTTTAAATTCTTTGGAATTAAAAAAAATAGGACTTATGCAAAACGAAGGGAAATTCTATAAAATGAAATTTAGTTTAGTTATTTCTCTTTGATATCAGGATTTTATATTTCCTGGTTTTTCTTTGTTTGCAGATAATATGGAAGATAAGACTGATTTTATCGGAAAAAATTTATAAACATCATCTCATTAGTACCACATTTTTTTACCAAATAAAACTTTTTATAGTCTTTTGGAGATTGCTTCTTGATAAAATATTGTAAACTAGATCCAATTACAATATCTTCAAACGATATTTACAGCTTTCATTTCTTGTCGACTTATATTTTTATAATTTTGAGTGTTCTTTTTTATGTTTTGTATCGGTGACGTTTGAATTCAGTTTTTCTAGAGACAGATAATATAAAAGATAACCGAAAATACCTGAAATATTAGCAAAATATTATGATTTTATTTGCAGAATCTCAGGTTTTCTTTTTCCTAAATATCTCAAAAGAACTTTTGAAGTATTCTTTTCACACATTTTTTGAAGAAATTCAGGTTCCGGAGTTTCAGAATTTCTGTTTGTAAAAAAGGAATAGTTTCCGATCGAGAAATGATTCTTTTGTCGACTTTTTATTTTTATGGTACTTGCCCGTTCTTTCTTTATATGCTATTTGCTTGCTTTTGTTCTTTATCCCGTTTATTGATTGAATTTTGTAATAATTCTGAATTTTAAAAACATTAGTGGTAACTATTGAAATATACTGTTACTGTTTGCTTTGTATCTCTTTTTTGTCATTTATTTTCTCTCTGTGCCAATTGCGGCTAATCTCTTAGTACATAATACTAGCAATTGTATTGCGTACATGCGAAATGAGGCTGAAATTTGATGTTATAACTTTTCTTTTGGATTAAGGAGCTCTATGATGCATAATAAAGATTTGAACATTAATTCAGAATGCTTCATTTGAAATAACAGTTTAGTTTGAAAAAAATTTGTAATGGAAAAATAAAAGATTACATGGTCGTCGCAAGTTATTAAAAACATAAAATAAGACATTATTACTTCCATAGCGAAATGAACATGAAGCTCTTCTGTTTACGAACGAAGTTTCTGCAACATAGATCGCTTTTTTCTCGTCATTATTAATACGAACTTCATTGCAAATTTACAATATCACAGTGAAAAATTGTCGAATGGGAATTTTGCCACAACCGTTGCTAAGATTGTCTCAGTTTTCAGCAAAACGATTGGAGTATCCGTCGTAAATACACATCAACGAAATTATTTATTTGATTGAGAATTATAACTTTATTTATCAGGCACAGAGTGAAAATCAAGGTTGCACTCAGTTTTATATTCAGTTTTGCAGAGATCACCCATGAGAAGTATTATATTATTAAGCCTTAATAAACACAGTATTTTAGAATGAAATAGAATGAAATGGATTTTCCTATGAGTATACGGTAGTTCGATTAATTAAAAACTGAGTTGTCTATCTTTGAAATTAATGACTTAATGATTTTTACAATTCGCCATCTAAATATGCAAATTATTTCTTATTCATAATAATATGTGTATATACATACCAATCATACTTCTAAAATTAGGTTATAAAATTATAATTTAGAATGGAGGATAGTAAAGAGACGGTTGGAAAGAAAAGGAAGAAGGCACCTCCTAATTTAAGCTAATTTCTTAATAGATGACGTTCATTCCCCACAGTTATCTATACATAAAATCAATATTGCATCCATGTTTAAATATCGAATAAATTATCAGAAAATCTAAAAAGTCCAAAATACTTAGATGTTCGTTCATAGCCGAAATGAAAGGTATCCATACTTCTACAGACTTCGACGATAAAAAACTTTTAAGAAATATTCGTAATGTCAAAATTATTTGGTCCCTAATTATTAGTGTTTCTTTTATTACTAATACTTTCTTCGGCGAAGATAATTTATTTTTTTTCTATGATTAAGTCATTTTGATACTCATTTATTAAGCTATTCAATAATGAATAGTAAATACATATCTGTTATAGAATTCCTTGTGAGATATGTGTCGGAATAACCGATATGTGTCGGAATAACCGAAATATTTTATAATATAAGCATATCGAGATAATTAAGATATTTTTATATTATATGAATATTTCGGAAATAAAAGGTAATTTGTAGTATAAAATTATCTTCATTCATATTTCTAAAAAACTAATAAATCATCCAACTGTCAATTTGCAATCATACAAATTACCGTAAAAATTGTGAATAATTTGATCAACAATCATCTTGTCAGTTTATAATCCATATAGGCATTTGCCAATATTGGCTTGAGATCATAAATGTTGTAAACATTTTCACTATAAAAAGAGTCTACTTATTGTACCATGATTCTCTCTTATTTTTTCTTTCTTTTCTACCAACTGCTACGTCGCGATCCTCAGTACTAATTTTAAAATTATCATAACGCTATTATTGGTGTATTGCGCGTTAGTTAATAAACATTATCGCAGCGTGTATCGCACTACATAATACCAATAATACTCACAAAGCGTTTCCTTATGTTATCCCAGTTACCATATCAAAGTTTCATATCTCTCAACGAAAGGAGAAAACCCTCTGTCGCAACAAATTACTGGTAGACCTCTTTATCAACAATATGACGAATGATTTGAATAAATTGCCTTTGATTAAATTCTCGAGATTTTTCATCTTTTTACGAGAGAAGAGCATCCATATTCACTACGATTTTTCAGTAATATTTAGAAGGAAAAATGTATGCGACGTAGTGTTGTTCCTTTGCCGCTAACACGAAAAGGAAGTAATTTCGATTCTCATAAAATTTTCAAATACTTTTTTGCAATGATGGTCTAGATAAAAGAATTGCTCAACTTAAAAGATATCACTTCCAGAAAGCACATTAGCTTTCATTATCGAGAACGAAATGATTGTCATGAAATTCGCGTAACTTCTCAGTATGCACATTCGAATATTCGAGTTCAATGTCGAATAGTTTCGTCTGAAGAAGGAAGGTCATTAGTTCTCTTTTGGCACTGTAGTCTTTTTATTGTCCATAAGTGAAAAATTGTCCATAGAATCGCTGAAACTAAAACGATGTTCTCTGAAGCAATATCGTCTATTCCTTGGCGCAAATGGCACTGTCGTGTTCAAGTATAGCTTCCATTTCTGAATTTTTTATCGAGATTATTACTTCAATATGTCAGACCGCTAACAACTCCCATGCTTCATCCTCAAGGAACTTTCACACTTAACCCCCACAAATCATACAACATGGGAACTCATCAACAAATCTCCAACTTCCGAGTATTGTCCATCCCTTTCAGCAAAGATACGAAGAATCTGTCTTGTAAAGAAAACTAGCATACTGTATTGATTAAAGGACATTATCCTAGTGTCAGAAGGCATCGGATTAAAGATCAAAGTTCGTAATGTACTGTTTTGCATTTTTGGGATTTTGTCTGACTTCAGTTTGGAAACGACCGATTTGTGTTGTATGATATTCGTTATTTAACCTTTGTTCAACTGAATCCATGGTATATGAAATGATTTCTTAAAATCGGTATGCTACCACAGGTGAAATACTAGTAATTTTTGACTTCAAATAGAAAAGCATAAGATTTAGATGTCCACGGAACATCGGAAGCGGTCAATCACCAAGATTTCTATTGGTACCGACAATGAAGTGCTTCCAAAAACTCGAAATATCATTGGTGCAAGCTCAGTATGTTCGAAAGCTAATGTAAGCTGCTTTTTCTGGAAAACATTGTTGTTTCGGTGTTTTGGAAAAATAGTTGAAAATAATCTGCAAAATAGTTAAAGTACCTATACAAAGAGAATAACTGCAGTAACTCAAATCTTGATTTATATATGATTAGTATTTCAGTATTGTAATAGCTATAAGATCAACTAGCTGAAAAGAAGACAGTTTTAATAAATTAGGGAAAAACTGCATTCTGTAAAGTTATTTAAATTATTTAGAGGAACGGTACTGTTGAGTCATTAAGCGAATTGGCTTTGAAGAAACCAGCGCCTTATAGTGATGATCCAGAAGTCATTGCGCAACGGGCGTGCATTGATTATTCGCGTAAAATTACTCTTGAAATGGCGAGAAATGGTAAAGGTAAATGATCAGAGAATTAAACTGAATAAAACTTAAATCCATCCACGGTTGCAAATTTATTCAAAATAGAAGAAACAGGAGAAAAAAGGGCGAAAATATAATTTCTTGGCGCCGAAATAAATCTGGAAATTCCTTTAAGTTTATTTGGATTATAATAGAATTTTCAGCCGGACGCCCAGTGCGTGTTTACGCTGATGGTGTTTACGATCTCTTCCATTATGGTCATGCAAATCAGTTATTGCAAGCAAAATGTGCATTTCCAGAAGTATATCTTATTGTTGGAGGTATGATAGCGTTGTGTTTGTTAAAACTTTTTCTTTTTCTTCGGTATTCTTTAATTTCATTTGATATTTTAATTCTTTTAATTTTTTGTTGCTATGTGTCTAGTATGTGGCGATTCGAACACTCTCAAATATAAAGGCCGTACAGTGACATCTGAGAATGAAAGATATGAAGGTGTGCGTCATTGTCGTTATGTAGATGAAGTCTATAGAAATGCGCCATGGTTCTGCACTGTAGAGTTTTTAAAAAATCTGAAGGTAAGCAGATTTAATTTTAATTTTACCTTTTTTGAAAATTATAATATTTCGGTTAATGGTACTACTCTCTAAAACGACAATGTTTTATATTTTTTCGGAGGATGTTTAAAAATTTTTCATATTTCGAAGAATTTTAATGATGATTTTTTAAACGTCTATGTTTTTGTAACTTGACAGTTTCAAAGGACAGTTTCAAGTTATGCTCAGTACTTTGAGCTATAGTGATCATTCACTTGTCTATTTGGCTAATCAAACGATCACTTCCAGCGCATCAGATGGTCACTTTCTGTTCGCTGAATATCAAATTCCTTAGCCACATTTCAGATTGATTTTATAGCGCATGATGCGATACCATATGTTGCACCTGGCGACGCAGATCTTTATGAGAAATTTCGACGTGAAGAGATGTTTCTCGAAACGCAACGAACGGAAGGCGTCTCGACTAGTGATGTTGTATGCCGAATAATTCGGGATTATGATAATTATGTACGCCGTAATTTGCAGCGTGGTTATTCTGCTAAGGACCTCAATGTTGGATTTCTCGCTGTAAATTTTCATATTTATCATATACAATGAATAAAATTTAGTTTCTGACAATTTATTAATGTTTTTTTCCGATTTATTTCTGGATTTTCTCAATGATTTAATATTGAAGGGCGTTGCAGGCGAGACGTTATCAACTGCAAAATCAAGTTGACCAGCTAAAGCAAAAAAGTTTGGAAGTTATAAAGACATGGCGCAACAAAAAAGACGATTTTATTCGTGGTTTTTTGGAAACATTACAAAAGGATGGTGGATTCGGTTTTAATGTGTGTTTTTATCATCCTTTATTAGAATAAGAAGTCATTATAAAGTCATTATTTAAAAAATGAGCAATATTTAAGAAGATTGCGAAATGACGATTCACTATGCTTCTGTAAAGACGAAGTGGGGAAAAGTTAACTATAATAGTTCAGATTTCTTTAAGACACAAAACCTTTTCGGATCGGATAAGTACACGAACAAAACATGTGGCATTGCATTGTGCAAGGTTATTTGTTACAAATTTTTGTCTGTCCTATTTCTGGATAAGTTTAAAAAAAAGACAACGTCATTCTAATGCCATTATCTGCTATGTACAATTCATTCTTATTTTTATTTCTAATTAGTGATAATTTTTAACTTATCAGATGCATTTCATATCAATTTACACTAAAAAATTCCTTTAATGTTATAGAGTGAATGAATTACTATATTTAGCACTTTATCTGTTTCAGCATCAAAATTTAATTAGATGTTCAAATTTGATTATATTTAGCTATTGAAGATTTTTCTCATTACAGTGATTTTGTAAACTACTACGAAATTCTGTAATGCAAATTGAATATGAATTTCAGATTGTTGGTAGTAGTTTGAGAACGCTTGTTTCACGTAGTCCATCTCCATTAGATTATGAGGAGCAAGCAGAAGAAGATACCGTCGATGCAGCATCCTGCTGTGAAACATCTTCAACAACTAGTTTCGCGAGTGCCAAAAATGAAGCGTACTAGTGAGATATGCATCTGAATTCATCTATAAAGTGCCATTTCTTATTTAAAATCCCATATTTTTATTTATTTTTTAGATCATTGCCTTATTATTTTGCTTGCCTGTTTCATGAAGCATTGATGCAGTATTTCTTTTAAAATATTATCTCCATTATGTATTTTATGTTAGAAATTTAAGAACATTGTTTAGACAAATGTAAAAACAATCATAATATTTAATCGATATTTGCAGAATTGAAAATCTTGATTCTCGAAAAAAAAGTTCTACATGTTTTAATATATCATAACTTACACTTACTAATTACTACAGTTTAAAATTATTTAAGCTGTTTTACTGTGACAATACCTTTTCATATTTCTTTGATTATTAAAATGGCTAAAATCGGACCCAGAAACTTTTGCATGCAAATTAATAACTTGATTAACTATTTAATAAAGGGAATTATAAATCTTCAAAAAGAGTGAAATCGAAAAATTGAAAATGCATCATTTATCTGCTTCGGTTTTACTCTGGAAGCCCGTTGATTTTAAAATTAGAAAACAGTTTTATTCTGGCATACACATCATCACTTGAGTTCACTTCAAAATGTTGAAATTCTTGTTTCTTAATTATTTTTGAAATTTTAAAAATTTGAAAATTTTTCATTTCGTCGCTAAAGCATGATTAAATAAGTTGTACTCCATTAATTTATTAATTAGTAAATTGCTTATTATGCTTAAGAGATATATATTTGATATTTTTGCTTTTTATGTCATTCCATACATCTCTATCGATTTAACTGAATCATGCTTTGTAGATTCGAATGAATTATAGCCAGGTAAGTATAATTATATTTTTTTCTCTACTTTTTATCATCGATTCCCTCCATCAAGAGCAACTGATAAGTAACGAAATTCTTTTTTATTTCCTTCCTATAATTTATTTTCAAACAGTTTCATGGTGTTGAAATTTTGGAACTTCTGTGATCTGTATTGTATTAATTTTTGTTTTGTTACTCTTATTTAGACTGGAAGAGTTGGAATATTTCACTGTGTGATGTCTTGTGATTTTGAATCTGTGTTGTGCTAAGAAAGCACATTGCAGTGAATCAGTTTTTAGTAAAATTTCTAAAATTTCCAGGAGAAAAATGTTTAGATTAGATACGAGCATTTTTTTTGACTTTATCATTGTATCTCTATTATTCATTTTTTGACACTTGTAATTCTTCATATCGTTTTCGCTTGTCTTTCTTTGCTTAGGTTTTTTTGATGTTGATGCCATGATTTTTTTTCTTAATTTTAAAGATTTGAAATTTATCGCTATCAAATTCTGAAGAATTTATGAATTTTTAGATACCTTAATTAGTTTCGACTTTTGTTATATATCGTTTTAAATCTGTTTTGACAGGTTGACTTTTTGATAACAATTGATCATAGCAAGCTAAAATAGAATGCAGAGAAAGTATGATTCTCTTAAATTAAAATTTTTACTTGGTCGTTAAAAATAATAGGTTTTCATTTCGTTATGATGGATTTTTTTGTTCATTTAAATTATACATAATGATGTTAAAATAATTGTTGGATGTGCGATTCGTTTTTTTAAAGTAGTAATTAAATAATATAAATGATATTTTTGGATACGGAAGTCATTTCGAAAATAAATATGCATTAAAAATATCTTAACCAGTCGTTGTTATCAAATTATTTCACTTATATTTATAATATATTGATGCTTTGCATATTCAATTGCAAAACTGATTTTTTTTGATTTGTTATAAGTTAATAAAAATTTCGTTTACAAGTGATATTCTTATTTCACAGCATAACTTTCAGGCTTTTAGCCGCGAATCATTTGCTATCATTATACAGGTTCTTTCGAAATATTCTTCATTATTAATCGGAATTCAAATCGAATCAATGATTTTTATTTTATTTACGCGGTTATTTCATGTGACTGTGACCATGAAGCGGTTGAACATTTAATCAAGAATATGCATGGACTATTTTCCAACTGGATTCTTAGCTGCATATATAATTTTGAATTACACTCTTACAAAGAAAAATGAGCGATCAGAATTCATAACTGATATTACAATTTTGTGACGTATTCATCAGAATTGCATTTTTTGTTTCACTTCCATGCACTTTTGTCCTCATTATCTGGAAATAATATCGTTGTCATTTTTCTTTTTGAAGCCATTAGGCCATTTAAAATTATCATCACATTTAAAGATCATTTAAAGTCCAATAAGGTGTATTTTTTCTCAACTGTAATTAATCAAAAACTATTCTATCTTTTTTATTTAATCATTAAAACGAAATTAAGTTCGTTATATGAGAATAGGATATGAACCAGCCTTCTTTGAAAGAAGAAATGAAAAATTATTCCATCTTTTTTATTTGCCTATGGTATGGTATTTGCATTTTTTAAAGATTTGTGTGCAATATTTCATTTCATGTCATTGCGTATTTATTATCATTGACTTGCAGTTGAAAATTAACCATAGTTCTAATCTATTCTGGTTAATTGTGTAATATTTCGAAATTTAGCAATTTTAAGAGAAGTTGTTAGTTACTATAGTATGAAAAATGATTCAACAAAGTTGGCGTTAAATGAGACGTCCTCCAGAAAAGAGAAAATTCGGCGGAAAATGCCGCTTAAGGTAAGCGACTTTTTATTATTTTATTATTCAAGTGATTTCGAGAAATGCAGCCTTTTTGAAATAAATTCGAGAGTTTCAAGAAACCGTCAAAGATAAAGCAAGAGAGAATGATTTTTGTGTAAATTCGGTTAATTATTAAGTCTTCTTTTAATTCGTTCAATATGAAAAATTAATTTTGAGATCGTTTTACGTCGATTACCGGCAGCCATGACGTGGGAGCAGTTAGAAACACAGTTAAATCCAATTCCAGAATTCGAATTTTCTGAGTTTGTGGCTGCTAAATCAAGGTTGATTTTATTTCTTTGTAACATGAATTTCAATGTTATTTATAATTTTTCTTCGATTTTTGCATGGTTTTGTGTAGTTTTATTTAACGATATAGTACTCAAATGAAGTTTTTCAGGGAAATTTCTTGATATGTCAAATTTGAAATCAATAAAGATTTTAGTAAAAGTCAGATTAAGAATCTATTTTCGGTTTTTTCTTGGAAAATTTCTTTAATATTTTGTCTTTATAATATCTTGATATGCTTTTTTTTCGATTTCATTGTTTTTGGATCGTCAGTTTCATATGATTCATTTTGCAGTGGAGGAATATCGTTTTCGAGAGTATACTTTGTTTTCAAAAATGATGATGATATTATCGCATTTAAAGAGCGCTTCCATGGCTATGTTTTTGTTGATAACAAGGGTATGAATTCTTGCATATATTTATTAAAAATTAGAAAACAAATTGAAAACTGAAATTGAAAATTTCAATTTTCAGATATAATTAGATGGTGGAAAAAGTTGCTTTCATTCCGAGCAAATTTTTTTACCCAAATATTTTTTAGTTATTACTGACAAAAAAGTAGTGAACGGATGCTAAACATATTTATAAACATATTTATTCAGATACACTTCAGAGACAGTGGGACAATGAAAAAAAAATAATTGATTTAAAATGTGATACTGTAGAAACAGGTTTTTTATTGGTTTGAAATATGATAATATTATTGGGAGGCATATGTCTCAGTATCATTTTTTCTGTTATTACACTTCATATTTTAGGAGGAGAATCTGTTGGCATTGTCGAGCTTGCACCGAATCCAAAAGTCCCACGTGACAAACTAGAGACTGCTAAGAAACGTGATTTGAAATGTGGTACTATAGAAACAGGTTTTTTTTATATATATTTGATATCTTCATGATTCATTTTAGTGTCTTTATAGAATATCTGTCCAAGTTTTTATTCTAAATAATTTAGATCATGAATATAAAAAATTCCTGAGCGAAAGACAAAATCCGCAAAAACCAGATCTAGTATCAATGGAACAGTTGATTAGAGATATCGATGAAAAAGAGAAAATGATTGAAAGTAATTTTTCTTGATTTTCCTGTTAATTGAAATCCAAAATGCAATGAAAAAGCGAGTTCCTACCATCGGAAATTATTTTTTAATATTAAGAAATAACAAGGAAAACAAAAGAAAATTAAAGAGTAGAAAAAGGCTGAGTGAATATGAGAATGTGAAAGACGGAAACAATACAGTTTTTTCTTAATTTACTTAAAATATTTGATGAAATCACATTGCTGTTAGTTTTGAATTTCTAATATGAAATTTGGTGAAATAATCTTAATTATATATAGCTAATTTTGAGCGATATTCCAAAAAGACTTTTTCAAGAGAGAAGTAATAGTACTCCAAACATATCTTTTATCTGACATTAGTTTTTGAGTGGATTCGTTTTCAGCTCATTGATGTTGGAAGATGTATAGAGCCGTTGGATAGTTGAATTAATTCATATCTATAATTACTGACGCAGTGATTTGTCGTAAAAGTGTCTACGTGAAAGCTGAAAACAGAAAAGAAATATTTTGAAGGATTAGATTTAATTAAAATTTCAAAGAATATCACTGCCTACTTTTTGTTGCATATGGTTGAGAACAAATGAGATACTTTGTGATTTTTATAACCATCCATTATATTGATTTCAGAAAACGCTGTACAAGAAACACCGCTAACGCAGTATATGATCAGAAAAAGTATCAAACGCATTGAGGTTGTCTCTCTTATGATAATTTTTTTATTAAAATGCATTAAACTAATGACAGAATTTCCAAAAAAATATATATGGATGAAATATATAATTTGTAATTGCACCACAAATGAGTGATGCTCTAAAGTGCCTTTCATTATTCTTAATGGATTTTCTATCAGCTTTTATGTAATTGATTTTTTAAATATTAAAGATTCCTTGTTCTTATATATTAATGTTTTAAAATTTGGAATAATTTATCTTAAATTTTTCGTCTAGTCGGATGGTAAAAAATGCTAACTCTGAAACTTTTCTGTAGGAAAAACGACGTGCTCGTGAAGAAGAAAAACGTGAGCGCATGGAACGTCGTTATGAAAATGAATTGAAAGATAAACAAGATCGACAAGAAATAAAAAAATGACTGAATTTCGTAATTCGAGATTTGAAAGAAGCCATGAAAGTTCAGTGAAAGAAAAAGAAAGGTTATCAGAAACGCAGTCTCTTTCACATTATCACTTTAATTTTTAACTTCTCAATGCGTATATTAACCTGTATTTGAGCTCTTGATTTGAGAGGAACTTAATATTCACATCAGTTTTAATGAATTTGTGCGGAAGTATAGATACTATTTTCATAAAACACTTCGTCGTAATTTTGTGATTGAAAGTATGAATAAAAAAAAGTTCATAGTATAAATCATTTGAATCATTGTGATTAGCTAGAGGATCATTAAGATAAAAATTTTTACAGGACAAAAATTCGCACTTATCGATCTAGTGATTATAATCGTAATGGTATCTTGGAAAAAAGCAGTATGTGGTATGATATTGATGATCGTGGTAAAAGTAATCAATTATCGAAAAAGGGACGTGATGCGTCAGGTATTTCTTTATAATATGGATATTGGCATGTATCATGAAAGCCACAAAGCATAGGGCGAAATTTAAATTCGTGTTTGCAGCAAGCAGAGATATTTTTTTGAAAAAAACGAAACAGAATGATGATAATCGAGATTTCAAAGCAGAAAAAATTGAAGAAATGGAAAGAGAATAAGAAGATAAAAAAGGAGGATGAGGCTATTACCAAAAAAATCATATCATCGGAAGATATTATTGAGCCAACGTGCGTTTTCTCGAACTTTTAATTCGGATTTTTTTCTCGGAAATTTCCATTTGTCTAATTTTTTTTACTATGTATTCAAATTCAAATTACTAAATATTCAAATTATTTATAACGAACAAAATGCTTTAGCGATTTGCAACTTTACAACATCATTTATACTAAACTGGCATGCCGAAACAAAAAGCATGCTGATGCATTTAGACAGTTCGACTTTTTTGTAATTTATTGTGCAAAATTTTATTGCGAATGTAATGAATACTTCCAGAGCGGAAAAACCGAGTATTAAAGTCTCGAAAGTAGTGAATCGAATGCCAGCCCATAAAATCACAATAGCTCAGAAAAATAGCAAAAGGCCAGACAATGAAGGGAAAGAAGAAAAGACTGAAAATGATTTTACGAAGCCTCGTCGTAACAAGGTGATTAAATCAATAAAAATATAAATGGTTATTAGAATTTGTGGTCTTTCTACTATATAATGCAGAATTATGTGATCATGATATGCCGATCAAACTGTTTTATTTAATTAAGAAATTAGAGAATTGATCATATTTTCTTTTCCTAAAATTTCAGCATGAATTGAAATGTAGTTGGTAGTTATATTCTTTGAAGTATTTGAATACCCGTTTACTTCTCATTTAATTTATATAGTTTAGGAAAATTTACCATTCTTAACTTTTACTTTTGTCAAATTATGGATTTATTTGTCCACATCAAAAGAATTTGCAACATTAATTAAGAATAAAGCAAGAGAAAAGCAATTTTTCGAAATCTGAACGATAGTTTTGAAAATGAAATCTGAAAATTAAAACCAGTTATCTAAAGCAAAAAGTTCTCGAAAATTATTCGATTATTGGCATTTTCTATTCAGATGCCGAGACTGCTTACGACATTTTATTCCCAGCAATTTTAAAGCAAGAAAAAAGTATTGATCGTAGTTGTACGTCTCTAGTAGTAACTTTCACAATTTTTCAGCCGCAAAATGTTTTTATGTTGCTAAGACATGCTATAAACAAATTTTTTGTAAAGATTATTATTCTTTTGAATTCTTTACTCTTCTTTTTAATTTGAACAAAAGACATCCGTATCGCTTTCCAATTTTATTTTTGCAATTTTCCGAATGTGTTTTTGCAAAACAAATTTGATTTTAGGATCGCCCAGAGCGCGCAATATATCAGCCTAGTGCTGTTCGACGTCGAGTTGCGGCTTTAGCTGCATCTAGTCCTAATGCTACCGAAAAAATCGCATCAGATTCTAAGGAAAAACCTTGAATATGTGAGTTAAGTAAGTTTCGAGTCGGAAAAAATTTAGATATTTGACGAGTTAAGCATACAGAAAGATAGTATATGGAATATTTTTCACATTAAGTAGAAAATGATGAGTGATCAAACATAAAAGAAACTCTGGAGAAGTTTTTTGTAAGCAAGTGATTGATATGAAGCAAAAAGTGCTATGTAGTGTTTTTTTATTTTACGGATTTAAAACTTGTTTTGCTTTCAAGTCTGATATCATCTAGCTTGACCATATCAAAATGGTTGTCTTATTATTTCGATGCTTGTTATTATAAGTAATGCATCCAATATACTTATGTTCTAATTTGTTCATTCTTATATTCCAGTTCATCAGTCAAGTTTTTTTTAAGGTGACTGTATTGGAAGAAATATGGAAAGAATCGCATATCTGAATAATGGCTAATTCCTGTGTAATAGTGGCATAAGTAGCGGTGATTCTTAACAGTTTGTCAACATAAAAATATATGGATTTTAGTCCACAAATACTTTTGGCTAAAAGAGGCGCGAACTTGGCCAGTTCTGTGACAAATGATACAAAGTAAAACTGAGAAGTGTTCCTTCATCAATTTCAGTTACTTAGTTAATTGATTAAGAACGCCATGGGAATTCCATTTTTACTTGTTTTATGAATATAATATTGTAATATATGTTCATATATATTTTTTGAAATGTAAACACATATTTTTTATTATGCATAATTTTTGATGAAATTGTTTTTAATATTCGTATCCATATACCATAATGAATATCTGTTCTGCAGTACACATATATTTATCTCCATTCTTGATCTAAATCATTTTCGGATGCAAATATATGCAACATCAAGATCTCCCAATAAGAAACCAAATGTTTTCGCAAGTTTCTATTCAATTAGCCATTGTGAAATATTTCCTGGATGTACAGTACAATATGAGTAAGGAAAGAAACTGAAGGTCAATAAATTGATTTTAAAAATTTTGTTATATGTCAAATTTCATATTGAATTGTATAATTTCTAATAAAGGTTAATATATTCGAAATTTCACTTATTACTCTTTTGAAGATTTCCAAATACATGGTTTGCTGACTGCAGAATTTCAAAGTTGCAAGAATATATCAACTTCTTATAGCTTCTCATTGGGCCTTTATTTCTTGAAAGTGTGAAACGATACGAGTAATCACATATTTTTCAGTCCAATAGAATCATGAGAACCGTTTCTATATTTTTTCCTTGTAATGGAACTTTATAATTGTTTGTTAGATACGATAATCTTATGTGACTAAAGAAATTTTGTCGATCTCGGAAAACTCTTTTTATTATTATTATTTACAAATTGAAATTGAAAAAATCAACGTTCAATATTTTACAGTTGCTTAAATCGTTGAAAATAAATGTCATACTCCTTCAAAAAATTTTAGTTCGGGAATTTTGATCTTGATTTGTTACTTTTATGTTCTATGGTTTTTGTTGTTTTCTGTCATTGATTAGGAATTACTTATAATGGATACTGAATCACTGGCTTTTTTAGAAAAATAATCTCTTATTGAGGACCAAATATGACACTGGAATAGTTAGATCTTTAAAATTGCGGAGAAGTGCTTTAAATTGTTACATTTATCCAATGTTGTTTATGCGTAACGTCAGTGTTCGACGATACACTTTTAGCCAAGAAACTGTATAGCAAGTATTTCTCAGTTTTGTCGAACATTCGGAACATATAAACTTTGTATTGAAAGTATTACATGGATTTGTAAGAAATAGAATATAATTGAAATTATCACTCAACGTATCTTCTGTTTTGAATTTTCGTTTTCATAAACACGCAAATTTTTATTCATTGCTCCTATCTTTTTACTGTTGCAAATTTATTTTTACAATATTTTAGTGAAGACATGAAAAATTTCCGAGATAATATCCAAAGATGATGCAGTTCACTCTTTAGGAAATTTAACCATTCTCACATGGTATGGTCCAAATTTTTTTTTTATCCCTATAATTTTCATTCGTTTAATGGGTTTAAATAGACTGATATGGGATTCTTTTCTAATATAATGTTCGTTGAATTACAAAAATTTTTAAATAAAGTTTGCCATTCTTAAAGCAGAATACTACTACAGTATTAACTTCTCTGTTCTCACACGTGACCGGGTGAAAAACATCTGGAAAAGTGCGACACTTTTTGCCTTCAGTACCAATGAGAACTAGAAAAAGAAAAATCTTTTTCCTGAATAGAATGATGAAGTTGAATTTAAGCCAAAATCTAACAGATTTCGGATTTTTGCAATTTAAAATTCTTCTAATATAACTATTTTTATTATCCAAACAGAAAATGAAGAATTCTATAATAACAATGACAGAAATTTGTTCCCTCTTAAGAGATTTGAATTCCTGTGATATTTATTATTTGTCGTAAGATTTTTGTTTTGATTTGTGAGAGAGTGAAGATTACAAACAGAATATCTCGATTGGATAACGAAACATTTTACGAGTTTTCAAATGAATAGCATTGCGAAGCGAGTCACAATAATGTTTATTAGCATCTATTGCTACGCACGATGCAATAAAAAATCGTAGGACGGAGTTGCTAACGGCGTAACTGTTGATAGCAACAGGTATAGTGTAGTGTGGTATGGTACACCTAACGAGTAACAACTTATTTTATATGAAAGCTGCTGTTTACGATTTTTTATTAGTATTTATGATTTATTGTATTAGAAATATTTACGTTGTTAATACATGATGTGTTATAATAATTAATAGCTAACGGATATTTTTATATGATTATAAACTGCTAAAATGATTGATAGCTAAAGGTATTTATAGAATTCAAATATTTTTATAAGACTCATGAGACGATTAAAATTTAAGGCACTTCACATGATTGCAAAAACTAACAATTAGATGATTTATAATTTTTTTAGAAATACAAGTAAAGATAATTTTATATCATAAATTATCTTTTATTTCGGAAATATTTACGTAATATAAGAATATGTTGATTATATTAGTTTATTTATTCATAATATATTTCGGTTATTTCGACATTATTTCCTAATTCAAATACAACCTTGCAAATTGCTACCGTTTATTTCTTTTAATCTAATTAACAGAGATCATGCGGAAGTTTTTTTCTCAAAGAAAACTTTAAAATAGCCTTGTTCATTCTCTTCTTAAATTTTTATATTAGTTTAGAAAATCAAACAATTTACTTTAGCGTTCCTTGGATATATGTTTATTATGTATAATGAATGTCATTAATTACGAATTAGAATGAAGACAGGGAATAATTTATTTTCGGATGAATATTTTAGGCTAAATCCATTGGCATTAAAGATATATGTTTTCAGCGAACTAGGCTTTTATATATATATATTTTATCTGAATTTATATAAAAACATTACGAGATTTATTGAAAGTTAAGCAAAAGCGGAAGATGCGCTTAAAAAAACCCGCTGAGAAATAATTGCAAATATCGGTGAGTTATTTTAAATTGATTTAAAAATCATTTAAAGCGACATTGATCGATAATCTATGGTAGTAGATCGGAAAATATCATCATATCATGATAAGGTAACTCACGCTGTCGTCCGAATGACCAGCATGAGAATACATAATTTGAAAAGACAATCTATAGGGGCAAAGCGCTAATCTCATGTGACTTCCCGAATCAGTTCTGGAGCATCTATAAAACAATCAAAAAACTACCAGTGAACAAAAAATTACACACTAAATAAACTCAAAATATTATAAAAAATAAAGTAACCTTATCAAAACCATAACCTTTAATACAAAACAAAAAAAAAAATAATCCAACCACCCAGAAATGACGAGAGAAGAACTCCAAAATATATAAAATAAAAATAAATCAAAAAAAAATTAATAAACCAGCAAAGGGAAAAAAAAAACTCAACACCATCAAAAAAAATCGAAAAATGAAATTTAAACGAATCAAATGAAATTGAAATTTAAACGATTATATTTAAAAAAAATGAAATTTTTAAACGATTATATTTAAAAAAAAAAAAAAAAAAACAAAAAGATAAAAAAACATTTAAAGAATAAATCTTTTCATTAAGAGCCAAAAATTTCTAAAAATTAAAAATCAAAAAAAATCAAAATTTTTTTTTTCAAAATGAAATTTTTAAACGACTATATTTAAAAAACAACAAAATCAAAATGAAAAAATCAAAATGAAATTTAAACGATTATATTTAAAAAAAAAACATCTAAAGAATAAATCTTTTCATTAAGAGCCAAAAATTCTAAAATTAAAATAATCCTTTAAACATGATAAACATTAAAATTATGGATCTCACAGATTTTGAAATTATCTAAATTCCTACTAATTTATGTTTTTGCTCCATTCCACAATGAACAGAATGAAATTAAAACACAATATGAATGCTAATCGCAATTATTCCGATTAAAAGTTTCTTTAGTGTTAAGCAGCAAAGTGTTAAATTGATGCGTCAATCCATTTGAGCATAAATATAACACGAAGATTTCTATTTCAAAGAATTTCATTCATACTAATTATTACGAAGATATGTCTAGATTTGCATTGTTTTCTGCGATTCATTTTTATTTTTAGATTTCTGTTTTTTCTGTCATTTTATTCTTATTAAATTCTTTTTTAAGAAAAATACATTAAAAACAAGTCAATCATTAAATTAAAGCTCAAGATAAAGATAGACGAGAATTGAATATTTCTTTTAAATTAGAATGCAGCTATTCGCTAAGATTTAGCATAATTTCATTACTTTTACAGATTATTTGACATTGATCCACTCTCACTAATTGGAAGAGAATTGAAACTGATCCGTCAAAAAAAAAAAAAAAAAAAAAAAGCGAAGCAATAACAGCTTGCGGAATCGCTTCTCACCAGTCCAATGTCTTCTACCATTTGATAATAGTCATTTAATGGAAAAGTGATAGCAAGAAAGGCATCAAAATTTTCTACTAATTTATTCCTTTATTATCCCATAAGTTCTCGGCTTTTGAAGCTCAAAATTTATCTTTGATTTCGCATTTTCAAAACTCATTGAAAATTTTGAAAATAAACAGTAAAAAATTTCTATTCCAGTTTGAAAACTAGAAAAATACTATAATGTTCTCATGAATTCCTACTGAAATCAGTTTCTAGCAAAGTATATGTATATAGTAATCAGTGTATTTATGTTCATCTTATCATAATGGACACTGATTTCTAATAAAATTATCACTTATTTCGCCTTCCTACAAAAATTATACCGAGTACCACATATCGCAATAATAAAAATTATCATAACAATAATCATTGAATTACCGTTTTCAAAGCAATATATATTGATTGATTAAAGTATAAGATGTAAGAGGCTTAGTCAGCGGTTGGCATGGATTTAAAATATCGAAAGTTGAAGCGAACAAATACTACTTTTGTAGCATATTTACCATATTAATATTAACCACAAATAAGTATATCATTTATAATTCGAACTGATTTATATAGATAGCATTAACGATGAGTAGCGGTGCAACACTTATAATGGCAGTATAATGAACTAACAATATCAATAATGTAATCGTTAATAATATTGGTGGCACTTATAACAACAGGAGTTTTTATTTAAGACTTTGATAAATTATCAGTAACTCGGAAACTATTAAGGATTTAGGATTAAATAGTCAGAACTAAGGAACATTACTTTTAGCTAACTAACATATTAATTCCTAAACTAGTAGCAATGGTAATGATATGATTATCAATGGTATTAATATTATTGATAAAGGCAAGAATAATTAATTTTATAATTAGTTTAAAAGTTTAGTAATTTTATAACGAAAAGATTACTGAAAATTTCAATTAAGAATTAGAATCAGGAAGCATTATAATTATAATTAAATACCAACATATTAGGTATTAATTTCCAACCATCAGCATTTTGAAGCTATTAGTCACATTTTCTAATTTCAACTGTTCAGATTCAATCTCTTATTATGAACTTCGATGTAATTTATGTAGCTGTGGCTGATTTTTATTATAATTTTTATAAGATGCTGAAAATCTAATTACATCTGATCCTTTAGTCTTTTTTAGATATGTTTACAAAAGAGAAATCTAATAATTTTTTATAAAAGCAACATAAAAGAGAAATCTAATTTTTTATAAAAGTCAATTCTTGATGATTTTAATTCTACAGTGATATCCTCTGCATCTCGGAATGTGCTGTCTGCACCAATTTAATATTTTTCAAGCATTCGCCTTTGGGTACTTTCAGTTGTTGCCCTTGATCAGCAATGATTTCTACGTTATCCTGAAAAGATGATTTAAAGATTGATTGCTTGCTCTAATATGCAAAAGAAGTCATAATTTATTATCAGCTGTGTGAAAATTATTGATTATCTGGATTTTCTTATTCTAATTCTTTTTTAACATTAAACTTTAAAAACTCTTTCGAAATTTTAAAAATTATGGGAAAATCGAAATCAATAAGCCACAGTTATTGCTCTAAAAATATTAAGGAAGAATGAGATTATCGGGACTAAGATCTCCTGAAAAACATATCGGCAATTTGAGCCACTGTCATAAGATAACATGTGAAACAACATGATCTAGCTTTTCTATTCCTTTGTAATAATCACACTATCTAAGTGACTTGCCGAATTAAATTAAAAAAAAAAAAAAAAAAAAAAAAAAAAAAAAAAAGATAGTTGAGTCGTACGATTCATTGTCAGTTAAAATAACCCGTCAAACTAACGTCAATACTACCACACTTGCAGCCCATAATTTAGGAGAGTTTAAGAGACAAACAATTGAACATTTACTTTCAGTATCACGTTGCGTTCGAAATATATGTTGCCCTCAACTTTCAAGCGCTTTAACTCTCGCAGTCGTGGAATCTCACAAAAACGTTCTCGAAATTCGGATATTTTATTGAAATGTTCTGATAATTCAATGATTGGTGCTTTATCTTTCCGGACAAATTGCAACGAAAAATTTTCCGTGACTTCATACAAATCACTCATAATAGCAAGTAGTTCCTGAGTATTCTTAACAGGAAGGAAGCGAGAACGAGGCACTTGAATACCTGGAAAAGTTTTTAGTTTATTATATGAAGTTGAAATTTCATATCATTAATTTTTATTCATTTGTAGTAATGTACTGGAACTACGCATATTATTCGAAATCATAACAAAAAACTACGCAAGCATTCCAGTGAATATAGAACTATATACATACTTAACACCTTGTCGAAATTTCTAATGGCGCCACCTAACGATGTTTCCAGTTGATTGACAAGCTCACCATTACTAAGAACCTGCAAAAACCATAAGCCTAAATATAGCAATATTTGAATTGATGAAACTGTAAGACAGCTCACCTGAACAATGATCATAAGAATCATTGGCAAGAATTCACAATATTTATCAGAGAAATATAGTACCAATATATTGTATAAACAATTTACTGATTATGATGCTGGTTCCTTTACCTTATCGACTCAACTGGTCAGCAAGTGACAAGTTCGCGATTTTCACGAAACACTCGGCAAATATGCATCATTGTTTTCAACTATATCTTATCACTGATAGATAAGACAGGGTTTGGTAGGTATTTAGGCTTACAATTGATAATCATTCTTGCATTCTTCCGCTTAAGTTTTCCGAGTCCAATAATATCCAGCGATCATAAAAGCAAAAATATGAAGTGAATGCTTTGCCCTAATATAACTAAAAATTTACAAAGTCACGGAATCACTGAAATTCTAAAAATGATGCAAAAGAACTGAAAAACAACATTTCAGACCTTTTTGTTAACAATAATTTCCATCTTCATTTGAGCAAGCTTCTTTTTTACGGCTCGCAGATCGACCCAGATATTGTTGGTATTGAAAATCCTGGAACTTGCTGAAGTTCCAATTCAAAGATTCTTAAAAATTAAAAAAAAAAATGCATTCCTTTATATTTTTAATAACAGAATGAAATGAAGTAAACAAATGAAAAGTTGAGAGCGAAAAAAATGAGAAAATAATTAAAATCAGTTTGATATTGAACTGATTAATGGAAAATCTTTTATATAAATGTATATGAATATGTATATGTATATACTTAAAAATTTCCGTTGAGCAAAAGTCATCGACATGATCTTTAGGCACTTGTGGCATCTCCAAATGCATAATATATCCATTTATTTCAACCAAAGTGCCTCCCTAGAAAAGTTTCACGAAGATAGTAGTAGATGGTTTATAATAACGTTACATATCGCCATTATACTGCCAAAATTATGACATCGCTGGATTAATCTTAATGTATTCGGCTTAAAATTCTCAAAGTTCCATAAAACAAACCTTTTTGTCAACTTCTCTGTTTTTTTAATGCATTCCATTACATATTCCAAATCGCTTTCCATCATAAGTTTAGCAATTCGAAATCAATTGTTGCACCAGTATTATCAATGTTGAAATGAAGCATATATCGCGTCCTTGAGCAAGCAGCTCATCCAAAACACCCGTGAAATGCATGGATTTGAAAATGTTCCCATGACCCGGTGGATACCATCTGGTTTTATTGAGTTACAGAATCGGTTGATTATATTTGCAAAACTTAGCAGTCAAATGATTTTTATTCCAAGTAAGCTCTCATCACTTGAATGAACACTAGGTTACGATAAGAATAATTTAGAAAATCGAGTAAATAAAACAATTCCAATTTGATCAATTCTAACTTCATACTTGTTTATGGTCGTCACATATTATTTTATTTACTTATTTACAATTCCCAAAAAAATCTAAGCATGCGAAATTATTTGGTGACTAATACCGTTCAAATATTTTAATCAAAATATATATGTTGCAACGTACTGAAATGTGAAATAAGACTCTGTGCTTTAATCTTCATCTTCCGTCAACAGCATGGGAAACAGTTATAAACAAGTATCAGTAAAATATTTCCTTACCCTTCAATATTTTCACCTCCATCATTCAAAGGAACAGGCATTGAATTTTTCACAAAAATTCTCGGGCATTTGCTTTGCAGGAATGTTTTTACATTTATCTTGCGGTCAGCCAAGTATTTGTAGACTGCTTTATCAGTATTGAAACTATTCATTAAAACTAATGGAACAGAGCTGTTATTTTGTTCATTAAAATGCTGCAAAAAAAACTGAATAATAATTTCGTTTAAGGCAATAAATAATATAAAAAATGGAAAATTGAGATTAGTTATCAAACGCAAAACTTTATTTATGTATAAATATGAAAGAAATGAAAACTTGGAAATCATAAATTAATTGTATTAAATTCTTTAGTTGCGATTATAATGAATTATGTGATTTGGACTGGAAGTGAAGCTGAACTGAGTTTTTCTCTCAAATTATTTCTTACATCAATTATTTCTTTCTATGAGATGTTTATTTAATTGAAATGAATACCTGCACATGACCAATAGCGAAATCGAGAAATGTAAGCCCATTTCGCAATTCGATTAGTGACTTCGGACCGTTACAGCCCATTGTTGTTCCCAAACCTCCATTTAGCTTCACAACTGATAGACGCTTCAAGATTTCATCTCGTTCTTCCTTTTCAGAACATTGCGGCAGTGACTCATAGTTTTGTTGAAATTTCAAACTTAATGGCTTCATCTTATTCCAGTCAACAATATTAGGCTCGCTGAGATACTGCTCAAACAAGGACAAGAATATTTCTGCATCGAATTGAGTACGCTATAAATAAAATATAAAAAAATTCGCTAAATGAATCGAAATTCAGCACTGATTCAAAGATAAAATATAAACAACATACTTCGTCATTAACAAAAATCTGGTTGAATTGTTCGCCAACATTTTTGAATAATTTTTGAGCTTCATCACTCCAACACTTATTCATTTTCCGTGAAGTCTTAAAAATTACACTGCAAAATATTAACTTATCGCCTAGATAAGACATAATTTCACAAAACAAAATTCCAAGAATAACACTTAAATCCTCGGCGAAGGGAAATGAATAAAAGATTATGCAAGGTCACCAAATATACTGGCACCAAGAGACTGTAGCACTTGTTATGGGCAAACTTATGCTGCCATTCTTTCTTCGTATTATGGTAGAAATCTCCTCTATCATTCTCTTTCTGTCTAATTCATTAATCTTTTTCAAATAAAAAGACATGCAGAAATTCCCTAACTAAGAGTTTAACAATTCTCGAATAAATTATAAGTGCAGAGAACAAATTTGTAAATAAGAATGTATATAAATGGAATCCTTGCTGCTTAGGCAACTACTTCTGAAGACATTCATGAAGTACTGCTATACTCTTTTTTATGGCTGAATATCTAAAACTGCGCGCGCACATACTCCACGAACAGATGTGACCAGAGAAATCAGGTGATGCTTTATTTATATGTTAGCAAGAAACATACCTTAAACCAAGACTATTCTCATCAAACACAAATGCATCACAGTTAATATCATCAACCAAAATCATAAAAATGGCTTTTGTTCTGCTGTCCAGAAGAAGAGATATATGGTCAAAATAAAGTTGTTACCAAAATTTTTTTTCGATTCAAACATCATCATCATCATTAACAAAGATCAGAGTATGAAAAATCATCAATAAGGAACATATTATATAAAAAAAGTAATCTGCTGTAATAACGACTTTGATGATTATTGCAGCAAGTATAAAAGAATTAAAAATTTGAATTGTATTTCAAATCCGACCCATTAATAAATTATTTCTTAAAAATTTATGAAAAATGATCATAATTCGAATAATAGGTGGATCAAAACCAATTCATTTCTTTCTTGATCTGCATTTGCGCATTCCAAATAACACATAGTATAAAAAAACATTGCCACTAATATATGCCGTAAAACAAGTATTATAATTTATAAAGCAAGGTTACAAAGAACAAATTTCAATAAAATAGCCAAGGACTGTCTTTTCTGAACGCTTTTTTAAAAAAAAATTTCTATCGTTGGCTTTGAATGGGACCGGTAATAGAAATAACTAAACGCTATTTACGATTTTATATGGATGAATTAAAGATGCAGTCTTTCATCCAAGAACATTTTCAGTACTCTCTTCTTTGAATCAAGCAGTTCTTTAGCCCATTCGAGATCAATCACTGTGATATCACTAAATAAAAACAAGAACTATTAGAACACAGAAGTGAAGAATGTGAAATGAAAAAAAAAAGACATAAAGAATCGAACAAAATTAAGCAATTAAGTTTTTTTTAAAGAAATATTAAATAACTTTGAAATATTTTAGCATTAATTATTATTGGCCACAAAAAGGAAATAGAAAAAATTACCGAGCGTATAACTCATTTGTTCGAACGAGATCCGTGAAAATAAAAGCTGTCGGCCGCGAACGAGACAAACAAGAGGAAGGATGAATCTTTAATGAGGTTCCAGGTGATATTAATAAAATGTAACGATCCTGTGATCTATCGTATGCACAAGCATTCATAAAAAAGACCCTGGCAAAGCGTCTTTCTGAAAGAAAAATGTTTAGCAAACTATGTTTGCTGAATTTTCCGTCTTAATCAATTTTTTTTCTGTTGTTTCAAACTTCTTCTTTTTGGTGCTACATATAATATTACCTGAGTTTATCAGTATCAGTACCGCATGAACGAAAAATCAATGAATTTTTTGAGCAAATATCGCGTAGTTGTCTTCGAATTTTGAAAACAGTATTAAGTATTCGTTGATGGACGTGATTTGCTTCACACCATTCCTTAACAAGGATTTAAAAATATATTTTTGAGATAAAGGTAAACAGTAAAATAAAATCAAATACGACTTGAAAGATATGTGGGAGTCAGTTTCAGTTTTTATAGAGATCAAAATCCATAGCCCAATTAAAATTTTAATCTATTCCAGAACGTGAATGCAATCCAAATAATGGGAAGAATTTTTACAATTAAATTTCTATGGAAACTGAAACTGACTGACTAATTCAATCAGGAAAAATGCAAAGATTAAGAAATAAGTCTAATGATATAAATATAATAATAACTGAAATTAATAGATTAAAAAATACACAGACATAGAGGACAAAAGGAAACTAAAAAGGGAAAACTGCAAGAATATATAAATTACTTCTAATTTTTTCTCTTTTCGAGCTAAACGATATCCTCGATAAATATTCAGCAGAGTACAATGATCACCTTCGGGTGCTTCAAATTTACGCCTTGATAAATTTGTTTGTTCACGACTTACTGCTGAACTGATGAAAACGGAATCAGTGGACATAAATGCCACAATTGTTAGAACTTCTTCTAAACAATCATTTTGTGATGCTGCTATCAGAGCACTGCAATTCAACAATACCAGTTTTCGAAATACGGAAAAAAATTAGAAGGATGATTTCAAAAAAGATCAATAAACTTTTAGGAAGATTAATAAATCCATTTTTTTAGAACTCTAAATAATTACTATAAGTAAATCATTTACCGCGCAAAAGCTGGATCAACTGGAAATGATGATAGCCTCGTTCCCATTTCAGTAAGTTGCAATCTGCCTTTCTTATCAGGTCGCTTCACTGCATCCAATAAGCGAAGATGTTTTTCAGCAGCTTCCAGTCTTTCTTTTTTTGGGTTTGAAATCAAAGCCAATGATTTTGTTCGTCGCAAACCAATACGTAATAATTCAAGAAGTATCTGGAATAAATAATGTTGTGAAAATTAAATTTAAACCTAATTTTCATAAAATTTCAATCTTTTGCTCTATTACATAATTTTGTCAAGCACTAAAAATAATTCCTGACTGAAACAAAGAACTGAAATTACTCTTTGATAGATTTCGATATTCAAACTTTTAGTTTTTCCATTATTTCAGATATTGGATTTTATCCACTGATTTTGAACAAGTAGTTATAAAAAATCTTTTGATTCACTTATAAAAATAAACATCTAAAAGCCAGAATTGTCTCCAGGGCTTTGAAAAATATTTTTTGATAAATTTTACCACTGCTAAATTTGATCGTAAAATTTCCGGAACTGTCACTTTAGACAGCGAATGAAAATTTTTTCCGAATAAAGCCGATAGCATTTGCCTGGTGCTTCACGTCCAGCACGACCAGCTCGTTGGGTTGCTGAACATTGCGAAATATTTTCCACACGAAGAATATCGATATGACGATCCGGAAGAAAGGTTCTAAAAGAGCCTTTAAGAAAAAAGTCATTTAAATTAGAGAATTTGTGACCTTCGAAAAAACTGGAGGAGAAATTTGAATTTAGTTTAAACCATACATATATACACCTATAAATTTTTCATTATTCATATGAATTTTATTTTAAATGCATGTCCAAATCTTCAGATAAATATCTATGAGTCTTAATTAATACTAAATTATAAAAATAAAAATATTGTTTTCAATTTAATAAACGAAAGAAACTGAAAATAAAAAACCTCAATTAAGGCTCACTTTACTTTTATTTTTCCACTGTCAACAATAATCCGTACACCAGGTATGGTAATAGATGTTTCTGCTATATTTGTTGCAAAAATAATTTTTCGTGTGTACTGAAAGCAAAAAATGAATTTTAACAATAATTTCAATTCTTTTTGAAAAACTAATTAATTAGTTTATTCGGCTTATTAGCAATAAAAACTATTTGAAAACTGATATAATCTCTACCTATGGTAATAAACAGATAGATAATATAATAAAAATGGGATCAAAAAATGCAAAAACTTGTCATAGCATTGCAAATTAATATAATTAGTTATGATACAAAATTTAAAATAATTAAAGTTTTGTTTTACTCTGCTGAAAGGAAACTAAATTTGACAACAAATTCCAATGGCTTAAAACCTTACCGGTATACTAGTCGGTTCGAAAACGCGCATCTGTGCAGATGGCGGAAGACTAGCATAGAGTGGGAGAACTAACAAACCGCCAGTCAGAAGTCTCGAAGCTTCCTGCACTTTCTTGCAAGCTATTTCAATTTCTTCTTGTCCAGTTAAGAATACTAACACATCGAAACTAAAAGAAAAAATGCACTGTTTAAAATAAAACGCATTTAATTTAGAGTTTAAAATTAAGTAAAAAATATATAGAAAAAAATTTTATTCTCTTGGTAGTGTTTTTTCTACAGTGGATTTGCTGCACAAAAAATCAACATTCTTAGTCTTCACTCTGATAAAATATATTTTCATTTTAGAAAAAAAATCACTTCAATGGTTCAGTACGGTGAATTTGCAAAACTGTTGTCAAAACATTGAACACATAATCATCATCTTTTTTATCCAATGAATTTGCATAGAAAATCTATAAAAAGACCATGAAAACATATATGCTAAATGGCAAAGAATCATCTTCTAAATAACCCTTTATTTTTTTTAATGAGAACCGAATTTGATGCAATATTTCTATAATAATTTCTATAAATAACCACTGCTGTTTAATCGATTCTAATATATCTCGAAGTTGATAAATTTCTGAATATTTAACATCCTGCATATAGTGTTTTTCCACGTTTTAAGATAGTGATGAAAATATCAATTCACAGGAATTCTCAAATAAAAAATTCCCACAGTATGATAAGATAAATCAATCTCTTACCTCCACTGGATAAGTTCTTCCTTCTACGATATATACTGGTGCGTCGTCAAAATATTCCGAAAAAACATTAGTTTCCAATGTAGCCGACATGATAATAATCTGAAATTAAATGTTAATATGTATGGTTCTGAAGAATTTCAAAATAAATTTCTGACTGCAAATAACAAATGATATATCCAAACAAAAAAGAAGACAAATATCAAAAATCAGCAAATAACGAATAACCAACGCAACTTCAATGGAATTAGATGTATCTAATCGCTGCTTATAACAGAGCTTCAATAAAATAACAAAACATCTGTATGAACGGAACGTTCATGCGCTTCATCGACAATTATAATGGAATAATCTGTGAGCAGTGAGTCATAAAATGTCTCACGTAAAAAGATACCATCGGTGCCATAAACAATCTTTGTTTCACTACTTGTGGTATTTTCAAATCTTACTTTGTAAGCAACCTGAAATTTACTTCTTGATGTCTAATATTTTTATTTTCCTAAAGTAATTATTCACTGGACTAACTTGAACCAGTGTTTAATTTTTAGCAAATGTGCATTTTGTTAAATACAATATTGATATTACTCAAGCATTTATATAAAATAATACTTTATCTTTAATCTTTAGAAGACTATGATACCGCTCAATCAATAATAATCTTTATTTTTTTAAAAAACAAGTTATGAACTTCTCCCACAGCTCTTTTTTTATATTTATTGAAAGAGAAAATTTTTTATCTGTTTGTATTCAAATTTTGTGTTGTCAACTAAATAATACCATTGTATTCGTGCAAATACAAGTATTACTTGAATAAAATAATTTTACCACTTCACCAAGGTTTGCATTCATTTCCAAAGCGACACGTTTTGCAAGTGTAATTGCAGCAACACGTCGTGGCTGTGTAACAGCCAAAAGACCACTGCCAATGAAACCTTCATTATAACAAATCTAAATAATAACATAATTTAACTATAAAATTTGGATAAATTTAAGCTTTACGAAGAAAGATAACAATCTTGGCCGTCCAAATACCCGGATCACTGGTTTTATTCGATAGTACATATATCATTTTCACCACTTGCTTAAAGAAAAATATATAATTGTTGTTTGAAAAATTCAGCTATTTTTTCCCTTGATCGGACAATTAAATGCAGATTTCTTGGGAGAACTTCCAACTTAGAATTAATGAATTCTCCTCTTCAAGCGCTAACTATTCTGCAAAGTTAAGAATACAAAATGAAATATTTGGATGAAGTGTGCTTTGGTTGCAATTCTAGATAAATATTTTTTATTAACAATTAAACATAGTACTTCAAATTTAAAATCAGATCCGGTCAATTAATACAAAATCACCCATGATTTCTTTCTAAGAATGCTTTAACAGAAAAAAACATCACAAATAACCTGGGGGATCTGGGTGCTTTTACCACTTCCAGTTTCACCAACAATGACTGATACGCTATTTTTTCTTATCACTTCTGCTAGTTGTAAATAAACTCCATCTACTGGTAATTCCTTGCGACGAAATTTTTTCTGAAGAATCGAATTAAACTTATTAGTAAAAAAAGAAAAAATTAGAATCTGAAACTGTTTCGCAAGACTGAAAATATCGGAAAGCAGATAGTATGCTAAAGAATAGTGGTATGCTAAAGCATTACCAGTTTTCCGACTGAAAATTTGAAAAAAACAGATTCTATAAGTGCAACTATTCTTAAAACTCTATGGTTAAGGTATCAAGTTCTTCTGTTTTTGATGCAATAATCTGAATTTAAGGTTAGTTTGTTGTTTAGAAATTAACTCTCACCAAATTTCGGAAAATAATTCTTCAAGTTATTTTATGGTACTTCATCAAAATTAAAAGCACTCATATAATAATTTTCGTATTGTTCTTTATTCGCCAAGAGTCAATACCGTGTGTGTATATTCGCCAGGAGTTAATACCTCGACAAAATTGTATCATTTGTGAGAGTCACAGCAAATCTTCATAATTGAAATATAAGTGCAAAGAGAAAGAACTGACCTTCGCTGCAGGACACTGATTATAGGTATATGCATTTTGTTTGTACCGATTCCTCCTCATATTTATTTTTATATCGAACTACTTTATTCACACTTTCCGTTAATCCTGCGTTTTTCACGGAAAAATAAATGATTACAATTACGGAACAGTCAGAATTAAAGTTAATGCATATTCCATGAGAAAGAGTTCACTGGAAAAGTTTTAATAATGAATATGCGGTCAAATGAAAAGCAATAATAAAGAGATGAACTAATGACAGAAAGTGGTGCAATAAAAATGAAATGAACTTTTCATGCGAGACATAATCGGAAATCAAAATTCTATAACTCGCCTCCCACTTCCTCATTCATTTAACGGTCATTACATATTATAAACCACCATTGAAGAGAGTTGCATCAACACCAGAGTGTCTTGAACTGATCCCTTACATTTTAAAAAAGTCTCATTTACAAACAATCACATTAAAATTATTGAGAAAAATAGCAGCGTTATAATCAGTTTACTTTTAAATTACGAAACAGCGAGAAATGCGGATGACTCATACGGGTAGATTGCGAAATGAATGTGTCTTTGGAGGAGGAGGGGCATACATGCATTTTCTCTCATACGCTAGTCGTCAATTTCGAACCAACCAGGGGGGCGGGGGTGCGGATCCGATGAAGGATGAAGTCAGGCGATGGCTGATTTGGGAATCCCCCGATTTCCACTGTACCTCTACAGATATCTCGGGTGAACCGTAAGGGATTTATCAGTTGTAGTATTCGCATTATAAGTTAACGCTTTGCCAAAAGTGATCTTTTTTAACGTTCTAAGTTTGACTTAAACAGAAAATTTTATGCTATTTGTTGATTACTATGGTAATGAATAGTGTAATAATAATATGTATGTTGGATTGATTATTTTCATTGGTACAGCAAGTTGACATTATCGAGATATTCTTCAAATTATCTTTCCATAGCCGTTGTTGGTTTAGTTGAATTTTTCATATGTCAATATTGGTTCAATTTTATTTTTCTCTTCATTATATTTTTTTCTTTGTATTACGAAGGGAAAATACATTTTTTGGCAACAGTAAAGCAAATTTTAATTACTTATATTTTCATTTCAATCATATACAACAGAAAGTCGTGGTAAGGTTCAGTTAGCTTACTCTAAATTCATATTTTTTTTCATTCCAGAAGATAGGACATTTAACTGAGGAATGATGAATGGTTAAACTGAAAAGGTAGTCAAGTCATTAGAGCGATAAATTACAACCTTTTTGAAATCTAATTTTTGCATCTGTATTCAAAACATAGATTTTAACTTCCTCTTTGTTCGTCAGAGTAGTTTTCATTAATATATTCCATCTATCAAATCTTATACTTATTTTTCAGCTTTGAAGATTGTAATATATGCCTGCATTTGATTGATACTGGAACAAAATTGTCAAAAATGTCAAAAAGTATCGAAATTGAGAATATGTTAAATAGTGGCACTTATGATAATCGTCATCCTACGAATATTAAAACTTTCGAGGGACGAAATCGTCTTAAAACAATTACAGATGGTATTACACGATCAGTTGATCGACAAGTACTTCTAATATTTTTAATTCAATCAGCTTTTCAGTGCATAAATTTGTTTTCTCTTATTAAATTTCCTATCGTATAAAAGAAAAGTTACTCATGTTTTTTCAAGCTCTAATAGTTTGGAACGAAATTTCTTATTTTTCTCTGGCTTGTGAACCATTTATTAATACTTTTATAGAGAAGCGCTTACTAATATTTAATAAAATTAGAGAATAGACTGATCAGAAAAAATAACATTAGTTTTCTTTAATAATGTTATAGAATTTCAGGATTCACTAATGCTTTGTCAGCAGTTGCAAGAACAAGATGGTTTTGATTTTATGGATCAGAGCATGGATCTGACTCCCTATTTAAGAGATCTTCGAGGGATTGATGATAGTAATGAAGATCTAGAGCCTATCATCGATAAACAAAGGATGCTTGAATATGACATACGAATGCAACATGGTATTTATGGATGTACTGCTCAATACGCAGATTTAACGAGCATTGGTAAGCGTAACAATTACCGCATTTTGATTGGTGATTTGTTATATTATTTTATATTCATTGTTGTATAAACATGTTTGAAAAGAGTTATGGTGAATATAATTTTGGAATATATTCAATGTTGTCTAGGCAGGTTTTGTTACAAAAAAGAGAATTAATTTTTGATCATTGATCATCGAGTGCTGAAAGTTTAATAGAAATCCAAGAATTCAGAATTGGACTAGAATTTCTTTTAAAATACCTTTTTCAGCGAAAGCTACAAAATCCGACAGAAGTTTGGACAATGTACCGGTTGCGGTTCCAGAAATGTCTGGTTTTGCAACAGTTTTTCAGCCGGTAAAGATGGAAATAAAAAATGGCGAAGAAATGAAGGGAGAGCAAGAAACTCGGCCAGTAATATCCATGAAAAAGGATACATCAGCACAAATCGAAATTTCTTTTATACCAACTATCAAACCTAGAAAATATTCACTGAAACCAGAAGTGTGTTTTCATGTCTTCATTTTAGCCTTTTTGCGGCTTAAAAATTCTATTATAAAATAGGATAGAAAATTTTTGCAGCTTTAAAATTTCTATTTATAAAATAGGATAGAAAATATTATCGTTAAGTTAGTTAACGATTGGTTTAATATAGTTTCTAAATGGAAATTTATAGGATTAATTGTATGTGGTTATGCATCTTAATTCGTTGGGGTTTCAGTTATTTGGTATCTCTGCTTTTTGTAAATTAGTTAATATCTAATTCATTTTTTCAAAATTACAGGCGGAAAAGAAAAACCCGTTATATCGATTGAAACGTGAAAAAAACAATGATGCAGTAAGACGATCGCGTACTAAAGCGAAACAACAAAAAAAATGAAAGATGAGCAAATTAAACAACTTCAGTGTCAAATTACCGAATTTGGTAAGCTAGTAAATATCAAAGATGAGCAAATCGTACATCTTGAACATGCAATTCATGATGTGAGAGAAAAAATCGGAATTTACGCGTCGAAAACATGCGACTAAAGAGTGAATTATATCAAGAAAAAAAGCGATGCTCTACTCGTACTGCTTAATCTGTATTTGTTGATTAGAACTAGATACTGATCATTTTTCCATTTTAGGAGGAACCGTTCGTGTTTAGTGAATTTCTTTTCGTGCACTATTTAACTGCATTTTTTGGGGTAAATGGTGCATTTTTAATTAATGAAACAGTTTGTGAAATATTTTTAAGAGAGCAGTAAAACCATGATTCTTCAGAATATCCTTTATTAAAAGCAATCATATTCATTGCTGACCATGAAAACATTGTAGCATTGCTTAATATTCAACTGTCTTACCTAGTTAATTTTAATTGTTATCACCGGTTATTCTTATGTTTTTACTTCATTTTGAAAAGTTTGCAAAGTGATAGAAATATGATTTTTGTCTTTGTCAACATTGAAATTTATGCATGTTTTTGTTCACAAAACAATTTCTTACTATGAAATTATAACGTTATGCAATAATTGCGCAAGCACTAAGTTGTTTTCCCTATGTAGTTTTTGGAATTTTTAGCTGTAGTCTTCTTTAATTCGATAAGTTCGGGTTTTTGTTGCTGGTAAAATTGTTGGAATACAGACGTTAATTTTTTCTGGAAACTTAACCAATTTTTAGAATTATATAGCGCATACTGTTTTACACAAATATATAAATTTTCTTGTTGGCCAAAACATACTGTTTCAGTTTCATTGTTTCGATAAAATTTAAAAATAATCATAATCTCTTAATTAAATGAAGTCTAAAAATTATTAGTTTTTTCGGGATCTCATTATTTTTATAAGCCTTCTAACAAATTTTTTTAATATACATTCGACACATAGTTACATTTTCGAGATGAGCTTTGCTATGTTATTGGATGTCCTGCTTATGACTGCATAACACATTTTAATCAATGAAGATTTCAGAGGGCAATTATTTCAGACTGTGATATAATTCAGCCAGTTTATGAAATCAAAAACAAACCTTATTTATGGACTATAAACATTACTGAAAGTGGCTATCTAACCGTCGTTCTTCTGTGATTTCGGATTTGTTCTATTTATTTGTCTTAGACAATAAACTGGAGAATTGTTTTATTTTATAAATATAAGAATATGTCAAAAACTTGGGAATAATAAAAAAGACATTAGTAATTCGACAGATAAGCTAGGAAAAGGCAAGGAACATACATGATAATATGGAAGGAAAAGGAGTGTTTGGAAAATATTTGGTGAAGATGAACCAGAGGTCCAAAAAAGGATTCAGCTTTAGAAAGGAGAATATAAACTGTACCTCGCCCATAAAAAAAGACCGTTGGACATAAGATGTGATGGGATACATAAATATATTTGCAGATAAAGAAGATTGAAAACTCACTGGAACGGAATACTTATTATGTACCATGCATCTTTTTTATTTATTTTTAGGCGAATTTTAAGTGCACATTTCTACGCATTTTTATTTTACTGTAACATTTTAAAACAGTAAATTTTCGCAGTGTTTGCAACTAATCTTATAATATTATTCCGTACCTATTCATTTATTTAAGTATTCCCGATAAGCAAGCTGTAAAATCCTCAGAAAAAGGCACTCCAAAATCCATTTTGGTTTTTTTTTCACCATAAGGCTTATCATAAATATTAATCAATTTCAGATTTCTACATTGAATCACCATATCAGTTTCTATATGTTTATCTGTCTATCTCGTCACTAACCAAGCAAAACATATTCAGTTCACAATTGTCTAGCGAATAAATTTGCAGCAGCCGCTTCGATGTCATTTCCACATTGTATAAGCATTGCACGAGCTGCTGCTTCCTCAAAACCAAGCGCCATCAATGAAGTTAATTTTGCGTTATCCACTTCCACTGCAAGGAAAATTTTTACTTTCCTTAGAACTTGATGTAGCGGTAAAGTGACAACAAAAAAAAAGCTTATGATCCAGGAGAAACGATTGACTAGAAAATTGAGAAATACCATTTGCACTCGTAGAAACTGAAGTCCCGAGTCGTTCCAGGTTTCTTGTGGAACTTCTGAGTCTGGTAAGAAATGTGTAACTGCTGATTCACCGAATCTACGAAGTATTTTATAGCCTGCTACAAACTCTGCATTATTAAAGAGACGTATGACGAGAGATGTATAGCTTTTTTTGTCCTTACATTTCGTTTTTTTTTTTTTTTTCACTTGAATATTTGTATTTTTTTTTTTGGCAATATCAAAAACATTTTAATAAACGAACACACGATATTCTCTCACCGCAAATGATTATTCTGTAAATCAATGACACAACGATGACGTTTCAGGATGTCGAGACCAAGTAAAACGTCAATATCACGATTTGCCAGAACATCGAAATTACACGAGAAGAAATGCTCTTCAATTTGAACTTGGCCTGAAATATAAAGTAAAATATACATACATCATACATAATTGCACATTCGTTGCATTATGTAAATTTTGATTAATACAATATAGTACAAGAAATGTTATCACTTACAAGCATGTATTTTTCCCAGTAACTGTTGAGCACCACCAACTCCATGCACTTTTGCTTGAAATCTTGTATCCACTAAATGCATTAAATTACAACGCTGCGCAATGCTGTTGGACAATATAGACACTTGTGCTCCTGGTAATGTAAACTTTTTGATTTTAACTTTTGAGTTTCGAGCTTAAAGTTGGTTTCATAAACCAGGAAGTTTTTGAGATCGACGAAGTTCCATTAACAAATATAAACTGAACAAAAGACTTTGTAATACGAAGATTAAGAAGAAAACTTTAACAAATCAAAGAATTATTGTAAAACAATATTGCATTTTACAGTTATCTTTATACGCCACTTCGGCACAATTATTTATTGCTCTTACAAACCTGAATCCACGAATGCTTTTACTTCGACACCATTTATTTTCATTTTGATGAACAACATTGATACAGGTATATAAGCTTCGGGCATATGCTCTATCGCGAACTGATGCGAAAAGTCGATGTTTTCACGTTGGATTTGTTCGGCAATTAATCGTTGTCCTTCGGCATTTGTTGGATCAAGCATTGCTCGCTCTCGAGCAAACGCATTTTCTCGTTCGGCAATATATTTCGATTTAAACATATCTATAACAGAATCGTTATTAGTTACATAATGTATGAATAGAACTGTTCCTAATTATCATTTCAAAACTTAATTTTTAACGGTGCAGTTGATAGTAGAAATAAAAACAATCACGGATGGATATTGAAAATTAAAAGATGTTTCATTTTTTGCTACATAATATCATATGATAACCAAGGAGTTGATAATTGATGCGTTGCCCAAACATAAAAGCTTTTCCCATTGAAGATTAGCCAAGAGAAATTAAAATATGCTTTCACATATTTTTCATGTTTTCATTATAGCATGATGAACTTCATCTATTGCATATAAAGAACTTGATATATTATGCATTACCAAATTTTTTTCGTCGATAAAATGTCATTAAAACTGCAAAGGTATTTCAACAATATATTGGATCTCCTACCAAAATTATTTTGTTCCACTGCGGCAATTAAATTTGGCATAATACTACGGAAAACATTACGACGTTCTGCGCTGTTTCTGAGTCCGTTGAAAAGTGTATGAAGCTAAAAAAAGAAAGAGGTAAACAAGTGATCAACAGCAAAGAATAACAACATTTTAGTTTCAAATCAGTTCTGAATTAGTGATGAAATTCTTACTCCTTCTAATTTAACCTAAGTGGTAGGAATTATACTAAATCAAAAGCATTAATATGATTCTTCATTAGTTCACATCTGCATCACTTCAAAAGAATTATTTTCTACGTAATGAAGATAAAGCCAACTAATTCTCTTGACTTGAGTGAATAATATTATAAGGAAACATATTTATCTAATAAAATTGCATTTTTAAGATAATAAAATCTAACTTGAGCAAAATCCTTATTTTTAAGATCATTATTATCATGATACACATTGTCCTGTGGTACCCTAATTGACTTTACTAAATCAGCTATCACATCATTCGGATATTGAGATTGTCCGGAAGATGTTACTGGTTTGTCTGCTATCAGCATAATTATATCATTGTCATGTACTCTCCAATCCTACAGAAAGACATCATAGATAAATTTTCTAGAATATTTAACATCTCCGTATTTCATAATTGTCCAAAAGATGTTAACCTGAAATACAGGCTCAATATAAAGGAACCATAAAATCAAATTAAATTTGAATTCATGTTTTCTCTGCAATCGAAATTACTGAATTCATTCTTCTGTCTTCCAAAAGTTAATTGGCAATTTATTGGAATAAGTAGTGATGCTATATACTTTCAAAATGTAGTATTTTTCAAAGTAAATTTTATGTTGGATAGAATGGGTAAACAAAAAATTTTTTTGCTTTATTAGAATATGAGACTCAAAAATCTTTAGAGTAAGATTGCTACTAATTAATTTGAAATCATTCGTCACATAGTTTCAAACAATTGTCGATAGTTAACACATCTTATCAATTAATTAACACTTAATTCAAAACCAACATTCAAAGTTGTTTTCAAATTACTTGCATTCACAACTGTTGTATATCCATTGTGAAAGATGCTTAACTGGGACATTGCTATATCATTTAGAGCAGGAATTTCAAATTTGCAAAGTGCCAAAAAATTTTCCATTTCCATATCGCTGCTTACTTCCAATGGAAAGACATCTGCACCAGCCAAGTCACATGTTACCGTTATCTTCATTACAAGTGGATAAAGAAAGCACCTATCACTTCTTAATATTTTGATTTTGTAAGACTGAAATTTTGCAATAACTGGATTTGAAATATGCGGAAATTTTCAAATTATAAACAATTTATTACGCTAACAAGAAACTGTGTTCGAACAGTTTATTAGATTGGTGCAAACGCGCGTGTGATGCTTGATCTGTATGATAAACTTATAATAATTCTAGTTTGTCAAAAACATATATCAAAAGTGAACTGGAATTTAATTTAATCTATAGCAGTATGGGGAAGCTCTTAATTAAATATGATTTTAAAATTCCATTTCAGCAGAAATAAGGCTTGAATATAAGATATCTGTTCTAGTTCGATAATTTTTCCAACAAACATTAAAGAAACTTATTAGGCAGTATTAATCAACATGTTCTTCAGAACTAATATGTTAGTTTATCGGAAGATATCAAAATATATTTGTTAACAGTCACAGTAGTCACAGTAGGCTCACAGTAGGCATACTGAATCGAGAGAGATTGTCATATGAAAATCTGCGATTTTCGTCCGACCCTTATGACATTCGAAAAATTTTATTAGATATACTTCACTTACTTTTACCAAATACATCGTAGAATTCGTTCAATCAGGATGTCTTGATATCCTACCTAATGTAAATAACACATTAATGTTATTATTATAAATATCGATTTTTTCCAATAAGGGAAAAATATTATGACAAGATTATTTTCCCAACTGTAAGCTTTCCATTTATTGTCTATTGGAAGTATTCAAATCGTTCTGTATCAATTATACAATTAATCTATTAATTTAATTATGCATAGAATATTGTTGAAGCAGTGTGAAACTAATTTGAGCCAAAATATTTTCGAAATGTGTATGATACAGATTGAATTTGATTTCAAAAAAATTGAAAACACTAACAGTGAACGGAAGACTTATTTACAAAATAATGAGGAAAGAAACTGTTCAGGAGATTTACGTAGAAGATTTATTATCCGATTGATAAGGATTAATTAATAAGAAATAATGAGGAGTTAAATTCACGTGCCGTTTTGAAATCGCTGATAAACTTTATCACGTAAATACCGACCGCTTCATCGTTTTTTTATTTTGTTTGTTATTAAATCAACAGAAATGATTTAAACAGGAAATAATAGAATATATTTCTCCGCAATTTTCCTCATCGATAACTATCTAGTGGTATTCATCCAGTTAAAAAAGATGAAAGATTCGTCCAGTAGAGAGTCCCGTCATAGATGCTATGTTTATGTTAATCAATTATTTATTTCAGCAAAATCTAAGTTTTTAAATGGTAACATATTGTCTATTGGTCGGTCTTCAGATTCCTTCATTCAAAAATCTAATAATTTGCTTTTTTTAAATTTTGAATTAATTTTATGGTGAAATAGTTTGTTAATGCGATTTAAACGTAAATTTTTTTTTTTTTTGGAAATCTAAAATAATTGCAAATTAAAACAAAATAAAAACAAAAATAATTGCAAGTCCTTTAGAAGTGAATAAGAACAACTAGTCCACTTGATCGATTCACAAATTATTTTTCCTGTAATGATGATTGAGAGTACTTCTTACCTTAATAATATTGAAGGTAAACCATCAAGATCCAGATTACCAGAATCATAACCAATAATTTAATATTAATTGATAAATTGCCAGTTCACTTATTCAATCAGAACCATTCATCATAAAATCATAGCGAAATTGCAAAAATAAACAAAGTTTAAAGATTAATTTTTTACAAATAATGCAAGGAAAACAGTAAATATAATAAGAAAAGAATAGTCACATTTGCTATGAGAACATTATTCTGTGATGACAAGTAGCATTCTGAATACTGTTTATCGATCGATAAATGAAAATCAAACTAAAATCTTCAAAATCGAGCAAGAATTTGTAAGTAACGAGTCTCATAATGCTTCAAATCTTTTCCCATAGCTAATTTAACAGATTAAACAAATTAAAATAGAATTTGAAAACAACTAATGTTCGATGAATATATTATGGTAGCAATTAGAAAAACGTTAGCTACTACCTCACTGCTATGGAAATAGTTTCAAACTCACTAAAGAATTGAGAGATATGACCGTTTTGATCTCTTCATAAGCAAAAGGTTCTTCCTTAAATATACATCAGTCGCCAGTCTACACTAAGCTGGCGAATAATAGAAAAAGGATGGAAGGAATTCATTCTCAATTTCATTTTTCATCAAGAATTGCAAAAAATGCATATTAATATGCTCATTCCATTCATCTGTAATTTAAGGTACACAATAATGTCTGAAAGAATCTTGAACGATTTATATAATACTAATATAATTCAAAGACGCATGAAAAAGAAAAGACGGAGAGATTAGCAAAAAAAATTAAGAAAAACTCAAGAGATTAAATCATCAGCTATAATAAATTTAAAACAGAAAAAACCGAAAGGGTCGAAAATGTACCGTAAGATACGTGACCGATAACTAAGGTGTCAGGAATATTAGCTGTACCCTATGTATCCTACCTTCGTCCACCGTAAGACCGTTATATTTCGCCCCGCTAAATGTAATATGTATGTCAATCTCATCATTCTTGAACAACTATAACTGCCTTCATGAAAGAAAATGAGGATGAGCCTCTTTCGGCACTTGTTTTAATTGCTTATTTTTTAGTATTGTTAAACACATTTCTTCACGAATCATCACGATTATTTTTCATTTGTTATCTTTCAACAAAAAAAAATTATTTGTCGTAATAAATTATTTATGAAAAGAAAAGCTATGCATTCGCCCATTTTTCTATGAGTAGCATAAGTACAAGATTACTTCTAAATCTCTGCTCACATTTTTAAACTTAATCTCTTTTAATATCATCGATACCCTTTGCTACTCACAAATTCACAACATATGAATTACGATGATAACTGAATTTCATTCTCCCTTTTTTAGAACTAAAATAAGAAGAACAAAGTGGTTTTGCTATGGAAAGTTTATATCACGAAACAAATAGTCTGTTACAACAAACACACTTTGATTTGGGTAATTTGGAAGGCATGCGAAATGAAAGTGATGCTCAAAAAATTATTCAAAATATCTATCAGCGGTTGAAGTAAGTTCTGGTTTCATGTCTAATCTTTCCATAAAGTACGCAAAATTATCCAATTTCAATTGACGCATTTCAGATGTCATGGAGTAGATGGGCTGGATATTAGTCTTGAATTGCTGAGAATCGCTATTGAAAAAAACCTAACTGAATAACGAAATTCAATTAACGGAAGTTAAGAATGTATGCCTTCCGTATGAGTAATAGATTTGACATTAATCGCAAGAATAAGAGAAGGGTTGTTGATAATTATTTTGGCTTAAAAATGCATGTTTTTTTTATAATTTCGAATTTAAACTCTTCAAACTAATTGTTAATATAGGCAGATTGATGGAAATTGTGAACGCTTAGATTTATTTGTCAGCAAAGAACCTCCACATCGTCGACGTACTGCTAAATATAAAGTGGATCAATTGAAATTCGATTGCCACTCATTACACTCAACAGTTGACAATATACATATGCATATGACTAATAAATGGAGAGCTATTGCTGAAAGAGAAGAACTTCTCACTCAGAGGTATTTCAAGTTTGTGAAAAATCGAAAGGAAATTTTTTTCTTGGAAGACTTAATTGGATTAAAAATTTTTTAAATTTACCTGTTAAATTCTTTTAATCTTATCTGTTAAACTATGGTAGACATGTAGACATATGATATGTGGATCTATCTTACTGCAAATGAATCAAGGCAGTTATCCAAGTTAATCTTATCTTTTAATTTATAGTATCACTATCTGATTTGCCTTGATTCATTTGCAATAAAATAGATCAACATGTCTATCTTTCCATACAATTTCAGATTTCGTCCTAATGATATAATACGAGTTTCAATTGAAGATAACGAATTATTCCTCCATGATCGTTTACAATCCTCACACAATAGTATCGATGAAATTATTAGTCACGGAAGCGCTATCTTGGAGCAGATTCGCTTACAGGGAATAGGATTGAAAGGAATCAAGCGTAAAATTTTAGATATCGGACAAACGGTACCTAGTTTTTAATATACGAGTTTTTAATAATTTGAAAAATAAAAGTGTAAAGTGGTAGAACTAGCTTGTAAAATTTTCACTTTAAGTGATTTCTATGCATGCTTAAGAAAAATCTTCTCATTAGTATGTACATTATAACATATCGAGATATCTAGTAAAATCCTATGCTTAAAAAATTACACTACTCAAAAAGAAATGAATACTTTTAACAAATCCAAAATAAATGAATACTTCTAACAAATATAAAATATAGTTGAACACAAAATATAGTCTTATGCAAAATTATTTGTATTGCATAAAAATTTAAATATATAACGTAATATCGCTCATTTTAGCTTGGCTTATCATCAACAACATTACAAATGGTTGAAAGACGATTAAGAGAAGATTGGATTATATATTGTATAGGTTGCTTGACTTTCGCAGTTTTTATGTATATTTTTTATCGATTTTGGAAAGGCTAAGTGTTTTTAAAACTGATGTTTCTTTTTTAACACAACTACTGTTATCTCCAAAAAAATTTTTCAAAATAAATAATTTAGCAAGAAAGCAGAATCATCAGTTTCTCTTTCTTATTACCATATTTGACTTTTTTGGATATGGTAATAATTCATTTTAAATTTGATAATCCGCAAAAGATAATATTTTAACTAGGTTATCAATTACGTCATATAAGTTGCTAGCGAAATAGTTCTCAGTGACGGGAATTCTGTTCAAAAGATTTTCCAATTGCTTGTAATTTTCTATAAAACAAAACTTATTTCAGTTTGGTTATTCTTTTAATTTTATCCGTTGAAGCGCAATTGTTTGAAATGTAATGAGATTTCCTTTTGACAAAACATTGCATCTTTCAAAGTTATGTATTGATTCTTAACATTTGATGCATTCTTTTTATAATATTTTGATATGGTTGTTATGCTTTGTTTGTATATAAACTTTGAAAATGCTGAATGGACGAAATTAATTTTAGTAATTTATCAGTGTAAATATAACATTAATACTAATTCCAAAGGATGTTTCTTTAATACTTGTTACCTTCTCAGTACTTTTATATCTGGTAATCATAATAAAATAAAATATTGTGAGTTTTCTTAGTTTCAAATAGCCTATATAACTAGTTTTTTGATGAAATATAATTAATAAGTACTCTGCAACAATGTATAGTACTCTCGTTTACTTTCCATTTTATTAAATTATCAGTAAGTTACACTGCTAGTTTATTCGTTTAATATATTAATGATTCAATGTCTTATTGCACAACTAATCAGCAGTGCGTTTCTTCATAGCAATAAGCACGAAATCCATTTATCACACCGTTTACACTATGGAAAAAAAAAGAAAATTAATTTGTCGAGTCAGATATGGTTATTTCATGTTGTTGGTTTTGTTGCGCTGTTATTTCTTTTTTATTCATAAACAGTCGCTCGATCTCTTCAATGCGCTTTCCACGTGTTTCCGGTGCAAAAAAATAAAAGATGATGAAACCAGTGAATGAAATGGCGGCGTACAAAAAGAACGCACCTGAAATTAGAATCAGGCTTCTGTGGATTTTTAATTTTCTCTTTTTTGGATCGTTACTTTCTATATTTTAAAATAATCATCATTCCAATAACAACCTTTTCTGCTTGGATATATTCTTGCTTGGGCATATTCTTGCTTTTATCATTTAATCTTTCTTTTTTGTTAAGTGGTATAAATGGTCATTTTTTTTTTGTATGTTTTTTATAAATTGCTCTTTAATTAAAAAAGAAGTGTTTAAAAAAGTGCAGAAATCGCCAGAACCGTGTTTGGTGATTGCTTGACTTAAGCTGAGATACGTTAACGATATCAAAAGATTGAAGGTCCAATTTGTAAAGGTCGATAGAGCAACGCATGTGCCTCTCGCCCAGATCGGATAAACCTCAGCATTGAAAACCCATGGAATTGGGCCCATGCCTGAAATACAGATAATTTTAGATGAATGATCGAGAAGAATTTCTTCACCATAATTTCCTTTGAATTATAAAAATTTACCAAGGGAATAAATAGATATATATAGCACCATGATTATTATTGGTAATGCCGTAAATCGAGTTTTGCAGGAAATGTCAGAAAATAAAAAATTAGTTGCATTGATCATACCATCCTGAAAAAGATGTGGAAAAAAAAGAACCCAGTGGGAAATAAAAGAAAAAATAAATTGCTTAGTGTAATTATTTCAATTACTTGGTCGATTAGTCAATGCAATTTTGGTTGAATTATTAACAATTTAAATAGCTTGCTTTAAATTGTCCAGTATGATCACTTTCATTTTTTGGAATATGCCTCATCTCAGCAATAATTTTAATAACTAGAAAAATTCCATAATAAGACACAGCTGATAATGTTTATAAATGTTAGTCGATTCCATAAATTTAAGTTTGTTTGTCAACAAAACAAAATAAGACGATGAATTACTACTCCCACTACTTTGACGAAGATTAGTCGCTTAAATTTTTAGAGCAGATTCCTTTATCTGTAAATAAAAGACTAAAAATTTTTTCCAAATTAAAATGTTGATATTATAACAAATAGAATATATTGTTAAGAATTTAAAACTATTGCATGGTGCGACATATATTGAAAATGAAGAGTATTATGAGAATATCAAAAGTCCTCTATAATTTGCGATGTAAAGACTTGCAAAAAAATGCAAACAAATAAGGGAAGTGTTTTTTGTTTGCCTAATTTTTATTTGCCTGCTATTCATTTCACTCATTTCAGCGAATTTCAGAAAGTCAATGATCAAAATATTGGAATAGAAAAAGTTCGAAATACCTTACAGTATCCATAAAGTGAGTATTGACTATTTTCCGAATTAATAGATAGACATTGCCCAAAACTTGTGGACAGGAATGAGGAATCTTCTGCTAAACTGCAATATCCGCATTGCTCTGATGTCACACAGTCGTCGCAATTCCTAAAACATTGATAAACTTCAAAATCTCATCATTTGTACTATGTAATTATTGCATCGTTTGTCCAAAAATGATTCAAGTTGATAAAAAAGCTTTATGAGAAAAACTTCGATTCTCAACAATTTCAAATTTATTTTTCTTTATACGTATAGCGCCATGATTTTTTCCGGTGTAAATGATTGTTTCGTCAAAATCAATATTTTTTTATAGTCTAGTTTTAAAGAAATTAGAAATATACAAGTCACCTGAATTTAGAGCATAATTCTAGTAATTCCTTATCCACGTTGGTGGAATTCATATCTACACCGATGTATGCTTGCGCTTAAAAAAAAATAACTTGGGATCGTAACAAGAATTACTCCATTTTTAATTTTGCTGTAATAGTAATACTTTTAAGCAAGAAATATATTTTACAGTTTAATTTAATATTAAACGTCCTTATTTCACTTCATTAAATAATTCAATAAAAAGCTTAATTTTTTTGCATTAAAGCATTTACGAAACTTATATAATATGCTACTTGTTTTGATATAATCATTGCGTAACATAATAAGGTACCAATCATCCATACAATTTCTGATTACTGTATCTAGAATAATCACTAACCAGGATCAATTTTTGCAGAATCATGATTGATAAGGATGAATGCACCGCCCATCATACACAATGTGATAACAACACCGATCAAAGACGATAATATAAGCGTACGTCTTCCAACTCGCTCGATTAAGTTCAGTGGTAATATTGTTCCTACTGCTTGTACAGCTGTAAAGTTTTTTAAATCTCGATCTTCAAAAAAAGAGGAATAACAATGATATTCAGTTAGAAATCTTGATATTTATGGGATTTCTCATATGTTAAAACAATATCAGACAATGATTAATCAATAAATTACTCGAAATAAAAAAAAATTTACTTGAAATAGCACATGAAATCCAAATTGTTGTAATTTTATCGTGCACTCCAGCAGAACGAATGATGGTGCTGGTATATATCTTAAATTGATAGATAATTTTGTATTTGATTTTACAAATTTAAATTCATTCCAACAAAAAAGAAATATTTTATAAATTAAAATGATGATAAGATAAAATAGATATTCTCATAAACTGACTGATAAACTGATCATGAACAGATCATTCATATTCTACTTCTCAAGAAACAGAAACTGTAATACAGCTAATTTTAAAATGGTTGATTTTTTTCTCATTGCAGCGCTAAAATAAAAATCGTTAACAAAAGTTAACAAAATTATTAACAAATTTCCTGCAATTATAATTTTGAAAGGGAACAATTACAAAATAGTATTAATTCCAGCGAGTTGTTGATACATTTGTAGAGCACAGCCAAGCATTAAAGCCTTTCGTACATGAGTCGTTCTCAGTATTCTACGTAAGACAAATTCATCTCCTATTAATAAAGTATCAGATTTGAAATTGATTAAATTTTTCGAGAATTATAAATGAATAAACTACTTCACATATTTTCTGATATTTATGAAGTATTAATGCATTTCATGAAAAAAATCTGAAGTGTCATGGATATTGAAGACAGCGTGCGAGCAAATTAACGAAAATTAGCGAATAACATATTTCACTGAACTATTCACCAGGAGTTGGTCTTTAAGGAAAGATTAATTTTTATAATGCTAATGAATAATACATCCTTAAAAAAGAAATATGATACAATATTTAGCATAAAAATTTCAATTAAGCAATTCAGTCAGGTCTTTCTCACTTACACTTACCATTTTTCTGACGAAACGTTGCTTCACGTTGCATTTCAAGCACTACTTCACCCATTTCATAAGCAATCCAGTCCTTGTCATTACTATATAATCGACATAACACTTCTTGCGCTTCTTTTGCACGTCCGTGATTAATCAGATAACGTGGCGTTTCTGGCAGGAACAGAAAACCGATGAGCTTAAAATAGTGACGAATCTATGCTGTTGTTTTTGTTTTTTTTTTTTTTTCAAAAAGATTAAAATAAAATTTTTTGGAATTTTTAATTTTTTTTTTCTTATTTAATTTGGAATTTTCAATTTTTTTTTCCCAAATTTTTTTTAAATTTCTTTACAAATTTTTTTTAGTTTTCGAAAAGTGAGAATTATGAATCGATAATTCAAAAATCCAACAACGTTCAGATTGGGAATGATACTAGCCTTCTTATTTTTTGAAAGCTAAATATCAAAACTTGTTTTGTGAGAGCAGAAAGCAGTGTGCCTTATTTTAAGCAAATCAAAAAATCCTTCACTTTCAATGAAAATTAAGTTAATAATACCTGTACTAACGCCGGTACTGCAGCAAATGTGAGCATCAATCGCCAACCGATATTTACTGGATCATAATGAGCAAACCATGCTGCTACAGCATTGGCGACTGTGAATCCAAATGCCACCATAAACTGATAAATTGTCACCAATTTTCCTCGTATTCTTGAGGGAGCTGCTTCGCTTATATACACGGGAACAACCATGGATGCGAATCCTATAATTCTAAATGCGAAATCTTCAACTTACATTTTGTTATGAATGAAGATATTTTGGCTGTCTCTTATTCTAAATTTTCCAATAGATAATTTTATGTTTGACGTACGAAAACTTTAATTATAGATAATTTTATAATATCCGACTGATCAAAATTCTTTGTAGACTAAGAGTAACTTAAAATATTCGATTCATACCAATAGCAATGCCCAAAAATATGCGTCCAATGAGTAATGTCCATCGATCGAACGCAGCACCGCATATTATAGCACCAGCAATAAAGAACATAGTAGCCGTTATTATCACTTTTCGACGACCGAATTTATCGCTACTTTTACCTGTGATTTGATAATTTAAGGTAAGTTCTGCAAATCCATTATTTCAACGAATTTAAATAATTTTCAAATTTCTCAAATAAATCAAATTTTTTAATTCAGTGTGATGCATTTTATACAAAATCAATTTGGCAACTAATTTAATAGCTTATAGCTCCAAGTATGGTTGGTTGAAATGTAAAAAATCTTTCTTAACATTTGTCGAATTGAAAAAACGACACTAGGTTTTAATCCCGCTCAGCCGGTGCTTATTAGTTCGATACTTACTGTAGAAAGACTTCAGACATATTGGCATTTATATGTCTTATGTCTCCAGATCCTCTGAGAGATATTTCAAATTGCAAAAAAAATGAAATTCAAATTGTAATAACCTGCAGCTAGTGCAGCAATACCTGCCATCCCTGATGTTATACTAATTATGACCTCCTTCCAAATAGTTGACAAACCATTCATGTATTTATTATGTGGCAAATATAGCATTACACTGAAAATTAGACTAATTTTTTAAAACTGGATAAAAAATTAAATTCTTATTTGTTTAAAAAAAAATACTAAGCTTAAGGTTATTTGTAATTCCTATAGGATTCAGAGAAAAGCTGTGATAATAATCAATATCTGAGAATCAAACATGTATTCAAAATTTCAAATTTTTAATTGAAGTCTGATCTGCTAGTGCAGCTTGATTGACCACTCCAATGATAAATAAAATGAGGAAGGTGATAAAGAATAAAAATCCAGCGATAATATCAATACTCACCCGGAGACAATGCCAGTATCATAGCCAAATAGTAAACCACCTATTGCCGCCATCAAGGTCAAAAGATAAACATATGTATTTGCTTTTGTCTGTTTCTTTGGATCTTGCTGTTTGTGGTGGTCATCGTTGGCCTAAAATTTAATCAGTTTCCTTTACACGGAGATATTAGAGCAATGATATTTTCATACATATAATTTTGGCCAAGTATTATCTCTGATTTCCTTGGAAATTTACTTCTTTCGATTCTTTTACCAATTAATTATATTTCGCGGGTCTTATTCTTGGACTACCTTAAATTCACAAATATAGGAGAAAATTTGAAGAAAATTTTTTTTGTCGCTGAAGCAAATTTTCGAGAGATCAAATGATATTTTGTCGAAAAGCGAATCATTTGCATGTTGTTCATGTCTTTTTTTCCTTTTTCTATGTTTTAATTTAACCAATAAAAATGTAGTTCTATTTTATAAAAATTTAAGAAAAATGATTAGTGTGTCTTCATTTACTTCAGCTAAGATATCCTTTTTTCCTTCTAAATTGCTTAGCGTTTTAAGCCATAAGAATTCCATCTTGACTAAGCTCAATATAAATTATTAATATGATCAAAGAATTTCATATTTTCTAGAGGTACTGTTTTTTCAAGTAATATTATTTTTTCTAAAATTCGCTATTATTTGAATGAGCAATATGTTTAATCGAATGCTAAATTAAATACGAAAAATTAAAAGCTAAAGCTATTTTGAACGATTTTCATTATAATCATTTCGTACAAAACAAATTTGAAATTTCTAACAGTAGAAATTATTCACAACAAAATGATTTAGAGATGGAAGTTGAAAAACTGCCCAATTAAAAAAAAAAAAAAAAACTGAGTTTCTGAAAAATATCAAAAAACATAGGTGCATAAGACAAAATTTTTAGGGCTCTGATTACATTTAGATTATTTTTTATTAATAAAAGAGCTTACAATTCCGATATAAACCATCAAAAATTCTTCTCACTCGGAATATTTCTGAAAAAAAAATTTGAATTTAATGATTTAATAAATTTAAAAAGACAAATAGTGGAAAGCTTTTATCAAAAAAACGATTAAACGAGACGAGATTCGTTGCATGAAAATTATATTCATACCTTTATGGAAATGAATTTATTTAAAGAAAAGGTAGAGCTTTTACAACCTTCCAATGTAAAGTACATATTGACAAAAACAATTTTGTTCGAAGGAAATTACATTGATATTTTAATAAAATATAGGACACAGAGATTGTTAATTCATTCACCTTCACAAAAGGTACACTGGATCAATTGTTACCTTATCATATGAGTGAAGTTCTTTATTAATTGGTGGTGAGTAATCATTCTTCTGCAGAAGATAACTTCACATTATAATATTTTTTTTTGCGACTTGTATCACAGGTCATTTTTCAATTATGAAAAAAGACAATATTATTAGATTGGTTGATGCAATAAAATTATTTAATTGACCTATTAATAGCCATTTAAGAAATTAACAGATCTCTAATTAATATCATTTTGCAAATGTCTCATGGTATCCTTATCGACAAAAATCCAGCATAAATTGTCAAATTTTATCAATAATTTTTCGATTGAATTCCTTTTTGCAATCGTGAAATTTAGGTCAATAATCATGGTTTCAGAGATTAGTATAATTGGTAGTTTTTTAAAAGTTCACAAAAATATTTAAAAACTTCAATAATAGAGTTATTTTTGTAGATTATAGTTTCTTTTGACTCTGAGAAATTGAACAAATAAAAAAATAATTTCTTCCAAGCCAAAGTTTTACCAAAATTTGAGATAAATCATTTTTATATTCTTATTTTAAAAGGCAAAAAAAATTTTTTTTTTATAAGCCATTTTAAAGTTCATCTCATCCTTATAAACTAAATATTCTTTATACATATATACTGTACTTAAATAACCTTTACTTATGAACAAAATATTCTATAATTGATAAAATGAGTTTACGTATCGAAAATTGAAATTGGTATTTAATCGATGATAACAGCAAAGATGTTATAAAAAGAAGCGTGTAAGAAATCTTCCACGAACGAATAGAAGAGTTAGATTATCAAAAATAAGTTTATAATTGTTTGAGCAGAAAAAATTTATATTTTTATTATATTTATGAAAAAAATTGTTTTTTTAATTCCATATTTTTCCAATTTTTCGAAGTTTAGATTCCTTGAACAAATTTAATTTTCCAACTTTCATTTTGGATTTTTAAAGAGCAAAATTTGAACAAAGGTGCAATAAATTTTCATATCTCAATAAGTGAATTAATGTATCGAAAAGAATTTAAAAAAGAATTTGATTAGGATAGCAAAAAACGCTATGATAGGAATAAGAAATATTTGAAAATATTTTGTGACAGATGTGATTATCAGTATGCTAGATATTAAAAATAATTTACAATTTGTGGCATAATATAGAGCCTTATTAAAAGAGCAGAGCCGAAAATATTGTGAAAATTGAAAGAAAGAAGTTAAAATGAGAATTTAGTGAAAAACAAAGAAAGAAAGAAAATAATATCACTTTTCGTATTAAGATGAGATTTAAAATTGAAAATTATCCTAAATACACGCATAGAAACAAGAATTTTTATTCAAATAAGTAAAAAGCTATGATTTCGTTGATTTTGAGTTTAAAGCTTCGTAAAATCTATTGTAGGAAAGTTTATGTTGCGACAACAGATTGTTTCAAATATATTCCTAAAATATAGTGCGGAAATGGACTATAGTAGCAAATAGAAAGCGACCAAAGATATGCGAGGCCATTATTTTATTATAAAATGATTAACGAATTTGTAGGAATCGCACTTAATTTCTGCGGAAAGTTGAGAGCCTATCCATAAATTATCAATTGAGGCTATTGATTATTACAATGGAAATGGAAATAGCTTTAAATGCAAGATTTGTTACCACTATATTTGAATAGATGAATCTTTTCGTTCCGATGAATTCCATCTCTTCCGACTTATCCACTTCATCAAAACATTGATCAATGGGTTAATAACTTCTATAGAGTGATTAACAGGTAACTTACTTTCTCTTAGTTTTGAAAAAAAATAAAATTTTCGATTTCTAGAATTAACAGCAACAGCAGCATGTTCACAGTATGTGCATTGAAATTTTTTTAGAAATCAATCAATTTGTTCGACGAAACTACAACGATTAGATGATACTAGTAATAATGATAGATTTGATTACTGATTACTTGTTGGTGGCATATGCCGCTGCTATATATGCATGCTCTTCGTTTTGTCTTGTTCAATACAAAATGTTTGATTGCATGTGTTTGTCATTCATCGTCGCAAACATATAACAATAGTAGTAAGCATCAAATCCTGACTGCTCGTAAAATTCAAAGATTAATAAATTTTGAGGATTAACACTACAGTTGCAATCAAAGATCGAAAACTCTTTGATAATCATAAAATTTTTCACCTTAGGACTTGTGTGAGTTTTTATAATTATAAATTTGGAGATGTAGCATTGAACAAAAAAAGATGAATGATTAGACAATTTGTTCCTGAAACGAAAAAATGTGGAAAAAATAAATAAGTAATTGATAATCTGTCCTCTTTTGTAGGGAAAATTTGCCATTGGTTAGTTGTAGTGAGAAATCGGACAGTACTTATTTATTCAGTAGTTGAATTAACGAACTATACAATTTTACGGTGCAATACCGTGATAATGTGATAGAGAGGATAAATGAAAATGTATACAGTAATTAAGCATGTACAACATATTCACTGAACTCATTCATTTGAAATCCAACACAAAGTGATTGCTGTTGCACGTTAGAATTTTCTGGTCGTTAATTTCGAATGGGTAAAGCAAATTTATTGACCGTTTTAGTGTTTTGCATTTAATAATTCTACTATAACGACAGGTACTTTCTTTTCCTTTCTTTCATGAAGTTTCCTTTATTCTGAATAGTTTCCACACACCTCTTGGTGTTTCAGGTTCATTGAGTATCATTATTTCGCCTTTGCGTGGAGATCAAAGTTCTATTCTTTTGGGGGATGAAATTTACCATTAGTACGTTCTCTAAGACTAATTAAGTATATTAACCAATTAAGTAATTAAATATAAGTTCTCCATAATCTCCCAGAATATGTCCAATGTCTTAAGAGTGTTTAGCCAGTATTTAATAAGCTTAATTTTAGTATTTAGTTTATGTAAGAAAAATTCTTCATGTTGCATGTTATCATTTTCAATTGATAAGATTAACGACACATAGAGTGAAATGAAATCAATAAGACGCATCATCTAAATAATTTATGTAAGTTAATGATCAGTGTTAAGTATGCCTTCTATTTTTACTGTCAAAGTTATTAGTTCTCTTTCCTATAAGAGTTTCCTATCTAGCTTTTCTCATTGCTTGTTTTGTTAATTCAATTAATCTTTCATAAACGCTACTTTCCCAAAGTTTTCTAGGAGTCGTGAATTTCCATTTCATTCCCTTTGTTGCGATGAAGTTGGCATTTCGTTCCATGATAGTTTAAAAACGAGTTGGACATCCTCGTTGATAAATAAATCTCCTAGACATGAGAATGCTTCGGCAAAGAGATTCTCTACTATTTCTAGGTATACCATTCTAGTCATAAAATATGTGAATGGAACAGTCCATCGTTTTCGTGATTGATTTTCTAATTTTATGACAGCGGGACTTAAGTGGTCCAATCCAGTTGTTCGAATGTTCTTGAAGTTGAATTCATGACTTTGGTAGGCTTGCTATAGCAGGTAATTTAAACGGTTTAGAAATCCAATGTTTGCATAACATACATTGACTTAAAACTTGTTTGATTTCTTTCTACTTTTTGGAATCCAAAAATCATTTCTCATCTGACAACGTATGAGCAACTGCAGTATGATGTATGATAAAGTTTCATGTCGGTAGATAAATTGGGTACTTACTAGTTTCGATTAATTCTAAGTTTTCTAATCAACTTATCGATATTCATAGTCCTTCACTTTTACCATAATAATGATTCCATTCGGTATGTCACTATCACTGATATCTTCAAACTGTACTTGTCTGATTAACATTCGTCGAGCCGGAGCTACTTCCTCTATTTTTATATATGAGAGATCATCTTTAATTGGATTTATTCATTCGAATCTATTCTTTGTTATACGTTTGACGAATCTGAGAGTCAAAATGGTTACCTTGATTCTTGATTAATTTAAACCATTTGCTGAATATTGATTAATTTAAACCGTTTACTGAACGGCTTGGATCTACGAATGAAAATTGATTCTTGGCGTTTCAGTAGTCGAATTTGCATCATTCCATTGATTTTTCTTTATCTTCGTTACCATCCCATTCTTGTCTCGAAATTACCATTGTGGCCACTTGCTTTCTTCCTCTTTTAACGATGATGGTCCTTACCACTACGAATTATGAATTTTGAGATTTGGAGGAGAAAGCTCTCTTGTGGCCACATCCAATAATTTCGCCTTTTGGATCTTTCTCGAATAATTGTTTATCCAATGTAATGCACATTTGGAATCAGATCATAATGTTACTTTGGTATTTTTTAAACCTAACTGGTTTAGTACAAATTGTCCAGCTCGTATTCCAATGAGAATAGCAAGCAGTTCTAATCGTGGTATGGTCATTCATTCCCTTAATCAGAGCAATACGAGATTTTGCATAAATTGGAAATGATTCCTTACCGCACATTCCTTTTCTGAATGTGTATATTGCTGTTACGTACGCCACACTTGAAGCATTAGTAAATATGTGAATATTCATATGACTTGTGAGATTGGTTAAAATTCGAGATAATTATTTCACATATGTTTGTCTTGTCGTTAGTAAAAATTCCCAGATCTGTTCATCTTCATGGTTTATAATTTGATCCTACGAATTATTTTTCCTTTATAAGTTTTGAAGAAATAATTTAAATCTTACCACTACCGGAACTAGAAATCCTAAGGGATCATATTGTAAAGCAACAGATTGAAGAATAGTTCTTTTATAATTCATTGCTTGTCTATGCTTTCGGAGCTACGTTTATGATATCTAATTGAGGGAACTATATTATATCTACAATCCTCTTTGCATTGAGGTTTGCTCAAATCTTGATCAATATAATATCATTGAATCTGAAATCATTCGAACGAAATTCTCTAATATTCATTGATGCTTCCTTAAAAATAATTTTTAATTCATATTTTAGTAAAGCTTCCTCAATGCCTTCCTTCTGCGGATATTAGAACGTTATCAACATAAAGATTTCTTTTTACTTCTATAGTCTTTTCACCACTATTAGCTTCCAAATGGTAATTAACTATAGCTGATAATAAAAAATGAGATGATATAACTCCAATGAAACTCTTTTAAAACGATAACATTGCAGATTTTCCTCAGTGACATACTTGTTTTATCTTCATGATGTAGTTCTATTTGCAAAAATGCCTTTTCTATATCTGCTGTGGTTATCTTCGTCATCATTGTGGAGCGAATTAATATACTCACAATATCTGGAAGAATTATTTAATAAAAGAACACCGGATTGATTTACAAAAAAATTTTCGAGATCAAATTTTACTATGCGTTATTACTAAGGTTTCTTCTCTTTTCCTTTCATCCATCGCCACTTAGACGTTTTATTTACCACAGTTCGACAATGTAAAAATAAAAATACCATTTCGTTGTCTACCAGAATATATTTAATAAAAGAACATCGGATTGATTTACATCGAATTGATTTATCAGCATTTAATAATTTACAATAATTAAAATATCATATAATAGTTTACAAGAATATTTTTAATAAATTTTTGCAGTGATTTACAAAAAAAATTTTGAGAATACATTTAATTTTAGTTATTACTAAATCATCAATTTTTCCTTAATCAGCTGTTACTCAGATGTTCTGTTTACCAGCATTTAATTTCAAAAATTTATAATAACTAATTTTTTTTACCAGCATTTAATTTCAAAAATTTTATATAATAACATAACATCTGAGTAACAGTCCGCGATATAATGTGTCATTTTCGATTCCTTCACGTGTGCTGATGCATCGTAAACAATTCTTAATTGTATCTTTGTCAGATATTAACACACTGTAGTGAAGTAAATAATATATAATACCGCCTTGGTCTATCTGAGGTTCTACTTTTCCGATTATATCAGAGCGCAATTGATCTGAATTGTTTAATGATATTGTTCGAGTTCTTGCTGACGAAACTGAAGTCTTCCAATCAAGTTTCTTAATCGACCATAACAATTCCGTACTTTCTATTTAATTTAGCTGTAGATTTTTTCCATGGCTATCGTACTTGATATCTTCCATTAATTTTGATTATATTTTTTTTGAACTGCTTCAGCGCTCGTTCATCATCTTGATCATAAGGTTGTTCATGTATTCCTATACATTCCAGCTTCCATAATTGATCTATACTACTTGTATACTAGAAATACATTTAGGTTTATGAGTAGCTTGCTTAATTTCTTCGATATATCCACTTTCCCAAATCATTTTGCAAATCATGGGACCCAAACCCGGGTAAATCCAGGTTTCAACTGTTGAAAATTCTCTAATTGTAAAGATTTGAAGAAGTAGTGGGCTCCAACCAGCATATTTGGTTTCCTCCGATAGAAAGTTAGGTTCTTAAACTGGTTATTCTCATCTATCATAGATAGATATTCACTACTTGAAGTTCACCCGTAAGTAATCAACCACGTTTACCTCGCAAATTATTATCTCCTTTTCCTTATTTATTATTCCAATCTTCATTGTAGGAAGTATTATTTGATATCTAGCCCCGAAGATAGGTACGTTTCTCTAGATAAAAAACTTAGCTGTGAACCAATATCAAATAATATTAGAACTTCATAACACTCAGAATTTACTGCATAAATACAATAACTACTTTGCATAGAAATAAAACTTCTCTTTTTTTCGGTAATTGTATTGATGACAGCTAATTTAATCTGGTTTGATTTCCTTTTTTTGCATGGGTGTACATTCAGGCTGTTTGAATTGTGATGTCTTTTATCGCAGAGTGCCTATTGTACGGTTTTCTGCAACAAAAGTAGTAGTTAATGCACACTGATTACTTACAGTTGTCTTCTAGCTCCATCTTCGAGGCACTTTCGACAAGCTTTGATTTCAATTAAGTGTCCTAGTCTTTCTTTCAAAGTAGGATAAATTTCATAATCGCTATCCTAATGATTTTTATTACAAAACGAACAATGCCTTCTCTTCTGATTCCATCTAATTCTTTCTTTTTAGACCCATTTGAGATAACTTCAAAATCATCTGAATTTTTGAATAATTGTAGCCAACGCATTCGTCATTGGTATTTAAGGTCTTCTGGTTACTGGGGTCATTTCGTTTTACTAATCTTCCGAGAAACTGTCGAAGTTTTTGTATCTGACCAGTATTATCATCACCCTTTTGTTGATATACCTTGTCCAATATCCATCTTGGTAGCTTGCTTTCAGTGAGTATTTCAATACTGGAGTGTTGAAAATTTTCCCCAATAATCCCTCATTTGCGAAGAATTCTCTCGATTGCTTTGACTATCGCTTTCCATTCTCGATCATGCTTTTTGACTGCATATAATTTCCTTATAAAGATAGTTCTCAATAATTAAAGTCTTTCTGAATTTTTTCACTAAGATTTCCCATATGATCTGGTAATTTTCCGATGCGTAACCTCTTAGGTTCTTAGTCTCCCCTTAAACAGGAGATTAAATAATTTAGTTTTTGTATATATGGAATTGCTTGAGAATGTACAGCAGAGTCAAAACTGCTCCAAAATTCTCTCCAGAATTTAGGATTTCCGCTGAATATTAACAGCGGTAATTGCGGCAAATTTATCGCCGATAAAAATGCTAACTGCTTCTTTATCTTCACTTATTAAATTTGGGATATCCTTTTCTCTCAACCATTTGGGCATGCTTCTCTTCTTCATTTTTCGAAATGACCAATGTATATTTCGAAACATCGTAGTTTTATTCAGATCTTTCAATGGCAGCTTTTGATTCGTAGACGGTGTCGCGAATTTTAATATCGCGAAACCCCCAAATTTATTAAAATAAATTTACCCAAATCAAATGGTAAATTATGTTAGCAGTATTATAAATCATTTAACCAAATTTGTGTTTTATATATTCATTTCTCATGCTTTATCCTTTATTGTTATCTAATCCTAGTCATACCTCTTTTTTTTTTTAAACAAAGGGAAAAAATTCCTACACTATCTTCCGATAAGGAAAAATTCCCACGCTAATCCTTCAATTTTCCTTTGTTACAATTTATATGCTGTAATTGAATTTCTATAATTTAGTACTTGCTAAAATTGAATGTAAACCACGCCTACTAAATATTTTTTTTGTGCTAAACAAATTCGTATATATGCCCGTGATTAAAATACAAAAAGACATTCTAATAAAAAATTTCGCTGTCTTCAATCGAGTGGACAACATATGCGAGACTCTATTTTATTCTTGCTGAATTTACAAAATAAAAATCTCCGACCACGCTTTCTCTCCACAACAGACGGAGAGGACAATCCAAACTTCGAACCTCATTCAGGAGTTCAATCAATTTAATTATTGCTGCTTGCGCACTTTTCATTAAGCTTGTCGTCATGTTCCCGGCTCATGGCACCACAAAATTGTAGGAAAAACTTTGCCTCAAATTGTTAATTGTCGTGAAGAATCGTCCAGAGAATATGTATCCAGTAGCTAGATTATCGAACTGTGGAAAAGTATTGGGAATAAAATGAAATTGGTTAAGAGATTACGCACGGAAGACAAATTATTTTGATAGTAAAGAAGAATAGAAAATGCTCGTTGCGGTGAATCCAATGATCTCTTGCAAGCAAATCTTCTAGTGTATTGTTTGAGACGCCTTTACTATATTATGTATAGTCTGTAATGGATCATGATATAATTGCGAGTATAAGAGAAAAGAGCATTTTTTGAGTATGAATATATAGTTTACAGACAAAGGCATGCAAATTTAACTTACATCTTACATAATACAGTAAAAGCGCACGTACACTCTATACTCATTCATGGGAAATAACACACAAAGGAATTACTATATTCTTTTCCGTTGCTTTCCGACATCTTCGGTGATACACAAATAGCAGAGCTTAAAGCATTTTTAATAATTCTGGAATCTTCCGTATAGAATCATTCATTCATATTCTCAGCAATATTTAGGAAAACAAATAGCATCTTTCGAACATGCCTATTTATCACTGATTTGATTTCTACGCATATGCAAATAATAATGGGAGCAAGTCGTGATAATACTTAATGAATTATATTCTTACATGCAATAATTCTTTTGATAAGACCATTTTAATAATTAACTTTCTTCATTGGTGAAAAGTTTATTATTTATAATGGCTTGAGATACATAATATATATATAATAAACCAAAGTTTATTATTTATAATAGCTTGAGGCACATAATATATACAATAAGTTTGCAAATGGAAAAACAGATTTACACATTTTCATAATTGTATTTTGCTTGTTTCTGATAACATATAATTTTTTACTAAAAACGACTCAAACTATTAGTTTAGTTTCTGAATCAATTGTTTCTGCGAAAAGAACATATACATTTGATAAAAGTCGACATTAAGAATGCTTTGGAAATTACGTGCTGTGTTCATTAAAACTCCTTGAATTTTCATTAAAAAAGACAAAAAAAGCACAGCTTAGCGAAGATAATTTATCGATATTTGAAGTTACAATTGAGATAGTGGACGGAACACAGATTTATCTAAGATAGTCTGATTTCGGTGTAATAACCATGTCGGAGTAATACTATTTCTGAAAAATTATTCAAATTTCTGAAAGGATTTTACTATTTGTAAAACTGCATTACTCCAATTATAGAGAGAACAAATTTTTTAACTCATAAGGACTAATCAAGCGAATCATTTGATACTTTTACTGAATACTTAATTCTTTTAATTACCTCTCTTCATTTGCACCATTTATTACTTAATTTTCGGAATTTAACCCACTTCCTAGTTTCGATTAATTTCGGAAAAAAATATAAAAGATGTCTTGCTCAATTTTTTTCGTTTTAAGACAAAGAAAGAAAGCACTTATTGGTACGACACTCAATTTCTTTCATTCTCAATCTAAATTTTTATTTGTAACTCGGAAACAATCATTTCAGAAATATACTCACATTTTACGTGATCAGGTGTACTAGGAGGAAATTTCTCAAATGGCCATCTGCCTTCTTTATAATAATAATAAGCAAATGTTGCAACAACGGCTGCTGCAGCTACCACTGTCATTATTGCGCACAAATGGTTTCCGCTTTTCTGAAACATTTTATGAAAATTTTAATTATATTGATCGCATATCTTAATTATTAAACTAGTTTTTGCTTGATCGTTTTGGAATTATTTCAGGGAAACTCGAAAACAACATATTTTGGTTATTTTTTAAAATTATTAAAACTAATTTAATTTCAAATAAATTTATAATTAACAAGAATTCTTCCATAAATTAAAGAGTAGAAAATAAACTTAGTCTCATTACTACTAAAGTGATTTGTCATATTGTCAAGTAATTTTAAAGCGAAAAAGAAAATGAATAGGAAGAAAGAAAATTGTTGAATTTGTGATGAACACCAACATTAGTCGTCATTAGACCAGCTCTTATCAATGTAAAAAGAACAATGACAGACACTGTTATTTTTATTCTAAAAAAATTGTACAAATTTTAAATTTAGATATTAAAAATATATGGCGTATGCTTAAGTCTTTATTATTTCTCGATCATTGTCTGCTGCATATTTTTTGCAATTTGGCAGAAATTCAACGTATTATAAAAAAATCTCGAGAATTTAAATTCAAAAAATTCGAAAATGCAAAATGCAAACAAGAATAGATGCGCCTTTTATCGAGCCCTTATTATTACAATTATGTTAAGCACTGAGAGAATTTCCAACTATGCTAAACAATAATCTGCGCATTTCATGTTGTACAGACCACTGTTGACATTGAATTCATCGTAAAATCGTTTTAATTCATTTGTTTGCTTGATGAATCGAAATGACATAATTTAATTTCTACATAGGATGTTTCATAATTCTATTAACCACATCAACATATAAAACTATTGCGTTGCGTGTTTTTAATTTTTTGTAAATTGATTTTGAAATTATTCGAAAAAAGAAAATTATGCGGCATGAATCATTCTGCAATGTGTTTCATTTCTAAATATTTATTGATTCATAGTGAAATACTATTAGACAAAATATTTTGTCTATTTCTGCAAATAGAATGCAATTCTCCACTGTCAGTTAGACTAAAATGCTGAATTTCAAATAAAAATTCATATGATAGCCAACAGTAGATATCCTCATTTTTTTATCTAAATACTTCATTATTTTTATAAGTGACAATAAGAATTTTTGAAAGTTTGTCATTTTACTGTACCAGAAATCTACAAAATTAATTCTCCTGTTTAATTTCTATAGTAATAATCCTAATTTTGCTAGTAGTGGTTGTTTGGACGCAATTAAAAACTCTTGTCTTATCGTAATAGTTATACCATCGATTTACTGATTTATCTTTTGCTTTGCTATGAAATTTTCTGATAATCTTATTTAAATTAATATTTTATTTTATTTGTCGACTATTAATTTCCTCTTATCACCATGTTGATGTATAAAAATCAATCCCAATAAGCTAAATTCAATGAATTTTCTAGGCATCTTTTTAAATTCATTAAATAAACAGACTAAAGTCTGAGATTTCCATTTCCAATCATTTCTAACTTGCAAATTAAGTTGTAAATAGCAGATACAGATAGACCCTGGGTTTCCTATTTAATCTTTGATATTCAAAAATTAACTATAAACCAGGTAGATGCACTTAATATACAAATGGATGCTCAAATAGGAAGCGATTTAATGGCTTATTCGAATTTAAAATAAGTTTATTAGTCGTAGTAAATTGCTATTTGTTGAAAGTTTATAAATGTTCATTTTCAATCTTTTTAAATTAAAAGTCTATAACGCCTTCCATCGACAGTAACGATGCTTTCATACGTCTTACAGTCTACGAAATAGTCGCATGGAATCAATTTAATCATTAAATTTCAAAACAAAGGAAAGCTGAATTTATCAGATATATCAACTAAAACGGATGGCATCGAATAGCAATTTCGATGCGAAATGGTAACTGCCAAATCGGTTCTTGGATATAATATCATTCGCTATAGTTCTTCAACTGATATCACTTATCTCCATTGTTGTTCCGCAGACATGTAAACAGAAGAATAAATAGCGTTGGCTTACTCATCTTCAGAGCAAATATCTGAATATAACTGTGGATAGTTGCATGAATGAGAGCCTCAACATTTTACATGCAAACTTTACGCTGCTTATTATTTCTCGGAATGATCACACATACACCACCGGTCATTTTACAATACAATTAAATGATGCTAGTAATAATTTCTCGGAATAGTCACATTTGCAGAAAGATTGACGAGAGACACAATTTTGCTCGATCTTATGCAACAAATAATTCAAGAAAAATTGTCCATCGGTACGTTAGTGAATGAAAAGAATTCTAAGCGTTCAAGAATGATCAGATACGATTGCTATTTATCTAATTATCTAATTAGACTTTCGAAATTTTATTCAGGTGACGCAATACGAGGATTATATATAAAATAAGCAATTCAAAGAGGCAAAAAATGATGCACATTCAATGATACACATTTACGATATATCAATATGCGACACTGATGTATAATTTAATCTGAAAAACTGAGGTTTTTGTTTCATACCATATTTCGCGGGAAAGCGATATCCCTTTTCAATTAGAAGCATACTCGTTATAAGATGGAAAGTTTCGATAATTTTGAATATAACGACCTTAAAGCGGCTACTATTGCGAATCACGAAAACGTTAAATCCTTTTGATTCTCAACACGATAAACGAGACAGCATTTAAATAACTGATTCATTACTCGCTCTAAATTTCACGACAATAAAACTGTGGATGAGTACGTTCGTGCAATGAATACTCCAAAAACGAAAATGAAAAATTTGTCTGACAATATGTGATGTCGAATTAATCAGGCTAGCATACTGAATAATAAAAGTCTCACCAGACAGCTAAGTTGGATTTTCAAAACAATACAGTGCCATCGATCATTTAAATATTGTTGTGGCTGTATTCAAAAATTTCTCCCAAAAATCTTAATGGAAAACATATGATGAAATAAAGGATCACATTCACAAGTTCCAGTCAAACGAGCCATGGCACAATGATCAATAAAAATGGGAGGAATGATGCTACCAATTTTCCCAAACAAAAAAGCTCCTCAAATTTAAGAGCCAAAATGAACATACTCGTATGCATTTCAGTTTATTCTATTAAAAAGAGCATTACTATAACAACTCTACTTTATCCTATTATCTTTTGTCCCAATGAATTTACACATAAAATGATGTTTATATCGAGATATAAAATAATAAAAACAACATATATCATACAATATAAACCTAATAACCATGGGTAAAACCAGTCAGTGATAACATATTATAGCACACCGTCAATTCTGAAGCGTATAAAAATATCAAATAAATTTGAAACTAAGCAAAATAATAAACGATGAAATTAAATGGTATTAAGAAAACTGAAATCACTATCATAGAAAGAACTGAAGTTATGTATTCATTATTTTGGCATATGATAATCTCAAATTTCAGTCAAAAATGCACGGAAATTGGAAATATATTCCTTTTCTTTTCCTATATCCGATTTCATTCTATAATTAAAATATCCAGCTATCTTATCTAGTATGATTAGGAACTAAGGCATTTAGTTAAACAAAACAGATTCCTTTTTTACTTACAATAAACTGATTGCTGAAATCACAAAGGCAAACACAAAGTTGAGATTAGAGAAATAAAAAAATGTACGGTCTATTTTCAGCTTCGAAAAATGTTTACGGAGAGAGAACATGTCAGGAAAAAGACTCTACCTTAATATCAAACGCCTTTTTGAGCAAAAATCTGGGAAATAAACGCTTAAGTTGTACTACTGGTCAAAATTTATCAAAACTTCAATCTTCAAAAAAAGACAAAGCAATTACTGCAAAAAGTCTTCAAAGAAGTAAAAATAAAACTGCTTCGTTAAGATTCGAATTCAGACATACAAATTAATTAAATAAGCATCACAGAAAAGAAGAAAATAATGCATATTTGTCATCAATACATTATTAAATTTTGTCAAAAAGGCAGAAATTACTCGCAAACAAATTGTATTTCAAAAATTAAGACATAGTGAATCTCAGTCTTCATAGTATATATATATATCATTCTTCACTATACGGAAACAGTTGTTATAATTGTTAAAAAAAAACTCTTAAAAATTCTGATTCTGTGATTTTTCAGAAAAAAGTTTCTCGGACACTTGCAGTCCTTTTTGCCCGCAAGAACTGGAAATGATAATGGTATCAGGTAAAACAAAATAATAACATACGCAAGGCAATCCATGAACAAACTGTAAAAAAAATAAATTCATTTCAAAATTTTCATAAATAAAGGTCTAGTAAATTTTTCAGGTTTCAAAGCATTTACCAATTTGATAGCCCAGGTTTATTAAGTGTCATAAAATAGATCTGGCATGCTCCTCCACCTTTTGCACTCGAAAAAAATACCTAAATAAAATGAGCAATCAATAAGTGTAAATAAAAAACTAATTTATTTTCACAGTGAAATAAATTACGCTGCCATCCATTGTGCGAATTCATTAATTTTATATTTATAGGCAATATGATTTCGTTTCAGATTGTGGTAATGCAAAAGTCCAATGACAATCAGATATAGTAAATACCGCATGATATCATAATGAGTAAAGACGTTTTGCTAAGATTAGGAATTGCAAATCAAGCAAGGCAAACATTAAAAATTAGACAGTACCTTGATGGTTGTTCAGTATTGTCTAATTTTGATGGCAGATATTTAAATGTAATGAACAAAGGCTTACTTTATCATTGCGTTCACACAAAAATTTCAATTTCTGCGCTTTCTTGTGCATGAAAACACCATCCAAATGGCCAGTATCAACAGATCTGATCTCTATTGCTTTATTACCCCATCCCATTATCTGACCCGTTGAAATATAAGCTGAAAAAAATAATGAGCTTTGAAAAAATTCTAAAGTAGAATCTCAACTATTAATCCAGATATGTATGATGCTTATGGTTGCTGAAATAACTTATGGTTCGAGTAAAACCTTTTAAAGTAATGTTAAAAGAATATGCGAAGAGAAAAAATAAGCTGCAATATCGATGTTCAAATATTTTACAAAATTTATTTTAAACAAATAATTCGAATTAAGAAATTTCAACACAGTTTTATTATCTGAAATTGGTCAAAACTTGCTGGAAATAAAGAAGTACAATGCTTAAATTCAAATCAAATTTGACTCCACTTACCTACAGAAGAAGGCGTTTCTCCCCACTGTAGAAAGACACTCTTTGTTGCTTTGCCATATGTACTGACATAGACTCCTTCGTTATTGTAACATAACAACAGCTGCATCCCGTTACTATTTGGCAGTATTACTATACAGTGCGGTGTAACCACCGTTTCTGTCTAAAAGTACAAGAGTGAATATATATCTATGATGCAAGTTGAAATTCCAAATAAAATGCATCTTTTTTTATCATCATATCAAAGCATACCATTAAAACATGTTTGCATGCTGAGAACAGCAGGCAGGGTCTAATTTATTTCATTTCGAAATACCAGAATTACAATAATTTACTCAAATTAGTAGCTTCTCCATTCAAACTGAGTTCCCTAACAAATTATGAAGCTAATTCACAATTTGCTATTTGCCATAATCGTAGCTATTATGCTTGAGATTAATTACCAAATACTAAGAGATATATCAATAGCAACTGAAATGATATCTAGCATCAAATGTTCAGCAATCTTCAGAAATTGTGTAATAATGTATGCAGTGAATTATCTAAAATCATTCTTTATAACTGCATCGAGAAGCAATCACGAGCTACAAGTAGCATACATTGGCAGGTGTATAAATATCATCAATAGAACCGGAATCCAAATCAATGGCATGAAATCCTTCACGAGAACCATATAGTACTTTAAGACGGGAATTTTTCTCCACTGTCAAATCAACAATAAGTGGTAAATGAGTAAGTTGACCGAATGCCTAAAAATAAAAAATAAATTTTTTAACCACCAACAGGAAAAACAGTTGATAAAAACAAACTCTCGAAATTATGAAGACATGAAGTTCGAAGCAAAACTTGAATTCCATGTATCTTTAGAGTTTCTGAAATCTTCATGATTTGGCTATAAGAAGAAACATCGACTTCCTTATAATTATTGTTGAGATTTTAGTTCCAAATTCAATGATCCAACAACTTTTTTGCTATTGAAACTGGTTCACTAGCTCCACTTGTTAAATTGCGCTTATTCCGGCAGGAAGTTTTTAAATAGTATCAAGAAATATTATAGAATATATCAAAACAAACCTTAAATGCCATAAACTTGTGGTAAGGTTTCGGAGCCCATGCATAAATCTCAACCGTATTTTCAAGGCCCACTACAAGGAATTTGATTCTTTCATAACGAACAATTTTAAAATGCACAGCACCCTGTAGATCACCAACGTTCACCCAGCCATTTCTTTTTTCCAACTAAAGTATTTAAATTGATTTTCGATCAGAACTCGATTAAAAGGAGTTTTGAAACAACTCATACGTTTTAAAACAGGTTTTCTGAATAATTAACTGTAGTTCATTATTCCATATAATAATTTCCAGAATATATCGCGAATGTTAAATATTCAAGTATTATTAAGAACTTTGGTTTGGATAATTTTGTAGCAATATGTAAATAGATAGACTGTTTCTTGCGACTGTAATTTATGCTGAATCAAGATCCTTTGTTTACAAAATTTTGAAATAGTTTCGGTCAGAATTTTTCTTCTGTCAATCTTAGTGAAAAAACATATAGTTACTTTTCACACGGATATCATAATTAGAATCCATTCTTAAATTATCTTATATACATACCTCAACACCACTTACACCTTCAGTTCGTAGAATTTTTTGTTTGAGCCATGATAAATAATACACACGTATTCGTCGTTTTCGTCCACTTATTGTTACGAGTATATTTTGACCTTCAAGCACCGCCATTTGCTCAAATCTTCGACGTGTTATCAGTTGATACACTACAAATTTAAAAAAAAAAAACATAAATGGAATTATCAGTGCTACTAGTCAGAATCAAGAAGCAAATTTCCACAATCAAATATTATCATCAAGGACAAAACTGGTCTATCTTAAATACAATATAAGACAAATTTTTTATCATTCAAAATTCTGATTTGGAAAAAAAATCAAAATTTTAGGATGGCAAGAAATTTCCCCGAACGAGCATTTTTTCAGCGATTAAAATTTCTACTGTGATTTTAAAAAAAAATTCAATACAATTACCTTTGCCCTGACCACTACGATCAAGTAACATGAGACCTGAATCAGTTCCTATCAATAAATTTACTCCCCAAAGCGCCGCACATAGAATCTAAAAGTTAGAAAAATTCACAAATTATCATTACAAAAAGTAATGATATGTAACACAAACAGTATCAAAATTTTTGCTGAGCTATATATATATATATATGTTTAATGTCATAAAGAAAATTTTGCATTTTGAACTACTCAATTAATCAATCTACATGCCATCTCACTGAACAACGTACATCACCGCTAAATTTCTTTTTGTATTTGCGAATTTCAGGAGCATCACTATCAGAATGCAAACCATTGCTTGGTACTATCGGATTAGGATTCACATTCACTTGCACCTGAAAAACTTTTAAAAACATCTTTTATTAGCTGAAAATGCTTTTTTAGATGAATCCAAAATTGATCAGAAAATTTCTCAGCAAGACTGATTCAACTGATTTAGAATTCGAAAAATCAAAAGCTACTGACTTGCGATACCATCTCTGGAAAACAATAAAAGATATTTGATTGCTTCTTATTTATTTATTTGATACCGTAAAAGTCCCTAAACAAACCTGATTCGTATCTTGCGCTCTTCCTGGTCGATTTACTGTACCAGATCCGCTTATACCGGCGCCAAAATAAGCAACGAACGACTTTTCACGATCACGTCCTGCCAAGGGTGTTTGAATTCTTGGCAAACTATTCACAGCAGAAGGATACTAAAAACTTGTCGGAGAGATTTATATCAAGAAAAAAGTAATGATAATAATAACAACAATGACAACATTCAAAGAATATAGAAAAGATTAAAACAATCATAAACAAGTATTTTTATGAGCTTTACGGCTGTGATTTCGGAAAGTGAAAATTCATATGATCTCATGTCCAGACTGTATTAAGTCTACTTGAGAATTTTAATGCTTGCAGTTATGGAACTATGCTAACAAATAAAAGGACTGTGCTAATCTTATTTTTTCAATCCCGACAATTTGTGACTGACAAAACATCTATATAAATAATCATTATAACATTCTTTGCATTGATGATATAACTGCATTTCAATCATAACCCTGAATCACTTTCTCGAAAGCTTAATTATACTGCTTTTTTAAAGCTATGAAACTATTGTAATCCATCCCTCTATTTCAGTTATCAGTGATTGAAAAAAAACCCCTGAAATTTAAAATGTGAAAAGAGTAGTGCTTTGTCCAAGAGTATTTTTCAAATCCTTCAAAATAAACTAAGGCTTCACTCTTTTGATCGACATTTAGTATAGTTGCTTCCAATTTATATAAACGAAACTTGACTTTCAGTGTTAGCATGGGTCTTTTTTATTCACTCATTAAAAATTACATTTTAATTGGACTAAACCTATAAAAATTTTTCTCATTTTCAATTCCGGTATTATACAATTTATCTAATAAACTAGTGACCATCGAAACATTCCTCGCCAAGAAAACGTATGAAAAGAGTCTTTAAATTATAAATCCGAAGAATTCCAGTATCTTCCATTAGTTCGTCAATAAAAATTTCATTCCAGCCATTATATTCAGCGTCAATTAAAATTCAGCAAATAAACTTTTATATGTTCCAATTTTCAAGAAACTGTGATGGCGATATATGCTTCATCAACTCTATCATTATATTATAAATTTTATAATTTCATTCAGACAACGGCAGATTATTATTCGAGATTAAAGAACTAGAAAAATCCTTTTTGTCTTAAAATTAGCTTGTATTAGCATGACACAGTTAAGTATGCAGTTAATCAAATTACCTCTGCTTTTATCAGTGAAAAGTTATCAGATAAAGAACTGAGTAAAACCACTGTTCTGGAACTTGCAACATCACTTAACAGAAAAACATCTATATCCCCTCAACAAAGAGAGAAATTTGTTAGTTACAGGATTTTAGTGCAAATAAGAGATGCAAAAAACGCAGAAAATTATTGACGATTGACAACACCCACCAGAAATTTTAAAAATTATTTAACACGACACCAAATAGACTATACATGCTACACTGAAACTCATAAGAAAATACAAAAAGAAATCGTTCTAATACGACAAAAAAACGAAATGAACTTCACATAAAAGCTTCCAAACAGCGAAGTAATCTGTCGAAAATGTAAGCAGAAAATAAAAATGGCAATAAATATAAATGACAAATAAAAAGGCAAGTAAAATTTTTTCGTTACAGCTAATTATTTAAATTGGTGGATAAAAAAACAGAAAAATATGCAGTAAAACTTTGTTTCAATTCCTATGTTCGTGCATCCAACTTGTTGGAACTATCACAATGTTCAAAACTTTATAAAAACTATAGAAAAAACATATAGTTTTTTTTTAAAAACTAAAAAGCAAATGGATTTAAGAATTTTTTATTAGTGAAGAAGTTGACCCAGTAAATAATTCTGATGTAATTTTGCCAATTTTTTTTCTTTTTTTCTGTTTATATCGAGATGCAATTTTCCACACAATAATTACCTCTTCAGCGCTTTGTGACTCAATGCTTGGAGAAACTACCATCTTTCGTAAAAGCGAGGAATGGTGTGGAACGTTCAAGAGGTGTTCTCGGTAACAAATCCGCATGACATCACATCGTTGTCCATTTGTTACTGAACCGGATGTTCGATTATTGCTTTTGCGAGCATCAAAAGGTGATGCGTCAGGCGATGATATCCAGAACCTTCACTACCACTCGAATCGAAACCAATAATTATCTCTGCTGTTGTTGATGTTTGCTTGAAATTTTATCCAGTTTTCATTATTATGTATTTGTACAATTACAATTTTTTTATTTTGCGTTCTTTCCGCAGAAAATATGATCTTGTTCACTTATGTGTACTCATTCTTTCTAAATGTCTTTCTGCTAACATTTGTTATAAATTTTAGCAGCGCGATACTAAAAGTGAGCATTTAACTAATTGGTTCAATATCTCATAAAATATTCCATTTCTCATTTAAGGACTGTTCACTGCAAACTATTTCAGAAAAGGAAAAATCAAATCTACTGAAAATAAAGATACATCGGGCATCGAAGTTGCCTTCACCAATTTGAGACTGTCGATTTTTACTCAACGAATCACTATTACTACGACGATGGTCTATGCTGCCATTCATCTTAAATTAGAAATATTTCTCATAAATTCAGACGATCCATTTAACAAATTAAAAAACTGATGAAAATTTGTTCGTCACTAATTTCTCATTTTTATACACTTGGAAAAATAAATGAAGAATATTCATCGCTGAAACAGAAACAACCTTATGAGAGGCAAGTAAAGTTCCATCATCGCCTGGAATGTCGGATACCGGCGAATGATCCGTTGGTGTTGGTGGTAATGGTTTGTTTGGACCACGAAGTGTTCCTTCTTCTAATGCCTAAAAATAATATTTAAAATAGGCAATTTTAAGAACAAAAAAATTTTTAATTGAAGACGAAAAAAAGAAAGTTGAATAAAAAAGAAAAACTTAAATTTTCATGACGTTCGTGACCTGTTTCACTCGCAAGAAGAGTACCATCATGAGATCCACCAGCTTCGTCCACTGCACTCATTATTGATGTATCACGCGGTGGTGGAGCTGGTGGTGGTGGACTATAATTACCATTTTGTTGATGTCTTCCTATTCGTGTCAGCTCACTTGCTAATATGTCCAAATCTTGATTCTAAAAAAAAAAAAAAAAAGCCAAAAACTAATGTTTACATATACATAACATATCATGCATTCATAATCAAACAAAAAACCTGCTATCTGTACTGGACGTATCAAAATAAGATGCATAAAATTAAAACTTACTTCAGCTTTGCCATTCAAAACAGGTTCACTCATCTTTCGCGCAGGTGTTGGAGCGGCTACTGAGGCACTTACACGAGCAAGATGCGAAGGAGTTTTCAACTCTCGAGGCATATCACGGACCTGATCACGTGAAGCAGCACTTCTATCATGTCGCTTTTCAGCCGCCACACGTGCTGCTTCTTTCTCGCTGCGACGTTTTCGATCATAATTGGCAAGATCAGCGAGGTGTGGTGCAGCGGGATGATTCGGTTGAGACATTAGAGCATTCGCATGATGTGGTGATAAACCACGTTGGAACTGAAAAATTATTGTAAAAGGAAAAAAACTTAACAGAAACCCTCAAGTTATGAAAATAGAAACTTCAAATTCAAATGAAATTAGTATTTCTAAATTAATTCACCGCTTGATGATGAGAAAGAGGTCGCTGTGATCGCCGATTATGATCAGCGTGACGTTGATAGCCCAAACCATTTAACGCCAAACGTGGATCCACCTGTTGTTGCCGTAATTTGACGTGCTCTCGAGAATCATCGGCAGCAAATCCTGAGAACTTCCAACTAGTTTTTTTTGAGTTGATGGAATATAACTAGTGGAAATATCTCTGTCGCTTAACATTTTCAAGTTCGTGATCGTTTCTCATAGAAATATTTAAAAAATTACTAGGATTGCGCTGAAATGCTTGCGAAGTAGACGGATGTTTTTGTTGATGCTGTGAAATGTGATGGTGTTGTCCGGATGATAAAACGATGGGTCCGGCAAGAGCAGAACGCTGTCTGATCGGTTGCGATGGTGAATGCTCAAACATATTCTTGTTATTTTCTTGCAAACGTTGAAAACCTTTCCGCAGAGTGTTATCCTGTGTTGCCTGTACAACACCAGCTAATTCTGCAAAAATTAAAAATTAAACGACTAATATGAATGCATAGGTCATATGTCACGCTAGTAGACATTTTGTCTGCTCTAGAGCACATACAATCGTAATCAACTGTCAAATTTTGCTGAATACTTATTTCAAAGCATCACGTCGATTCAAAAAAAAGCTATTATTATCTGGAAAAGAAATATCGAATTTTATTTACCAGTGCATATCATGAACTATCCACCAACGCAGTTTATCTGTTAAATTCTAACATTTTCTTTATAAAAATAAGATGCAAAATATTTGAGAGAAAAAAAAAAAACTAACCAGCAGCTATGTCAAGAGATTTATTTATTTGTCCATGATTCTCATCATCATCACTGCCCGAATATTCATATTCTGTTTCATCTGAACTGTTAAGAACGTTTATGAAACTAAAACGGAATTTTCATGAAAACAGTTTTAAAAAATGGAGATAAATCAAAGTTATTTGGATTTTTTTAAACACCTTTTTTAGTAGTAATCCTCCGATGTCTATCCTGATGATCCTTAATTGCTATACGCGTTTGTCTTTCAGGTGGTTGTTCCCGAATAAATGGATGCCTCAAAAGTTGATCTGTATATGGGCGCTGATGATAATCTTTTACAAGTACCGTCTCGATGAAAGAATCAAATTTTTTCGACCTGTTAAAAAAGAAATAGAATTCATTACAAACAATAAGCATAGAATGCTCAATTAGTGTTCCATATTTTTGAATTCTCTAAGCTGTGAAGAAAAAAGTGTTGAGAAAAAGATTCATTTTTTTCAAATAATTTCGCTCAATCACAAAAGAAAAAGTGAAAAAAGTATATCAATTCAAGAAGTTTTTTATGTGAATCTTCCTTTATCCGCAATTTCAATTTTAAAATCAATAAAATTTGCTGCAAACAAGAAATTTATTTCTGCTACTTATTAAACCTGTTTAAAATTTAAAGAATCTTCACTTTTTCTTTATAACTTTTTTTTTATATAATACTTCATACTAGAGAAAAGTTATTTGATTACGAATGGAATTATATCTGGAAATGAAATAAGAAAAATCATGAGACTTCAATTACTGTGTCGAATATAGATTAAGTGGAAATATTTTCTAATGTAATATCGATCTCATTTGTGAAATTCAGATTCACCTGATAAAGGAATTACATGTTCAAAGAAAAAAATGTATGAAAAATGCTATCTAATTTAGTCGCAAAATCTAAAAAAATAATATAATATTTCTTTTAGTATACATGTACGAAGAAAAATACGTTCAAACACTGAGGAAATACAGAGAATAGGAAAAGCAGAGAACTAAATTTATATTTATTAAGAACTGAAGTAAACAAATTGAACCATTTTTTGCCTCGCTTCAATCTTGGTGGTGCGTTTCGAGGAATAAGAAAAAGTGCTCTCATGGGATGCATATCAACTAATGGTGGATGGCCTTCTGCCATTTCGAGTGCTGTGATTCCTAATGACCATAAATCGCTTCGAGAATCATATGTTGCGTCGGGGTTTTCATCGCAAGCTATCACTTCCGGTGCCATCCTGCGATATGGAATTAGAATGAAATAAAAAAAAAGAAAAAAATGCAATGTTCTGTATTAATGAAACCATTTAATTTTGCTCACTCATTTAGATTCCGCAATCTAAGATAATTTTCATGCTACGTATTTCAATTAGCATTAAAGGCATAAATAAATTTTACAATTTGTAGAATATGAACTGCAGAATAAATAACTGTTTTATAAAGTTCACACTGTCACTGGGGAGATTAATACATGAAGCTCAGCAAATTCTATCCATTCTTAGTCTCTCAAATAATCTCTATCAAAAATTAGTTTATGGTGATAGTCTAAACAAAACATCAAGTTCAAATGTATAAAAAGAATTATAAATATTATCAGCATCAAAACTTTTCAGTCGCAATTTGGCACATTTTAAAAATATGGCAAAGTTAAATTCGCATACCAGTAAGGGGTTCCTATAAATGTGTTTCTGCGTCCAACTGTCCTATCCAGTTGAGCACTTACTCCGAAATCAACTAGTTTAACTTCACCATTGTCAGTAAGTAGAACGTTTTGCCCTTTGATATCACGATGAATCACTTTGTTTTGATGTAAGTGATATAAACCCTACAAGAAACAAGATGAATTGACATGGCAAAGATAAAAGATTAAACAATTTCAAACCATAAGATTTAACTGAAGTGAGGACAACAAGCAATGTAGCATTAGCTTACCCTGAGGATTTCACGGCAAATGTAAGCTATCCAATCTTCTTTAAGTGAATTGCCTTTGGTACTTTTGACAAGATCTGTCACTGAACCACTACCACAGAATTCCATCACTAACCATAATTGGTCCAATTTTCCTGTAGATGAAGGCAGTTTCTTGATAAAAGCTCCATAATAAGTAGCAATGTTGCGATGATGCGAATACTGAAACAAAAACCGAAAATATTGTACGAGTTAAAATACATGTCCCGCATTTTATTATAACGTGAATCGACAAGAAATTGGAAATAGGACTAGCATCATGAAAGTCTTTCAATGAATACATTAGCAAAGAATGTAAGTGCATTTAGTAAACAAATCGTCAAAATTCGTATATCTCAAAAGCACTACTTAAAATACTATGAGACTAGGAAGCTCTTAACAAAAAGAACAAAAGGTTACTTTTTTCAGCATATTGATTTCCATTTTAATTTCTTCTTCCTCATCCTTAAAAATTTTTGCGGATCATTTAACTGAGATAAAGTGTGTATTCCAACCATAAAAAAACACCTCATAAATGAAATTTGTATACAACTAAAGCAACATAAATCTTGATATGCTGCTTTTTCTGCTTTTTTGCTAAATTAATATGATTAGCAATAATTTTAGAATAAATAGCACATTTTAAAAAATATTGATTTCATATAAAATTTTATGCAAACCTCATTGATATTCATGATTTTTATGGCGGCCAACTGTGAGGTTTTAACATGCCTTCCCTGAAAGCAAATCAATGCTTCTGAATGTAAGATTCCAGCTAATTCTACAGACATCAGAACGCTCTAATAATAATAACGAATTACAAGGATCCCAAAATAAAAACAAAGTTTTATGACCATTTACAAAAGAAATTTAACTTTATAAACCAGCCTAATCATATGACATAACTTTACCTTGTAAACTTGGCCATATGTGCCATTACCAACTACTTCGATCAGTTCGAATATTCCAGCTGGATCCTATAAAACAAGAATTTAAAAACCCTAGAATACTTTCCATCTCAAATCAATTTGAAAATATTCTTTACGAAAAATGACTCTACCATTTAACTGAACATAAAGAGTAAAGAATTATGGAAACAATTATATAGTTAAAACTAAAGAAATCGACGATCCATATTTGATCATTCCTAGAATCTTAGAGTTTTATATTTTAAAAACTTCTTGCTTCAACAATGAGTCAATTATTCATTTGACTATAAATTTTTCAGTCTAACTGCATGTTACTAATAACCAAGCATATCCTCTTCAAAGAATATGTGGAGTATGTAATTTATAACAGACTTCGATTACTTCAGCTAACGTCATATCAATGGCTATTAATGCATATCAATCAGTCTATTTCAAAGCATTTATAGTTGCATAAATTTTTAAAAGCAATTAAATGAGCAATATCTTCTTATTTTGAACTTTGAATTTCCCAAATATATTTTTATTACAGTTTTCCAAACTCAGAAGTGACAACGATATAGATGAACTGTTAATTGCAGATAGAAGCTCGGAATGTTCTTCCGTTCACCTGCTCAGTCTCTGTTTTGTTTATTCATCAGTGCGGTGTCACTTTGAGTAATTAATTCTTGCTGTCAGACACGGAAAATCTTGTTCTATATCGGTCAAATTTCAAAAGTCTTTAATGAAAAATTTCAAATTTTCACAACAAAAACTACGCGTGATTCACATTGAAGAAGGTCGTCGAACCTCATCGTGTATACAAATGAAAGGAAGGAAAGATAAAGAGGCAGATGAAGTGTACATTATACATACAATAGATCAATCCTTTGCTTCCTACGTCTTTCCAATCAATCAATTTCATTTATAAAATTATTTCCAAATGTACAGTAAAATTAACCATTAATCTAATAAAGGAAAATTTCCAACATGAAACGAGATATGAAATTATATTTTAAGACAGGTGTAAGCAACATCCAGTATTCCGTTCTGTTCTTATGATTCTTTTAAACAACTTCTAATTAACAATGAACATTAAAAAACAGTGATTGCTAGTTCGCTAGATGTGATTTGCTGAGTTTGCTAGTGCTAGATGTGATTTGCTGAACAGATGACATCTATTTATCCTTGTTTGCAAACTTAGCATCGAATTATATTTTCATATTAGCTACATTGAATAAATATGCAGCTAAAGATTCTGAACATTCCAAGATTGATGAAACAGTACGAAAAATTCTTTACTGATCATAAGATTCATATATTTCCTACTTCAAATACACCTAAAAGTTGTTTATAAGAATAAAAATGATAATATGAAAAAGAACGAAATCCTTGACCTTAGCACGCTATTTCTGCACTGACGATACAACTTTCCTGAAAAACTTCTTAACAAATTCCATTTACTGTGATTTATTGCTTAACAATAAATCCATTTCCACAAAGTCACGAATCAAATAATATCACATGTTCTTCATTCGTAACCTCTACAGAAATAGGACGAGATTACAAACGTCCATGTAGCGCTTAACTAATGAAAATAAAAATTTTCTACAACCGAATAAATGGTGAATCGATAATGATTTAAAAAAAGATCAAACCGAGACTGGATATTTACTTCTCTGATTCAGAACCGAAAAAGAAACTCAGAAAACAACGAAAAACACATCTCATTTCTCTCATCCAATTTATCGATTAATGAATCCCATATTAATGAGATGCCACCATGCTAAGAACTCGACGGTACTTTTCGCAAAATTAAGCGCACCTAACTTCTAATTAATAATCAATATATATAATAATCAATATATACATTGGCTACAAGGTTAAAATTTTTTTTCGAAATCGAGATGCTATTAAAACTATGAACTAATTAAAAATTAAAGTTTAATGTTGCCATTTAAGATGGTTACATATCTTCGCTTCTCAAGCACTCTTTGAGCCCTCATTTAGCATTCCGTGTAGCAATATCAACTGTATAAAAGTTTGTCTTCAAATATCATTTCTTCAATTTTTCTGTTTAATAACGATGCTTTTTGCATTTTGTATTATATTCAATTCAATCTTTTTGACATGTATTTCATTATCATAACACTGGTAATACTAATGTTAAGACAATTTTCAACTAATTCACCATACTAGTGAAATTGGCTATAATATGATAGTATTATGTATAGTTTTATGTTACAGTATCAAGTGAGATAGCAAAATGGTCATCGTCTTTCTTGTCAGAGAATTTCACTTACCCTGAGAGAATTCAAGTCAATATCATCCAGCGAGCTTGCAGACATCATCCAGATTGCGACTGCACCAACGCTCTATTCTGAACGATATATTTCTTTCCTTCACTTCTTCTACGCAAACAAATCAGCAGCAATACTCTACAATTTACAGATCGATGGCATTGCAGCAGCAACAGCAGAAATAGCACTGCTTCTTCTGTAGTAATTTAATGGATAATGATCTATCTGCTACTAAAGTTCTCGAGAAGAAATTTAACGATAGGTTTTTATAAAACAGAAGTGATCCTAAATATATGAAACATTTATGATGTTTACGTAAAACTTTTCCTTCTAGGCTTTTCTGAATAATGAAACGCGCCACAGCAATATAATATTGTCTCAGCACTCAATCAAATTGATTCGTACCTGCCAATCCTCTCAAAATTTATTTTCCTCAAATATTCTTACAGCATTTTTCATCGAGACTGAATATGTAATAAGAGCTAGATAATAATAATAATAATAATAATAATAATAATAATAATAAATAATAATAATAATAATAATAATAACGACAAACAACGAAAAACAAATTAATAATAATTAATGGTAATAATAATAATAATAATAATGGCTGTTTGCAATTTTGGGAAGGTAATTAAAAAAAAATAACAATAATAATAATAATAAATAATTGCCATAAAAAAAACTTACAGTCATGGCGAAAGCTGCAGTGCTTGCGACGTCATATGGGCGAAATAATGAGATAGCAGCGAAGGATCTGAGAGTAGTACGGTATCAGTTGTATGAATGATAGCAATATCTCCTAACTATAATCACTTTGACGACGCAAGAGTAAGCGAGAAAAAGTTGAAGGCCGTCGAATTTATGAAACCTTCCAAAATTGCAAATATAATTTGAAAAATAACAGAATAAATATGAATGAATGAATGAAATAGAGCAGAAAGGAAGAAGAGATGAGGTAGATAGGGGAAGCAGAGTGGTATATCGGAGATAGAACTAACGGCACGGAGTAAGACGGTTCCTTCCTATTCTTTACTATACCACCATCAGCATCAACAAGACAAACAGATAACAGCAAAGACTGCTCGCTCTTCCGCATACGAATCAAATGAGTGTTGTGTTCTATGCATGCGGGTTCAAACACATGTATATTATGTGTGTACATGTGTGTATGTGTATGTGTGTGTGTGTGTATGTGTATGTGTGTGTGTGTATGTGTGTGTGTATGTGTGTGTGTGTGTGTGTGTATCACAATACTACACATATTTCATAGTTCGGGATTTAATTGGGAAATATGACAGTGATGTGATTGGTTAGTGCGGTGATTGGCATAGCTCTGGAAAGGACTGAACTGAACAACAGTGGAAATAGATTGGAGGATGGATATGAATGGTCGATAGATGGATAGCAGAAAGACCCATTGATTGATAATAGGAAGAATTCTATAGATCCGACCAGCGTGGTCAATGTCAGATTACGTAGACGTATTGTTTGAACGTTGGTTGTTTGAAGAAAGGGCGCATTAGGTTGAAATCATTTGGAAGAAGTTGTTGCTCTGTTTCGTTCACAATATTGTATTCTATGCGTATGCTTAACATTTATTTTGATTAGTTTCAATTATTCCTTCATTTCTATTGCAATTCGACTTTCTCTTTCTATATTTCATATTATAGTAAGTGGCAGCAGTTATTCACAGAAGCAACATTAAGAGAAGTTGCTCTGCTCCCTTCCTTCGTTTACCATCACTGAAATTCTCGCAGAATCCCCCTTACCTATTTTTAATTTTTTTATGATGAAATGTTAAAATTATATTAGGTGAATTTTATTAAAATTAATGTCATGATTTCAATTTATCGAAAAGGTCATAATTTATTAAGTTAAATAGGAGATCTGTCTTGGAGTTGTGTGACTTTCATTTTATCAGTTTTTATGACTAGCCTGAATATATTTTTTTAATTGAAGTAAAAATCGTAGCAGTCAGTCCATCTTCGTCAATTTTATAATAATTTATCCTTACGGCATAGAAAACTACGTTTCGAGATTTGATAAATTTTCGAAAGAATTTTTTGCTTTTTGCTGGTTTTGAAACGTTTTTCTCGTTGGAATGATCAAGTAGAAGAATAATGGTCGGGAAAGATCCGGTCCTGATAAATAAGATAATGCAAACTTTGTTGCTGAAATCTTCGAACTTCTGAAATGCTTATTGCTTATTCTGATCAACCGTTGTTTTGAAAAATTGGGTCGTTTCTTCCTGAGATATTTTTATCAGCTTCAGGATATGTATGATTCACAATATGATATGCTTGACAAAAACTAGCATTATTCATTGGTGTTATGAATTTAGAACACAATGAAAGAGAGAAATGATGGAAACAATGCGTAGAATCTGTAGTCTTTCACTATGATTCACAAATTATTAGTATGACAATATGTCAGAGAATGAGAAGAGAGTCATTGATTGTTAAGTTCGCATTATGAATGGTAAATTGATGTGATGCTATGTTATATATTACATTTCGACAAAACAGGACGAATTACTTATGTTAATGAGAATTTAATAACAGTAAAGTCAGTTTTTACTATAATGATGAGAAATTTAGAATACCATCTGCATCGAACATATACATCTTTCCTCATTTGCCATTTACATTAATGCAGCTGCATGCTGCATGCTGCATGCTGCATACTATGCAGCATACTACTGTATAATGATTGCTCACTTGCACTCATTCATATCAATGTGTTATTTAGCACACTACAAAAACTTTTCAAGCTTTCAAAGCAACGCAATGATATTACTTTCCGCATTAAGCATAATAGCATCAATTTCATCAGTTTTGAGTATCCTTATCATCGTTATCATGAAGTCCACATATGATCGCAACCAGTGATTGAGGGCAAGATGATTAAGCATAAAGAAATTCAATTTTTATATTGACTCAAATTGTCCGTGAAGGTAATGGAGAATGTGTAATTTTTATATATGAAATTTCTTAATGCAAAAGACATAATATAATATGAGGTAATCTACGCTGTCACTGTTCGACTTATGCTAACTTCATACCATGAATATTCAAAATAAAGTCTTGAATCATCAATAAAACTGCTAATTAATTAGTTAAGGGAAAATGAATGATTCAAACTGCTATAATAATTATGCAGATACTAACCGGCATGATGGATGCTTGCTAAATAACTAGTAACGATAAATCCCGATGCTCATCATCAAATAAGAGTTTTCAAGGCCGTGAAGTCATGAAGTTTCGTGTGTATAAAAAATAGTGAAAAAGAAGAAATTTTCGGAACTAAATGAAGAATATTTCAAGAATAAAAGAGAGAGTTCCTAAATAGATTAATAAAAAAAATGTTCATATCAAAGAACGAAAAATTTATGATTTAAGAAAGAGAGAATAAACGTTATTCTTCTATGTTAAACTTGAATTAAGAAAAAACATTCAAGCAGAAAAATCGAAAGAAGGAAGGCGGATTTTTTATCATCACGACGATTACCATAATAATGTTAAAATAATGTATATTATTCTGCTACAGCAGTAAACTGTAAGTAGCAGATTTAGTAATATCACGAATGAATGGATGTAATTTCAGTAGTGAAGAATAAATGAGTATCAAATAAGAGATTACGGAAAGAAAGTCGTCGGATGATGACTCTTTCATATATATATATATAGGCGACATTCGAAATCTAGTAATAAATCCTATAAAGATTCGTTATTATTTTTCATTTTTTGCTCGGTCTGTTGGCTGTTTATCGGCCGTTTAACAACGATCGTTTTATTAGCCTCCCCAGAGGTTAACAACTGCAGTCCTCAAACCATTGATACATTACTAGTCGACTATAATGGCGAAGAATACTTCTGCATTTATTCAATTCTTCCAGTGATAATATGTCCCATCAGCTTTAGTATCTCTCATTCGCTGTAATTTGTGCATTCTGACAAGACGCTCATATCGAATTTTGGAAGAGAAATTAAAATTAGAAGAGGGAAAAGAGAACTTTATCCAATAGAAAAACTTTCTAATTTCAATGTTGTGAAATAGTTATGAGTTTCGGGCACGAAGGAACATCTTGCAAATTCCTGACATTTCATTTCACGATTTTGTTGATTCAAGAAAATTCTTGAAATCACATCATAACTTCTGATTAACTATCAGTGGATGGCTGAATTAAATTAAATCGATATGGAAAATGTTGAATTGATTTGAAATACCGATTACTATCAGCAACCAAATGTAATGTCCTTTTAAATATTGATTCCTTTGTTCTCTGCAATATTCCTCATGGATAACAAAAAGAAATTCCCAGTAATTACGACATCATATTGAAATGTGAAATGAAGACTTAACAGTTCATAGCATATAAACATGTCAAATAACAAATGAGGAAAGAAAAAAAAATTCTCTCTTTATTTCTCTCTATTTCTCTCTCCCTCTCTCTCTCTCTCTCCTATATATTGTTTCTTCAATTTTTTTAAAATTTTAAAAATCAAAATGAAATTAATTCAAAAAAGAATGAGAGGAGAGGCTGTTAAAGCATTCATCACAATGACCTCATTCATTGTGTACATTCTCTTTGTTGGCTTTTTATTGATATTACCTACCTTTTCTCGCATTATCCTTTCAACATCTTAATTATTCATTTTTGCTAAGTGAAGGAATAATATACGAAATTATTTTGAAATGACTGCTGCATTTTGGTTAAAAAGAATGTTTAAATTGAACTGAAATAGTGAAAATAACAGCTTTTAATTTAAATATAGCAAATATTTAAATAAGAAAATGAATAGCATCAACCGATATGCGTCTTTCTAGTAATATCAAACGAGAACTGAATTTAAAAATTTCCAATAGAAAAAATTGCCGAGAAAAATAAATATAAAAAACTAAAAGGGATAGAAGCGGGAATAATAAGGTGAAAAAAGAGGAAAGTATATAAAAAATGAAAAATATTGATCTAAGAAAGAAATATTAGTGTAAATTATCATAATTTTCTTCTATTTCTGCACCAGAAGGAAGAATGTCTGATTATTTGCATAACTTTCTTTCACTTCCTTCATGTCATTCTTCCATTTCATGTTTTATTGCAATTTATAAGTATTTATATTCAAAATATTGGCAATAACTCATAGTAGAACGCTGCTTTAGTTATTTATCGGTATAGATAATCAAAATGGCATTAGAGTGATCGATCGTACTTTTTTTTGACCTATGAAGATGATAAATGGTTGATGAGAGAATGAAACGCATATAAGTCAACTGAAAATGATTCCTATTTACTTGTGATTGAAGTATGAACAATATTAGGACGCACTGATTCAAGGCATTCATCATCCCACGGAATTCTGACGTATTTGAAAGTATTCATTTCTACCCTTTTATTTGTCGGGAACTGAATACAAATATCGCTGAGAGATAGATTTCAATGTAGATGGGTTCTTCAAACAAAAGTTGTCAGTTTCTCTTCATAGAATTTAGTCCTATTTCACACCTTAATATATTTAGTACATAATGAAATATTGGCAAAAACCTTGACCCAATAATCTGAATAAATTAAATAAATATAGGCTATTGCGTTGGATACCGAAATAATAGTTATAATGTGATGTAAATCATATATTAATTCGCAATTATGGAAAAATATTAAGCACACTAGCATTGGCTTTCATATTTATTTTTTTCATCATAATTGAATATTTTAAAATATGCAACATAACAGCACGTACGTGCTAAGAAATCAAGGCTAATTGTGCTGAAGTCATTATTGGTCAGGCTATTTTCCACATATCTGTTCTAATATTTTTGATCATCACATGGATTATCGGAAATATGAAAGGTTGATACATAATGGATTTTGCTATCAAAATTATTGCAATTATCTTTGCTCCCTAGATTGACTAATATCAGCTTCAAAGCCTTCTGATGTTCTTTCCTTTCTTCAGTGATCTTATCTAGACTTTCAAAAGCTCCTCCACAAATAAATCATATATTATTAGTATCCACCTGTATAACTTCTTGTTTTGGATATTGCAATGGAACACAAGCAACTGTGCCTTGCATAGTCTTAAGCCTGAGCTTACTACACTCCTTCACCTGAAACGTCATGCGTTATTGGAATACTCTCAGATTTCCTTGTAATCTTATCTATTTCATCTATAAACACTATACCACGTCGTGCTTTTGTACATCATAATTTGCTGCTTGCAATAAATGTGACAATATACTTTCTACATCATCATCATTTACATAATTGCTTCCCTTAAACTTGTAGCATCAGCCATAGAAAACGGTACATATGATAAAAAGGAAAAAACTTATATCAACATACTTACTGCCTGATTCGAGGCACAAAGATAACAGAATATTCATTGAATATTGCTAATTTCAAAGCTATAAATTTTATGATTTTATCAGTATCAAGCCAACTATCAGATCATATAATAATTAATACACTTCTTTATTTCTATCCTACAGAATTGGCACTGGCAGATGCACGCTCGATGCAATGTGTGGCAAAAAAATAAAATTTGTTTTCCGTCATAATTGGGTAGTTTCTGCAATTATGACTGCTTTTGCATAAATAATTTAAAACAAAGTAATTGCGATTTTCGCATTTCTGAACTTTGCTGAGCCCATGAATTGAAAAGCTAATATCCATTTTTCAAAAACTTTTTTTGGCAACCATTCGATATTTTCAAATCTTAAAAATAATTATGCAAATTTTTTATATCTAAAGATTTTAGTGCAGTTCTGTTATAAATGATGATTGCTGCATTTATGAAATTGTCTAGTTCAACAGAAAACAAATGATTTTGCTGATGCACTTCAGTGAAAAATAATATTAGACAATACAATGATGACTTGTTCTTTGATTAAAAGAAACTCACAATTTTATTTCGATTTTGCATATACTAAATTCATAGCAATTTTCATATTTAAAAGTGGAGAGTTTTAAATCATAATATTGATGCTTTATTATACTAAATATTCCCTGTAAAACAATATTTATCTAATAGTCAACAAAAAAAAATGAGGTCTGCAGAAAAAGAATCTTTAATCAAACCTTATATTTTCCCAAAGAAATACGACAAAACACTAGCCAGAATATATAATACTTATAATAAATTAATTTAATAAATTAATCAGTCACTACAAGCTGTAATTCGCGATCGTAGAGTTTTTGCACTGGACGGAAATTTTTCATTGCGCGTCCCATTCTGTCGCGCAAACTTCGGAAGAGAGCAAGCTGGAAAACAAAGGAATCACAGGGTCTCTAGAAATTTGGCTATGGATTTGAACAGCGTGAAGTCTTTTAAATTTAGAAAGTCAAAAAGTTCTGGATCAGATTAAGATGCAGCTATAATTAGTAATAAAAAACAATGCTGTCCATATATTAATACTTGTTTACACAACATAATTTACGAGGAATTTATCTAAAGCAGCTACTACCATCACTACTACTTCAATTGGAAAAATAAGTCTTTGATATTTTTAATAAATTAAATTACCAAATTAATATATTTATAAGGAGCCCCTAGACAAGGAAACAAACGTTTCAATTATTTAAAAAAATATGGGGATAAAAAGGAATCACAAAATACGATAAAAACATAATCTGTACCAAGGGATCAATACAAAATTGAAGTGCTTCATATTTTTAGAATACTTATTCCTAATGGCCACAGATTAAGGGTCAGTCATGAAAATGAAAATGAAACTTCACTCTTTCTATTGGATACTTTTTAGAAAATAAAAAGAGAAGAAAATATTAACAGAGCTTAAATTTATAATAAATTTTTGGTATGGAAACAACTAAAAACGACAAAGGTCAGTAATAATAGAAACAACAGTGAAAAGTACTTGAAATTTGGTGATAACAATAGGTTCTGTGAAAATGGTCCATGTAACAACTTCAGAGCATGGTGGCGTGGTTAAGGATCCTGTGTATCGCCAAAATGATTTCTTATTTTTTGGCAGCTTATCATTCAAGAGAATTTCCTGTACTGATTGACTTTGTGCTATAAACAAAGGATTAAATTTTCGTTAATCAAAATATAAAGCTTTTGCGAAATCAATTAAAAATTTTAATTAGTTTCAGTAAAGTGTAATATCATAAATTTTCAATGGAATCATTCATCTTTAATGATTTGGAAATATATTTAAATTTTCACCAGAAATATATTCTCAAATGCTTAAAAATGTCCCATTTGATAAGTATGAGCAGTGATTGAAAAATTTAAGAAATTGTTAGAAGAGAGATACTGCATGATCAACTCCCTACTTTAAAATGAATTAAACTTATTGAATAAATTGAATTCAAACTTGAAATATGGCGCATGTACGGTCATAAAAAAGATGGAACAATTAGAATGAATCGCCTTGGATTTTAAAACTGCTGCAGTAATACTATACGTTTTAGTCTTTTTTGCTGCATTAAAGAATTCAGTGATATTTGCAGTTTTTCAAAAGCACATAAATTAAACAAGAAAGCCTTATCTCAGTATGAAATTGAGATGTTTCTTCCAGTAAATCAAGATAGCGCTAGTATTTGTTACAAAAATCTATACGCTATTTGTAGGCTCCTAATAAAATTCTCCCAAAATTCATTATTAATAATCTTGAACAATAAAACCTGGGTCGATTATTTTATTAAGAACGACGCATTCTTGGTGCAAAGCCTTATCATCATCACCAAGCACAAAGAACACACCAATAACAGCTATCTTGTTCGGATTTGTGATACCTTCATGCACAAGGTGCAGCTCTACTGGATAGTGTAGACCAGCTAAAGTGTGTTCGGAACCTAAACAAAACTTCTAAGTATATTTTTAATAATATGAGACTGTGAAGAAAGAAAGAGACAATCCGAATTCAATCATATCTTCACTTATGATTTTTTTATGAATCTCTTTTGAAAATATGACATTTTTTAAAACAATTTTTAGAAAAGTGGAACAAGGCTCTTGCCACGTAAAGACAAAACTTTACTTTTTTTACTAAAATTCATGTTTACATCAATTTAAAGTTTGATTTACTGAAATTATTTTCATAATGAAATTTGTATAAAATTATTGAGCATACCTTCATTATCATGTAGTCCCCAATGAAAATGGTACTGCATCAAGCGATAAGCTTGATCAAAACCGCCACCTTGAATTTCTGGTGCATTATTTCCAGAATGAAGCGTCACTTGTACTGAAAATAATATTATTCGAAAACCAAAAAATGCTATGGAAGTATTTGATAAAAAAATTAACCATGGACGCAAAAAGATTTCTGAAAGTATCAATTATTTCAAGGAAATCATTATGATCTGATTCTAGAAATATCTCATCGTTTGGATATTTCATTTAAGAGAAAATAAACTTCTCTAAAAACTATCAAATTATACACCGTTCGCAACAAAATTACACCGGCAATTCTAAATTCGAATTTTTAATTATGAAATCGAGATGAACGGCGAAGCACTTAGTTTCAAAGATCAGATTCTTATAAGTTCAATGGATTTCATGCTGATAGTTGTACATCAAACACAATCGTATTATATGCTCCATTCAAAAGAACCTTGAAATATTATCCTCCAAATCATCCTATTTAATTTTTTTTATCAGTTTAATCGAGGTTTAAACTACTTAAAACTTTATTTGGCATTCTTGACTGTCTTAAAGTTATATGCATGACTTCACCTATTTCGACTACAATATGTAAAAAAAAATTAAAGATCAATGATTTAGTTGCATTCCTTTGCATGATTCAGACATGTTAAAGCATGATAGCGGAAAACTGTATAATAATGGAAAAATAAAATCAATATTCATAAAAAACAAATTGGAAAAAAATTTACCAGAATGTCCATTATTGACAATTTCTCCTTTTAATTTTATATTATAATTTAAAAAGTTGAGCGGCTCCATAGTACTATGCTTTATCAAACTTAAATCCAAATTTATTGGTGACTGATTACGACCATCAGCATTTGGCCAATATTTTGGGCCTGAAATAATTAAAGGATAAGAAATATAAATAGAACAATATATTTCGAATTTTTGAAATCGGAAAAGTAATCAGTATGATATATGACAAAATAAGACTGCAGAAAAAGCATAATAAAACAAAAGTCCGGATTTACTGATAATAAAAAGTTCGCTCTAAAATTCATTGTTTTTAGCATGTTGCAGTATTGATATTTACTCGCCATTTTCGTTCAATTCAATACAGTATTATGAGACCTTATAAAAAGAATGATAATTCTGGAATCTGACGTACACCAATTTAACATTTCTAAATTTCTCTCTGTTATTTTCAAGTTTTATTTTCATCAAAGAACAAAAAGAGAAAATGATTAAGAAATTGCCATGAACTTGCAAAACTTACCGCATTCACTTTCTTCGCAATAATCCCAATTCACTGAAATAAACTAATATTGTTTAAACAATGAATAACAAATGTTGAATTAAGTCAGAACTTCTATGGAAAAAAAATTATTATGCAATGGATTATGCCGATTCAGTATTCCGTCAACATTGAAGTCATGCTAAATTCTGCGCAGGAGAGAAATAATTCACTGAATTCTGTATAAAAGAGAAATAATTCAAGGAAGATTTCGTCTGCATAAATTTACGTAAAACCTTACTCAGGCAGATGAAGAAATTTTCAGTGACGAATTGAGACAAGAGTTAACGTCTTCTTTTTGGAAATACTGCAAACTTATATTGAAATCTCATGCGACAGGATTCATGACATATACTGTAAACGCGCATTAAAAACACAGAATCCACAGATTCTACAGAATCAATATAGATATTAAATATGAAATCAATTAGGTTGAACGATAGAAATGATAAGCACTGATGAGAAGGAAATTCAAAAATCTAAGCAAATTTTCTGGAGAGCGTGACATTTCTTCGAAAAGCAGTCTACTCGAAGATAAAATGGAGAAAAACATAGGAGAAGGAAAACGAGATGAGTGTGAGCGCTAACGATTGAAGACAAGATGACGGAAAATAGAAGTGATGGCCTGCTTCCTCCAAATTCGATTCATTTCAATTCAATTCGGGCAACCAACTAACGAAACAAAAGTTGGGCAGTGCATTGCTAACTACTCCAATAATACTAATTCGGTTCGCTTCCCATCAGAGTCTATCTCCCTCTTCGAATTAAAGGAAAAAGAGCAACAAAGGTCATTTATCTCATCGAAATCTAACTATACATTATGATGATCATTTACTATACTAATAGGATATTTGAATAATATAATATACAATTACTGCTGTCAATTTGCAAACATTATTCTATCTTTACCACATTTATAATCATTGCAGTATGACTGTTAACAAAACAGGAAATGACATTCTATAAATAAACAAACACACACACACACACACACACACACACATAACACACACATACACATATATACCATGTATATATATATATATATATGTGTTCTAATTTAATCTTTGCGAGAGAATCGGAATTTAAATCTATTCATGCAGGCGTGATACGATTGTCAATCCGCTTACTCTTAATATGATTAAATTAGAATAGTATTGTTTGGAACCATCTTTGATAAATAGCAATAAACTGGCGAACTCTCCAACGTTCGTTGATCAAAAAATCATTTATCGATTGTTTCGTAGCTTTGCAAGAAAATCTATCAAACAAATTAAACACTTTTCAAATTTCTATAGGGAATTTCCAGCATTTTATTCTATGCTGAAAGGCATCTGTCTAATCGGCAGACAGAATATTTTAAAGCATCCTTCATAGGATACTCATATGATGGACAATTAAAAATTGATTACCTTTAATCATCACTCTATACTATATAGTTTCCCCTGAAATTCATCTCTGTATACATATATATGCATGTATATTTTGAGATTCATCGTTAAACTGATAGAAAGAGGAAGATTCGTTAGTTATGATGAAGGCGGCTATCATCTATTATTGGTAGGTAGTGGACACATAGCTTAGCTTTTTCGTTCAATTCATCAAACATTGTTCTTTGTCCAATTTTAGCGATACAATTATTCGCTGCACTTTCCCAGTTTTCCATTTTAGCGTTTCTCTTTCAGCAGTATCTGCGCCATCTGCAATATGCTACACGTGGAACGTTACACACATCATCTGGAATTGCAGACCATCACCATCTCCATTTATTACTATGTATAATAAATGAACAGATGAAAGATTCCGGTAAGCTTCTCAAAACAAGGAATGGTGAAATATCCTTCATAGTGCAAATTGATTTCAGAAAAGGAATATATATTTAGAAATATAGAAAATGCATGCAAGAAATAGAAGTGAAATATAACAGCAAGAAAAAAGAGACGTCTGCAACTTAACTAGAGCGCATTCTTCAACGTCACTCTTGTTCAATAGCAGCACGCTGAAGAGTGAAATGGACTAGTGTGACGTAGATAGCAGGAAGCAAATCTTCTGCGCAATTGTTGCACGAATCACTTGTGAAACGCAAAGTCTAAAATTTCGTTCAGGCAACGTTTGGACACCAAGGAAGGAGGCTGCTAATTAGCATTCTCAACGTCACTGAATCACAATCATTTTGCACCAATCGGTTAGAAATTCTATGTTTATTAATCATGGCTCATCTTACCCTACTCAGTTGCTTCAAATTTCGTTTAATCATTAATCAAAAGAATGATAGAAAGAATAGCTAGTTGTGATTATTATTCTCTTAATTGTAGAGCTTGAATCCCAAATATAAATTATCATGAAAGGAACACCTGTAATATTTCGTAAAATAATAATTTTTATTGCAAGATCTTTCTTGTTAACCGTAGGATCATTATAGTCAAAAAAGATTGTTATCTAAGGCGGTCAAAAGACAGTAAGTAAGAAGGCAATTATTCGGAGATAAATAAATAAAAGGAACTGGTGATGACAAATTTTGAAGCAGTTGAAAAGCTATAGTAAGTTTAGAAGTATTCATAATTATGAATTATGATGGTAAGATTGCAAACGATGTTGCGTGGTACATATGATATAGATCTATATATTAAAAAAATGAAATAATTAAGTGGGAAAATTGTTAACTGAGGCTCCTTTCAACGTTGCTCTTGACAGTTGTTACTCGCAATTTAACTCCTTTTCATTTCATCATCTTATAAAAAAAGATTGGAGTCTCTCGTATAAGTGAATAAACAGAATTCTGTCAGTTCTATTATAATTTCTAAACATTAACTACAAATGACGAAATATTGTAGTGAAAATTTTGGAAAAGAATATTCTTATTTCTGATTCCCTTCTAATTTTGAAAAATAATTTCGATATTAGACAACAGATTGTGAGCTATGGCACATCTAAACAATGAAAAGTGATAGAACCAGCAGCTAAAATTACACTGCTAATTAAAGAATCAATATTATCGATACAGTTCTGTGGGCAGGGATTGCTAGCAGAGATTGATGATGAAGGAAAAACTTGTCTGTTTAACTGTATGAATGTCAAGTATTGACAAATAATCTTTCGTTTTTGATAGTTTTGTCTCATAAAAAGGCACAATAAAAATTTTCCCTTATGGAAATCAAAGTTTAAAATTTGTTGGTTCAGTATGAAACCGTAGCATGGTTGTTTAACTGGATTTCAATCCATTATTTTTTTCGCTTAATTTAAACTGAAATTCTCAGCAAATCTTACAAATTAGGGACAATTTTCTTTATTCGCAAAATGTTGATAAAAAAAACTTCATCAAGGCCTGCACTGATCGGCTGATATCAGTGGTCAATGGTCAGAATCAGAATCAAACGTAATATAGCCAGTACCTCTCCATTTCTAATGTCTCTTTGAAAAACTAGTTCTGATCATATATCAAATTTAGGATAAAAGTTTAACTTTACCAATCCGAAACTTTTATCACAAGAGTTTGCACTTCTCGAAAGCACTTCTCGAAAACCCTTATCCTTTCATTTTTCTACAGAGAAGTTTCAACTTGTCAATTTCAATTTCCTAAACAGGTTAATTTCAATTTTTTCTAACAGCTGCTGTCATCTCCTAAAACATTGATTTCGCGCTTTTGTACAGTTTTTTGGGGATATTCAACATTCATGCAATCGTCATAATATCTGACAACTGTGAACATCAACTGTTAAACAAGTTCAATCTCAATTATCATATGTATAAGCTATGCTGACAATTGTTCTCGGTTTAATGAAATTTATTTCCAAACTGAAGAAACATTAGTCCATTTAAAAAGATTTTATCAAAAAAGTAATTATTGGAAACTTTCTTAATATGGAATTGAGAAGCTGTAAATTCGATACAACTAACTGTTACTTATACAGTTTTCAATCTTTACACATGTTTGTGTTGATTGACAACTTCGATTACATGCAGGAAAAACATTTCGATATTCCATTAAATACAATAATCGTCGCGTAAACACTAGAATTAGAAATACAAACTCTAATGAAAGAATAAAAACATAACGAATACGACATAAAAGAGTAAAAATAAAAGTAATCAGTTATAGATTACTGTTATAGATTTCGAACATGTGTAATCTGAACTGCTTCACTTTCTTCGCATTCAAACATATCGTGTTTCCATACCTCATCAGATGGGTTTTTTTCAGAACGCTTTTTACGATAGGAATTGTGATTATCATTATGAAGAACATCATCGTTTCTACGCACCTAAATTCATCTCATTTCCAATTTCACAACCACTTAATCGTAATTATAAGTTATCACTTTGATCAACTTTTCCAAAACAAAACAATAATACGTTCACTAGATAAAGACAGTGAACAATACATAATGTTAATTTGCCTTTTTTTACTTAGCAAAATTCATTTATCATAAAAGTGACGAAAAAACTTGAATATGAATGGAAACGAAATGGTTTCACAGCAAATTCTTTTGCACTTTAAAAAGCATAAGATTCCATATGGCGATTAATCAAAAAAAAAAAAAGAAAAAAATCGCTGAGAACTGAAATAAATTTATACGCAATACCTTTCGAACATTTCGCCAACCAACTGGTAGCGACTGCCAACCACTATCACCAGAAACCGAATATCTTGCTCGAGATATGCGTATTGGCTTTGTAGCTCGATCATCATGCTGTAATACCAGACATGAATGAAATAAATAGAAATAAATAATCTCAAAAAGTTTTGACGAAAAATATCAGATCAGTAAAAAATTTAAAGTGCTTTTTTGCTATCTGTTTCAAATGTGCTTTCAATAATTTCACAGAATGAAATAATCCAATAACACATCAATAGAATGGCTTTATTTCTAGTGTAGCTGCCTGCGATTATCACACTTTATATCAAATACATGAATGGACTTTTTAAATTCAACAATATTTGCCGTTAAATTACACAAATAATGTTATCAACTTTATTATTAGGAGGCATTACCGTGAAATAAGAGCGTCCTGTAGGAACTTTACATGGATCAAACAGATTCATTACCGGCTTTTCTTTATCGTTTGTTGATTTATTTTGCTCAATATTTCGATGATAAGACTGCCGACCATTACGTCCTGCGAAATTTAAATGACATTGTAAAAGATTTTCTAATTAAATAATCAATGTGTTGCTAGAAAACAATAAAGAATTACATCTAATATCTAAAATTTAAGATTAAAAAAATCATTGAAAGGATTATCTGACAAGATTTGTTCGAAACATATTTTTTCTATCTATTTAAACCACAAAAACCATTTAGTATTGTGCATTTCTAAATTTATCTTTTTAGGAAAAGAATAAAAAAATCTAGAACTAATAACAGAAATTTCAAAAAATTAAACGAAATAGAAGTAATTTCTATGATTAATTTTCTTTCTGGAAGGAACTGAATAATTTTTGAATATATCGAGGAACAAATAAAACAAACCATAGTGTGTACGTTGATCGGCCAAGTCGCCTCCTCCAATGCCGCGTCGTAGCGGATACATCGGAGTGCGACGATAATCCATTCTGTAAATAATATTTATTTTCTAATCAACATTCGGCGCATATATATATGAAGCCATAAACTTGGTAAAACGACTCCCTTTCAGCAACATTAGCAAAAAAGAAAAATAAGCAACCATGCTGATTTGGGGCTTTCTTTCTCAAATACGTGACATCATATATACCGAAATGTCACCGATCGTCCACTTACCCTTGTCTCATTCCAAATCCACTGAAATGAAAAATGCTGAAGAACAAAAGCAAATAACACGAGTAGCACAAATGCCAACTAGAATTTACCTGTTTCTTGAGTCCCATAATCCACGCCTATCCACTGTATCAGCAAACTGACGGTGCTGCATCCTTTCGGAACGATTCTAAAAGTTTTTAAAATTATTTAAATAAGAATTAAATCCTATAAACATATAAAATATTCAAGGTATATCTTGTTCTCTTTTTACATAACCAATTTATAAATTACTGATTAGACTCATGATGATTTTTTTTTTGACAGGCCTATAAATGGATAGTCTTTCAATGTTAATAAAGCGTTTGGGTACAAACTCTTTTGGTATTATTCAATTATTAAATGTAATGATATAATTGCCAGAATGTAATGATAGAACTGCAAAAATAAAAGTGTAAGAAACGATAGCGACGAGATGAAGTTTTCAGTTTGGAAGCTACTCAATTCTTAAGCCATATTTACTGAACTTTCTATTCTAATATGCATTTTGCAACATCCTAAAAACACTTTATTAATGTCACTGCTACAGAAAAACAAAATAAATAGCATTAAAATAAGATAAACATTATAAAACCGCTTACTTGAACGCCGTCTTTCCCTCGAATTCCTAAAAACAATTGCATGTTTCCCAATTCAGAAACAGAAAATATGAAATAAAAAATAAACAAAAAAAAAACCAGTGTTCACAATGACTAGATTAGAAAATATGAAACAAAAAGTTCAGTTTAAAATAATCCGTATTTTTTGCTTAAACGTAACCTCTTGTTAATAATTATATCTTGAAATCCCGGACCCATTGAAATAAATTCTAACCACAAATTACTTAGGAACAACTTTTTCGGAAGAAACATTTGCGACAGTTTCAAAGTACAACTAGAAAGAAATATAGATGAAGAATTGTAGCATCACCAAAATAAAGCAGCATAATTCAAGGAAAAAGATGAAAGTAAAACATTAATTTCGAATTTCTTAAATTCCCCTGAATGACTTAATGGTAAAATATGACTGATGCATGAGAATTAATGTCTGATGCTCAGCTTTGACTAGCCTACCTACGTGTAGTTTAAACAGGGAGAAAAAAACCAGCTTTTTTCAGGTTTTCATAAATTAATCTTATTTTCTGCATTAAAAGCATAGGGGAACAAACAACTGGCGAAGAGATAGGAAAATTCAAAGCATAAAATATTATTTGAAAATACGTAGTGCAAATTAACAAATAACCTGCTTTCGACTGCTGCTCCTTCTGATTTAATGTCAGTATATCAAGTTCATTAACCGGTGAAGGTTTCGACTTTCGCAACATTGGCGAATGATGAATCATTTTCTTAGAGGTCACAACTTTAGAGGAACAACCGGTAGAAGCCTTCCTTTGAGTGCTACTGCGACAACTGTTTTTTCTATGATGGATTCGTTCCTGTCGGCTACCTGAACTATCCTCCAACAATCGCCTCGACTTCTCTCCTTTGCCCATTACTGAAGACCTGCCCTTCGACTTCATTCCTACCATCTATGCATTTACCTACCACTTAAACCTCACGTTAAACAAACACAATTGAGCCACGATGCAACACGCTTGTCTCACAGAATATCTTTCAATTCCCTGAATAATGAACTCATGCAGAAATCATGTTTCTACTCCTAATATAGCTCATAAACTCATATTCAAAAAATGGAGAACGTTAAAGGAATAGATAAATGTCGAATTTAGGGATATGATACATAATTGAATTGATATGGAGGAAATAATTCATTTGGATTTGTTGACTGAACAGTGAATCTTACTTTATGATTCTATAGAAAACTGCAGAAGTTGCTCTTCTTCCTTCTTGTCTGTTTGCTACATTCAAGTAATTAATTTAGAATTTTTAAATGAAATCTAGGAAATCTAGTACAGAAATTTTTTCAATGTAGTATGTTTAATTATAACTAGATGAAAAACATTGTTATTCCATCTTTATTTTGGCTGAGATGAAACTCAAGCAAACATTTATGCTTGTTAGCTATTCAGGAATAATTATCTTCCATAGACGCAATTATTATCACTTTAGATGAATAGATATGAAAGAAAAGTATAAAATGCAGCTATTCGTATATATTGTCCACATGAATCCATAAAAAATTTTAATTTATAGCAAGCAATTTTAATTTTAAGTTAAAAGGAATTGTGAAATACAACCATTAAAATTAATTCAATAAAAGCGGTAGAGAATGAATTAAGATAATAATTAAATTGTCAATATTATGGATCTTTTTCAGTGATGTAATATTGGTAATGTTAGACAAGAATTATCATCAACAAGATGCTTATAATTCAGAAGAGTTTGGGCAATGATTAGCATTTTAATTTACAAATTTATTAAACCATCTCTGACAGGTAATATAGTATACTAAAAAGCTAGATAATTCTGTGGCTTAGGAAATCAAGAAATTAAAAATTTTTAATGCATTCGACTGATGAACATCTCCTTTTTCTTGTTCCTAAATATACATTCATTCTAGAAAGTATTCTTCTGATTGATTACAAGAGTGTTTTTAAATAATTCTATAATATTATTGATATTACTGAAATTCTCAGAAACGGAGCTATTAATGTTCTTTTCTAATCATTTGAAATGTTTGCATGAATTACTTTCAATTATTTCATTTTGTTACTTCTTTGTGAAATGGAAGAATAAATAAGAGTCGAATCAAAAAACTGTATTAAATGATATGCATGTTGGTTGTGTATTTGAAGAAGGAAAGGACAGTGTTTCCATTCTTTTTACAATAATAGCTGAAAGGTCATCATCACTTGATATTTTGAAATCTTAAAAGATTAAATAATTTTTGGCTTTGTTTCAAAGGCATTAAAGTTCGGAATACTCAGAAATCTATTTTTGTTTCGAGATTATTAAATCACTTTGCACGACTTTTTTATGTTTTTAGCAGTTCAAAATTTATCTTAGACAATGCAGTTTTCGAAATAACTGTCACATCATTTAATGGCAAACATATATTGCAAATAAATCACCAGTTTCAACACTGACTTTGTCATCAAGAAGAATTCGTAATTAAATCGAAATAAAATATTTTAGACGAAAATACAGAATGTCAGAATTCTTCTAAATATATGTGATCTGATAAACTTATCTTATCTTTAATGTTTAATAAATATCTTCTCTTTCAGTGTTTAATATTGCATAGATAAGTGATAGTATTCATGGAAGTCATTACTTGTTATACGCACTGATAATTGTAGCATGTTTACAAATCTCAACAAATTGATTGACAATTTATTAGGTTTTTATCTTTACATCTAAGCTTTTTGCAGTATATAAAGCAGATATACTAATTTTTCTGATAACAGTTCAATACTTATTAGTTACTATTTTATGATAAATAAGCTATGACCTCTAGCATATTTTTCTTTCTGGAAAAACTATTTCCATTAAGCATTAAATCATTGAAAATAATTTTCTTCTAAGGGCTGGAAGAAGAAGAGTTCAAATTTCAAATCGATCATTTCTCCTTTTTTTTTTAATTCTTAGTATGATAAGCATTAAAATGAGATAACGAAATCTTCTGAGAAAAGCTATAAATTGTCATTTTGCGATAATATTTACCAAATCTACATATATCACTTTTTTTTAGCTTGATTATTATCAATTCAGAATGCTTTACTTATCACTTCCTCAATTTGTTATCACAGATATATTCTTTAATACGATATGCGAATAAATATATAATAAAACAATGAAATATTTTATTAGACTTGTATTTTTTTCGCTAATCAATAATTCATTTAATAAGCAATCCTTCCAGCAACAAATGTATTGAATTTCCAGCAATTTATTTATTATTTAGCTCAGTTTGAAACTTTTGAAAATAATTTTTGAAAAAGAAATGTACGAATCCGACTAAATTAATAATAATAAATTTTGATGCAAGAAAAAAAGTATATGGCTGTAAATCGATATATTTTTTTCTTCCTGCATTTCTTTGTCTTGTGTTTGTAACAGTTTCTTAGTATCTATAATTCAAATTATAAGTGCTGATAAAGGAATTATTAGTAATCAGAAATTATGAATCAGTATAAGTAAAGCTTATTCCATTCTATTCCTTTTCTCTTCAGTTTTTTGTTTCTTGCAAGTGAGACGGACTTATGATTGCTTTTCAAACAATTACTTTGCACTAACCGAAGTTGTTCTGAAGAAAATTCATAGACTTAAGCATTTAATTTTTTATACGAAATTAATTACTAATTTCACAATATTTATTTATTTAAAGACTAAGACTTTCCTGGCAATGAAAATAAAACAAGTTTTTCGCTTTGTGTTGATTGTGAATGGAATTTTATAAATAATAGACCAGCATAACGATAACTATTAATAGAAATGATATTGAGGCATCTCATTATTCTCAATTGTAATTATTTCGGAGCGTATTAGAATTATAATCGAAATTATTGATCTGTAAGCAATTCTTCCCTCTATTCTAATCAGGGCTCACTTTTTCATCTCACTTTTTTCTCGCACATCGAATTGAATAATGATGCTTTTAAGTAAATAATTAGCACTACTTGAAATTATGGGACTCTTTAATTAAGTAAAAGTAATGATTTTTTTTAATTTTCTCTGTCAATTAAATTTCAATTCAAACTTCTTATTAATTATTGACAAATTTGAAACTTTTTTTTAAATTTGAAAAAGACTTTTTTGAAAGCGTTAATTTTATCATTTTGCTTCGATTTTTTTTTGTTCTTAGTAATAAGACTCATTTAATATACAGTATTTCTAGTTCAATGCAACACTGAAATTAGAAATATGGTATTTTCCAAGTCACAGGGAAAATATTGCCAAATTTAGGAGAAATGAAAAAATGGAAGTTTATTGGTTTCTAACATATCGCAGAACTCCTGAATTAGTAATGAAAATTCATGACATTAAGTCTTACTTATTATATGCATAAAAAGGATGGAATAGGATGGATAGATGGATAGACGATGGAGAGACAGATGAATGTTAATCGGTGTTAGTAAATAAGAAGAAGCGAAAGTATAAGACGGGATAATAATTTATGTGCGATAATGTTCGAATGAGTCCTATCGTTTCGTATCATATCGTATCGTATTGTATTGTATCGTATCGTATCGTATCGTATCATATCGTATCGCTTGTTCCCAACTCCTCATTGTTATAAAATGTTTGATAGCAGACGATACCTAAAGCGCATACTTCTCTGAATAGCTTGTCACTCAATCAAGTTTTCTAATATATTTAATGGAGAATATCAATAATGCAGCAATTACTTTAGTCTTATTTCGTATATTGTACTTTAACTCTCGAAACATTCACTCATCCATCCATCCATCCATCCATCTGTTCATTGAAATGTTAGTTCATTTTTTCTTCTAGAAAGATGAAGTTCGGATCTCAGATCTTAATTCATACCGTCAGTATTTAATAAATATTCTGTTGTACCTTATAAATTAATTTGTTTTGAACCATAATCATGCAAGTCTTTTGAATATACCAACAACATTCATTTGAAACTTCAATTTTTTGATCAGTTTTTTGTAAAATTTATCATTTATAAGCTATCATAGCATAAAGCAACGATTCACAGCTTAAAAATGATAGCAATTTACATTTTGAAATCTTCAACACTGTTTAATTCAAAAGCAATATTTTAATATTCTTCGTTTTCTAAATAATGAACAATTTTATCGTACGGATCTCATTAATTCGGAAAAATGCCGAAAAGCGAATATTCAAATCTTGAATATACTGTCTTTTATAACTTTGTTTTCTTATTCAACCATTTTAATATGATAAAAGTCAGCAAAAAAATGCTGAAACAAAGACTGCTGCAGTTTCAGTTTGCAAAATAATTGAAGTACACGATTCAAGCTGGACCAGACAGTGATTAGAAAGATTTCAAACTATTTATAATTATCACTAGTAGTGATTAGACAAAAATTTTTTTATTTACAATAATTCTGATAGCGTTTATGTTTACATTTTATATCTCAAAATGGAATAATTCATCCGAAAATGAAATAGCCTTGGTATTTGTTTATATGCTTATTGTTGTAAATAAAGAACATAATGAGATGGATGTGTCATCAATCTTCTTCTAGAAATTACTTTTGTAAGAAAAACTTAAAATTCACTTTTTTGATTAAGAGGAATTTGATAAGTTGATTAATACTGTTTATAGTTTAAAAGAATATTATATCTAAATTCAAAAATTTTTTCATCCTTGAAATTACGATAGCTACAGGAACATGGCTTTTTGTCATAACAATTTCATGAGGCAATGTTTATGCTTCAAAGCTTTCCTATACTAACTATCTAGAGAAATTTGAAGTAGGAATAAAATGTGCTATAACAAAAATGATGGCAAGAAAAGTAATAATAGTAACACAAACTGATAAAAAAATCTCGTGCTGATGAATGTTTGGAGATCAATAGGGTATAATTTCAAGAGCTAAAGATCCTTTAATAAATTCATTCCCGAGAGGACTGCAGGATGTGCTAATGTATCGCACTATTGATTAGATTGAAGAATTGAAATATCGTTTTCAAATTTGAAATTATTTTCAGGAATTTCAGTGAAATATGATGATCGAAAAAAAATGAAATAATGAATTATAATTGAAAAAGCAATGTGTTTTTTATCACTGATTTTATATTGCATTGAACATGTCTATGATAAAGTTATCATTTTTCGTGAATATGATAGGACAGATCAATCATGTATGATAATTTCAGGCTTTGTGTATTTTTTGCAACGAAAATGGCATATACACTAATTTTCATATTTGGTAAGACTTTTTTTGATATTTTTGACGAAACCGAAATACAATAACAAATGATTACGATACCTTTTTGATTATTATTTTCGAGTCTTGCTGATATATAGAATTTTATTTTTCTCATTAGTGACCTTAACTTTCGACAATGCGAAAATTATATAGTTTCAAACATTTCGAAAAAATTAAAAAAATAAAAATAAAAATTCTTTTGAGCATGTTTTCAAACCTGCTTATTTGACCGACAAAATTATTTCATCTTTTTGCCAGAAGATTCTAATTGTGATTTAGTGTGTTTATAGTAATTTATGGCATCTGTGGTACCACAAAGCATGGAGAAATTTAACCAGGTTGAAATCCCTATAATGGAATTAAATAGATACAAAAGATGGACCAGACTGGAGCCAAGCGTACGTTTCTTTGATAAACGATGGACCAGATTGGAGCCAAGTGTACGTTTTTTTGATAAGCGATAAAGCAGATCGCAGAAAAATGCACATCCTCGGTTATGAAATTGTGCAATAATAATAACAACAAAAGACGACATCTGTGATTTTCCCATTCCAATTTATCCATTTTATTAAAATAATTTACAAATAGATACATAGTTTGTAGTCATGTAGTCAAACTTCTCCCTTGTATATATCAGTGAAACATCTATCTTTCTTTTCATTCTTTATTTCCAAAATTTTCTGCTATTACCGAATACGGTACATTTTAGCATTTCAGCTAGTGAAATTACTGTACATCGTATTATCAGTTTTTTTGTGAATGAAAATTAGCGCCTTGTTCTTTTGTCCCTATATGCAAATGCTAATGATACGATCGACTTACTTGATTTTTTTTTAAATTGGCTAATTTAATTTCTTTAATTAAACCTTCTAAACTTTTTAAATTAATTTGTTTAGAAAATTTTCTAACAACTTCTTTTAAAGACTTTTACTCGACATTTCTGCAATATACTAATCTATTACACACTTTCCATTATCAGTAAATTTTTATGTTCTAATAAGGTGAAATTTCTAAGATAATGAAGAAGAATTAAATGAAAATGTGGAAACATGATAAAAATAACATTCACTATATCACATACTACTCGCAAATTGGCTGTACGCTTCTTAGAATTTCTTCGTATAAGTCAAATCTCTCAAAAATATTTGGTAGATCGCATTACTTTCAATCAGTCGTTATCGTAAGTAGTGTTCGTATATGAGACATAATCAGTTTTGATAAAGATTGATTGAACTGAAACATGCAACGAAGCGAATTAAATTTTCAATGAATAAGCGAGAATATCACAAGGCTATAGCACTTTCTTATTATCAATGATAAAGTGTTTATGCAAAGGTGAATAAACATTTTAATAGTGGTACTGTGCGAATAGTAATCAATAGTAGTAACCTTCGAATAATGAAAAGAAAGATATTTTACTGAAGAAATCAACACTGGAACATAACAGTTGGACGAAACATATTGAACTTGTTAAAAGTAAACGAACAAACTTTATTTTCTATACATTTAGTGCATTAATTCATAATTAAAATAAGTAATTTATATGAGTAGATGACAAAAAGTTATGACTCAGTGATAATTTATCAACTTACTTTTATGCTTTAATTTTCATTATGATATACATCAATTAAAGAAATACACTACTGTGATTGAAGATTCATTTCAAATTCTAATGCAATAGTAACAAAATCATAAATTTACGGTTAAGACTCTGAAATGATAACAATTGTGGTACGAAGATGTGATGGTTGTTGAGACAGAGTGGTTTCTTTGTCTGAATTGTTAACCATTGATAGCATTCGAATATCACGCGTAAAAACCAAATATTGAAGGCAATTGATAATAATAAACCGATTAATGATAAAATTGTAAGCAGCTCGCTTGCTAAAAACGCCGTAATAAATCTTGAAATGATGAAACAAAGAGTGAAAAAGAATATGCGAAAACAATATATTCAGATGGAGAAATACTTCACTCGAAACTTATTTGCATAACTACGCCTTGTAGGTAGTTATTTTCGGTCGAATAAACAAACAGTGAGTTATTGATATCAAAAGTTCACAAGAATTTTTATGATAATATCTAAATGCTGCTGCATTCGCCTTCATCAATTTCTGCCTGAATAAAGTATCGAAATTGAAAGTGATTTAAAAAAAAGACATACAATTTCGCAACATAATGCTGGGATTTGCCATATTGAAAATATCTGCTACTAAAATAGCTATATTGGCTGAAAGTTTATCACCGTTTATCAGCTCTACTAATGAGATAATGAATAAGAGAGCCAGTGTCACGCACCATGTTAGCTAAAAGTTTAGAATGATCAGACCGTTAGACTGCTGAAATATGCATTGCAATTCTATACTCTAATATCTCGCAGATGACAATCGGATTAATTCTGATTTATTTAATAAAAATTTCTGTTCACTTACCTGCCAATGATTCTGTTCACTTACCTAACTAAACGTTAGTTCAATTCTAACTGAACAATTCCAATTCCAAATATCTTTCTAAGTTTATTAAAATTTCTAGGATATTCATGCTATTTTTTCCCCTAATTTTTTTGAATCATTTTAATAATTATCTGAAGACTGCACTTGCAATCCTACAAAAATTATAAAAATAAATATTTTCCAAATTTGGTTCTGCATGTTTAAAATCAAAGATTGGAAAAGATGGCAAGCATCGCTAACAGTGAAATAAACATAAGGTTTCAAAAAATTAGGTCGCATATGCAATACTCCATAAAAGAGCGATATTATAGAAAATAGATCGATGAGGATAACGCATAATTCGATGCAAAAGTGATGTGATGTCCGGTTGATGTCAAACCAAAATAGAATGGCGTTAAATAATGTTGACAGTAGTGAGAAGCTCCCAGCCGTAATAGTGCCATGCTAAATTTTAAGATAAGCTATTAAGGCTGAATGAAGGTAAAACTGAAAGCAATATGATTAAATTAAATTTGCCTTCTTAAGAATTGCTTTTCAACAGGTAATTCTTACATTTTTCCTCACCTCTTCATCTCTTTCCTTTCCCCTTTTCAAAAAATAAAAAACAAAAAAATCATATTCTAGTTGCAAGTTGAATAATAATAAAGCATACTTATATGCTTTTTAAAAAAATAATATCAAAAAAACTTGTTGCAAAACTTATTGCTAGAAGTCGTTGTAGCTATAGATTCAAAATTATTCTTCTTTGGTTGAAATATTTATCATAGGAATCATTAACATATTCTAAAAATTTTAGATTCGGACGAATCCATTTAGTTATCAAACAATGTTACCGTAATACTTATTTCTTTTTATTGATAAATTAATGCGTTTCAAAGTTTTCATTTTATCACATTACACTGATCAATGTTTTTAATGTTAACAACCTTTATATGGAGTAGCCCACAACAACAGCGATCTGATGCTGTGGTCATCAGTGACTCGAGCTTTTCTTCATCAAATTAAATCGTTAGCAAATTCTAAAACATAAGTCCTAATTTTCCAAAAGTAATAATATTTTCATCTGAAAAAAATGCCGGAATGTTTATGAAAAAATTGAATGAAAGGAATTTTATTCTTCATCGTTAGATAATAATTCGCAATGATTTTGCTAGTAGCATTCATAATTAATAAGTAGGAAATATATTTCACTTCTCACAAAAATTTGTAGAAAATCTTAGAAAACATCAAGAAGATATTTCAAAAATGTTAATTCTGAAAGATGTCAATAATTTTTGCGTAAATCAGTAATTGATATCTGTTAAACTCATTCGAGAAACGTCTCTAATAAATTCGATAAATTAGCATAGTTCGGATTAAGTAGAAAAATAATTTCAAAACATAAATTTTGAATTAGCAGATAATTCAGTTAGTCATTATCCGGTATGCGATAAGTAGCTTGTGAAGCTAGTCTCAAAACTATAAATCTTACAATAAAGAATTTGCAATATTAAAAATAAATATTGAAAAGTTGTAGCATAAATTGATTTTAACTGCTTCTTGTCGGACAATGTAAATTTTGCCACTTTATCAATTGCCTTCAATTAGCAAAGCTTATCAGAAGTTATTATGCAAAATGATTTATTAGCATCTTTGTTCACGATTTTCATAGAGCTTTATCATACATCTATTGGATGAGCATCGATGTCGAATAATAATTTAATCTGTGAAAAGACATCATCTAAATATCTGGACAATTTTCAATTCAAAAATTGTCTGAACTTATCAAAATTATTTTTTGGATAATATATCAATAATGCTGAATTCTGGATGTTGAAATCAGCCATATCTTCAACATTAAAAATTTGCTATTTTTTATATTCTTTTTAGTTAGTTGTCTTTACATCTGCAACTACTAGCAGTTTACAGAACTAAGCGATCGAATAATCATTTTAAAGAGGGTGGAAATTTGACTATCATACTCAGAACTTTTATTTCTTAAACGAGAGAAAAAAAGAAAGTCCTATCCAAAGGAATAAAACTGTTAAAGATTGCAATGAAGGATATGGAAAGGAATAAGAGAAAATCAAATTCTTAAGTTAAGAAAATATTCTCTTTCAAGTTCAATTTTGATCAACGTCTACAACATCACAGAACTACAATCTCAAGATTTAATTTCTTCTTTCTGTTTCATCTAAGCCACAATAAAAAAATAGTGTACTATCTTTCTATGATTTGAATTATTGTACTTTAATAACAGTTTTTCTTTTAATTTGTAAAAAATTTGATTTCAAAAAACTCTTTATTAGAACTCACATTATCATCAACTAAAAATCGCAATCCCACATTGATGGCCGGTATCACAGATTTGTAGCATGGAAGCAAATAATATGTCTCATCGAATATGAAAATTACAATTAAATTTTCATCAAAAACATTTGACTTCTCAGGATTGTTAAAATCGGAAATCTATGGAGGATTTGAAATCTGATGCTAGCAACAATTTAATATACTAAGTTTCTAGTGAAAGCTAATTCCGAAAAATCATATTTCAATCGTGAAATAACTATAGAGAAGTGACTGAATGACAAGCAAATGGCTAAAAGATATTTTATTCATCCAATGATATCTTAACGTACTAAATACAGGTGTTTCTTATATATTCTCGGCGTATACCTTTTATTTGTTTCTCATAAGCAGGTGGTAAAAAAAACTATTTCCGAGATTTGACTAAAACAGAAGCAGCAGAAATCGGAAATTAATTCCTTAGAAAGACTTGATATTTCCTTTTTCGAAGAAAAATGATTTGCACCTGTTTCCAGATCATTTTAAAAAAGTAAGTAAAAATGACCATTTTCTTAAATATTCGAAAATTTTTAATGAAAATTTTCATAACTTCAAACAATACATGGAAAACATCAACACCATAGTATTTATCAATATTGGAATCATTAGAAGTGAATTGAAAGAGTGACGTAAACGTCTAACTACCGCATAATGATGCGTCAAATGAACTACCATTGAAAAACACCTGTGTATCCATCCAAGTTATTTTGCTTAATTAGCTTACCAAGGGCAAAATCAAAAATATTTGCCGCTCTCCATTACTGCATATTCGTCGTTAGTAATTCCACGGTAAAAATATCAAATTCATGGTGACCGTATATTTCCTTTAATAAAAGTCCTAATGGAATTTAAATTGGAATAAATACAATTGATCATTTATATGAAATCTTTTGTGATATCTTATCATTATTTTATAATTGCAATGAATGGGTATTAACCAAAGCAGAAGGTATGCATACTTTTAAAAATTTCAAACAATGATGTATGCTTATATAAAACTGGTTAGTAAATATTCCCATAAAACTTGAAATTAGACAAATTAGTAACGACCAGCTTTAAATCAAGAAAATGAATCATTTACTATTGATAATTTGTTATATAGAACTTATAGATTTCTATTATTTCTGATAACTTTGCGCTGATTAGAAGCTTCCGCAACTTTTCTGATTTATTGTTCTTCGTCAATTCCACATTAATTTCATGTCGCCCTTTACTCGCAATTTATAATATATTTATGCCCTGCATGCTTATTTCATTTAAACCTTATTTAGAGTTCATTCTTAAAATTATCAATAGCATAATAAAACAATGATATCATATCATCCACTAAATTTTAACTAATGAAAACTGATTTATCATACTGATTATACAGATTTTTCTTAAATTTTTTTTTTTCACAGTTTACTATAGCAATGGATTATAGCAGAAACTCTCGAAAACAACGACAATTCAGAAATATGTATCTAAAAAAGAGACTCCTTAACTTGGCTTCGAACATTTATGCTTCTTTTCATGGCTATTATAGATACATCTTTTGGGATTAATCTTTAAATTCAAGAATTTCTTGCCAAGAGAAATTATAATTTTATTTGATATTAAATAAAAGAAGCTCAAAGTAGCAACTTAAAAAACATGATTGATTGAATAGATCGTTATGCTTTGTTTGAAATATTTAATCAAGAATTGTTGTGCGTTCATTGTTTATGTCACAAACATGTAATGTGATCTTTATGCCAAATGCATTGTGTAATCGATACTTCTCGCTCAGTATCGAACTTATCATCCATCACTTCTTGTATTAAATCGTAACAGTTGGTGGATTTCGCAATATAAATTGAAAATATTGATCGGCAGATTCGCTACAATTGATGAAAAGGTTGAAAAATTAAGTGAAAAAATTGTTAAATGATAAGCACAGAACGGAACTAAACGATGACGACATTGAACGGAACAGTTGCAGAACACATTACCAGAGTATCACATAAGCTTAAACATGAGTGACAGATGCTGAATCTTATAAAACTACATTCTCGACTTGATGATATTTCTGTTTCTGCAAGAATTTAGCTACTCTTGAAATACATCGAGAACGACATCATTGCTTTCTGTAGATTTTTCCTTAAAATTTCCTCCGAAAATCTGTTGTTCTTTCCTGGAACTGATTATTTTCCAGACTTTTCTCGTATCTTATGCTGTGTTATCTCAAAATTAATCATCTATTCGCTGACTGAATCATTTTAAATATATTTAATATGTAAATATTACTCTGCAGACATTATGTAACCTGCGGATTACAAATGTGATATTATAATAGATAACAATAGTAACAGGAAAGAATGATCTTGAGGAAGTGAGAATTGCTACTATCTAAGCTTTCTTGATGAATGAATCAAATTTATTTCAAATAATGGATTTATGAAGATCGGTCAGGTAATGAATAGAATACGAAGAATGCATCTGTAGATGATCATTGAAGAATATATTGAATGATTAATGAGATTAATTACGAATATTTTAATCTTCTTATCTTTCTCCTATAGAAATCGATTTGATTAAATAAAAATCAAAAAAGAGTTTCCGGTAATTCATTAGGATGCTGGTAAATGATAGTATCATTTCTTCCATATATATATCATCATCAATGTCATTTCATGCTATTTATAAATGCATGCTCTTATCATTATTATGCTATCTTATATGTGAGAATTTTTTTATATTCAGAATTACGCTATTATCACCAATTAATTATTTATTGATGAATTAAAATAGACATTTCCTTTAAATATATACATTTCATATATATTAATATACATGTCTTTTTGCAGTCCCATTTTCAGCACTTTGTTAAATGTTGTTGTCGCACATTCCAAACATTTCTCGTCATTCTCACAACCATTCATATGGACTGACATACATATCTGTGGTGTACACATAACTCTCGATATCACATACATTTATATATATATATACTTGTATGAGTGAGAAACTATCGCATACACAAATTTAAATTTAAATTTCCATTAGTTTGTCCTTTGTCCTCTTACTATTTGCAGTACTATTGTTTAATCCTTTTTAAGATTATTCAATGCTGTTTTTGTCGTGCATATTTTTTTAAAGTTCAGCGAAATATACGGTATTTAGATCAGAGTATGGTGAAATGAATTCGAATTGTAATTGAGCAAATGAGATTGGACAATTCCAATTATTTCAGTATTCAATTTTTATTTATTTAATTTCATGAATGATGATGACGATGAATTACAATCCATTTGAAATTATCCATTCGTGATTTTGTTGTAGTATTGGAACTGATATGTAGCATCTTCGATTCATAACATTCTGCTATTTATATCACTAATACATAAAGTTTTACCATGAAAATCACCTCTATTATTGTTCACTGTTGCTAAATGCTCATATCTAATCCATGATAACTCAACTAATGTCCAGATTCAGGACCTGAAGTTTTAAACTACTTTTAAAGACATTTCGAGAGAAGATAGATCAGTCAGTATATATAAAAGCTATGAGTTTTTGTGCAGCTATTTTCTACACTTATTTTTCATTTTTCAAAGCAACTTCAGATTCAGTACACTTCAAATAACATTTTGGCTATCTTCTAATAACTATCAACGATATTCGCTTTATTTATGCAGTATAATCTTTCACTGCATCTTCTCAACTGATAATAGCATTTCTCGTGAAGATGGTGAAGAAAGAAATCTTCGTGTTTCTCCTACAATTTGCTAAAATGTTCAGATCATAAATGATAAATATTCTTTATTCGCAAACTGCACAGTGCGGCAATGCTAAGTGATGCCGCAAAAGTTTTTCAGCACAAATTGCCAAAAGACCGACCGGAAGTTTTCTCTCTTTATTGGAACATCTGAACATCTGTCCACGTTGCCTCTCATTTCTTTCTTATCTAGTTAATTGTCATTTCTACCTGCAACAATAAATCAACAGCTGATTGCTTTTACTCGTCCTATTTTGCATGCAGGTGTTATTATCTACAATATTGCACTTCATTACAAACTATTTCCGATTTCTTGCAATTATCAATATCAGTAGTAATATCAAGTACTTTAGTATCACCGCATCTCTTCTTGAAACTGATATAATCTCGATAATCAACCAGTCTGCATTTTCGAGTATGTAAAATGTTATTGAATATGTAAAATGTTACTTTTCTTTCAATAGAATTGAATTGAATCTCCGAATGCTTGGAGCTGAGTTTAATGCATAATTCGATAATGCTGTCCCTAATCTTAAAGAACAGTATGTCAATGAAGTTTGTTCAGGTAAGTCAAAAATTATGCATGTCAGGAAACTCTATAGTGCTTTTAGATATGAAACAATTCTGGTGAATTCTGTCACAATTCATTTTTTCTATTATTAATAGCTTCTTCAACAAACAATTCTATGACGATGATACTCTAGCTAGTTTACAAATATTATATGACACTGCAACTACGATATACTCATGGAAAAATACCATTTTGTAAGGAACTGAATTTTAGTGAGGAATTTTAGACTTAATTTTTTTAGGCTCTATTTTGTCAATTATTCACTTCCTATTCGTTTTTCTCTTAGCATAATTTCCAATGTTTTACAGAAAAAAATTCATAATATTGATATTATATGTGAAAATGAATTAAAAATATAATTAGTCTCTATTGTATTCAATGGCTAGTATTCAAGTCTTAGAAATTATGACACTCATTTCGTCTTATCTGGACTTTTATCAACAATACTAGAAGAGTCAATCGTCTGTTTAGAGTTAGGAATGATTAGAATGATCATTGCAGGTTAATAAACAGGTCAAATCTTAAAAGAATATTTATTAATTATATATTTGAAGAAAAGCAATTAGAAAAATACGAGAAAAATATAGAACACAAAGCAGGCGAAAATGCAGTAATGCCATGCCGGTGATAAATTGTTAAATGCTTCGGAAGGTGATGCAATGCAGTTGCAGTTGCAGTTGCAGCGTTTTTTGCTCCTAACTGCTTCTGCTTGCTACTACTACTTCTTCTTCATTGTTATTTTCTTAACAGATCTTTATTACAATCTTTTACAATATCTCCCTTCATATAAACGACCGTTTCTCAAATATGCTTCTGGAAGAAGTCGAATCGATATGATCATTTTAACGTATTCATTTCGCCTATCTACAATCAGCGTTGCAAGCAAAGTCAGAAATCTAATTTACATACAGTGTTATTTACTATAATATTGACAATTTCAATTAAGTTTTATATTTATGCATTACTATCTGTTTGTTTTGTCTTCTATTATAATAATTATTTATAGTACAATCATGAAGTGTTCAAATTCCATTCCTTTTCTGGCTATCTTAACGACGAATTGGCATCGTAATGTTGCTATCATCATTTTTTAAGATTCATTTTCAATTAATCACCAATCGATAATGGATATCATTTCGTATCAATTACCGAAAGATCGCTGCTTAGCATGCCATGATTATGTAGCGATACAAAAAGATAGAAATGCCCCAGGTAAACCTGATGATAAACTTATTTACAACGCATATTGTTTCAAGCAGTATTAATCCAATCTTCTTACAATTATTACATCTTTCATTTTCATCCGTTTCTATGATTGGAATAAATTTAGCTTCCGGCGAAATAAACATTTACATTTACATCCATCCCATTTATGATACATGCACATCTGCAGAATATACATGGGCTACTACCTATCGGGATAAGAAGTATCTGGCAGTTCATACGGAATATATCTGCCAAGGAATCAAGAGAACACTCTCATCAGTGATTTCTTTACTTACACAAACTAATTTCCAATAATTTTACAAACTTATCATAGGATTTAAGAATATAGTGCAGTTACTTACTGTAATCGGTATTTACGTTGTAATAGCAAACGTTATACTGCATGAATACAGTATAAACTGCTGGTCTTTCTGAATATCACAATTCGAACCCACCCATACAAACAGGTTTTTCTGAAAGCACAGATTACCTTCTTCCTTTCAATTAAATATTTTCGAAACAATTTTATTGTATTGAAATGTTGTATTATGATGAACAACGATTATTCTATGTATTGTAGATGGCAATGAAAAAGAGGAATCAGGCCTTCGCCTTCATGATAGAGTAACGGCGATTTTGAAGGAAGCAAACGTGAAAGAAATGAAATGATGAATGAGAATAAAAGAGCACAAAACGATTGTTAGTAACCTTTTGAAAGTAGTTAAAGTTGTAGTCGAATCGATCGATACTTTCCACCACAACAAATCAAGGCTCTATGGCAACGAATGGGGATGTGATCGTGAAACGACCAAGGTGAACCCATCAACAACCAACCCATCACTGAAAACAACCTAAAGCCTATGCAACAAACAATCCATCGACCAACTTTAATGACAACATCATCATCAAACCAATGTCACCTTCATTACGACAATATCGGCAGCAGTGAATTTCCGGTTTCTTCTCGAAGGAATAAAAAAAAATTTTCGATAAAAACACTCCTCACCATTGAGCAGCCATATTTCCTAATTCTTTTTTTCTTTATTATTAACTAAAATATTTCAGTTGTTTATCAATTAACCAAATTGACGGATTAGTTCGCTAAACTATTTGATCGATTCATTATTTGACTATGTTAAGGATGACAACTGTTAAATTAGTTTCTTTCACTAATGATTCTGGGAATGCGGAATGAAGCATTGTTGTTCCTCATCTCTTTATTAGACCCATCTATTATTTTACTTTTTTTTAATAGAAAAAAAAGTGTTCTGCTTTATGATAAGTTAGACTGGTGATCCCCTAAACGTTTTACGCAGACTCGTATCTTTGCACGAAATATCTATGTTTTTAAAGATTCTATCAAATGGCCGGATTTCCGGAAAACAATCAATCGATTTCGGAACTGTTAGCGTCTTATATATCTGTTTTTTAATAGTCATAATACAGTGAATCTATAAATTTATAAGTAATCGTCGGAAAGAGAAGGAAGATAATTTGAAAATTAAACTTGTTAAGCCATCCCATTGTTGTTCTAATAATTCGTTTATCATTTGGATAATTTCTTGCACACATTATCCACAGTATGGAATCCAACAACTAATTAAATAGCACAGGAATGCTACTTAGTTCATAAATTTCGTCTATTTTTCAAGCAACTGAATACTCTCTTCTCATTATTCTTTTTGAATCTCGCATATTCCATTAAAAAGTAAAGAATTTGATGTACTTATAAGTTTTTTAACTTCTCGTATCACAACCATAATACTTATTTTTGATGGCATAGCGCTATTTTTCAGAGCATTTGAAAGTTCCGCTTTGTTTTTATTTATCATTTTATTAGTAGGAATAGTGCATTCGACAAGAATTTCTTCTCTCATAGGAAAACAAAATCCATATAAACATAAGTAAAAAGTTTTACATGGAATTTTTTGATTCCTCTTTTTTGGTAAATTAGACCTGCTTCTCAAACTCTTTGAAAATTAGATTTTGTTTCATTGAATTCAGTTTAAATTCAGAAATTCAGATTTTCAATTAAACTTTTTATTTCACATGCAGTTCCTTGGATTATAGTGCCATTGATGAGTACAGATTAGCAAATATATTTTCTTCTATTTACACCACAAACCATTGATTGCATCAGTGTTTCGACCGGAGAAGTGTAATGAAATTTTTCTTTTTAATCGTAAAGAATTTAAGATTGATTTTATATCTGCCTTCTCTCTTTAAACGATTCTATTAAATTCCTTTGTCATTTTTTCCACTTTTCTATATCATTTTTTACACGTTCCTTTGCGGGTTTCATGTTGTGTAAAATTTTATTATTTCGATTTCGACATTCCAAAACTGAAAAAAAAAACTTAAATTCTGATTCTCTGAAATACATGATTTTCAAAGATTTGAAGCGTTGATTTTCACATAAATTTATCAATTATCAATATGTCAGATTGAACGTTTTCCAATCGAAAATATTTAATGTAGACTAATTATATTCACTGTAACAAGAGATATATTTCATGGGATAGGGTTGCTTCATTTTGATTTTCGTAATGCTTATGCAGAAATTTTCAGAGATTTATTTTATTTCCTAAATTCACTCATCCATTCGTTCTTGGCTTGTTAGAATACATTGATATGTGTTTACTCATAAAATTTTTTTATTCAGACTTGATGCTGCACTATATCATGCTTGCAAATTATAATCAACAATGTAAAGTTTGGTTTTTTACTGCTATTTTATTCATCTAATTTTTATGCACTTTTTAGGCGATAAGGAAAATTTGTGTTTTTATAATTCTTATATCATTAATTGATTTAATTTTGATGTTAGATATGAATAAATGAATCTTCGATTTCATTAAAATAATAAAGCTTAGGATATTGCTTCCTATTTTGAAATTCATTATGATGTAATATATTTTCTAATACAATGATAAGATTTTCTTTTTGATTAGAGCGTCAGCAGCTATCATCGATCAAGTGATAATTCTAATTAATTGTTTGCTGTTTTTTTTCGTTTTTTTTTTTTTTTTTTTTTTTTAACGAAAGATGATAAAGCAACTAATAAAAACATATTTGGGATTACGAAAGCACTTATTATTATTTTTGTCGCATAATTTGTTTATTAATTTCCTATCTGCAGAAGTTAATAATGCTGCTAAAAACCGTTTTAATAAGAAACTCCAGAATCTCGTTTTTTTTTTCAGTTTTCATTATCATGATTTGCTTATTTACTTATTAATTTATAGGTGGTACCTGTTATGTGATGAGCAAATGTGAATTAAGTAGGCGAGAACATTCCGTGATCAGAGCATCAACATCCGCCCCGTCCTCCACAACCTCGACATTATTATCCTTATCTTCACCTTCGATACCTGCAGTTTCGTCATCAGTGTTACTTCCAGCATTCTCGTCCATATCTTCATCAGCACCAACTGTTCCTGGAGCTAACTACGTGATACCATCATCATCATCACCCACATTACGGATTACTGAAAATGGTGGAACTGCTTGCACTGCGACGAATACAAATACCAGTGGCACTTCCACATACTATCACCATCGTTCTGGGAGGATACTTTGTGATGGATATTTAAGGCTTATTGAAGTACTACGTGTCAATATCGCTCAACTCAGAAACTTGCCAACTCGGAATATTCATAGTAATGGTAATGGCAGTAATAGTAATCATACCAATAATAATGACCATATTCGACCAATAACAGTATTAGCACGATTAGATACTGTCAATATTTTTCAGTCAACATCAACAACTAATGGAAATGTGTAAGTTTTATCAATTTTATGAAAATTATTTGAAATCAATTTTATTAGCCACTATGCAGTTCAACAAGGTTTTACTAAATTTACCTTAAAGGATTTATTTTTTAATTCGATATATTCCAAGAAATTAACTAAGAATCAAATTTTATTAACATATATAATGTCGATCGTATTGCATTCGGTAATCAATCATTCGAAGCAAAATCCTTTTGTGTTAAGATAATGAATGATAAATGATAAAAAACAGGAATCATCGTAAATCTAAAGTAATAATATCATTATAATAAACAATAATTTTATTTGTCCTCACACTGCCTCGAAGGATTTTCCGTATTTCATCCATACTTAAATATTTTTAGTTTCGGTATCAAGCAATTTTGAGTTTTGAAATTTAAGTTCAACTGTTTGGAATTACTCATTTGAATTGGTTTATGCTGACAATATGAATTCCATGAAAAAAAGCAGCAGCATTCTCTTTGAATTCTTATTTCTATATATCATATAATTTTTTATTCTTTCCTAAAAAATTATAATTATTTGCGAGTTTTGATATTTAAAAAGAAACAATCTTTTTTTGATACTCCATTATATGGGATTTAAATAGACAATTACACACTTTTCTATTGAATTTATTCGCGAATTCGTGAATCATTTTATTTATTGCAGATGCTGTTTTGGCGACGATTTTGTTCACGAGATTTCGAATAGCTTTTCGCAATTGCATTTTTTAATCACCGAAAATGTAGGCAATCGCTTACCGCGACAAATTGGTTTAGTGAGCATACGAAAGCGTGATATTGTCAAACATTCCGGTGAAGATCGCTGGTACCGAATACAAGCCATCAATAGACAAAATGATATTTCTGGGCAAATTTGCATAGATGTGCATTGCGAACCAACTAGAAAATGTCTCGCTATAAAGTAATAGTTTTCAATTATAATAAATGTTTTAGTATTTTATAATGCTCATTACTAAACAATTTTTCAGTAATAGCACAGCTTCAAGAAAGCTGTACTGCCCCTTTTAAAATTTTGTTAATCATTTCATTATTTGAAATTTGGATAATTTCTATTTCTTTGTCTGTATATGATATCATTTATAATCAAAAAGTATTCTGGATATTGGTGACAAATGTAGTCGAGATATATGAATCGTCATTATCTCATAATATTTTTGGTTCTTAATGTTTGCAGATGATAAGGAGGCGGAAGGTTTTCATTTCTTTAAGAAAATGGAATCTTAGAAACTATTATCATAAATATCATCGGAACTCTATATTTATCATCATTTTCATATTTATCATCATGTCTGAGTGCAATGATCTCGAGAGATTAAGGAATTTAATTCAAATTTGAAAAGCCCTAGATTTTCCCCTTTCTATGTTTTTCATCATTCCTTACTTCTTACATTTTAAAAAGCCATGATCGATAAAGGAAATGGAATTGGTGGAAATATTGAAGCACGTTGTTATCTTCTGTGTATTCGATAAGCAATGCGACATTTAGTTGAATAAAGACTAGATGGAGCATTACTTTAGCGATAATTATAAATAACGAAGAGAGAAAAAGAATTTCGAAGGCAGTACCAGCGAAAATCACTTTTCTTCTCTTTGCTTTCGGCGAATTACGACGCTTACGCTTCCGGTGGACGGACATATGATTATTGATGGAAGTGTAGGCGAAAAAAAAAATTATACATCCAACTATTGAAGAACGAAAAAAGATAAATTTTGGTGCATAGTAATTTTTCAAATAATTCATTTCCATTTGGATAAGGTTTTTGCATAATCATTTTCAATATGATAAATATCTTTTGCATGCTCATAGGATATTTATAAAATTCGTATGTCAGACATATATCACACTATTCAAGTAAGAAATTTTTCGCTTATAATTTGAAAACCAAAACTTATAATTTGAAAAAATTTCTACATTTCATTAAATACTTATATCTGAAATGATAAAGAAATTGATTTTGAAATTGATTCTCATGTTGGTTCTAGAAGTTTTTTGAATGCTAATATATCTAGCAAAAGAAATACTTGAAAAAATTCATTGCATGTAATAGTACCTTCATTTGCATGCATGTAATATTATTCAGATCATACCTTACCATTATTCAGGTCATACCTTACCATTATTCAGATCATACCTTACCATTATTCAGATCATATCTTACCTTTCGCAACGTATTGACCCTTGTCAATATTGATCCTTCTATGAATGAATTAATCCATCATTGAAAATATCTGAATTGAAATCGAATGAAAGAATAGAATAAATTTGAAGCTTGAATTTCAAATATTGTTCAATTTTTTAAAGTCTGTTTGTAAGTGATGAGAAGCCTGTTCAATTGATTCACCCAAATTGACTGACTATTTATTACCAATAATTAGTCGATTTGTTACATTTTCCTATGAAAAAACATTATGCTGAATTGTTATTATCTTATATTTCATGTCCATCTGAAAATAGCCATTCAAAATTCATAAAAGTTAGCTAAAAATCATATGAGGAAGTCATCTTTTCTACAAATTTTACTTCAATCACCAATGACGAGACTGATATAAACAGATGATATTTCCCTTCCCGATATTCTTTACTGTCATTTTTATTTTAGGACGATTTCCATTCCATCTTTCTGTCATATATCTATCAACTTTTTGCTGAATCATTTCAGCTATTTGACGGCAGATTCATTTAGTCTAAAGTAGTTTTGATGGAGATAATATTGTCCACATTCATTATTTTTAATATTTCGCATTTTTAATAACAGAACAATCTCGAATAAAGTAAAGCTTTGATCTCGATGTTAACTAGATTTGCTAAAGAGCAGACTTAGCTCTTAGTTTTATCTATTTTGAAATCATTTCATCGTTACAGTTTTATATTCCTATTTTGTTTCAGCTCATTTCTTAATTTTTAACTTCATGCAAACATTCAATTTACTTAGAAAGTATTCTTTATGGCTAGTTTCCTTATTCTATAAGATCGAAAAAATCCCTCTTAAATTTTTTTAAAATTCGTATTGTTGAATTATTTTAGAGCTTTTTCCTGATATTCTTTTTGCAAAAACAATGTTCATCTGCAAATACTAAACACTATGATAATTATGAACAACATTACTAGCCATGGCAACCTATTTTAAGATTCAGACAACATCTGCTTTTTTTTTGCTTTAAAATAAGTAGCACGATATAAATTATTATGCCAAAAAAAAAATTGCTGATAAAGATGATACAAGAATGTAGTTGCATATACGCCTTCAATTCCCTCCCTGAAGTTTTAGCAATTTTTGTGATTTTTTTAATATCATGTTTAATTTTATTTCTATTGATCAAAGTATACTTCTACAGGGTATCTTTTGCAAGAACGAAGATTGCCATCTATAGATGCTTATTACTTATGTGCAATAATTCCATCATAATGGTACTGCCCTTCTACATGGTGTTTACGTAAATATTTCTTGCCCTTCTACACATAATAAGAATACTCGGGACAAGACATATTCAACATTAAAGTGGAAAAATCGTGATTTCTAGAGCATTTGGTAGAGGTATAGTATCATGACTAACTAATTTTTTAATAAACTAGACTAGGGCCACTTTTGTTTGCAACAGAAAGCATACACAATGAATAATGTCATAATGTCAAAAATGTTGTCATGATATCAAGCATAGAGTCACAATGGTTGCCCGGTCATTAATTGCAAACCAAATTAAATATTGCAAATAATCTGCTGATAATCGATCTAGTAACATTCCGAAAAAAAGACTTGTAATTATTATATTTTCCATTAGACCTCGGATAGGACATCAAGTGGATTTTCTGAGCAATTCATTAAGTGAATTTTCTTACTTAAAAAATGTCTGTTTCATTCTTTCAATGTTTCCCATTCATAATTTCGCCTTACTGCTCATGCTGGAATATTATGAAGAGGAAATAATTTCTCAGAAGGAGGAGCAGAGACATAAATTTCAAATAATTGCTACTCTCATCACTTCCTCTCCCTTTCCTTTTTTATTCCCATCTATTTATAAATATTATTATTGCTTTTTTGCTAATTGATTTCTTTCTATAAAATATAGTTGGAAGATATGAGAGAATGCTCGTCCTGAAATGCGATTAAGATGCAGCAAATGGTTGCATGAGCAAGGAATGGACGGAATGGACGATAGATACTACGTTAAATTCATCCTTACATTTCGCAGTGATGTATCTTTCAGAAGTTTAAGAAATTTTTGTTTTTACTCTCTCTTCCTCTCTCCTTCCCTTTTTCTTTGAAGCATTCAAACTGTGAATTTATCATTAAAAAGGATAGACAATCCATTCGTGCTGAATAAATTCAAAAATTTCACTAAATCGATCGCCAAATTTTGGCGATGAAAATTTTTTTCTCTCGTTACAAGATTTGCATTACTGCTCACTAATTCATGTTTACAAACATAATTTGCTTTTCTATCATTTTAATAAGGAAAATTTTTAAAAGTTATTTTAGAAGTTTTTTATGCAGGGTGGTGGACTATTCAGGATTAAACATACGTGAACCAGCGAATCTGTACTTACTGATAACACTACAAGTAGCAACGCGAACCATGCAATCTAAAAAGCTAAATATCGGCATTAACAGAGTAAGATGATAAATTTATTGTTTCCGAATATTAAAATGATTTCTGATGAAGTTCGCAAACTGGTAGTAAGTAGTTTAAATTAATTTGAAACATTGAATTCATTTGTTTATGCTCAGTGCTGAAAACTGTCTTGTCCAACAAGCATTTTTTTTAAATGCAAAATGTGCTGAGGAAATATTCTATTTAGATTTTAAAATTTATATATTTGATTTGGTACAGAATTTCAAAACTACTAGCATATCTTATGCTTTCTAACCATATCTTGGGAATTTGGATTGAATTTTGATCGAAGGACAAAAATTGTTGAATTTAAATTATGCTTTTTGAAGGAGAAAATGTTCATTGCCTGAAGTGTACGAGAAAAAAAAATATTTTTCTGTGCAGGAAAGCGATGAAACATTACTGATGGAATGTGATGGAATAATATTCGATGATAATCAAAGGACACAACGAGTACAGTTGCGAATGTCACTCTGGCATGATGTTTTACCGGGTTTCAATAGTTATTTTCAAGGACAAATATGCATAACTGTCAATGATGATATCGTCCAGAAGCAGTCTGTTGGCCCTCAGTGGTTAGTTCGTTATTTTTTCTCATTTAATATTCTTTTTATTAGGAATACTTTAAATCACTAGCGAAAATTGCAAAGTGTTGTGAAAAAACAAAAACTTTCTTCTTTAATGTGGAAGAGCGATGTTTCACAGACGATGATTGTATTTACGAAGGTTTATTGGATCAGAAATTGCTAATATTTCGAGTCACTGCTTCTGAAAAGAAGGAAAGATTTCGTTCCCACTAGTTGTGAAAGTTCGAGCGTACACCGACCGTTTACCGCTGGAACCTTTCTCAGCAAAAAACCTTTGATTAGTTACACACTAACTATATAACGGGCGCGATTTGCTCAAGAAGTAACCATCTAATGTACCTGAGATAAAGAAATAAGTGGGGTAAATCAATCGTATATCATATCATATAAAAAACGGCCTAACTGATAAAAACAAAGGGAGTCAGTCCATTTTCCCACATTTAGCTACATTTTTGATATATATATAAGATGAAACAAACAACATATAAATGCAGTAAAAATTGCTTGTATGTGATGACGAATCGATAATATCCTGACAGAAATTAAATTTGAAATCAACTAAAGACTATCAAAAGCAACTTCTTAAACCTAGGTGTCAATTATGAATCACACAATTTCTTCCGACATAAAATGTTTAACTTCATAGAAAAATAACTACCAACTAAAACATCGGTGCTTGTTGTTGCTTAGAAATATTTTTTATGTAAAATTTTAATTTTTTGAATGCGTATAGCTATTTTGAGGTTTTTGCAAGGTTATTTTCATAAATTTTATCTCGAAAGCTAATCTATAATAAACTATTTTTTACCGAGATATATCTGAAGTTAACGAGTGTTACAACCGTTGCCAGTTGTAAACTTCAAAATTAGAGGAAGAAGTTTTCATTCCTATATTTTGTTCGATCATATTTGATCTTTTCTATTAAAAAAAAAGAAAAATTCTAGCCGAATTTATATTTTACCTCTTAATCTGTATAAGCAGTAAGATAGATTGAGAATAGAAGAATTGCTAAAATTAGTTTCCATTTGTTACAGTTTATTTTACGGTCTTCATGAAATTTTAATATTTCTTACAAGTTCAGTCAATGAGTAATGTTTTAGCAATTATATGCTCGAAGTTTATCGCGAGAATACAGTTCATGATTTTAAGATCCGTTCGTGGAAACATTTTTAATTGCCCTTCTTTTTGCGATGTTTCGTTATATGGCATTTATTTTTATGTAAATTTTCACTTCCTTGATAATTTATAAATTTAAGATGTCAGCATTTAAAATTCAAAGAAAACTAGCAGTTAGTTGGTATTTCGTATTACACATTTTTAGCAATCGCCCACCACTTCCTCATCGTTTTGCAGTAGTGACAGGTGCTTGCGGAAGTTTACAGCAGTCGCTATTAGTTTTCTTTTTGTTTGACGACTACTAGTAACAGTTGCAGCTTTCTGATACCTTATAATAATTCAAAATTTCAATTTTGAATTTTGAAAGAGTTAACAGAAATAAAGAGAGATGAACAAGAAAAAAGGAAAAGGGAGAATGATAGAATCCCATAAGCTGATAATCTTACTGATAAAATTTATATTTTGTCGAATGTCACGATCCATTGATCAAATATCACGATTGTATGACATTCATAAATATGTCGAGCACTGTCAATTTCTCATGATAGCAATACACTAAATAAAACTAGTAATAGATATGTGTGTATGTATGTATGTATATATATGTGTGTGCATGTGTGTGTGTTTGAGAGGTCTGCCTCAATGCCTCAGGTGTGGGAGTGTCTGTCTGTCTGTGTGCTTGTCTGCATGTCTGTCTAACATCAATCCAAATACTTTCAATTTAACCAGATTTCCGCTTTTTGATGATATGATATTGCCGCAAAATACGGTTGGGAAATATCACTCTCTGGAACACCTTCAATAGACATTAAAATTAACACCTGTTAAGAATTGTCTTGCGGCAATCTCTCTTTATCTCTCCGACCTTTCACTGTCTTCATTTTCCATCAACTTTTCTTTCTAAATTTATACCTCAAATACCTTTTGCATTTTAGCTGTTGATGTTGCATGTAAATTATTAATTAATCAAAATGAATTGAGCAAACAGGCAATTTCATGAGAAGTTGTTGTTGTTTAGATTAACGCAATATGCATCTCAATGAAAAATAATTCTTTCTTATTCAGTTGTTATTTGGAATATTTTATTTTTTATGACTTCAACTGCTAATATTTTCATTTGAATGAAAAATGCATAAATGAATTGAATAGACTTTTGAACTTTAGAATGTCAAATGCTTTCAGTTTAACTCTTCATTTTAATACTACAACATAAGCTACTTTTTATTCTTACTAGACTGAATTTTCTACAAACATTGATTTCTAAATCATCTCATTCTTTGCTCCTTTTCGACAAGAGTTTTATTGCATTAATTTGATTCTCCATCAGTCATTTACGTCTTCCATTTTATAGGTCCTCAGAAAGTCATAACAGTGATAATTTTGATACTCACAGAGCATAATATAATGTATGAGTCCAAAAAAAGCATAGTGATGAAATATTTTGATGAAATATGCTAATACAATGTCAACATATTTGCCACAATTAGTTAGTTGCTTTATACAACTATAGTAACTATAGTTCATCAGTTGTTTCCCCCGAAAAGCTTAATTGATGTTTGGTGTTTGTTCAATTCAATGTTTATTTGATTCGATATGGTTGCGTCTAACATTTCGCGACCGTCGCATGCTATATTGAAATATAATGCTATATTACCATGATGTTTATTCTTTTACATTCTTCAATCTTACATTTCCATTTATAATTGTTTAATCAAAATGAAATGGTATTATGAAAAATATTTTTTGATGTATGAGAATATATTTCAAATTTCAAATGTAATTTTGACTTTTTTCTACTCCAAAAAATTTGTTGTTTTTTATTAATTCATAAATGTAGAGCTATATTATTTTGACATTTCGCTGAAAATTCAGTAAATTTGATGATGTGATTACGCTCGATGATTTTATCACTGATATTAGCTTGCTTGATAGATGGTTTATATTCCATTTGCAAAAATCTGTAGCATTGTTTTGCATTACTTTTAATACTGAATGTATTGGAACTGATTTCAAGAGCAGGTTGCATCATATAAAAAAGTAGTAAAAGCAAAATGATTGATCTCTGTTTGAAGAATAACATGAAATTGGATTAAGCGCAAAAAAGAAAATATATTAAAAAACTTTTTATGAAATACAAAATATGGTATTATTTGATATCAGAATTCAAGTTTTCCGTGTCATTTTTTCAGTAGCAAAAACAGCTAAAAAATCTCGAATAATTTTTTTTAATTATAATGAGAGAAATATAAGAACAGAAGTTGTTGGTTCGGTGCTAAGTTGCATGTCAGATTTTTAAATGGAAAAAAAGGAAAGACGAGCTCAGAATACCATGAAATATCAGAAGGAAGTGAATGTAAAAGGTCGTGCATTATTTGGAGATGCTGCTGAAAATGCTGAAGTGTAAGCAGTTGTTGGATGTTAATCCTCTGTGATAACTTGATCTTACTATTAGAATAACTGGGAGGCGAAAAACAGTGATAGATTTTTCTAATATAAGTAAGTATCCTCCCAAGAAAATCTCTTTCGTCTTCTTTCTGAACATTACTTTCATTCTTGAAAGTAATACAGCATCGATTAAATATATTGACTAACACATTTAAGAGATGTCTTGTTTATTTATGACAATCCCAATATAATGAAAGAAGAATTCTTGAGAACATATCTTTCCATGAGAGTTTATCTTCCAAGTAATTTTCAAGAATGAAAAGTCACTGCTAGTCTTATATTAATTTAACACTGAAGAATTTTATATCCTTTCATCTTTTTGATTTCTAACGATATTATGAACTTTGGTATTTATCGGAACTTTGTACTAAATTTCAAGTTTCTCTAACATCACTCTTCAAATATTCTTCTGAATAATTCAAGCAATTTCATCAGTGACTCGCTTTTTCCTGAGGATTAGCTGCCAGATATGATCATCTGATTGTCATTGACATTTCCTGTTCCAAAAGATTGATTGTATGTATGTATGAACAAAAAAGACAGAACGCCCACATTTAATTTTCCGCCTTGCAAAAAATGTTTTCTAAACTTGTCTCAATAAAGCCGTTAACTATCAACAAGTAATTCTCTTTTTTTTTTTATTTGTTCATAGTTCTCTCTGATAGCAATATCGATTGCTGAATGATAATGACTTGTTTTGATTGACATTATATTCTGTGAAGTGACATTATTGAATTTTTTTTTTTATTCGATGATTGGAATGCAATGAACGGAAAACTTTTGAAATAAAAAATGAGACTCATTATTTCAAATTTTAAAATAAAATTAAAAAATTCTCTATATTCCTCCTTTCACTCATCTTTTCATCATATTTTGTTTATGCTCAGGAGATCGAGATTCGTTTTATTCTTTATCTTGCAATGTTATCACTCAATTCATTCTCTTTTATCGATAATGTTAAGCAGATAGAAATTCAAAAATTAATGAAATATACCTGCGCAACAAATATTTATTGATCGCAAGTAAAATTGCTTTTTAATCACTTTTTTGATTCATTTATTTGTTCGGATTTTTCAAAAATTTGAAATTTTTTTCTCTCAATTGCTTTTTTTATATGAATGTTTTATTCTCCCGAAGTCGATCAATTTTCAAAGCAAATTTCAGAAATAAATAAAAATTAAGCAATACCGACATGATCACAATATCATCGAAACAACACTAGAGGAAAAAAATTACATTTGAAACAAAACTTCATTTTCAAGCATATATATATATGTATGTTCGTGTCGCTTCCTTATATTTCTTATTGGATTCATAATTTATGAATAAAATGAAACAATTTATGAACTAGATAAATTCTAAGTAGTACTTGGATACAATTTATTTGTTCGTTGCGCTGATATGATTAATAAGGCGAATGTTTGATGAAAACTGAAGAATCTTGACATTTGAATTTCAAATGTTAGGGAATAGATTCAGTTTTCATTCAAACTAATTTAACTGTCTCTTAATCTTTATTTCGAATTCTGATGTTTCTTTATAGGTATTATCTGAAACCACGGATGACTGGTGATGAGAATGATGATGCGACTAATAGCGGAACGAGCGATGTTTTAGCCACTGAAAATCACAATCCGTTAAATGGTTATCAACAGCTTGGCGAACTGCGCTTGCGACTCTTTTATACTGCAGAACATGTTCTACCGGTGGAATTTTACAAGCCGTTACAGATGAATCTTTTTAAATCATTGACGTTACAACCATTTTGCGCATCGCCGACTGGGATTCTCGAATATTTGCCATCGGTAAGAACAATTAGGAAGAGAAGATAATGAGTAATTATCGAGGGATAGCTATCGAGCTAATAAATAAATTTAAATTATGTATTTCCAAAGAGTCTTATACTAAACATTTTGGATTTAAGATTATGTTTTAGGTGGATATATTAACGATTGCAAAACCACTGATGAAGATTTTTGTAAAAGCTGAGCTAATACGTCCTTTGTTGAGGATTCTTTGCTCCGATGACATTTTAAAATGCCAGTAAGTCCGTATTATTCAGTTTCTCATATCTGAGGCCACATTATCTTTAAGCTCTTGTTTTTTTTTCCATTTGTTTTCTCAGTTTAATGTCTAAAGTTGGTGACAAATATTGAATAAATGAGAAAACCTCTCAATCCTTTAAAAGAGGACATAAACAGTTTGTACATGTCCTCTTGTTATTCCCTCTAAGGAGATTACTCTTCATGATATTATCTTCATGATATTATTGCCAGAAATATTTAAGATTTATTGAATTTTCAAAGCTTTGATAATCTTCCGTTGCAGTGCGTTTTGAAAATTAAACTGTTTAGGAGGAAGTGGTAATTTATATCCTAAACTATTTAGGAGGAAGCTGATAATTTATATCAGATAAATGATTAATTATTTAATTACTCACCGTTCAAATATTGTTTCCGTTTTGATCAACGCAACATTACATTGTTTTATTTGATAAAATTTGAATTCTCGACAATGTTTACATTAAATTAGGTGTTGTAAATGGATTTATGATAGGTAAGTTCGATTAAATGAAACATCTTCCAGAGACATAAATACTTTATTTCGGAGTCAGTCGTTGGCTACAAAGATAATTCACGAACAGATGAAATTTTTTGGACACCATTATCTTGTGATCTCAATTAAACCTGTTATCGATATGGTAAGTTCTTTGTGAACTGAACTGAGTTTATTTTAATCTATAAAATTCAATGGAAGTCCTCAAAATCATGAGTATTTGGGTTCTTTTGTAATTTAAAATTAATTCATCGCTATTTAAGGCCATAAACCTTTTTTAACAATGAAAAATTGTTATGCTTAAAGTCATACTTCCTCTTTCCAGATTTATTGTGAGCATAAATGTTGCGAGATTGATCCAATGAAATTAAAACAAGGCGATAGTTTGGAATCGAATAAGGTCTTCGTTTAAAATTTTAAATTTGCAATTAAGACCAAAATTCAAGAAACGATGTTAATTGTTATAGAGAGGGAACATTCAGTTTGATAGCTCTTACTTTATCTATCTTGAATTTAGAAGATAAGTGAAATTTTGAAATGTTGCTCCTTCTTGTCAATTAGTTTTGGCTAAACAGTTAGAATCGTTGTGCTTCGAAATTTTTAACTAATTAATTTTTCAGCTAAATCTGATAGTATATGGTGAGATAGCATTTTCACGAGTAGTTGATTCAAGTCATCGTTGCCCATTAGTGTTGCGTGAAATGTTTTCCGACTTACGGGAACTTGCAACACTGCACTTTCCTGGTCGAGAAGACATCCAACGACTGGTACTTAGTTCCTTTATTATTATGCGATTCTTTGCGGCTGCCTTAATGAATCCGAAATCATTTGGACTCAAACGTGATCAACCAGTTAGTTTATTCAGAGAATTTGTTAAATACTTTCCACATATATCTTACTTCTATTTTGGTATTTTTTTTTCAAATATTTGCTTTAATTTTTTTATAATAAAAAACTTTAGGGACTTATTTAGTATTATTTTTTTATGGGTTTTTGATAGTTTATTTTTTCAACTTCTCACCCTCCGATTAGCGTGTTTTGATTCAAGTTTTCAGAGTATAAAAAATAACTTCCGTTTTTTTATCATTTAATCTTTAAAAAAATCATTTTCTCTGATGCTTCAGAAAGGTGTTGTTTGTCGTACTCTAGTGCTGCTGTCAAAAATACTTCAACGATTATCCAATTGCGTTGTCTCTGCGAATTCGCTGATTGAAAAAGAGCCCTGGCTTTCATCAGTTCTTGAGAGGTTCAATTTATCAAGAAAAAAATTTCTTAGATCAGAAAAAAACATTTAATCATTTTTTTATAATCCTTGTTGAATGCTAATTTGTTACGTTTAAGACTGAAGAAGATTTTATAGATTCACAGACGAACAACATAAACTCGCAATGTTGAAGTTTCTCAACACAATATCAATGACAGAGAATATTATAGATGTGAATGGCGAAAATCTCTCAGTTGTTCGAGATGGGTGAAATTTTTGACTTTTTTGGGATGGATTTTTGATTTTGACTCTTAAAGATGATTTGATAAGCATGATTCTAATATCGCAAATTAATTGGATTTGCCTGCTCAATACTAACACAAATATTCCGAAACAATAAAAAAAATATTCCGAATTGATAAGAAAAATCTAGAAATTTAAATTAGTGATAGAAATTTAACATTAAACAGTTGTCATTTAAAATAATAGAAATAATTTACTTAAAAGTAATTGTAGTGGTTTGAAATGGGAATTTAAAACTTGGCTGATTTGCAGGTTTTTCATTGAAAGAAAAACCCGTGAAAAACGCAGAATACTTAGAAATTTAGTTAATCAGAAGCGACGGTATGTCGTATTAACAGAAAATGAAATTTGCTGGCAAAAAACAAAAGGTTTTTTTAAGAGATGCATTTCTTTCTTTTGCTCAATTTTAAAAATTATATTCCTTTTAAAATTGTGTCTTGATTTTTTTCAGTAATATCTTTTCTGTATTTTGCATTGCTGTGAATATTTCTAAATGAAAATCCAACTGTTTTTAAATATCCTGCAAATCTTTCTTTTATCTGATTGCGCGGGAATCATGCTTTGAATCCGGAACATTTCCAATTTCAAACAGATTCATTATTCATCAAAGAAAATTGCATATTTTTGCTAATATGCAAAAGTGAACATGGAATGAATTTTGATATATCTGCTGAATGTTAGTTTATTTTAGCAGATGCAGAACCAAAAGGCCGAATGATGCTGCAAGAAGTGAACCAAATAGAACCAGTGGTAGATGCAAAAAATGTTTTCAGGATAGCATCACCAGACTATGAAATCCAATTTCAGGCACCAAGCACCGTTGAGATGAATGAATGGTTAGATGTTGGCTTTCTTGTATTAGTCTTCGAATAATTTTTCTTTGGAATCATTGAATTTATCTTGAACAAAATAGAATTCCTAAATGAAGTTTCACTGAAATTTATGATTCTAGGATAGTGCAAATCCAGAAGCAACGAAAGCGACAACTTATGATCGCATTGCGTACGAATGAATCGAACGATGCATTTGAAATAGATACTGAACGAGAACTTGAGGCAATTCATGCGATATTTTATGAAAATGCGGAAACACTAAAGCAATGGAAGAATGTATTGGAAGGAGCGGAAGTCTCGGCCGAACATTCATGCGTACCGACCGCATTACAAGATCAGGTTCATTTTTCAATATGATAACCATTTTTTATCATTTCAATGATTTATTTTTCTTATAATATATTATTTTCAGCTGAAAAATAATAAAAATCCGGAGCAAGCGAAGCAGCTATTCTACAGCAGTCTTCAAGAAATTCTGCATACTACTTTATTGATCGAAAAATCACATGATGAAATTGTTAATCGATTCATCAAACAAGTAAGACTTTCTGCTTAGCTCTTTCTGATCAGTCGCGTTTAGTTTCAGTTTGTTATGAGAAGAAATAGTGATGCCTCAATTTTATCGCCTATCTTTAACAGAACATATCAAGTTTTATCAAACTCTTGAAAAGTGATAAAAAAAATTAAAAATAAACTTGCAAATTCAATTTGAATTGGATAAGATTTGTTCCGAGATTATATGGAACATAAACTTTTAGATTCGTTATGGTAAAGGGTCACGAGAACTTCCAATTGGTGATGATAATTATTTGCTATTGAAATCACGATTCCGTAAAAGCCTTGATGAGATCTGATATCTGCTGAAGCTAAGAATAGAAGGAAAACAAAATAGATGAGCTGAAACGATCGACACACTGAGACACATGTAAGAGCTAATCTCGAACTCAGGAAACAAACCAAATTTTACGAAAATGCCTTATTGTCTCCATTGTAGTTTCCACATATTATTTTTCTTGAAAATTTTGTAATTTATTTTCCTTTTTTAAGAAGGGTCTTTATTCTTTTAAGGTGCTTGAGTATTGTTATCATTATTTCTTTTAATTTTTCGCTCAAAATCGTTCTCTGACTTTTTGGTCTGGTCTGAGCTTTCTGTTATCCATTCTCAGATTGAACAATCTCAATTTTCTCTTGGATATTTAAAATTGAAAATAGTAGAATATTTATCTTTCAACCATTTTTGATTATTAGAAAGTTGTTGAAAGGAGAATAGAATTAGAAATTTAGAAATATTTGCAGAGAAAATGAAATGATAGGAAAATTGTTGCCTTATATCATTAACAATGATCAGATGTATGATGGCAATAGAAACGAAATACATCTATAATTATCGGTTCCAGTAAAGTTTCTCATATGTTATTTACCTCGACTATTTTTTCTTTTTATTATTTTTTTTTCCCTTGTGTATATTTTCTTTCCAATCTTGTTAAGAAGTTAGCTGCTTCAATTGAAGGTTGGCTTCTTGTTTATTTTTGCCTATATTCATTAGATGGCTTATGTTTTTGAAATTTTCGATATTCTTTTTGTCGTTACCGTAGTCATTTCGTATTCCCATTCCGTTTAGTTTTTATTAGAAGAAGTGATAGATGTTTCGACTGAAGATGTTCAATGAAGTAGACGGAAATGTATATATGAATATTGATAATATGACGGTATACTAAATAAGTGACCTTAGGTAAATTATTATTGTTACCTTATTTGATTATTTTGACTTTGTTTCCTTTATTATATCTATTTGAGCAAGATTTGCATAAATTTCTCGCATAAAGTTCTATCATAATTTCTTGGTTTAGCACTGTATAATTTTAATATATTACTATGAAAAAAATTTCTTTAATGTTGAAAAAAGTCATAGCTTTTCTAACATTATGCCAGATAAATTGACTAGGAAGGAATGAAGTTTTATTCCGATAAATGTTGGACAATGCTTGATTGGGGGCGAAAGAAGTTGGTTGGACCACAATTTATATTTCTTACATAAAAACAGAGAACAGCTGATTACATATAAATGAAGTTGAGAAGACGATTAGGATGGGGAGGGATGGAATTCGTAAAATGCTCGCATGTTTCTCATCATTTTTACTTCTTCGGATGGGAAGAACTATTAAAAGCAGAGCTCTACGAAGTGAATTTGGAAGGGCAAGTCTTGATATGAATTTTTTCTAGGATTTTCTTGTTCGGTTTTCGAAGAAACACTTCATAGGATTGTTTACTTGCATTATGAATGGTCTCTACACTCAGCTATTTTCTCCCATACCAATTTTTAATTACTTCAATTAACGATGAATCATTTAATTGAATCATTGAAACATGCAGCGGTGTTGTCTGACCAAATTAATGAAATAGTACTACGAGACAACAAATCATTCAGATTATATTTCATTATCGCGAAAGGCTAAATGTCGGATTTGATAATTTACACAAAAATGAAAGATGTGAGTTCTATAAAAGACGAAGAAGAAACCTTTTTAAGTGCAAGAAACTGAACCATTTATATCAATATTAATTTGTTTAATTAAATCAAAAAATAGATGGAAAAATTCGCGGTGGGGAAAGCAGAAAAAAAAAGAAACTTTTGAGAAACAAAGCATCATATTAAAATCCCAGAAGATGCTTCAAAGACCAGATAATTAAAAGCTTTTATATTTCCTTTCCCGACCATTGCTAATATGCAGCAATTTCGTCTTTTCCATTTACTTCAGTTTTGAATTCTTTTCATCTCGAATAACATCTGAAATTTAAAATGTCATTTGATTGCGAAGAAATGATCATAATACAATCTCTTATGCAATTTTATTTTTTCCACATAATTTTTCCACAGCCTGAAAAAAAGTCAAGTTTAAAATAACGAATGCATTGATGTCAAGCTTTAACGATGTATATATTCAAATTTTTTTCAACCGATATTTTTCCATCCATACGGAAAGTGAATATATGGTGTCAATGATCGGAAATAAAACAGATACCTTCGACAGATTCCATCAACATGCTTTTACTTTGATATTTGTTTATTATTTAAAAGAGCAGTCTTCATTCTATTTTACAATTTATGGCATTGGCCACATTTTGACTTTTCGTAAAATATTCTAACCATCAGCAGATGGAAGCGCTACTTTTACAATCGGTTCGATATGTTTCAACTTTTGCATCGAAATTCACAATCACTGTTGGTACTTTTTCACGAGCTATATCTGAAGCGAAACATATTTGTTTGGATCGATCAAGAAAATTAATAGTATTCCAAATTTAGGTTCTAAAATCAAAATTCACAATTAAAAAATAATATAAAAGAAATTCAGTTTTATTTATTTCCAGAATTTTTTATAGATGAATATCTCCGCCGAAATCAAGTTAGATTCAAAACAAATTATTTCAGCAAAAATATTTCAAAAATTGTGCAAAGGATAAATTACCACCAGAGGTTGGCAAAATATTTTTCTCAACAACTTCGGCATGACGAAGTGTACTGGTATCATGTGTTCTTATTTCTCCTTTCAAATTTTCATCCACTTTTTCTTGATAGAGATCTAAAATTGCATCAATAAGTCGTATCAAAATCCTTGTAAAAATGAAAAATCCAAAACTTGTAAGCTAATCATCCTTATTAGGTTTGTTAATTTTAAATAATCTTTCGTAGGAAATAAAAAAGATTATTATCTCATCGTATCGTTGTGTCAAATTTATGCAACACTATATTGATGGATTTTTTTAGCAACATATTTACTTTGAGTGTAAAAATTTTCAAACTGATAGCAGAAAGTTACCTTCCGATTTTGAAAGACATTTTTCTCAACAATATCTGTATGCCGTAATTTAGCTCAACTATACGTCCTAATTTCTTCTTTCAATTTCTAATCGATTTTACCTTGAGAATGTTGAAAAGAATAATAAAGACCATCTCTATTCTTGTATAAAAGGCAAAAAATTCTTTCTGCGCAAAGAAATTTCTCAAAGTTTTTTTTGAACATTGAAATATTTTTTCTTCATTCGAATGCTACGAATGTATTCCGACGAAAAATTAGCTCCAAAATCCGTAATTCTATTACCACAGAAATATTGATAATTGTGGTATTTTTTGATGTAATAGTAAGTGATAAGATAAGCTCTTTTTAAACTTATATTTATGTGGACCTTAAAAATTAGCTACGATTCGATGAATAGCAAGCTTATCAACTTCTGAAATTTACTTTGGAATGTAGCAATTATTAAACACTAAAATTTTGTAAATTGAAGCATCGATGAGAATAAAAGGCCAAGATAACAATGAGGGCAGAATCCTTTCACGTCATATCACTTCATACATCAATGTCATCTTACTCTTGACATCATCAAATCATCATTCATATTTGAGGAAAATAAAAATTCATCGAGTGCTGTGGGTAGAACACTTTTTTGGTTGATTTCCACATGCTTTAATTGTTGTTTCCCTGTAATTCTGTAGCTATATCCAACGGTAGCTTTGGTATTCTTTCTTTGTAGGTGTTCAATCTTCCATTACTAATTCCTTCCATTGTTAAATCTACTGAAAACATATAATATAGTTGAATATTATGTTGTTGCTGAAATGTTGTTTCTATACAGTTGAAAAAGTTTATTTTATCAATGATTAAAGGTCAAGTAATGCTGTTTAATTGCATAATGGCAACGGACAATTCAATAAAATTTGAAGGAAATAGCGCAGCATTTATCAAAAAGTTTGTAACGAGATTAAAAACAAAGAAGAGCTTTTAATAATAACTAAAGGAAGGAATTTCATTAAGTCATAAATAAATGAAATTGAAAGTGAATCCGACCGCATAATTATTGTATACAACAACAGATATAACCATTGTATTTGTCTCCTACGATCAAGGAGTAGTTCTCGAATTCGACACCACCATAAGTATACTATGAAATAATGAATATGTTTACTCATGGACACGTAGACCATTCTTATGAATAGAAAATGTAAAATACATTTTGAATCAACGTAAACCTAATCTAAATTTCTAATCTAAACACTAATAGGAAGTGTTCGATTTGTTAGGTAAATCTGTACCACACATTCAAAATTCGGATAGTGAAACTGCACCATCTTCTAAAACAAACTCTTGTAATGACAACATTATTATTAATAATAACAATAATAATAATAATAATAATAATAATAATAATAATAATAATAATAAAATAATATAATAATAATAATAATAATAATAATAATAATAATAATAATAATAATAATTAATAATAATAATAATAATAATAATAATAATAATAATAATATAATAATAATAATATAATAATAATAATAATAATTAATAATAATAATAATAATAATTAATAATAAATAAATAAATAAATGAAACATGGTGATGGCAAAACGAGATGATTTAATCATAAATAAACCATATCATCATACTCCGTATGTTTATCTAATTATTGTTAAAAGGTTGGTTAAATGATAAACATAATATAAGACAGCTAGTAATATGACCATATGTAAGTACTTCTCGAGAAAATTTGCATATAAAAATTAGGACATATATTGATATTTTTATTTTCCTTCAATCATTTATATTTAATTATTTACTTTCATTCATAAAGTGATCTCATCTTTTCTACCAACTTTGTTTCTTTTGAAAAAGCCTCAAGAGTAGTATTATTGATTGATTTTGTAATAGAAGAATTAACAGAAGACAATGAACATATCTATTAATTATTATTTAATATTTATTATTCTTAATAGTTGTTATCATGCAAAGCCTTAACCAAGAAGAAAAACGCCTCTTCAATTGGTAAAAGTGAAGAAACAATGACAGTATCTACCACCAGAGCGGTCTCTTCCTTGTTGAGGACACATCAAGTGAATAGTTATTCATTTGATAATACCTGCCAGGTGACCTTTCTACTTTTTTTTATCAAATTAATGCTGTCTTACGTCTTCATCATGTAAATTTCCTTAAGAAGTTATGGTTTTAAATTTCAAAATATTCAAAATTTAAATCCGAACCTTTCATAGCGTATTTTTGTCTTGCTTCCAATTACTCTCATTAAATAGGCATATCTCGTCAGCCGAAAATCCTTTCACGATTATAATTCTGATGCCATGAATCTTATTATGTGTTATCAATCTTAACAACAGAATAAACTTCTGCCAACTAGTTATTGGCTTATCTTTGAGTAAATCAATATTTTTTTTTTCAACAGTATTTTTTGAATTTCAAAGACTGCTAAAATACACAAAAATGTATAGCATTTTTAGTGCTTTAAAGAAAGCAAATCTCAGAGGAGATGAAATTACGTGTTATTGCTATGAAATAATAGATATAAAACATCGAATTTGATTTTAAACATTTTGTTTATCACTTAACAGTTCGATTTCTATCGCAAAGCGCTATCTTTCACATAAGATATTCAGATTATGTAAATGTAAGTTTTGTAAATTTATATCAGAACTTATAGAAATAAAACATTGCTGAAATTTGAAGTATTTGATTAACGATTCGAATTTGATAGAAGTTAGAAGCTATATCATCGACATATCATATAATTCGCAAATGATCCGGATTGAAAAAAGATTTCATGTATTAATATTATCATTTTCCTGATTATTTTTCATTACTCAGCGGTTTCCTGAATTTTAAATTTATCAATATGAATAGAAATCAATAAAATAAAATTTATGTCTAGATATGATCGGATCAAGAAGATAGTGAAATATCAGAATGAGCAAATTCCTATAGTAGAACTGTTCTACTCATGATTTCTCTTGACACTTGATTCATCACCTTCCACTTCTTTCAATTAATAGGATAAAAGTTTTGCTTTCTATGAATCATTTCAGAATTGAATTATTCTATTTCTTTTTTTAACAGCTAATAATCATTATAATGATAAAATTGGAGGAAAAACAACGCCAAAAAAAGGACACATGATGATTCAAAAATGATTCAAAGGGAAATAATCTTCGCATGAATGAATAACAAAATTCAAAATCCTAATTATTTCTTTATCCAACGAATTGTTACATCTTAAAGACAATGAATTAATAATCAGATGATTATTGTTATTTCAATTCAATCAGATCAAAAGATATCTTATTGTTTACTTCATTCATAAAGATATGCTATCATTGATCTATTTTGATATGTTACTAATTCAAATTCTTAAATATATATATATATATATATACAGCAATATGTTATCTTAGTTTTTAATGAATAATACATTTATAAATTATAAAAAAATATTTTTGCTAAAAGGGAACTATGCTTGAAAGAAATGGATTAAGCTTTAGCTGGAGAAATTAATGTTAAGATTGCTTATCATTATCTCGCATAAAATTGATTGAGAAGAAAGATATTTTAAAAATATGTTGAGGCATTTGCAATATTAAATTCTAAATCATGTTCACAGTCTACTCTATCATAATTGTTTTTTGGTTGCCATATTTAAAAATTTTATTATCATCTTGAAAACCGCCAAGATGAACTCAATGATTTGATAAGTAATGAATTCAAATGTATTTTATCTTAAAACCTTCAAATAAAAAGTATCTTGTTCATTTGATTGATAAAAGATGACTGAAAATTTCAATAGATTTTGTCGAAAATTTTGGAAATATCATTATCGACAAGAGATGTGTCAATGGATTTTGAATAAACGTATTTCGATAACAAATTTATTTGACTTCAAACTACGAGCTACCCAATAAGAAGTATTTATTCATACTTGTAATTGATCATTTCGATATCAAATATAATTGATTTCAGATTATATTTCATAATCTATCCAATAAGTACTGCTTATTTATACTTGTAATTGATCATCTTCTTTAGTATGCAAAAATCGTTGATTAAATTCGTTCATTAAACCACAAAAAAAGCATTTTAAATTATTCATTTATGTACTGTTTAGAAGTTATTGAATAAAGTACATATTTTTCAGTGAACGATACTATATTTCACAATTTTTGAAATTTAGGAAAATACTAAATTCAATAATATTTCGAAAACTAAATTTTGAACTTATAAAACAGAATTTTGAAGCAGATGAGAATAACCTCCATAATAATATGATAACCAATGCATTTTGCGACATTCGCGACACTTGCATTCCAATTTAAGACTTTAAATATTTTTATTTCATCAACTAAAATGATATATATCATTGAGGACAGTCAGTAACAGCTCTTGGTTAACATTATCAAAATGACTTGATGCTTGTTAATATTGAAAAACTTTGATAATTCAAATACGAAGAAAATATTATCAGACGCAGTGTGAAATTTGTCCCTTCGAAATTCTAATTCGAATCTATCTATAAGTGAGATATTTTTGGATATGCAATTGCCAGTATCATTAGAATAATGCTATGGAACAGACAAGCTGCTTTATGTCTTTCATCGAGAATTTAGAATGTTAGGGATCTGTTTGTGTCACAAATGTCATTTCTTTTATAACGACACATCTGAAAGAATCGATCAGCATATCAATGATTCAAGGCAATGAAAACGAAACCCTGCATTTTTGTATATGTCATATATATATATATGTATGTATGTGTATATGTATATATCCATTAATAAGACAATAGAAATTCAGCATCTGGTTCATTGTTGAAGTTTTATTAAATTATGCTGTGGAATTTGTTTGAATTTTAAGAATATTCTTCGACAAAGGTATTAAGACGAATATTTGATGGAATTTAAGATAGATAAGATAACAAATATTAGGAAAAGATGAAAACAAAAAGATATCATAGAGCTTGCGTTTATCATATTTTGTATTTCCATATTTCTGAATTCATGACAACTTATCTTTACATTCTCGAATCTTATTCTTTTCCTAACTCTTAACAAGCAAAATATCTCACATTAGTATAAAGATATCTCACATTCTTCCGCACATTTATAACCACTCATCGCCGAGAGCATTCATAAGTCGATTCAACCAAACTAGAAAGCATTTCATTATCATAGGCGCACTATGTACTCCACCCCATGCCTTACCTGTAAGGTATTGGACTAAAAGTTGCGCAAAGTAATGACCGCGTGAGTGTTCCAATGGTGGTACATAATGCTATCGCTACATTCACTTGACGCACAATTCAAATATAGCATTAAGGATCAGTCAGATTGTTTCTTCCACGAATAAGTGGGTATTTGTAGTAATAATGCAATATTCAAAGTGTCAATGATTTCTATTGCTCAGTAGTAACTTGTGATAAAAAAAAGATGATTTAAATGATTCTGTAGCCGATTGATAGAAACATTCGATAAAGATGCGATTATCAGTTTGAGCGTACCATGATGACTTTTCTCCAGTTATTTTGAAAAAGAATATTATTGAATCATTTGATTTATGATCAATTTCGAAGATTTTAAAGAAATGAAGAGGTTTAATCCGATTTAACGACTGAAACAAAATTATTACTAACTTCTAAGTAAGCTCATATGAAAAATGCGTGTCGAGAAATGGGTATTGCATGATATGCATGTGGAACTTGCTCAGGAAGTTATTTGCACTATACATAAGTAGAAAACGAGGGTATTTTCCCCAACAAAATTTTTCAAAACTATTAAGAAATGCGAATTTTTAATATTTCGTACCTTTTTTTTTTCGCATTAGTGATCTCGAGTCGAGCAATAATCACTAGTAATCTCGAGTTGAGCAATAATCATTAGTGATCTCGAGTTGAGCAATCATCTGGTTACATGTTACATGTGTCAAGAGAAGTATGTTAAAGACATTTTATTTCAAAGAAAAAAAATTTTTTAACTAAAACCGTATTAAAAAGAGGGCCGACCCTTTTGTTAAACATGCAGGGAAATAATACATCGATGATGCGAGTTAGTGCAAGTATGGCCAAAAATGATCAATTCGAGGCTTGGAAAACAATTCTTTCTTTGAACCGATTCATTTCAGAGAGTCTACTGAATATTCGGTTTAAAAAAATAACAGCCATTCCTTCATTAAGCCACCCTATAGTTTCATCTTTGTGAATAAGGTCTGATAATACATTGAAAGTGCTGTTGAAGTATTCAGTATTGAATAGAGAATAAGCATTGAAATTAGTAGCGCAGACATTGCATCCATGAATTTTAAGTCGACCAGTGATGAAATTACAAGATGAGGACCACAACACGTAAGCAAAAGATCATACTGTAGAAGAGATTTGGTTTTTGTGAAAAGTTATTTGGCATTATTTGAACTGAACAAATTTAATATTTTTGTGCAGAATATTGTCAAGTAGTCTAAGTTCCTTAATGAAAAAGCAATAGCACAAAAAAACTGATAACGAAAGAAAGAGTGGGAACATTAATGGGTTTAAGCTCACGGCTAGATCAAACCTTCGTCCATATGAGAATTACGAAATAAACTATGAAATTCTGACAGAAAAGTTTCAAGATTCTTGTGATGCTCAGTTTCATTTTCTGGAAGGAACGATGACATGAGCAAAATAAATAAGATGATCAAAAGACCAGAAATCATAAAATCCTTTATTTGTTGAAAAATTTCAAATGTTCAAACGACAACCGATTGCAGAAATAAGTTTTTCCGCGGACATTGATGAAGTGACGATTCATTAAATTTTTTCGAAATTAATTTCCTTGTATTCACGAAAACAATTGTTCAATTTGATTAGAAAGTCATAAAAAAATGCCACTATCGTTCGCTATACCAGAAATGAGGAAAAAATCGAAATACAAGAACTTTTAAATGCTTGATATGAGTTTTATCAGAAAATAATGCTTTTTTTTGATAATAACAAAGATTTTTAGCTAAAAATCGAAAGTAATCAACGGTTTCTATTTGGGCCAAAAATGCTTTCAAAAAACAGCAAACACATAAAAACTCGAATAAAAGAAGTGCCATAATTTTTTTTTTCAATAAATTATTGTATTTGATATTTGATATGATAAGATTGTAAAGATAATTTATCAGTTGTAATAATAAAGGGATTACGCAAATTTAAACATGCCGTTTATTTTATCGTTCTATAATGTGTTAGGTAAGCATCCACGTATTTGAACAGCTTTGTTCACTTTTCCTTGGCTATCTTTAGGCTCAAAATCGAGAATACCAGCAACTGCTCCCCAGTCATTCATTCGTTGATCCTCAGTTATCATCCCTATTTCGCAAACTGATATACTTACATCCGAACAGACAGTCGCCTATAACCAATGTGTTACGTCTTATAATGAAGTAAAAATCAATTCAATTTTAAGGATGAAAATTTCAAGATCTCATTTCTGCTAGCCATAAATAAATCAAGCAAGTAAATCATATCTTTATATTTCGCCAAACCTCCTATCTCATTTTGATTAAAAAATGTAGTAATTGATCAGCTATCTACGTCATGCTTACAGGACTACTCAAATTATTTTTTGACGTTTCTTGTTGATCTGAATACAGTGTACGTTTATCTTCTTCATACTTTTTCCTCCACTCCATCATCATTTCTTGACTGATAAACTTCTATAATAATTTATATCGAAGGAGGAAATGAAAGAAAAAGTTGAATTGATTCCATGATTAAAAATTCCATATCTTTCCTTTTCGTAGTGTGTTACATACCGTATAACCAACAGACAAATATTCGAATATTTTCTTTTCAGCTGTTTTCTTCTCAGTACACTTGAGATCATACACTTCTTGCGGTGGTATTTTCGACTTTAACATTACAGTTACTGCTCTGGAAATTTCGAACTATTTTGAAGTTTGAAAAGTATTCATTTCATCCATAAAAGTATCCATAAAAGATGGGTTTATTGCTTGGGAGATATAAAAGAAAGTCTTTCACATTCGTCAACTCTAAACAGTAAGTATCTATAATGATTTTTAGCTTAATGCAATTTATGTTTTGCATCATAAAATGAAAATTTATGTGGTTCGAATTGAGATACACAAAGCTGTCATTTTCAAATTCGGTATTGACTTCAACGGTTTTAGATTCTCATCATCTTCTTCTTTGATGGTGAAAACAGGTAATTTCTTGGCTGCGCTGAATATTGGGCCTTGCTTTCGTATTCCTACTTTCTCTCGATTAACTGCAATAAGTATGAAAAAATATTCTGAATATTTTTCATATTTTCAATTTATTTTTGTTTTCAACAACAGATTGGAGTGAAATTAAAATTTTTTATACATCATTCATCCAATAATTTGATTTCAAAATAATTTTTTAGATCGATAGAATTTTCTAGTTGCGCATCGCGGTTTGCACCATGTGATGCACCATCTGCAACGATAATAAATATTTCTCTCAAAATTATTTGAATTCAAAAAAGGGAGTTAATTCTTTTTGTTTAATATATAACGATTCTGCAGATTCAAATCTTTCTGAATCTGCAGTTGCTGTAGTTCTAAGATTTATAAGAACGGAAGATTATTTGAATCTCTTCTGAAATTTTTTGAAAATTCTTGATAATCTTTCGTTTTTGAGTTGAGTGACAGAGGTCAAGAAAGCTAACTGCTATCCAAGCGAGCAGACTGTTATAAATAGAATTGAATAAAACTTTAATATGAATTAGTATGTGAGGATGTCGCAATGATAAGTAATAAACTTGGATCAAATGTTCACAAAGCAATGTTATCGTCTCGAGAAACAATTGTTTTATTTCTGTTATCTGTTTGAATAGGCTTTCTCAACCTTTTCCTGATGTCGATACTATGGGTAATTCGCTATCTTTCGTAGCAGTGGTCGCAATACTGCTGCTGATGGAATCAAATTTCCGTTCTACATTGATTTGCACCAATGGAGCTTGGTATCGAACGACGGGTGCGGAATTGCTAGGTATAGGTGCACCTTCGGTGAAATCGACACATAATGTCATATGAGCTGGACTTATGCATGACGCTGAGAAATAGTTGCGCATCGCGGTTTGCACCACGTGATGCACCATCTGCAACGATAATAAATATTTCTCTCAAAATTATTTGAATTCAAAAAAGGGAGTTAATTCTTTTTGTTTAATATATAACGATTCTGCAGATTCAGAATTCAGTACTATTACCGCTAAACGAAATCATTGAAGATTTCTACAAATTTTAAAATTTTTTAATAAAATTACTAATATAATCAATTAACTAACTGCATGATCGGAAGAGGCATATTCAGCATCAAATTCTAAAAGCATTCTATTGCTTGTTGATCCATTACTACACTTATCACTTCCTGTCATTGAGAATATTGATCGACCGTCTCTTGGATATACGGCAACATCAAGTGACAGTATTGGAAGTTAAACAATTTCACGCTTCTAAAATATTCAAATTATTAAATTTCCTCAGTTGCTACAAATATCAGATTGATTTTTTTGGGAGCAATATAGCTGATTTTTGAATTGTGATTCAACTGATGTTGTGGAATTTTCGACCGATTCGGTGAATTTCTACTTCCTGTAATTCCAAAGAAATTAAACAACTTTTAAAATTTTAAGAAAGGAAGCTTGGTTCCCAGATTTAATGTTTTTTCAGTTTATGTTTTAAGCAAGGGTTAAAACGCAATTTTTGTTTTGTGGATTCTGACTCGATAAGCTTACAAATTCATAGCTTTCAAGAAATAGAATAAAAATCCGCCTTTCCATATTCATTTTTGAAATTATTATCTCAAGTCGTTCTTTGCAAAATTCTTTCTCGCCAAGATCACATTTTCTATTCGTCATGAAGTCCTTAAGAAATTCAAAAACATATTATGTTTTTCCTTTATACCATGGGAATATTTCCACATATTGTACTTTTTTTTTTATTTAGGTAAATTTTTGAGGTGAGGCATTCGAATCATGGAAACCATTATAGATTTAAACTTAATATAATAAATATTACGCATCGCATAAGAATAATAGAAGGTTTATATTAAATAAGGTGATTTGATACAGGTGGATAGATCTGCAAAAACTTTGCAAATTATGAGATATGATTCGCTAGCTAGCGGAAATTCGTATTTGATTATGATTTTCAAATAACACAAGAAGGTTCGTAGATTCCTGTATTATGAAATTTGGAATGGATAATTCCTGAAAGATTTAGCCCAGTTATATTTATTTTCCATAGTCTTTTGACATTCGTGTTAATTAGTTACATTTAGTAAATCATTATTCTAATATCTTTGTATTAGTCCTAAAACAGTCAACTCTTAATTTTAAAGTTTTATAAAAGTTGAGTGAAAAAATCCAAAATTTTTATTTAATGAATCTTTGAATTAGGAATGTTTGATTGTTATAATTAAAAAAATATTACAAAATAGACTCACAAATTTAGTATTAGATGCTTCCAAGGATTTCAATTTCCTTAAAACTTTCCTTCACACAAGTTTTAAACAAATTGAAGTTTTAAGTAAAACTCCTTTTTCCGATAACTTTTCAACTAAGCAAAGCCAAGTTGAAAATAAGAAATTAACTGAGAGTGTTGTTAATTTAAGGCACCAATATGCAATGATTACATGAAAATAAGTTGCAAATCGTATGAATAAATAAGGGCAGCTTAGATTTTTCATGAAAGCTTAATGGTCATTAGTTTCAACTTGAGATTAAGATGAAGGACGAGTACAGACCATTGTTGGTGGCTTTAATTTTGACAAGCAAGTTTAACGAACTGCGTATATTCTCCATTTAAAAAATCATTTGTTAATTTTTTATATTCAAAATTGAAATTTGTTTTATAAATCAATAAGTCATCCTATGAATAAGTCTATGGAATAAGTCAGTCTTGCTTCCCATTCATTATTCAAACGTTTCATAGGCAAAAAATAACTATTATTGTGCTTTTGGATTTTAAATATAAATTACCAATTAAGATATGTATATATAATTTAATATGATAATAGAATTTGATTTTTATCATTCACTTCAAATAATTTTTATTCTTTGAATAAGATATAAGAAACCGAAAAATAGCATGTGGCACCGTGTAGGATGAATAACATTATCGATTTTCTAATTTTCCAGTAAATTTTTGTGTAAACTTATTATGAGTAGCAATATCTTCTATCTATTTATTTGCCATCATGTATTTATCTTTTTTAAATTTAATCAGAAATGTACTGATAAGAGCATATAAAAACCTATATTTGTGATAACATAAATTTTTATTACTGCAACTAATAAAATTTTACGCACTTCAGATTTCTTTATTTTAACCAAGCTATTACTGATATCGCGAAGTTCCGTGATAAAAGCAAATATAAAAATTCATAAGGGAATTTGTTAGAGATGTATTACATTATAAGTTAAGATGTTGTAAATAGTGTTATAGTTATCATGTTTATGTGCTCCACGAGATCTATTGGATCGGTCATCGTTGGTCTCTCCCTTCTTTGGATTATGACGTTGTCATTAAAATTGTCTCATTGATATCAATGATAATGTAATTGTTGCGTTCGTTGATGCATTATCAAATTTGTCGTGAATAAAAATTTAATTCCCAAGTTTGAGATGTTATCATTAAAAGACAGAAAGAACCTCAATTTTTGTCATGGCTAAAGAAGATTGGCGACACAAACAAGAAACTAAAAATCATTCAGCAGATATTGTAAAGCTGAAAAATATAGTGTTGATGATAAATTTGGAGAAGTAAGCTTGCAACTCTAATGAGTTAACTTTTTTCCAACTGTAGTGAGTTGATTTTCAAGAAAAATTTTGAAATGTGACCATTAGAAAATGAACGAAAGAATAGTGTCACGTCCTAAACAAAACTATTTGTGCTGTCAGAATTCCTTGAAAGAACGTGTACAAGTTATTTAGTTGTTTGGCAGAATTTGCTGAAAGTGAATACGAAAATGGATTCATTGAATTGAAACGGTATATTGAATATACGGGCATTTGCAAAATCGATTACTGTATAATGATGGATTTGGAATAAAGCCCTAAATTTGAAGCCTTGCTAAGCTACATTATATTTTTCAATTTATTCGGGAAAATTTTTTATTTCCTTGTTTCCAGCTGGTAAAAGAACAATGATAGAGAAAGCTTAAATAAAAAGGAATCGAAATCATTGAATCTTAAATTATATTCAGTAAAGTAAACGAGACGATCAGCTGAATTGGAATTCCAATTTTCTTGTTTTGTGTGTTCATATCTTCTCCAATACCTTTGCTATATTAATTGACGAGTAAAATTTTAAAACTTTGTTTACAGAAAAATTTCCTTTTAAAGAATATTTTCTTTAAAAATTCTTACCTTTATCCTCTAACTTTACTTTAATTTAAACTCTTTGCTTGCGATAAATGTCGTAAGAAAATTAGGCTTCTAATTTCTAAAATTTTTGATCTATTTCTCTATTTTTGCATCGATTAATTCGATTTATTTTCTAGTCCGACCTGACTTTGCCTTTCTTATTATTAACGAACTGTCAAGAAAATGACTGGTGCAATTTATTAGTACATTTTTATTCTTTGTGTTTTTTTTAAAACAGGAAGCTAGAAGATAGGCAATTTCAAAATTTGATAATTCCTATCAAAATTTGGTTTTAAATCTCTCATCAGCTATCATATTTATGACTAGCAATAAGCTCCATGCTTATGTTCTATTGTTCATTGTTCTAAGTTTTTTTCTAATATTCTTTTACTATCACATCGAGTTGAGCAGTCTGATAAAGCAACATGGTGGCCCCTATATTCGATTTAGTATTCTGATACTATTAATTGAATTAGCTGGTTATTTGTATTACTTGACATGCAACAAAGTCCGGTGGAATTTATCATCATAGTTAGTGCTTCAATGACTTTGGTCCCTTGTTATTTGTAATAAATTTATTTGAATTTATCCTAATTAAACCTATTCTCACAAAATTTTTTCGCAAAGTAAAGGAAACTTTTGTTTTACATCAACAATGCTTAAATAAAAAGTGAAGAAATGAAGATAGGGAAAAGACTTTTAGGAAGATACGCAGCATATTGAAAAAGGAATGAAGAAATACCGGTTTTCATGATTTTAATTTCAATTTCAATCGTTTGGTTGCATGGGAGATGAATGAACTTCTGTTCCAGCGAATTTTGTCGTACGACAATGATTTGATTAACTAGTTTTATTCTTGAGTAAAGTCTCCCGATTCTCGTAAATTTATTTCGTTTTCTTTTACATGCAAATTAAAAATCGCTGCAGGGTCAATTGACTCGGCTTGATATTTGTCCTTATACCAATAAATATAAATACTTTGAACCTGAATCATCAAAAACTTCTGATTAGACTAGTTGTAACTAGGCGAGATTCCTGAAATGAAGATTATGTGCTTATTATTTAGATTCAAAATCAATAATGATTAAGCATAATAGATATTCATATTTTGCGGACACATTCTTTTAAAGAATATATATTTCAAGCCTAGTAACAAGCCTTATCAGAAGTTTTTTTCCGTCTTTGTAACTTCTCATACAATGAAGAAATGGTCTGTTAGGAATTGATGAAGTATATATGATAAGGAAAATTACTAAGGAATGATTTCAAAAATTTAGCAAGTAAGTTATATATATATTGGCCTTACTGCTCAGGCCATGTTTTATTTAGTGGGAATAGTTCCACGGCAAGGCAAAAAAGTGGAAGATGCAATATTAGGACTGAAAATTTCGTAATTTCTAAGATCTTTATCAATGAAAGAGCATTCGCGAAGATTTGATAATAGAGCATTGAAGTCAACAAACAAATCGAAAAGAGGAATCATAATGTGTTCATTTTGTGTTTATTTCTTTTTGAACACATTGAATTCAATCGTTTAGGCTTAACATTAGTAACCAATGTTTATTATCATCAAAGTAAAATATTCTAAATTACCGTTTTACAATTATTTTCTTCGAAATGAATGTAATTTTTTGTTTTCTAAACTTTCCGCTGATTAATTCCGTAGTCTAAGCCGTATCAAAAAGAGAAATCCACCCGAAATTCAATTATGAAGTACTGGTAAATAGTTTTTTTACCATAAAAAATTCTCCCATTATCTAGATATATGAATCTCGACAACGCAAGATTTGAATAGCAAGTGTTTTTGAAACTTGAAATTTCAAATATTTCTGCAAACGTAGTTTGAAAATGCTGAATTCTAAAAATTGTAGAAAGATTATGAACATCAGCAAAATTTCGGTTCAAAATTAAAAGCAAAACAATTCATATAACAAGACTATGGATAGCATTTAGAAATGATCTAACTCCGAAATATTTTAGTTCCAGAATGAATATTCTTCATTTTCTTTGTGTCTTCTCTTTCACGAATTTTTTTATCACTTGAAATTTATTTGCAGCTAAAATCAGAAAAAGAATCTGAAAAATTATTTTGTCAGATTCAGAAAATGTACGTACTTCATATCACTGAAGTTTGCCTTCCTCTTTATTAAGAAAAATCTCCCATTCATATGACAACCATTTATAATTCATTGCATAGTATTTTTCCAAGAGATAGCACTTGCGATGAAACACTTTTTTGCTAGTCTGTTCTGGAATATTGCGGAAACTTGCATAATTTTCTTCCTACTATACAACACGTAATATTAGGAAAGTTTTCTCCATAACTTCCCATATTTCTTGCCAATTATTCCAAATCGATATAAGTATTCAATTGTTTATATAATACAGCGCAGGAAATTATCAATCTTTAAGTTTGAAAAAAGAAAAAAAAAATGTTATTACTAATATTCGGAACTCCAAAAATGACCAAGTGACTTTCAATTCTGATAAGTTAAAAAAGTACAAAGATTAAAATCAGACAATTCAGACAATTCTTTTATGACTAACAAGTTCATCTGCCATCAATTTTGAAAGATTAAAAAATATTCCACCTTTGTCAAAACCGATAAAAATTACTATATTTTAATCACGCTTAGAGGTATGGAGACTAGTCTACACGATGCACTATTACTTTTGTGTATTACCCGTGGTAGTACATCCAGCTTTTAAATTAATTAGCACTTTTCCGAACACACTTTTAACCTTGTTTGAATTTAACGAATCGCGATTGTCTATATATTATCGTCTACATAGCATATTTTTAAAAATTTTTTTAAACCAGTTCTCGTTTTTAAACCAGTTCTGAGCAACGAATAATCAAGAAAATGATTGCAATTTTGCTCCCCTGGGCTTAATTCTCGAACAATAGATGTGGAAAATTTACATACGTTACATAGGTTAATTCCTTACATTGATTATTCGGATATTTTTAGATTCGATCCAAAATTATATTATATAGATGAAAAACTACTCTTGCATAACAAAATTATTGTCCAAACTTCTCAAACGTTAGTATCACCTTCGCTCGAAAGCACTGATTACTTTCTTCCTCATAAATTAGTTATGAATTGACTAATCAAATACTCGAGATACGAGATCTAATAAATCTTTCAAAAATATTACTCTGCAGCTGTTTACTACAAAAGCTCAGGGAACATAGTTCATCAACAATTCTAGATCCAAAGTTCTCAACCTATAATTTTAGTATAAATTCATTAAATTTCATTTTAAAACGAATTAAAATATAACGACTTGATTCTGCAGAAATAATATAGAAGACAAAAATATATCATGAATTTCAAATTCTTAATGATTATTTATTACCGAAACATACTGATTTTTATTCTCATCAACAAGGCTAATATTCAGTCGTTGACACAATTTTTTTTTGTTTTTTGACCACCAAATCCCTTTAGTTCACTGATCGATAATCTAATTGTTTATTACTTTTTATGATATCATTATTCAAGTTATCAAGTCAAAAATTTTGAAATTTAAAAGATTACTTGGAAAATTCGAAAGAAAATATTTGTATGCTCTACAGCAGTAAGAACCCCACATATTTATCGCTTTGTTTTAATTTCCATTATTTTTTAAATCCAAATTTCATTCTAAAATTTCGGTAATCTTCCTACCGCAGCATTATCTATTTTTTCATCTTGGTAAGCATGCCACGCTAATAAATTCTTACAAGGTCCAGCGTATCTTGACACATCTTCATCTGATGAGAAAGCGGATTCATATCAACAATTATGACTAACTTGAATAATGACTGCATGGAAGGCAAAACAGAAAATCGTGCAACAATTTCATAGAGCAGTCAGCCTGAGAGTGGGAGTATGGAAAGCTTAAATCTTATGCGGACATCTTCTGAGGTAAAATTTTATTCAATACGATTTCCATCCGCCACTTCCGTGATTACGATCACAAAAAAAGCAATGTCTGTTCGCACATTGCGTAACGTCGCATCATGTTGCATAAATACATTGGGAGAGATATGGACGTTCTGGAGTAGACTTAATCATCGTTCACCTCTCAAGTTACTAAACTATTTTCGCATGAAATTACTCCTTCCTAGTATTCAATTCGTTTCTTCACAAGATTTCTTCATAAAATTATGTATGAATATTTTAAATATTTAAATTCTATGGGAATATTCACATTGACTAAAGTGCTCTCTACCGTTCTGACGCAGATTCTATTAAATTTACCATCTTCGTATTACCATTGTTAGAATGCAATGCTGGATTCATGAAAGCAGCGAGAAGGAAGATGTACATATCACATCCCTTCTCGACTAAAATCACGATGACTTTCGAAGTCATAGCTTAGAAATCAACAAAGGACTCTGCAAACACTGAACGAGGATCGAGAATGATACGGAAGGAACATTTCTGGCTTATTCGGGATCTCGAGTGGTGATCACTAGGGCTCTGAACTTATGAATACATTCCTGCAACGCGCCAACAAATGAGCATGAGCACCCTAACATTTTATGTTCCCTTCGGCGATGACTCAGCAATATAAAAAAAGAATTCTAAATGTACTGGCACAATGCCAAATGATGTCGCTCATACGCTCTATTCTCTAATTTTTGACTCTTTGCGATGCACTTTCTTCCTCCGTTCATCTGTTCCCTGTCTTTTCAGTGCACTCTCATGCTCAAACGATTGCCTAGAGCACAAAAAGGGGCATTTGTCTCTGCCTGAATCATAATACATGTTCTCTGTGCACTCTGCATGTATGTCACCCTCCTTGCTACTATTCTTTATTTCTTTATCGTCTATCTCTTACCACCCCTTCGTACAAGTATACTATCTGCTCGTCTGATCTCGCGAACCTGCCTGACAAGCGTTGACTGATACGCCCGCCCAGTCATTCAAAGGGTCAGATCTTTTCCCTGCCTGTCGATTTGTCGTATGTCAGCAAGGGAGAGAAGCATAGATGAAGGGAGATGTGGTAGGCGTAGAATAGTTTAGTGTGGTAAGTGGAGTGGGGTATTTGGCTTGCTGCTGTTGCTGATGCTGCTGAACTGCTTTGTTGCTATTGCTGTTGCTGCTGCTACTACTGCTGTTGCTGCTGCTGCTGCTACTGCTGTTGTTGCTGCTGCTGCCATTGTTACCGCTTTGTTTGCGTTATCATCGTTATCAATAACAATGTTGTTGACCAATTGCTCATGTAGTCAGCGACACGCAGCAATTTCTGATCATGCTCCGCGTCATGATAGCGTCAGGAGAATTTTCACGTCTGCTAAACCATGCTGCTACTACATAGCGTTCCCGAATATTTCCCGAGTTTAATGGTCATTGAATGATTGTAAAGGTGACTCTTATCCTATGTGCCCTTCTTCGTTATGTACTGAAATCATCAGGTGCCAATTGTAAGGTTTACCAGGTTTGTTATGTCACAAAGCTATGAAGACCAGTCGTGTTTTCATTCCGCTAGCGCAGTTTTATGATAACCTGTGTTTTCATTCCGCTAGCGCAATTTCATGATAACCTAAGTGCTGCATCATGAAGCCTTTGCAAGAGAAAAGCGCATGAAGTTTGCATATTATCATCTAGCGAAAGATTCTAACACTTACTTGGCTTCAATTTTGTTCAGTCTCGGGGATTGCCGTTGGGAAGTTCTCAAGCAAAGTAACATAAGACGTGATGTGTCTTTCCTCGTCTATTCTTTATACAATATTATGTTATGATATTCATTTTAAAGACAGTAGTTAGGAAAGAATTCAAAGTTCTGTAAAGCTGGATGACTATAAACGAATCATTATGAACGAACCAATGATTTAACTATACATATGACAGTCTTCTGCAAACACTTCGCTTCTCGAAAAATTTTTTTTCATCTCAGAAATTGTTCAGGAAATTAATCAAGACTTACTGTTAGACTTTCGAAATATTCTGTCGAGAAATCGAAATGCTAGCATAAGCTGATTTGCAATAGTTTTTGAATTACTTTGTTTACTTCTAAATCTGAAGACCATATGGAAATGAACTGTAAAGGTTGTAATTACATTGGGCTATAAAATACACAAATTTTTGCAGCATGCAGAGCAAATCTGGGAGTTAATGAAATTCCCTTTTACAATAATTCTTCCTCGTGCATTATTTTTATCTCTCAAGTTGACCCACATAATGTTCGATCGTATTTTTTTCGTTAATGTATACTTGCGAGTAATTTGTTTATTGCGAGATTTGATCAATTCAAAATGTCAGTTCTGGCATGTTGCAGAAATGCCTTCAAGTAATGATGTTGATGAAATCATTGAAACCGAGGTATGTAATCGTTTAATTCGTCTTTCATGCGCTAAAATGGTCAATTCAAAAAGTGAACGCGGTGGTGCAAAGTTACACCGAAATTTATTAATTTTGCATTTGTTGAGGAGAGCTCGTGATGAACAAAAAAGGTTAGTTTTGATGTTATCGTTTTTTTTAACTGATCAATTTTCAACCATTTTTTTTCTGTAGAAGAAATCCTTGATTTTTTAAATTCTCTCTGAGAAGATTTTAGGTTTCCAATTTTTGCAAACGATTCCGAATGCGTAGAAAGGGCAGAATTAGCAGAGAATTCTGTGATGATGTTCCATACAAATCCTGTGCCAGCTTTGAATACATTTTCTCCATCTCATTATATTGATGTAGATGACGAAGAAAATGAAATGGATGATACTGAATGTGGGAATGCAGTCGAACATGCAACTCAGCTGTTGGATTTGTCAAAAAAGTAGGAACTTTTTCCCTTACCAAAAATAAGTAAAAATTGAAAATATATGTTATCACACAAGAACTAAGGTAAATCAAACAAGAGCAGTTAGAAACTTCAGATTGTAAAACTTCCGTAGTCCAAAGCATAGTGGTTCATATCGCAATTTAAGGCATTGCTTTGAATGTCCCCTATTTCGTCATTACGATAAGGGAAAATTTCCCAAAGCAGTTATGCATAATATCATAAAAATTAGAATATCGTGGGAAAAAAATATCACAATTTTTTTTAAAAGATTGTCATTGCTGAGATAGGTTTTGGTATAAAGGAGAAGTTATTCACGCATACTTTGCATCAATAATATTATGAAATTCTAATATCATCCATGAAGCTCCTCTTCTTATACATGGAACAGAGTAGAAATATTTGAATTTTTCAATCAACTTTTTGATGAATGTGTCACCTTTTTTTTTAATGGTGATAACAATGTCGGAAGAAGAGAAAATCAGAATGGTTGTATCATACCTTTCATTTTTTGAAGTTGATTAAAATTGAGTGGTCTGGGACATTCTAGCTTCTTTTAAGGTATATCAAATACTTCTCATAATCTGTTTTTTTTTTGAAAGTTTCTCGAAGTATTGGAAATGTTCGTTTCAGTCACGAATCTATAATGCATTTGGATAGCAGTTATGGTAATTTGGTAAAGCAGGAACAAATCGAATTCGACTGTTCGACATTTCGTCTTGCACCGTTACAGTACACATTTACTGGTCCAGAAATATATGGTATAGATGAAGCAGCAACCGAGCAACACATATATAACGACTCTGCATCCCTTCCTGAGATATACTTCTCGGAACACATAATTTCATCACAGTCGATCAGCCATCAGGCAAGGGAGAAAAAAGAAGAAATGGAGGAATCAAAACGAGACTCTGACTTTCATTATTTAACAGTTTCTGCTGACGTAGTTAATGCTCCAGTTTCAGAATCTGTCTCAAATGACGAAGAAGTTTGCTCATATGCCGAAGTTGAAGAAGATGGTGAGACTGGGGGAAATAATGATAGTGAAGAAGATAGTGATTGTGAAAATGGCTCACTGTCTTCAGATTCTTTACATCATCGAAAACGCAAAACATCTGCACTTCGTTTGCCATCGTCATGCAGTATCAAGAAGTGTTGCGTTGAAGAGCGTCAGTTGACAGGCTTAATTTCAGTGTTCAACTCAGGCCTTAGCGTTGTCGCTGATCAGTTTCTCGCGCGACCGACTGTTTCCGGCGTTTCTTCACTTCAGCAAACTCCAAAGCAAATTAATTCATTTATACATATTACTTGTAATCCATTGATCTGTTAGTTACATTTTGATTTGATTTAATTAATTTTTTTTATTTAGATTCTAAAATTATTATCTATTCAAGCTATGATTTATTTTTATACTTTTAATCTCCTATTTAAAATAAATTTATCAAAATAAAAAGGTCGTTGCGATATTCTTCAACAAGTGACGATTTCTGGTTCAAAATTTATGTTATTAGATGACAAATTTATTCACTTAGAAACTATAAAGCCAAAATAAAGAACTCTTAGAAAAGATTTTTTGCACAGTGATTTTTTTCATAGAATGATATAGTGTAGATAATTATGTTGCTTAATCTGCTCATCTTATCTGATGATAAATGAATGTTGAGATATAAGTCATGGCTTTGATATCCAAAAAATCAATCGCATGCTAATATTGTGGATATCTTATTGATCAAACTGCCACGTTGGATAATTTCTTGTATGCTTGATTATATTTTTTTTATCATTGGCATAATAACTGTCGATAAGAAAATGTATTTCATCGGATTTATAAACGATAGCGCCTAATAGTTTGCAAGTGCGATGAAATTTTTTTTTAGCTGGATAAAATTATTAGTCAATAATTTTTGAATGGAATATATATTCAATAGTACATATTCAAGAATTTTTACAAAATATATCTGATAACAAAACAAGTTTGTCTGGGAATGATTTTTGTGAAATTATTAGTGATGGTATTGTTTAAAATCTCGTGAAATCCACTTTCGTAATTGAATCAAAGAAGTTTTTTAATAAAGCTCTGGATATTTGTGGGGTTTTTTGTTGATCTTGGCAAAAGATTCATAAGATAATAATAATTCACGAGACCTTGTACTGTCGGCTTTTTTCTACCTACATGACTGTTTGAAAAGATGTTCACTTAACTAAACACTTGAAATTTAAAAAATAATTCAGAGCGGTTTTATAATGCATCGTTATAAAAATTCTTTTTTATTGAAATGTAGCGTATTCGCACGGTTGTTATTCTATCTAGTTATTTTCCGAAACAAATCTGAATCTTAAATTTCAATTTCAGTTATGCATGATGATGGTGACACGTCTAATTTTCAGTATATATTTTTGGTGCTTCAAGATGTCACTTCAGTTTTGTTTTTTCTTGATATCATAATTTCTTTAGTGAAATTGCAGCAAATCCTATGTTATCTATACTAATTTTTTTCGCAAGATTTCTGTCTGTGTTTTCAATTTAATGAAATGAAATTTATCTAGTATTTTCTCATATGAATATTCCATTGAAGAAATAAGAATCTAGAGATGTAAGAGTTCATTCTTTACTAATCTTTTTTAGAGAGTTTATTATTACGTGTTTTAAAAATTGTATTAATTTCAAGGACGAAATTCGATTTTTTTTTTCTCATTTCATACAAAAAAATGAGGAAGAGAAGTGTTGAAATGAGTTTTTAAAGAATTTCTGTAAAAATAATACTCAAATATTCAAATTGCTTAGTTTAAAGTAATCTACCTTTATTAATTTGGATTATTTTACAATTTAGAGATGGAATGAACAGCTAAAGTTATCTTATACAATATATGCTTTAGAATTAAGTTTGTTAATAATTGCGACAACTTTATTCTTTTTCTTTAGCCATATGGCTAAATTTATTCATTTCACTGTTATTTTTTTCCTTACCTTAACTGTATGGATGTTTCCGCAAAATTCATTTTAATGTTCTTTTTTAACAATAATTGGATTTAAACCGTAAAATCTTTCCCCTTTTTGCTAGTCCATCAAATTCTTTCTGTAGCAAAGTTTTGTTCTACTGCCCTGTTTTAATGTTTTCTTTTTTTATGCATTTGCTTTTTTCAGTTATAAAATATCAATAATAGAACTTGTCATTATGGCATTCAAATATCGATAATGATCTTACTTCGTTGCTGTTTAATACTTTTGATGCATACTTTTTCGTGTTTTTTTAATTTTATGTCATTCTGGAAAGTGTGGTACAGTAGAAAAAATTTATTCTTGCATTAAATTAATGTATGATCGTTCTCATTTAGTTCTTTGTTTAATTCTGAAATTAATAAGATGTTATGGACCTTTTCATTTTTAAATGGTGAGATTGTGTTTAAAAAAGCCTAAATTATTTTTCTTGTTGTGGATCATCCAGTAGTGATGGGAATTTAATCAGTACTAATTTGGGTCAAATTTCTGTGCTGAAATTCGATCTAAATTCAAATGATAAAATATTTAATAAGATATTTATAAAAATATAAATATAGAAGCTGTGCACTATAATTATTTACAAATGATATCTGCATGAATTTCATCCAGAGTAAGAAACATTGAATCGAAAACACTGGCAAAGGATGATAAAGAAATACACGTCATAAAGTTTTGAACTATTTCTTCATACACATTACAGTTCCCAGTAATTCTGAATGTTTTAACAAAGAAATATGCAGGTGGATTTTATAAAAAATCTGAATACTTCCGTTGGGATACAATCGTCCAGAAACTTCGGATTTATGAGAAAAAAAGTAAGCTTGTGTTTTGAAAATGCAAAATTGAAAAACAATAGCAATGATGGCAAAGGTTATATGCATAATGATAAGAACCTGAAGAAGACGGAGATGAACGAATAAAGAAAGACATGGGAACTTTATATTCAAGTGACGGTTTGCAGTAAAAACAAGAATTGTTTCTTTTAATAGTCAATCAGCCTGAAATTGCTGGAAAGGATCATTTCAGTATCTATTAATTTGGAATTCGAGCGATAAAGCTTAAGACTGCAGAAATTATTTGCTTATTTAGGTGGAAGAAAATTTGTCATCACTTCTTTGATTTAGATGAACAAAGCCAAGAAATTTTGGCTTAAAGCATTAAATGAAGATAGTTGATGTGGCAAGATAGCAAAACGAGACAATCATAGATAAATAACTGATATTGTTAATACATAAAAAAAGCGGAAGCCAAGACATGATAATGTTTATGTACAATGTAATTGATCCAAAAAATGTATTTTAGTCGGTGAGGATTTTAATTCAAAACTCCAATCATTATATTCAGGATAACATCGGAAAGCAATGTAGAAATTAAGAAGATTCGAATTTTACAAATTCAAAATTTTAAATTTTAGTTGATTCCAGATAGCGAGAGAGACTTCCAAAATTTTGAATAATTTGTTCCTTTATTTTCTCAAGGAGTCTGATTTCTGTTCGAGAAATTTGACGAATTAGAATTTTATATCCAAAAAAAACTTTTTTGGGAGGACAAAAACAGTTATTAAAAGATGACGGGAAGATTAAACGCGAAAATAATTTAACTATTAGACCACGGAAATATAAAAAAACTAATTTCTTTCACTAAATTTTTTTCGTTAGCATGTAATTTCTAATTTTCCCCTTGTTACTTAGCTTAAACACTGAAAGAAATATAAGCCTATAGCACTTTTTTAAATAAATTAATGTCTAAACCGTAAAAATTAATGCTAGTAGAATAAACTTGTATCACTCTAAGTTCTGATCAAAAATTTAACGAATTTCTTTAAGTGATGGGCATCATGCGAACCGCTAGTAATGCGAGTTGAAAAATTGCAAAATACCGATATATTTCTGAATCCTAGCAAACCAAAAAGTGGTATGTGCATGATTATTTCAACTAAAATTAATCAAAACATATGGAATGGAACAATGATTTTATTTAATGAATTTAGATATATAATGACAAGATTACATGACCCGTTTTATCCAACCAGTAGTTACTAATGGACTTTGGTAATAAATGAAATTATAATCCGAACGCCGAGTAAATTTGAAAGTTCCAAAATATTAAGTTAGTTCTCCGATTCTTATTTTAACGTGATTTGATTAAAGAATTTATCATTTAGAAAATAAAAACCTGCTTATTTTACAGAAGATCAATGCCGTGAAATTTTTTAAATTGATTCAAACTATAGAAAACTATTTGCTGATACTTTTCACTCATTAAAAAATCTTCTCCAATGTTACCTTTTCGATTAAAAGTGATCATATTTTTTAAAAAATAATGAAATATATTACATGAATCACAAAGTATAATGAACACAGATAACGAAGAAATAAAGACAATGTTATACATTATTTTATGAAGAGGTCAGATTGATGAAAAAAATTGAAATCATTGGCATTCAAACAGCAGCAGCTGTTGTAGTCGAGTTTGGCGGTGTCGCTTGCAAACTTAATTTATTCAAAATTTCCACCGGCACATGTTCACGAAGGATTGCATTTTCGGCTTCCAATTGCAAAATCTAAGCAAGATTCAGATATCATAGTTGGATAATTTCTAATCTTGAAATAAAAAAAATCAACAACATTGAAAGCAATACGGTTATCTCCAATCATTTCTAGTTGGTTCCAAACTGCTGATTAAATCTTTTACATTGTAATTTTTTTGAGTATTTTTTAGTTTGTTGAAATTATTCAAAGTGATAAGGAAATGAAAATACTCACAGTTGCTTCTAATTCCATGATTTTTGCCCTCAAAACATCAACTTCTTCACGCACAGCAAACATCAGGTGAGTTTTTACCAAGTCCTAAAATAATAATTTGGAATTCTCATAAAATTTTATAAATTAAAGAGTTCCTAGAATCCTCGGAAGAAAAAATATTAAAATCATAGATAATTTTTTAATTGGTCACAATAACCAATAATTTATTTAATTTTCCTCTATGGGTTTTGGTTTTCCGATAACAACAATAATTTACAAAATCATAACCACAATTCATTGCTAAACTATTTCTAAATTGTAATTATACCACAACTGGTATAACTGAGTATGAAATATGCATATTGCTTTTATTTAATAACTAAAATGCCTTTAGTGGGAAAATAATAATTTTAATGATAATCAATATATTTCAAGTTGAAATTTATACATTTGAAACAGTTAGAAATGTGTTAGTGAAAATGTATGTATCGATCAGATGAACATATGGCCTACTATTTTCTTTTAAACCACAGAGAACCTATTTTTTTAAACTTAACTTCGTCCCATGCTTATTTTTATCTAAAACAACCTACTAGCGGCGATATGAGAGTAATTCAATTTAATACTTCTAAAGGCTACTTATTTTGTTTCGTATAAAACAGAATAATAAAAAACAGGTAAAAATGAACTTACCATTGCCTGTTCAATTTTACCGTCAATAGCAACGATCGATGTATTAGCGCCAGTTCCACTAGCAGCAATAACGGTCCCACCGGCCGGCGAGCTAAAATCAAAATACTACCGGTCGGACAAATAATCAATCTACAACTAATTATGCATTTATCAAAAATTTGCATAATTTGGATATTTTTTTTGAAAATTACTTAAAATTGCACATTCTGCGCAGAAATTTCGAAAAAAAAAAATTTGCATGTCTTAAGTAAGAACGCATATGGTCAGTCAAAAATTTTTATTCGTTGAAATGTAATTTATATATTTTTTAATTAACACATTTCGAGTAAAAATTTCATATTTCAAATTAAAATTGAAATATTGGAAATAGAAATTTTGCAAATGTTGCAGATTTTTTAGAAAGAATATGAATTATAAGCATTTGATATAGTTATATTTGCAAATTTAATCAACAATTTCTTTGCTTCATATTTCTCTCTTCTTGTTCTTTTTTTTTTTTAAATAGAAACTTATCGCTGTCATAGAAACTTGTACTATACTTGTAATGTACTAGGGAGGATAAACACAAACTTCTTATTTATAATGATTATCAAAATAATACCGGCTTTATCATTTCACACTTGGCCAAAATTACCTAATTATATATTTGTTTTATCTTATGAATCATTAGCTCATTTTAACTGGAAGTAAATTTAATTTGTCAAGAAACTGTTTCATGACAATTCCAGAGTAAGTTTCACAAGATTTTCTGTTCTTTTAATCCATCATATTCATTAGGAGATTAAGACCTTACTTTTTTAATCTCAGCATTGAAGGCAAAAAAAAAATACCAAGATTTTCAAAGAAGAAAAAAAAGAAATAAGGAAAAACAAAAAAAAGAAATTATTATAATATTAATAGATACTGCAGGTACAATCTATCAAACATTTCAGGCCAAACTTTTGAACTTTCAATAACTGAACCAAATTGGGACAAAATGTTTTATCCATCCTTCATATTGTCTTATATTTGTTTCAACTTAATATAGTAGTAATATTCGTAATATTATATACAAATCCTTTTCCTACAAATCTTTTTTCACTGCTGATATGCCAGTGTATATCTGTCATTTTATGCGCATGTATTTTATCCACTGATTATACGAAGTAATATATGAAAATAGTAATATCTCAGATAAATGAGATATCAAAGAAATTCATGGAAATTTCGCGAATTTCATTTCTTATACTTATGATAATCCAGTAGTTATTGACGGAAGCAACAAAGAAGATAATGAATAACTGGTTTCTGTGACACGTAGATGTATAGAATGATGAAATTTTGAGATAATAAAATGAGAGAATGAAAAACAAGTAAATAATGGTATAACCTGTTTCTGCGTCTAGCTTCAATCGATTCTAGATGATGGTAGTCAGAAGAGTTTACTGCGTGATAAGTACGTCCATCTGGTAGCAACGAAGAACGCCGAACAACTCCAACCATCATGCATTACAAAAATTCATAAGACAATTCAAAAAGCTTTTTATTTTTTGTCAAATTTCATGTGGAAACACCTCGACAGTATCATTCCAATATTTTGCTAACTGTTGACAGCCATAGAAGAAAAAAATTCGTTTGATATAAAAGAAAGTACTGTTGTGCGGTGTGTATTTCAGAACATTCCTTTCATAAACTCCTTTATTTACATTTATTTCAACTTTGAAATCATGCTTAGTTTATTTTATTTCTTAAAAAATTCAAACATATTTCAAAAATTTAAATTTTGAGCCATGCTCGTCTCAACTGATTGGTCACCGAGTGGAAAAATGGCAGCTATTTTGTTTCCTCATTTCAGAAAACAGATGAACTGATTGGAAGAATGTTAGGAATTTCAAAGCCATTCGAACAATAAAAGATAAACATTAACGAAATGTTGATGAGCGGAAAAATCTATGAAAAAAAGTTATTATTATCCCTTAGCGATTAAATGGAATAAAATGTTGGCTCAATCCTTCCTGCTATTTTTTAAAAAAATTAGTACCGCTTATAACGAATTTCTTTTCTATCTTCCTCCAGTCAATGATTAATCATTACGATACAAACATTAAAAAAGAAAATTCTACGCCATAAATTATTAAGATAATAATATTCTTCAATTTATTCCATTACATTTTATAAATTAAAAAAGAAATACCGGTAGCAGTAAGCTCAAAATAATTTTGCAGAAAATTTCAACATTACAAGAATAGGAAGGAACAAATGAATATGGATTACAAGTATGCATAGTTTCAGTCTAATGTTTTTTGTTTTCCTCAGTGCCTCTCCTATGAGTTAGAAAACAATTTCCAATTGAGCATTTAATCAAAATTTCAAAAGAAATCATCCATTATTTAAAGTTGCTTAAGGTTAGAACAGCGAGCCGGACGAATACTCGTAAAACTAAAATTCATAACTCAATTCAACTTACATTAGTCGAAATGGGAATATCTCACGAAAAGTGCTACGGTGTCAATAAGATTAGATTCGAAATCTTTAAAAAGGAAATTGAAGTTGCATACTTGGGAATGCATTTGCTTTGTAATTAAGTGCTGCAACGAATTGAATCAAACATTCAAATTTTTTTTATTTTTGTTCAAAACCTTTTCAAAACAAATAGTCTTTGAGTCACTATTTTTTGCTTAAAACAGAAAGGATAATAAATTTTTAATGATTCGAATTGAAATCAAATACTTTACCTAACTACGATTTTAATTTAAATTAAAAAAGACTGAACGCAATGAAAAATATTACCAACACATGAACCTATGCAAATGAATTATGTAAATGATAGTGAGGTGGAGGAAGGAAAAAGAGAAATATTTCTCGAATCAAAAAACAAACAGTTTCATAACAATATCACTGAATTGTAAAATTAAAACAAAAAACAGAGCCTGTTTAACGGTCCCAGCACAGCAGCAGCAGCAGCAACAGCAGTAATGCGACAAATCGTGATCGCTGATCGCTAGTTAACAATGTGATCTGATGTAATACCTTATTGTACAACTAACTGTAAAACAACATTTTATTTTCTTTTTTTCTGAATGTCTGATTTCGGCGAAAAATTTCATTGCTATTTCCGTTGAAGCATTCATTGTAACTGATATGATAACAAATATGCAAATATTAGTTTTCATGTTTTTGAGAAAAAAAACTTGCAACAAATACGTATTAGTGAGAATGATATTGATTTGTATATAAAAGATGAAAATGTTAGCAGAAAAGATGAAAAGAAACAACTGCATTCTTGAATTGCTGAACTTGGCCATATGATATTCGAATACAATCTTAAAAGAAATGAGACTACTATTATAATATTCACTTATTTGCGTTATTTTTTTTTTCTTCTGAACAACTTTTCTCATTATTGTTAGAGTAATTTTGGAATTGATATAGGACAGGGAGCAGAAAGTAAATTAAAGTGAAAATTATAAACGTCGTAAACTGAAACAATTCATAATAACTACGAATATTTGGCCTAAGAAATTCTGTGAAGCTATGAGAGTTTAAAGATCAAGACATAGTGATTGGTCATTGCAAGTTGACGGTGATTAGTTAAAAGTAAATGTTGAAGTCGATCCTCTTACAAATACATGAGAATGACGAAGAACCCAACAGTATTTTGGCTTCAGAGAAAAAGTCAATAAATAGATTAACCTCATGAATTCACCGATGATCAAAAAATCGACGTTTTGAAATTTTCTCTTTTATTTTGCAACTACACTGAATAATTGCTGAAGTGGTTGTAATGTATAGGAAGAAGGAAGAAGTAGAAAAGCATTTAGCAGAGAGGGTTTGAGTCTAAAAACAGATACGGTCAGGATTTTTTTGTGATCAGTTGTCATATGACCTTATGAATCTCTGTCGATTAGCGAAGATATATTTATTTAAATTCAGTAAAACCAAAAAAAATTTTATAGAAAAGAATTTCTTTAATTAGAAGAATAATTTTTGAAGATTTTCTGCCGCATTTTTACCGATATATTTATTCACTCAATTAGGAAACGAGTAAATTTTCTTGTTGAATGAAAAATTAATTCGGAATAAATTGATGATATCTGAAAGAAGAGACATAAATTTTATTTGGCTATATAAGCATCCAATAAATGTCTCATTTTTGTCCAAGAAATATTAGTTTTGAATAAATGCTTATCTTAAATGTATTGTTGAGAATGAAATTTGAATTTAAGTTCATGCACAATCGGTTTGCTTTTTTTAAAGGATATCGATGTAGATGTAAGTTAAGCTTGATAGAAGAACAACAAAATGGCACTGACTAATATCTAATCATTTTAGAATATGAAATACAACTTAAATGAAGTGATCAGAACGGCATCTCGCGACAATTCATCGACTTATTAGGGGAAATATTTTGAGTCATTTATTATTAAAGCTTTTAAACTATACTGAATTCAACTTAAGTTTCTATAAACGAAACATATCTAAGAATTTAAATGTTTGGAATCCGAAGGCAATAACAACGTATTTGGATAAACTTACTTAAAAACAAGTGCTTCCTTGCTGAGCCAAATATAGTCACCCAATGACATTAAACAGGTTTTGGCTGCAAAAAAAAGAGTGAAAAATGTACGAAACATTGATATTTCACGATTGTACATATGTCTTTTATCAGAGTACATTGCTAATTGATAACATTGAATTTGAGAAAAAAGAAGTTGAAAAAAAAGAAAAGCAAAGAATGGAAAATAAAAACATAACGTAAAGCAAAATAATCAAAATTATATGAGAATTGACAAGTTTATCTAAACGAAGGGATATGTGAATCGAAAGACAGAAAACACAATTCTTGATTTCTTGGCTTCTTTAGTCTATCTATTTTACTTCACTCTCCTTCATCTAATCAGATTAAAAAGGAAATATGAAATGTCCTGAAAAACTGAAATATATTTTAAAATGGATTTAGCATCTTAATCTGTATCATTCTTCATCAAGTGACAGTGCATGAGGTTAGTGACAATCTCCTGTTATAATTAAGAAGTTACACAAAATTTGACGTTTGGTTAAAAGGACATTGACAAATGAAGGATCTCAATGATTTTATTTTACTAAAATATACGAATTAGTGGATAAAATATCGGAGATTAACTAATGAGAAATGTTCATTTTTATTTACTCGTAAATATATATAAGAATATTATGCTTGACAGAAAATTAATCTCATAACTGCCAAGTTTCTTTCATATATTTCTAAGATCGGATCAGAAAAGATGGATGGCTTTGAAGCTTTCGAGGAGAAAGGTCAGAGGATTTGAGGTAGGAAAAGATTGCAAAGATAAAGATACAGTAAGCATATTATCATTTCACAGTAACTATTCAATAGTTGCTCATCAACAATCGTTTAATGCTTAATATAAAAAAATGTTACAAAAACTGTATTAGACAAGAAAAATCTGAAAAAATGATCTACGGAAAATCAGATAAAATATTGTTTTGAATTGAAGATAAATTGGGAAAGAGACAAGATACTGCCTGAGTGGATAATCGAGATCAATTCCAATATATTCAGATGGAGTAGTTAATGTCAAGAATCTAAATAAAATTCTTTAAACAGCATTATCAATTAACACGAATAACAACAATCGTAGCAATCATTATTAAAATTGCTTAAAATTGCTACTATTGTTGTTATCATTATAAAAAAATCAGTTTCCATACAAATGCCTATATTAATTTAGAATTTCCTCAGATAAATAGAAATTGATTAAAATTTGCAAATTTAATTTTTTTTAAATTTTCATTAATGGAATAAATGGAAAAGCTGATTACATCGATTGCAATTTCAGAAATAAATAACTGCTAAAAATTAAGGATTGTAGTAAGGAAACAATGAATTTGCCTGCCATTTTATTTGGAATAGAAATGAAAACAATAAATGAATGGAAGAATACGCACACAGCTGAATGAATTTCAATTTTTATTTCAATTCCAATTAAAGTACAGTCAGCCAATTTATTTGGAATTTTTTTTAACGCCATTTCTGAGAAACATATAAGATCATACGCTTAATGCAATGAAAAATTTATTCCTTGACTATTAGCTGACACTTTATCTTTATCTTCCACGTTATCAGTAAGTTAATAGAAACTTTGCCCTTTTACCTTCTCTGCACAGATGATGAGAAGAGAGGATTAATCACGTCAGGGGATGAAATTATTTCATAAAAGGAAAAGAGGAGAGAAAAAAAGAATATTTATCGATGTGAGATTTCTGAAAGAAAGTGTCGAATTATTAATGAGTCCGTCATCTGATGCTACTCGTTACATTCATCATGGATTTTTATTCTCTGCTTCTACTTTTGCTTCTACTTTGCTTCCACTTCTGCTTCTACTTTTGCTTCTACTTCTGCTTATAACTTCTGCTTATACTTCTGCTTCTGCTTCTATTTCTGCTTCTACTTCTGCTTCTGCTTCTGCTTCTATTTCTCCTTGTACTTCTAATTCTACTTTCAATTCTTCTTCTGCTTCTACTTCTACTTCTATTTCTACTTCTATTTCTGCTTTTGCTTTTTGCCTCTACTTCTGCTTTTGCTTCTACTACTTTTACTCCTACTTCTCAATCGTTATAGGTCACCATAACGTCGTCGAGTCAAAGCTTTCAAAAAGTGTCAAAGTGGAGCCAATATATATTTGAATGATGCTTGCATGTGTTGTCAAGCATGTATTCTTATCTTTTCCATCACTACTACTGCTACTACTACTACTGCTACTGCTGCTACTACTACTACTGCTACTGCTGCTACTACTACTACTGCTACTGCTACTACTAGTAACTACTACTAATAATGCAACAATTTTCAATGACAAGTATTTCGGTTGAACTTACTATTAAAAGTGAATGAAATCTATTTTTCATCAAGATGCCAAGATATCAAATGATAATATCTACGTAGTATTATCTTAAGTAACTTCCTCTCTTTTTATCACTCCATAATTTCATTTATCATTTTCATTGCGTCATAAGAAATAATTAAGCTTCAAATGTTTGTAAAGGAGAAATAGAGGAAGCATCAGAATGAATTAAAAAAACTGAATTTGAAGATGACATTTTCTTTGCAGATATTCTAAAGCTAAATTCAAGTATAATTTGCAAAATTTTAATATTATTGTATTTGATTGATGCCAAAATTTTGAGATTTTTTTGTAGTAAAAGCAATAAAAATGTTAAAAAATAACGAAGTAGAATATATCCTGAACGATTATATATATATATATATATATATATATCAAAGTTTCCGCAATAATAATAAATTATATAAAAGCATTAAACTGCGGCAATGCGTATCCAAATGAATATTCAAAAAAGTGTCCTCCGAATCTTATCAGATGTACAAGATGTAAATTCCAATGAATAAGCGATTCAGATATTTTTATAATTCTCGAGAGATTAGCAGCTAGAAAAAATGTGAGTTCAATTATTTTTACTTTGATGTCTCGAAAAAAAAAGCTTTTGTTACAAACTCTCTATCAATAGGTCCAAGCCATGAGACTAAATTGTTGGAAAATGTTTGAATTTCAAGTTGACTTGATTGAATAATTATTTAACAATTTAACATTCTCAATTAAGTTGCTTATTGAATTTTATAATCGATTAACTGCTACATTCAAATGGTAATACCAATTTCGACAAAATTGAATTACAGCTTCTAATAGATAATAGAATATTGGTCTGGCGTAATTAGTTGGTAGTAGTGAAAAGAAATTATCAATAGATCCATTATATTTTTGCGAATTTTTATCAGAAGCAATTATAACTACGTAAAATCAATTGTTATGATTCTGAATTCCTTTGATATAATTTTTTATCGACTTCAAAAAAGTTTGTAACTACTAATATCAGTATTTCGCCAACATTTCGATAATAAACTGAAGCTAATAACATCTAATTCTGAACTTTTTCCGGTTGAATAAACTTAATTTTGACATAAAACAATCCTATATCACAGCATTCAAAAGGTTTGCTTGAATGAATTATTATCGTAATAAACAAGCTTTTTAAAAAAGTTAGAATTCAATACTGATTTTACACTATTTCGAATACACAACTTCAGCAACAAAATAGCTTATGTAGTGCAGCAATTTAATCTCATCGAGAAAGAGAAACACGAAAATACATATAGCTATGTAAAATGTTTCTAAGATTGAAGATTAAGCTAGCAAGTCATATTTTCCGTTTGGTAATAAGGATATCAAAGTCAGAAACTTATCTACATCTACATATTCATATCCTTTTTATTTTTACTGATAAGTAATCGTTTAAAATTAATTACTTGATAACTTGCTTACGATCATTTTTTCTTAATAGATTATCTATTAAAATTTAAAAAAAAATCAAATATAAATTAATGCTTTGTGCGATATTATTGATTTCAAAAAATTCAGAAAAGTTAAGAAGATTGACTGCAGTAAAAATTACGATACATTCAATTGATATCATATCTATCAGCATTGTGAATTATCACCTGATGATGGACGACGTAATTTGTTTACTGTACCATATTTCAAATTTGAATAAGCTTTGATGCATATCAAACTTGTTTGATATAATAGTTAGTCAGGTTGCTAAGCAAAAAATAATACTTAAATCAACAGCTCAGAAATCGGTTTATTAAATTTCATCTCCTTGTACAGTTTAAATTTTAATTTATTACTTGCCTCTTCTGTATTCGAAGTCTGCCTGAAATTCCTGTGTCAGTCAAAGTGATCTTTGATAATAATATGTAAACATACATGTCGATATTTTCATAACCAATACGTTCACTGGAATTGCTTATTTTTGAATTTCCTATTAACGGCATTGTTCCGGGTAATAGTTCTAACATGGATCGATTATCATTATATCTTGCTGTCAACGATCGTTCCAATCCAAAACTGTCTAACATTTCCACCGGTATCATACGTTCACCTTGTGCTAAATGTTTTTAATGAGATATTTAAATTAAAAATATTTGAATAATTAGAGAGAAGTTGTCTTGAAAAAGTTTGTTTCAGAAAACTTAAAATTTCTGCTACATTAAAACAAAGTTGTAAAAGCTAAAAGCTTTAAAATTTTAAAAGCAAAAAAATGAAATTTAGAACTTTTTAACAGAAAAATGAAATGCATGGCAACTTCAAATGAAATTTTTACAATTTTTTAAACTATCAGCAATATTTCAAGTTAATTTATCGGTAGAAGTCTTACCCAATTCAATTTTCATCACATTCAATTTCGATTTATTTTGACTTTCTGCGTCGTATGAATCTTTTTTTTTGATGGTTTTATTATGAGATGTCGAACGTACTGATGATGATAATTGCTGAAACTTTTTACGATTATCACACTAAAATTAGTGTGTTTCATTTAGAATAATGAATTAAATTATTAATATAAATTCAGTTCTATTTAAGTTAATTTGACTTCACTTAAATTTCAAAATTTCTTTATCATATCATTAGTTCATCCAAAAATGTTGTTGAAAAAAAAAATAAATAAAAATAAGTACCATTGGATGTCCAAAAATCTAATGAACAAAATAAAACAAAAACATTTTTTTCGGTAATAATTCTCTGTTGTGCATAATAATTTTTAGAATTACTTTCTATTAAGAATATTCTAAAATTTGCTGTAAAACTCAGTGAAAAAAAGATTACACGCCTTATAATTGATTCTTAATTACATAATAGTCAGCAATGCTATTTCCAAGTTATCAAATTTTAAATTCACTTTAAAATTTAAAACTTATTTCAAATTCATTCTTGAATTTAAAAGTTATCCATTTCGTTTCATTTCTATAGTTTATTCTCAGATAATAACAATCTTATTTTACATTAACAAAACCAGCAAGCATGTGTGAAGATAATTGCACATATATCGCTGTATATTAAATTAAACTCTCCACTCCTATTCATCGTGTTTTTAACACTGATCACTGTAAAACTTTTTCGCTAAGATTATTATCATTTCTCTCATTTCACACTTTTCATTACAGTTTCGAAATATCTTTTTTTTGAGTCTCTTCTCAGAATCGATACTCAAAAACCCTTAACCTGCGGATAATTGACACATAAAAACTTATCGAAATATCGCATATGCAATTTTTTTTAACGATTGATGGACAGCTCTTTGTACGCGCTACCATTATCATTTGCCATTTACTAATAATGTGCTAGATAAAACTTCATTCCAAGGAATAAAAAATAGATTTATTTGAAAGCTCAATATTTCTACAAAGAAACTGAAATGATTGCTGAAAAAAATTTCTTCTGAATCAATCTGATGTTGACTAATCAATGATTTACCTTTTCATAAATAATAAACAAATTATCAGTACTTAGTAATAATCAATGATCTTTTCCGAGTACAAATCGAACAATAATATGCAAGTTACTCCGAACATTGCAAATTCAATTATAGCTCTTTCACTGATAACTTTCATTAGAGTAACAAACTTATCGTACTTGAGCTTTCAACATTTTACTATTAGCTAAATAAATTAAATTATAGATGAATCACTTAATAAAAGGACAGTTGAGATGAAAATATGTCTATAAAATAAATAACGATTGGATATAATTTCCTTAGCAATATGCATTATTTCAATACGCGAATAATGGCTTTAATGGCAGAGGAGTTGATAAGTTTCGGCTGACTAAGTCAAGGCTTGTATTAAATTAAATATAATTTAATCGAATTTAATTAGATATGTAATTTGTGATCTATGAGGTAATGTAGTGTGATTAAATTAAATTGAAAAGAAAAAAAAGAGTCCGGTAATGTTTCGATCTGTTAAACTACTGGCATCAATTGAGAAAGAATTATTTGTTTATCTTTTAGCTCTAATAATGAAGGAATTCAATAGGATATCTTACATAGCACCGTTTTTTTCATTAATTTGTCATCTTATTGCTCGTAGTTTCGTATCACCATGACATGATCACAACTTGTTCATGAAAGGAAAGTTCTCTCTTTGAGCATTTGTTCTCAGTAATATTTTTTTGCATTTAAAAAGCCGGATGACTTCCTATAAAATTTAATATCATTAAACTGTGATCAGAAGGAACAAACTGTCATATCTGTAGAAAAATCTCAGATATTTTGTGGTAAAGTTCAACACAAGAAATAATACATTAAAAAGAAATCTCCCGGAAAAAAAGCATTTGGATAACAATTGATGAATGATTTTAATTTATCGATCTCTAAATTTCTTCGTTATGTCAAAGAACAATTTTCAAATCACACATGGAACACTGCGCAACTTTTCGATGTCATTTTGACGATATGAAGATTAAATTAAATTTGTAATTTATCATGGATGAGATTCTTAAAGTAAGACAAATTGACGAAATTCAATGTAAAAAGATGCTGCACGATGAAATCCAAATAGATGATAAGTTGTTTTTGATAAAACACCTATCATTCATTACTAAAATTTGTAAAAACTACAAAAGACAAAAGTTGTTTATCATTAAGTGATATGTGGCAAATACTGAATGTAAGATACAGTTCGGAGAGTTTTTGTCGCTTGAAAGTTCATCAAGGCCGCAATTGTGTTACATATCTTACTTGATGAATCTTCTTAAATGAAGGATCTCAATACCGATGCAGCCATTTCTGTACCTTTTTAATAGAAATTAAATTAAATTTATTATCTTTGTTCTGCGTAAACATAAGCTATTTGATCTCCAGTAACTTCAATTTTACAGTGTAGAAATTCTCGCCCATACTATTAAAAAAAAAAAAAAATTTTTGTAAATAGAATATTGGAAAATGGCGAAAACGTAACAAACTGTTATATCGCTGAAAACAACTGTGATGAAAGAACGGAAAGAGGTCAAGCATGAACAAATAGTTCAGAAGTTTGTACATTAATACTTTAATTTTCGACTTGATTTTTAAATTGAAAAGACAGATAAATAAATAAATAAAGCTTAATGGCTTTATTTATCCAATTGATAATTTTCTTCATAAATGAGAAGAGAAATCGTCTCACATGACTTTTTTTGATATTCCTTTACTTTGCTTATTATTTGATAATCGTGAAAACTTTCTTTTAAATATCGATAAATTGGATTTAAGCCGAAGGTTAAGTAAATCATTTCGAGATGTGACAACCTCACCCTAGAGAAATCACTCTCTTCATGTTATTTCCCTTTAATTGTCGATGTAATTCCCAAAATCAGAATGAAAATTTAGAAAGAACTTATTTAAAAATTTAAATTGTAAAATTTTTTTTTGGGTAGGCAGAGAGTTATCGCAGGGATAAAAACTTTGCCAGTGGCATATACGATAGAGATGGAGATCAGTATCTCGATCTATTTATTCACTATTAGATTTTCTGCCATGAAACAATCGAAATTAGTTTCCTTTAGTCTAGACCTTTAATAGTATTCCGACTAGTGACATAGGCATTTGTCTATGTCGATGATTTCTCTAACTTCATCATTCTGTGTAAATAAAATTCGGTGGAATTAGTGAATGAACTGATCAGCGAACTATAGGAGTTTGATTCAAGACGATCACTTTTCAAAGCATAATGTTGTAAAGTAATTTACAACATTGAGAAGGTTTTTTGCATCTCAGATTTTAATTGAAATTCATAAAATAGTTATAGAAGTATTTACGGAGATCATCCAAAAAGTGGCCATAAAAATATTCGAATTCTTATTTTGAAAAACGAAACTCAAAAAATTCAATCAGCATTCAACTGAAAAAAAAGTTTCTATAATGACCGGTTTCATAGGTATTTTTCAGGAACTGATATCCCATATATTTACAACAAATTCTGCTCGAGCATTGATGAAGTATCGTCTGAGATTCATATTTGATAAATTTCAAAGCATACGAAAGTCTTGACTTCTTTTGATAAGTGAATTGATATGCAAATAAAAAGAATTCATTCCCTCACTTGAAAACGAATGTTTGATAGAAAAAGGAAAGCAGCGAACACTAACAGGGCAATAAGAGCCTTCTGTAGAGCTAAAATATGATGTCGAAAGATCTGTGGAATGGCATAGAAAAGCTATTCTTGAAGAAAAAAGCTATCCTCGTCAACTATCCTTGAAGAAGATAATAAATATAATTTAATTTATGCAAGCAGTTTATCAGATAGCGAGAATATTATCAAAGATGAATTCCAATAGATCTTCTGATAAATGATTTCTGCTTCAATTCTATATTGCAAGAATTGAAGGGAAGAATAAATTCATTACCATTTAATTAATGTTTACTTATCGAATATGTTAAAATCAATAAAAAAATATATTATTTCAGGAAGTAATCATTATATTATCACTAATGAGTTGTTGCTAACATATATTATTACAGCATAACATAGAATGCTAAAAACAAACCGTTTTTGTTATAAGACGATTATCAGTATCAGATTCATCAGAAAAATCAAATGAGAAGGTTACAGACTTTTGATCGCTTGCAGGAGCTGTATGGGGTATGTTATCGATCGGAGAAAACAACGATGACTTACAGATACTTCTGAACGATTTCGCGGGTAAACCTGTAATTATGTGAAAAAATTACTTTCGATAGTTATATCTACTCTGAAAGTTTCTAAATAAATTGAACTTTGATTACAATATACGAAAGAGAGCTTCAAGATTACTTCAAGATCATTTATTGAAATTTCAAAATACACTTCTTTAGCCCAAAATCTAAATATTTTGCATATTTTCCAAAGAAAATAAAAAGGGAAATTTCGAGAATTGGAGCTTATATTATTCGAGAAACAAGACAGAATGATATTATCAATGATCTATTTTCATTGAATTCAATGAAGATGAAAATCCTTCTATGCTGTGCATAATATTATTGCTTATAATTTCTTATTATAATACATTAAATGCAAATAAACGTGAAATAGAATCTAAATCTGTAAACTAAAAAATGAAAGAAATTATCGTAAAATGAGTTCACAAACATTGTCATTATCATAATCGACTCCTATCTACTTCGGTTTCGTTGACATGTGAAATCGAGGAGAAATAATAAATATAATGAAGAAAAGATAAACAATTTTTCCTTTTGTATTTACCGCGGCAGAAATTAAGTTAGGTAGAGTAAAATAATTTCTTACCCATGTCTTTTAAATCCTTAGTACAAATCTCAAAAAGATTTTGGAAAAAATTTGAAAAAAATATTGTGAATTTCAGGACAGATATTTCAGAAGCTCCAAAGCACATTTTTCTGGCGTAGCAAAAAAACTGATTATTTTAAAAAATGATGTCTTTTTTCATGACAATAAATCACATTTTTTTTTATTTTTTAATAAATGGAACAACAAAAGAAAACAATATAGCTTAGTTGAAAAATTCAAGGAAGAACTCAAAAAAATTTTTGCTCAGTGAAAATTTCATTTCGTTTTTTGTTTAGATTAATTCAGGTTTGAAATATTCTCTTAAATTTATTTTGAAATAAATTACTGGCAAACCAAAAAATTAATATGATTGTTGAACACCTTTCTCTCAGTTTACAGATCTTCAAATTAGTATGAATTTTTTCCAATTAAATAAGAAAGTTTTTCAAAAAATAATTTTCAAATAAAAGAGACATTAATAGTCTAAAGAAATTTCAATTAACAATTTTAACTCTTACAAAATGCTCAGTTTGCAAGCCAAATAGTTTGCAAGCCAAATTCATTTATCCTCAATGAAAATTGCAAATCAAAATAAATGGAATGTCATTTGTGGCATTGTAATAATAAAGAATACTGACATAATAATAAAGAATACTCAAATTATTTGCATTCAAATGGAAAAGTTACAGATAAGTGATCGAATAAAATAAGTGATCGAATAATAAATAAGTTGATAGAAATTGAAGCCACTAAATATGCTTTAATAATTCTGATAAAAATTGCATTTTTATACTGTAATCGCTTGTTGTAGTACTTTACACAACTTTAAATAATACTTTAATTTTCTTCTTCTTTTTAATCAGTTAAAAATTTACTGTCACTCGAGCTATTGAATAATGGCAACGGTGAATTATGACGCTGACGAATCGATTTCGGAGGTTCCGTATTATAGTAATCCCAGCACGCCCAACGACCACGTTCGTAACGTGACTCCACAGGAACAATCTGTAATACAGAATAAGGATTTCCATCGATAATTTTGCAAATGTACTACATTTTGCCCAGATTTTTGGTTTGATTCCTATGAAGTCGAAGCTTATTTCATTGAAACTATTTGCTAAAAATAAATTTGATCTCAAAATTATTAACTCAAAATTTAAAAGAAATGATTTCTGTCTTTCTGCATTATTTTAATTGGTTTATTTAACTGAAGAAATTTTACTGAATATTCGATAGTTAAAGATAATTTATTGCCTTCTTATAAAAAAACTCTCCTTTTCTCCAACTTTTTATTTTGGCAAATATTTGTTTGAAATGCAGAAATTAACTGTTGAAATTATTCTATTTAATTCTAAAATTAATTTCAAGAGAAGTTTTGAAACCAGTTATAATTCTAGAAATATTAATCAAGTTTTCAGTGAATAACCAAAATTTCCCTACATGTATTGAATTGTTTCGAAAGAACCAAAGAGAAAAAATTAGAAGATAACTGATTACAAGTAACAAGTTAAATATGAATTTCACTTCCACTGTCTTTATTGTGATTAAATCTCGTCAAATTTTTTATAATTAACTGGATTTTTGCTTGGCTTATATTAACTACTTCACTTACTAATTGATATGTGAAACTTTTTAAATTGGATATAAGTCGAAATATATTCTAACTTTGTAAAAAATTCGAAAAATATTTGTTCAAAAAATCTTATTTTAACTATTATGAGACAATTAATCACTGTTTGTTATTAACAAAAAAGAATCTGAACTATTACATTCGATCACAGATGCTGAACAAATTTTTCATGAAACTTTTGCAATTTGTTTGATCTCTGTCTTGACGGAAAAAGTTTTTATCATTATTATACTTTTGTATCATAAAAAAGTGGGAGAAGTGATATCCGCTGCATCCTCAACAATTACTTTTTAAAATGTTCTTGTATTTACTTTGCTGATCAAATTAGATTATTTCGAAATTTTTAAAAATGCTAGTTTTTCTGCTTTGATTTTTCAATAATACCATATCATTGTCATGATAATATGACATAGGAAATTTTCGATTTTAATACATGATAGATTAAGGTTGAAGAGAAGTTTGATGTTGATAGCTTCTTTAAATTTGCAGAAAAATCGAGTATATAAAATTGTTGATAAAGTTAACATTAATTTTTGCAATTGAAAAATTGAAACCGTTATCATGGTAAATCCCTGAGCAAAAAAGAAGAAAAAACGTAATTAGTCTAATAATATGATTAAGTTGGGATTTTGAGACAAGGAAACAAATTTGTCAAATTAAATGACTTGTCTATATTGTTCCTAATTCAGGCTGGTATAATTATTTTAGAAAAACATTTCGCCTTCTCACAGGATGCATCATATAATGTATTCAACGTATTTCTGTACTTTGAATAAAAACTTCTCGACAGAACGATTATCAGATGATTTTCTGGCCTTATCTAAAATAAAACATGGCCAAAAGAATTATTAAAATCTTTTGAAATTATGATCAATCGTCTCATTTCATATTAATCTTTTTATGCTTTACATCTGTAACTAACAGATTTTCTTTATTGTTCAATGTTTGTTGTTCTGTGTTCCTGTATTACCTATCCTAAATAAACTTTTATCTCTTCCTTTGTTCTTGCATTTACTTACCCGTATATCATCGACCGATTTCAAATAACCAAACTTCGAACTTTCTCTGATTACAGCAATTTTAGATGAATTCGAATCATTATAATTCAATTCAAAGAAAATTTTCAATTCATCGTCAGCTAATTTCCAATACTGAGTTACTGGAATCTCACAGAAATTTCCTCATGACTATCATCACTGATTTCATATCAATGACTTCTACTATCACTGATTTGAATAATGGTTGTCAAAGTAACTAATTTCCCAGCGTGGCGTCGTTTTACTGATTCTTTGAAAGTTGTCGGTTGACAAGATTCATATTTATTTACTTCACCTCAAATTACATCACTATCTGCTCTTTAATTTCTCATCTTTCCTGGACACGGGAAAAGCAATTCGTCATGAGGTGGGAGCTCTAATCATGGGTTATGAAAAAAGACACTTATCTCAGCGAATTTTTAAAGATGTCTATGCGCTCTCATTGAAATGCTAAAAAGTAATTAAAATTCGTTTGCAATTTTATATACTTTTCCCAAAAATTTAATAAATTTTTCATGATCAATTCTTACAAAAAATCTTGACCTTACAGCCAGCCAATCATCGTTTGGAGCTTTTCAAGAAATAATGGCTTTTATGATTTCTAATCTTTCGAGTATCGTTGTTTATATTCATGATATCATATTCTTTGCAAAAGTGAAGCCAAATAACAGAAAAATCTCAAAACTTTTCTTACCAAAATTTTAAATTTCTGCTTTGCAGATTTTCATAATATGTGAAATAAGATTGATCCGGTTGTGAGATTATGGAATATTATCAACTGATAACTGCAATTCTCTTAATTCTCAAAACATCATGTTATTGAATATATTGAATACAATTATTATGATTTGCTATTAGAAAAAATCCTGCATATCATATGATGTACCATTCTTCCCGATAACCACTAACAAATGGTTGCAAAAATATTTATGAATATTGTAATGCTTGATTGAACCGGAGATTTGATATTAAACTAAAATATCGATTCTGGTTTCTGGTCTAAACAAACTTTGAATAATACATTCATAGCTTTTATTTGTACAGAACATTTTTTCTTTAATAATTACATAAAAACTTACTTTGAAACGTGATTTACTCATCTGCTTATTCTTTTTTGTAGGGGCGGATTGTAGCTGCTGTTGCTCGAATGTAGAGATTCCGGTTGATGATCGGAACGAAACATGATAATCGAATTTGGTTTCAGTGAATATTGTTTCTGTGAACGATAATGCTTTTATTAAGTTCGTATCTAATGTGTAAAGAAAATTTTCATCAATTAAATCATTAATATTAAAAATTTTTAGTCATAAAAATTTCTTTTCATTAAAGTTTCGTAGAAAAAAATCAATTGCTTTGAGCAACCAAAAATGTATTTGGCATCAGTGCAGCTTTACCTATTCCATAAATCAGCATAGCAAAATATACTGTAGTAAAAATGATAAGTGAGGTATCAAATGAGTGAGGTATCAAATTTAAATATTTCATTCATTAAAAAGACTAAAGTATGAAATTCATTGTATAAGAAGGAAAAAACTGGGAAAAATAATATCGACAGTAATGACAAATAAGCAGAGAAACAGGCCTTTAAACGGTAACACTACATATCCTATTGAGTGCCTATGATCTGTTTCTGTTCTAAGAGACTATGTAAAATTTGAATGAGTGCCATTGTTATATTCCAGTCTCACAGATTTTATGGCTTTATTTTCTGGCATAATTAGTCCATGTTGCAATAGAGCCAGCAATAGAGCCAGTCATTTTATTTCCATCTTTATTTATTTTGAATCAACTCTTCCTGTATTCAGTTTTATATAAACCTCACAAATTTTCTGCATGTTATCAATACTTAATTAGCATAAATTTCTTGTCGTATGATTTTTGCATTATGAAATCAATACTACCTCTTGGATAGTCCAGAGACACTAGTGTTGACATTACACTTAGTATTCGAGGAAGAACCATGAACATTTCACAGTACCACCTATTACACCTATTCCAAGAAAATATATATATCTTACTGTTGCTGGCGCAATTAAAGTTTTTGTCTCTACATCAGAAACTATTGCCACAAACAATATTTGCACCAAAGTTTTTTAAAAAAGAAATTATACTCAAGTATTAATGAGCATTATGGAAAAGAATGGAAATTCCAAAGCATTTCTATAAAACTATGCGTTAATTTTAAAAACAATAAATTGCTGGACAAGGAGAAAAATAGGCCAGCATTAGATCTATAAGCCTAATACTTAATGTGTTCTCGTTCATCAATGGACAGAACTCAATGAATAGATTTTTTTTCATGAAGACGTCAAACTCAATTTAACAAGAGAAGACAAAGAGATATTTCTGGATAATGAAAATATAGTCAATTTGAATTGCTTACGTTTCATTGAAGGATCGAAGCCATTAATATTTCAAAAATATGTATAGTCTTGTTTAGTGCAGAATCATATAAATTCAAAAGACATTTGCATTAGCTATTCAATTAAGATAAAAAGGTAACAAGCAATTAAGGCTCATTATAAACCTTTAAGCAAACAGGACAGGAAATAGTACTGGAGGACTAAAACCATCTCGATAAAAAAGTATACATTTATTCAGTGTTCTGACAGTATTCATGTTATATATTTAATATTTATTCTTGAATATTTAGTAAATTCCGATAAAATTACACCTAATTTTTTGATGCGTCGTGATGAAGGAAGAAAGCAAAAGTTAAAACAAGAAATTACCAAAATAAAATGAATAATAATAAAATTAACAAACTAAATAAAAGTTTACCTACTTTTATCTTTGAAATCCAATTCGTCATCAGTCGATGAATCCGATGATTCCATGTTTGCTGATTCTTTATGTCTAAAAACTTTAACTTAATGAATTGTTTGATAATGATCTCTTCATACCTGATTATCAGCAGCAGGAATCAAGTCAAAAAGTCATAAATGATTTGAACAGAAAATTATTAACTAGCAAAATAAAAAGAAATTTTGGTCATAATTTTTTGAAAGCATTAATTTATTCTCTAAAATTAGCTAAATATATCTACAATATGTTTTCAAATGCTAGTAATTTTCAATCAAGAATTCTTTAATTTTCTGCTGTATCATGAATCTTTTGAACTAAATGAAAAAATCATTAACTCAACATATCCATGCAGGAATTTCTGCTTCAATTTAAGGAAGGTACTAATCCCTTAATATTGCAAATTAATCGAAAAATTATAGAAGTTTAAAAAAGGAAAAAGAAAAATTAAGCAGTTTTTAAATAAATAATATGACAGATAGATGTACAGACAAAAAAAATCTTTGAGCTTTTAAAATATTTCTTTCAATGTTTTGTGGGTCCAGTCTAACATAAGTTTTCGACAAATTTAATTCCTTCATCGCTTCTGTTATTTATACCTATTAATTAAGGTGCTGTACTGCTTGGCTCACTTTTTATCGATGATTGAGAAGCGTCCTTCTGTGCTCGCATACTTAGAAGTGGATGAAAGTTTCTCCTGCTGAATTGTCCGCGTATCAGATCGCTTCCAACGCGGGATAATAAGACGTGATGTTGAATTGCTGAAGAAGTTCATCGGATAAAACGTTTAAGCTACAAAAAAAAAAAAAAGAAAAACAAAAAATGAGTTATAAACTTGTTGATATACGTTGTTCCGTCTTTCGAGTGAAACGGATTACATGAAAATAATTGCAAATTTTTAGAACGATTAACAATAGTTGGCTTCTAAAAAACAAAAAGGAAAGAATTATTTTCAAAGCCTATCTTATAAAAATTAGAAAAAGATTTTTAAAAAAACAAAGACAATAAATTAACTAATTTTAAAAGCATTTTGAAATTACTATTTAAAGTAGATAATTTGTGTAATACTTCGAGTGAGAAGAGCATTTAGTCTTTCTGGAAGCTGATTATTTCAAAAATATAAATTTATTGCCTTACTGAGAAAGGTTGATATATTTCTATAATTAATTAAATATTAAATATTAATATGAGTGTCGTTAAATTTAAGTTTTAAACAGAATATAAAGCGAAGAAATAGATGGAGGGAAATGTAAAAAATTCAAAAACGTTCAGTTCGAATAAAAAATTAAATTGTATAAAGCATGAAATATCTCGTGAGGACAAAACAGCAGTACTTTTTGACAATACACAATATCTAGCAATATTCTAGGATAATGAATGGAAAGATAGAAAAAATATTCTGGTTTTTGGACATTTAAAGACTATATGAAGAGTGATTAAATAAACTGATAATGAACAAAGAAGAGAATGAAAAGGAATTTTCTGATATGACAGTGAGATAAGACAATTTTTTTATTGCTGAAAAAATAGGACTTCTCATGAGACAATAAACATATTGAAATAGAACGGTCATTATCGCAAAGTATACAGTATACAGCTTAATTTCCACAACAAGATAAATGAAACTTTAATCGCACTGACCATATCCATCAGCTTTTTAAGCCATCTTTAAATCTCCTTACCTTATTTCTTCAAAAGGGCTCTCCAATACCTTCGCATATTAAAAATAAAAATATGGAAATCAAAAATTAAAGACCATATGTGAACCTCGATTTGCGCTCATAGATGGTATTGTTATTCCTGATTGAAGCTAAAAAGTTTATTTCAGGAACGCAAATCTTTCTGTAGCAGAACTTTTAGTTTAAAAACGAATAATAATTCGTGCTATTATATTTTGCTAAATTCTTCGGAATAAGTCCGAAGACTGAACACAATTTTAATACGTCACTTAAATACTTATAAAATTTTAGGCACCCACTGTTTAGATCGTTTGATTTTTTTATGTGAAAACATAACTGAAACTATGTCTATGTCTTGAAAATAATTCTAGATATTTTCAGCTTTGAATTCTTGTAATTTGAAAAAAAAAAAAATCTAAAATAACTATTCATATTTGCAAAGTGGTTGAGATAAATCCATTAATCATCAGCTTATAATTAGACAAATATTTTATAATCTTATTCTGATCACTTCAGACTTTAAAATTTACAAATTTAATGATTTTTTTTTATAGTACACGAAAGACTGATTGAGTAAGCGCATTCTCAACAATAATGATGTTGATAATGCCATAATGACGATAAAAGAAAAGTGATAGCAATGAAATTGGCAACTTGACAGACGGCATTTACACACACACACCAAAAATATCTTCAAGTTTTACATCATTAATGAAGCGACACTATCGATAATTTGATTTCGAAGGAGGACGAAAAGTAATGCTATAATTCATCATCTTTGTTATTATATTGTTTTAAAACCAGTTTATAAGTAATTTGTTTAATTTCCAATGATTTAATTGTATCATGAGTCGTCAATTCATTCATGCATTTAATTTTCATCAGTAGCATCAAATTCCTCGAATAATCATTTTTACAGTAACCTAAAGTTTTATTTTTTTATTTCAAAAATGTTGGAATTTGATACTTACTCAGAATTTGATACCATTTAAAGTCAGCATATTTGAAGCATTTTTTTCAGCAACATCAATGTCACAATAATGAATCATTTAATTTTTAAATGTAAAGAGCCATATATTCAAGAGACATTTATCAAGCTAATTATTTTATTAATTCTTTTTTCCACTAGAAGTTGTGATCTATGCTGTCTTATTGTGATAGCCTCATCATTTTTAATTCTTGCGTAATTTTAAATGTTATTCAATTCAAATAGCAATCAATTTACAACATCTTTGCTGAAAAAATGTATTCATTGAAAACTTTTGCAAACTTTCAAAATTGCTATGCTATTAAATAAGCTTAAAAAATAAATGATAAATTCAGGAATTTTATATGATAATTGTTTGATTGTCGTTTATAATTTTAGAGATATATGCTGCATATGAATTTGCTGGAGTAGGAAAAAAATTAAGATAATTAGATAAAAAGGAAGGAATTCTTAGAAATCAAAGATAATAGTGGTAATGACGAAATAAACAGTAAACAACAAGCTATTTCAAAATAATCCTAATATATAACAGAAAATTATAATTAATTTTAAAAAAGAAACACTAAATCTGGCAATGCCAATATCTTTTTTAATGAAAAAAAATTTTTTTCATTAAAAAAAAATTGTGATCTATGTAATAACTTTTTCGGGTAATAACTTTTATTCTTATCATTGAAAGTATCACTAAAGAGAAATGCTTTCTTGTCCATTTGATATTCAAAAAAACTGATTTCTAAAATATTTCAATTTACAGTCAAGCAAGCATACAATATTTTAGCTTATTTTTTGCGTGAAACAATTCAAGGAAGTGAAAAATAATTTTACAAATTGTCAAGAAAATTTGTCCAGAGCTAATAAATACATCTGCTGATGAAATTTGGTTTTCCATCAATTCTAATGCAAACATCGCAAAAAAATTTTTAACAGTTTTCATGAAATTCAATCTTAACAGTCTAAAATCTATGATAAAAGATATTATAATAAAAAAGAAGTATTATTAAATTATTGCAGTTGATATTAATGAAATATAAAGTTCATGAAATCGTAAACAGTGATAGTGGTTTATTACCAATAATGCAATTTGTGACAAAATAAGAAAATTTGGACGACGTCCGAAAACAAAAGCAGTTGAAGAAATAATTGATACACAGAATTCACTGATTAGTTTCGTTTATCGCAAATTACGATAGATGTGGAAAAAATATGAATAATCGAATAGCTCGACTTGGCAGCGATAAATAAAAACTTATTTGAAGATTGAAGCATTGAACTATAAGTGAGGAGTAAAAGTTAACTTAAGTAAATTTCTTTGAAAAAATGATAAAAAGGTCGATATGATGAACTTTCATGAGGGAAATTCATCATATTGTTATGATATCAAAAAGAAATACATCACATTTTCTTCAGTATTTTTTTAACGATTTAAATTTTCTTATGTTAAAGATTAATATGTTAGTTTAAACAGTAATAATAGAATGGAAATATGAATGATAAGAAATATGGTAATTTAAGCAGAGAAAACTTAGGAATGATTAATCAAATTACAATCGGAAAAACAAAGATAAACAGATCAACAAATATTTCCATGTGAACATTTATAAGAAAATATTAGAAAGTTAACCGCTTTAAAAAAAAAATTATGTCATAAAAACAAAAAAAAGTTTATCATAAAAATAGATGATGGTTTTTGTGGTAGTTAAACTTAACATAACAACAATATAAAGTGATGTTTTAATGTAATTTCAAAATGCAACAAATTTTTTTTATATTAAATATTTGAAAGTCAATCGAAGGTTTGAAAACCTTCGAATCAAACTGATGGATTGCTGATAGGTTCTAATTTTATTGTACGTCAATTGATGAATTGCTGATAAATTCTAATTTTATTTTCTTTAAAATCACCACCGAAAAAAGGAAATAGTTGAAACACGACGTAAATGAAATTTCTAAATGTCTACGACAAGTGTATGACAGAAGTTGAGAATTTTCCGATAAAATTACTAGTGAATTTTTCATCAATAACAATTTCATGGGAAAAATTTATTCCTAAATATGCAGCTTGGAAATCATCGCATTCATTTAGTGAAAACAAAATAAAATTACCTGTATGGTAACGTCATGATCAGTATGATTAATAATTATTTTTCATAGTCTCCATTTGATTAAAAATTCGAATGCCACAAAAAAGCAAATCCATTAATTGTATATAGTTTTGATTGATCTTCAAGTTCATTCCTTTGTATTTTCAGATAGTCGAGAGATCAACAGCATAAATTGCTTGAAATGAAGCTTTTTAATATGTATAAGCTTCTATAGTTGGCGAAATTGTTGATCAGAAAAACAGAATCTAAAAACGAAATTGAAAAAGAAATGAAAGAAATGAAGAAATGACTAATCAGTGTAAACGTCAAATCGAAAAATATATTTTATTCACTTCTTTCCTCCAAAATGTCTTCTACAAACTAAGCAAAAGGACAAAATATAAAAAAAATGGCTTTATCGATCTAAAACTATCTAAACCAGACTTTCATGTAATACCTTATGAATATTCGATTTGCTAATTAGAATAGTTCTAAGAGTCACAAAACTGTCTGTTAAACTTGCGAAGATGTCACGACAGCTATTTCATTGAATATCATGATACCAACTATATGATACGATGTATATCAATTTAAATTGTTGACAGCAAATTTTCGACATTGCAAAATGGAATGCAGTGGGTATACTGGTAGGAACATTTTTAGTTGAATAGGTTAATTAATTCAAATATCTTACCTGTCATTTGGTCTACAGTTCATTTCTCGTTTCTTTTTTTTTTTTTTCTATAAAGAATATAGAAAAGGTATGAAAAGATGGAGATAGTATGAAACATCACGGAGACTATGCACTTCACATGAGATTGCACATTTTTCTGCCCTCTTAATATTTTTCAAGAATCTCTTTTAAAATTTTTTTCTTAATAATTATGGTAAACATTTCATATTCTTTCGTATCTGTGTCTTGCGACCGAAGATCAAGCAAACTTAGAATCCTTGAGTTTTATCATCATTGCACATCATCTTGCTTCTGCCAACTTCCAGTCTACCGAAAATCCGTTATTAATTTTTTATAGTCCAGATTTTTTAATTCAACGATAAATTTGATATACTCGCTGTAGTTTACAATAAGCGATTATAATATTTCAACATCAAAAGTTATTCCAAAGAAAATCAAAAAAATTGAGATTTAATGAATATAAAATTTCTAAAAAAATTGCAAAAAACTTCTTTTTTTTAAAATCAGTTTTTTGCCCTTCTTAGAAAGGATTTGAATGAAAGTAATATCTATCAATTTCTGGAATAATAGATAATATATACAGGAAAGTAGATAGTTATAATAAATGATTCTTCAGATTATCTAACATTCTGGAAAATGTGACATATGCATATTTTTGCCAGTAAAATTGACCATCTAATGTCGCATGCTATTCTGTAGCATTGATATTATTTCATTGGAATCGGGAAAATTAATGGGAAGTTCGAATGCGAAACTTTAGGCAAAAAAACAATGAAAATTCTGATACTTTCAAGAGATATTCCTAAAGTTGAGGATTTGGCATTGTTTTAAAATTTCATTGCTGAAAAATTATCAGTAAATATATTTATTTTTAAATTTAAAATATCAAAATAACAAAGCACCCACCTTTTGCATAATCTTTAAGTCACTAATTATATTCAAAAAAATGATATTTTTGTTGTATTGCCACTGATTCTGAAACTTGAAAACTCTGTATTGAATTAAGAGAGATTATTAATTTTTAGATGAGCAAATCTTGTTTGTTTTATTTTCTCGCTGCATTTTACTTAATTTTTAAAAACTTATATTTTTTATCAGTTCTTCAGTTATAGAGTTTTACTTTCATATAGATCATAAGATAACCATTCAATCGTTTATTTAAATAAACTTTTTTTTTTAATTTCTTTCACAATTTGATAAGTGATTGGTTTGAATGAATGTTAGGCATATCTGTTTAATCGCTTCTATTGATAATCGTAAAGATAGGCAAATTTAGGTAATTCGCTGTTGCTTTTTAGAAAATTTATTAATGAAAATAAATGGCTTTCATTATGAAAAATAATGAAATTTTCATGCTTCCGTAAAGTATTTTATTAAAAATGTGAATGCTTCTTTCAGAACAGAAATCTGAGCATAGCATCGGGATCGTCCATTGGACACAATCAAGACTTTCTTCATCTTCATCCAGTTAATTTTTTTCTTATAATACAGAGCAATTAAAAATTTAATATCAAATTTTTTTTTGAAAAGTTTAATATTAAATTTCAAATCTTACTCATTTTTTTTTTTGAATGACACAATGCAAGTATTTAAAGTTTATAAATAATGCTAATAAATTTTATTGTTCAACCCACTCAAATGACAGTTCTGCAAAATTTTTAAATTTTAAAAAAAGCAATTAAGGTGATATGATAAAATCGTGCAGATTTTTTCATTTCTATATACAGGTATTTGAAGTTATTAGTTCATATCAAAAGATTTCAGGTAATTTTCTTATTATCAAAAATTAAAACACAATTATTCATATTTAAAATAGCTATTATATTCATATGGTAGAAAGGAACTAAAAATTAAATCATGCACCAATTTGAAAAATAGTAATTATTAGAATTCTATTAAATTTATTCTAGAAGTTTTTCATTAATCATATCAGTTTACTAATAATTTGCATTTCTACATCTTCACCAATAATAATCCGTTCTCCTGTTTTATCCTGTTCGTTTCCAGTTTAGGGAATATTTTCATCACAAGTCACGAGATCGCCAACCAGAAAAGCTAAGAGCAAACATCCGAAAATGAGATAGATCATAAATATTCAGATTCCGAAAAATAACTGAAATTCAGTTTGTTCGAATTTCGATGGTATTATGTTAATATTTAGAACTTTGCAGAGTCGTAATGAATGATAATACTTCGTTAAAGAGATTCAGTTATTTGGTGAGAAAAAAACAAAAATTAATGAAAAATAGCAAAAGCAAGTAAGATCTTAAGATAACCATTCAGTGTTTATTTAAATAAACTTTTTTTTTAATTTCTTTCACAATTTGATAAGTGATTGGTTTGAATGAATGTTAGGCATATCTGTTTAATCGCTTCTATTGATAATCGTAAAGATAGGCAAATTTAGGTAATTCGCTGTTGCTTTTTAGGAAAATTTATTAATGAAAATAAATGGCTTTCATTATGAAAAATCATCTTCGAGAGATTTTATTCATCGAAAATTGGCAAGTAAATAGCCTGAATATGTTTATAATTTTTACATCATAGGGATGTGCTTTTCACTGATTATCGCTAACAAATAGCTGAGAATACATTAAAACTTGAAATGATCTTCAAAGTTTGGTTTCGAGAATTACTATAAGCTAAGCTAATAATTGCAACAAAATGAAAATTAATTGAAAAATTTGTAGTACCTAATAAAATATTGTAATTCTGTTAAAAAATGACAACAGCATATGCAATCCATTTTATATTCAACAAAGGATTAATAATCATTTGCGAAGTTATCATAATATGATTCAGTGTGCTTTAATTTCAGATTAGTTGAACTTGCGCGAGATACAAGTAGTGAAGGATGGATACAGGTTGGTTAAGTTATAAGGAAAATAGTTGAAAAAAAATATTAAAATTAAATAATGCTAACAATTATCGAAATTTATTGGTTAAATTAGAAAATAATATGACCTTCGAACTTCTAATGAAAGTAGGAACTTTATTATGCAAACAAAACAAATTTATCACCCTTTCTGCGTCATCACTGCTACTTGATTAATCCTTTTATCATTTTTTTTTTTTGAGGCTGTAGCTGACATATGCCATTCTTCAATCGATCTTTCAACTAATCGCGAAACTTTGACTTTGACAGACAGATTGAAAATAGCAAATTATAAGGTAAAATAAAATAATTTCCTAAATTCAAATTAGTACCAAATATTTAATAAATGATAGTTGTTCGATTTTATTGCTCAATAACCGAAGTTTGAATAAACTTCTCACTATTTTGAAATATAAATTTCGACGTGTTAGACGTACAATGTAATTAGTATTATAAAATAGATAATTTTTATCAGTTAAAGAATACATGTTTTAGTTTTGTTTTGTAGAATGCACAGCTCAAATATGAAATAGTGAAGAAAGAAATAAAGAATAATCCTCCTAAACTGTTGAAAGCTTATCTGCAGAAGATAACACATCATGATATACCAGACTGCAATTATTATCAAATGAATGGGGAAAAGGTAAATTTTCCGCATGTTTGATAGTTTGAAAATACGGGAAAAGTCTAGAATAGACGTAGATTTTTTAAAGCTTTGACAGAATGCAATTATAATTCAGGTGTTTGAGAAATATTTGGATGATGACGATCATGGGATTCTTGAAACCAAAATAAGTTATTTGAACTGTGCAACAATAGCTATTATTTGCTTTTCATTTCATATCTCGCTGACAATTTACAACCATCTCAATCGTTTCAGACTCATCATTCAGATTCGACAAAAATCAACTCACTTGGTATTTTTTCGTCTGAATCATTATCACACTGTATTACTGTTTCTCAAGGAATGTATAATTACAATTGCAGATAAGAATTCAGCACACCAAATAGGTGATATAAGTGAAAAAAATGATGAAAATACAGTGCTCTTAGAAATGCTATTATATGATATCCGTTATGACCACTTGTGGAAGTCAGACCATACGAAAAAATTCAATAGAAGGAAAATTAAACCAAAAAATCATGCTGGTTGGGTTCTTCCGCTTCAGGAACTCTGCGATAAAGTATAGCTTTTATTAAATTTAACAGTAATATAGTTATATTCTAATGCTGATAATAATCTGAATAATGCTATTATCGGTTGTTTCTATTTATTCATTCATTATTTATCAAGAAGACATGCAAATCTGATTACTGATAGTTTCTTGACCTTTCTGAGATACTTGCACTTATATAAGGCTGAAAGAATGCAAATAAATTCATCAGTTGTGCATAACAAGTATCAGTTTGCATATGAAAGTGTAGTTTGGCTAAGTTTTATTATATTTTGATAAATAAAAAATCATTCTAAAAAAAATCGTTATCCATTTTCATCAAATATGTATTTTGATATTTTTACTTACCAAATAATTTTTGGACGAATGACAAATGAGTAGTCTGTTTACATGTTTATTAATTGTAAGTAGAATATGTTAACCCAATCATTCGGAATATGATATTAGATGGATGTTTGTTTTAGACCGGTATCAGTAGCGACTTTTTCACGAGAAATAAAAAAGTGAATCTCGACAATGCTCGCTCATTTATTCTCTATCAACGGCTCACACGAATACCTGTAATTAAGTGGCATTCTGTATTCAAATATTTAATTTGAAAATTTATACTTTCATTTTTCTTTTTTTGCAGGAATTGAGTAAATGGCTTGAGAATGATGAGTTAAACTATAGAAACAGCAATTTGGAAGAATTCTTCAAGAAGGACTGGGACGGAAATGGAATCATAAAGCGTATGAATGAATTCAACCGAAATTTGCAAAATGATCTTGACCAAATTCGACTTCAAAATCGATGTATTTTCATGTTTGCTCTTCTGAAAAAATAGATCAAATTTTAAATGGAATTTATTCATGATTAAAATTTTTGATAAGAGAAAGATAATTCAGTACACTATGCGAAACTTATTTACTATTACTGTTTCGAATCTTTTATTTAGTTTACAATAATATTGTAATGTGGGAAGCACTAATTGGAAGTCGGAAAGAGGTTTTTATTCGAACTATGATTGGCGGCATAGAACGACGGTTCGAAATTCTGGATAATCAAGTGAATCATATTGTATTTGATCATCATGCATTCGACGAAAATCTTGATTTATGTCGCAATAAAAGTAATAAATTTCTTTCAAAACTATAAATAATATTACGAATATTACGAAATAGTTGAGTAATTCTTTGGCATTACTTTCTTCCTTGTGTTCACTTGAAATTTATTGCGAATAATTTATTAACTTGAACTTTTATCGGATCTTGCTTTAAGAAATTAAATGTCGTGATTCAACACGCGTAGTTTTGAATTATCCGAGCGATGCAAGTAATAATTTCATTCATGCGAATTATATTCAAGGTGGACCACTTTTTAATAAATTTATCATAACACAGGTATTCTCATCTATTTAAATCTGTAGTTAATGAGGCTTATTATTCTATCAGGAATAACAATGACATAACAATGACATGCCACTTGCTCTGCAATAATCCATCCTTCATCTTTTTCCTCAGGCACCTATGGAAAATACTATCGGTGACTTCTGGCGTATGGTTTGGCAAGAGAGGTCACCATATATATTCATGCTTATAAGTCGAAAAGAAGTTGATAGATGTGCTCAATATTGGCCTAAGCAAGCATTTTCATACAGACTTTTGATTTATTTTAATTTTTCTTAAAATAAGTTTTATGAAATAAAATAATAAGTTAATATCTAGCTAACTAACAGATTTCTCTTCAAGATTTGAACTTTTTATTTATCATTTTATCTTCAAATAAATACATTTGTCCGGCAAGAAATAATGTATTACATATCCAAACAGTCCTAAATAATTAATATGAAATGATCTTCCTATAATCATTGGTATGTGTTGTTTTTTAGGAAAGTTGGAGATCAAATAACCTATTATGGATTAACAATTATTAATTCAGGCGTCAATAAATTTCGTTTGCCATTATTTCGTGTCACATATTTGCTCGTAGTCGGACCTATAGAAGATGAAGTATACATTTAATTTATTTCCTTTGTTTTCTACTGATAAAATATGTTAGCTGATAAAATATATTAAAATCTTTGAAGACGGATCAAAGCATATTGTGCAAAGTTCAGTGCAAATGAAGTTTCATCTGATTGTTTCAAATCTACCTTTTGTTATCTTTAAGAGGCTTTTCATTAGCTCTTTCACAGCTTTTTGTCATATATTTAAGCTTCTTGTCCACTTAAATCAATTTTTATAGCTGTATGTTGAACATTGGCAAGGTGATATGAATAATTCTGATAATGTTGCGTTACCTTTACAACTATTACGACTAGCTAGGAATTGCTCATACCCAACAATCATACATTGTCACCTGGGAATAAGTCGATCCGCTACATTAGTCGCTGCTGAAATATGTATCACCTCTCTTCTTAAAGGACCTACATATAAGGTAAGCAAACATTCTTAACGATTATTTGTTTTTTTATGGGGCTTAATTCAAATTTGATGATAGTCTAACGACTGCATATTCAAAGTTTGAGCAAATAATGTTAATGTTGATATTGATAAGTTAAGATTTTTTTAACGTACGATGATCAGGATGAGAGATTTTTGATGTTGCAGCACTGTGTGCAGAAGGCAGTGCAATTACTGCGTTCACAACGACCGTTTTGTATCGAAACGCCAATGCAATATATATTTGTACATCGAATCGTGCAGAAATTTTTGCACGAATATGTGGGCGATCCATCTGGCTTCCATGCAGAATACAAAGACTGGATTGAAGCGCGAGCCATGAGGCCTTTCATTGATGATATTGAGCAAACAGTGAATATTTGGAATGTGAAGTGCCTTAAACACTACCTAATAGAAATTTCGATTTCTTCAGACCACTTGCAATTTGGAGAGGATTAAATGATAAAGCAATTGCATTGCTAGCATTAGTCAAGTTTTATAGATTTATAGTAAGAAGGAATGTGACAGAATGTTCATCTAAGTAAAAAAAATTGTTCATATGTAGAAGTGGATTTATTTCATACTAGTGTATATTCTAAAGTTTAAACTCTTAATTATAGATTCCTGGATATCGACAGCTGTCGCCACGTTTTGATCCTGATTTAATTGGATTAGTAAGACACCGCGGACGTCCGAACTGTCGTCGGGAAATTCATGACTGTGTTGGGCAAATGCCAATACTTTTGCAAGATACTCCAGAGAATCGCTTCGAAGAGTTGCAGTTGAGGAAACATTATCCACGAGGCGATCGATATAACTGAAACTTTGGGCAAATCAAATTTGAAAAATTTTTTGTGAAAATAATAAACTTCAAATTAGTAGATCGTGTAATAAATTATTATTTTTTTATGGAAATAATAAACTTCATACTGTTATATTGCTGCAATAAGGTACTATTCATATTTATGATTATAAATATGAGTAATATATTGAATACATAACAAATGAGCCAATAATTTAGTTTTTCAAAATAATAGCTGCAACTGCATCTTTGTTAATATGCTGGTTTCTCGTATTTTTGCACTATATTTCTTTTGGTTCCTTTTAAAATAGAAAAAAATTTTTTTTTTCGGAAATTTCAGTTAGATACCTCCAAAATGGATTGCTGCTGGAAATAATTTTGCTGATCGGAAGTTAAAGAGATCAAACAATCAAGTCCATAAAAATATGTCTTATATTGTCAGTTACTTTCAAGAATGTTTTTTAAAAATCTGTTTATTAAGCGACAGTGTATGATAAATGAACAAAAATATTAAAAATTAATAAAGAAATTGCTAGCAATCTATGAATAGAATACATAGCAATAAGAAGTACCAATTAAGAATCAAACAAATATCAGCCAAATAAATAACAGCCAAGCAAATAAAAGCCAAACAAATAACAGGTGCGCAAAGAGTTGTTGGTTGCTTGACAATCAAAGAAGTTGGGTGATGACGGATCAAAAATCTTTAAAAAAATGAAGAAATGATGAAAAAATTAATATCAGAGGCGAATAGATGTACAGTATTTTATGTATCATAATGATTACTCATCTAAATTAATTGACAAAATAAATGAAAGATTTGATGAATACTGATAAAGGTTTTCAGTTTACTTTCAAAATTGCTATCGCTTGTCTGAAACTAATAATAACAGTGAAATGGTCTTGACAGAAAGAAATTTTCATCCATTACTGAAGGCAACATTTGGGCAAAGTCAATGAATCAATATTTACATATTCATTTACAAAAAAAGGCCAAAATTAGCAAAAATTTAAGATTAAAGTAGTCGAATTACATTAAAATTTGTGGTTTTTTTCTCTAAACAATCTTTCTACCGATACACTGAAATATTATAGTTAAAGTGTCCTCGTCTTATATTCCTTCTTTTTAATTGCCGCTATATCTGCATGCAATAGGAATGTCTAAAACGAAGAAAAAAGCTAAAAAGTTAATCAGTTTGTATTAAAACTTCGCATTTTAAGAGAAACAAAAATTGTACATAATCGGTTTCATAGGAAAAGGTCAAGTTCTTTATGATGAAGAAAATATATTAATATTCAAATATAACATTGTATCATCATGACGAGAGAGATATGTTAAGAAAAATTGAGGGAAGTATCTTTGTAATTTAAACTCGAAACATGTATATATGGCACAATATGCATTTCTAAGGAAAAACTATCGAGAAGATTTATAATAATTTCGATTTCTATCGTGAGTTTCTCATTGTTCTTACCTTGAAAAACCGCAGTTTTTAATTATAAAGGATTAATTTTAACCTTTAGACTTCAATATTTCTTTTCATATTTAACATTCTTTTTTTCTTCATTTCTTTTACTCTTCCAATAGAAAATAGGTTTCAGAATAATCCGAAAATTTTAATAATTGAAAAATTATGAAGTAACTTGCAAGTAATACTAACTTCTTAACTCATTTCCTTCGCTACTATTTTTTTATTGTCAATTAAAAGTATCAGTATGAATTCATTGCAATAAATGACCTATATCCCATATGCGTAATCGATGGTAATAATACTTCATTAGTTATTCATTCTCGAAAATTTCTTTCATTTGCTTACTATCTTATTATTCTTGTGTGTTTCATTTATTAAACATTATTTTGAAAGCATCGTACTTCATCACAAACGTCGTTTCATCCTCCTCCAAAGAATTCTTTTTTAACAAAATAAAATTATTTTTATTTTTGAATATAGACCAAGTCGAATTATTCTCACTATTTTCGTTGAGACAAAATCAGCGACAAGAGTGATAACATTTTTTTTTATCTTAATTTTTGATCTACATTATAAATTAAAATGTTAAAGCTACAGCAAATAAGACAAATTAATTTTTTAAACATTCTCTCTTAAAGCATGTTGTACTTCGTTTTCTTTTTTGAACGTTACGTGAAGATATTACTGCTTAAGAAAAAGTCCTATTTCAGATTGCATTTCTCAGATTGCATTCCTCTTCTGGCTGGACTTGGTTCAAATTCCGAGAAGTTTAAGAGAGATATTTAAGTAGCGATATTGAGATATTGCTCTCTTCTGTTGATTATATGTTTGTTTTACTTTTACTTCTGTTGATTATATGCTTCGTTGCTCTAGCAAATTCGCTTAAAATTTTGTTTCGGTTACCTGTGTATATAAAAGAAATAAATTTAGGATGAAGCAACGAATGGAAGGTAAGGAACATTCGCTTCTATTTAACGTCACCTATCATCTCACTACTCATTAATCCATTTTTACATAATTTTATTCGTGTAACAAGAATGTCACTACAAGAATTTATTTTCTTGCCTTTCAAAGTTTCGAACTAATTTTTCCCTTCATTATTTTTTTCTTCAAATCATGCAATTCAAAATTTAAGATATATCTGTGCCATATTTTTTTTTAATAATAGAATTTTTTAAATATTGAGATATTCGAAATGTGTTAGATTTGATGGAAACTCTCGATATCTTATGAATAATGCAGTGGAATATTTCACATTATATTATTTAGCAATTTTTAGATTCTGTGGAATTTTAAGAAAAAAGTTTGCATATCCCTTTTAAGAAAAAAGAGATATATGAAGTGAAAATATGAATTTTCTTTTTTCAAAAAAATCAACTCAATTATTTAGCATGAGAGAGTAACTACTGCACTGGGAATTTGTTTTCTAATAAATATAGACATGAGAAAATAATTGACAATATTAGTAATCAAATAAATTTTAAGAATTAATTTTAGCTTAAGAGTCAACAAATAATCTATGAGATTCTAGAACCAAATATTTTCTTTCTACTCTGGATTTATTCTAATTCTTACAAATTTCGTTCATAACGGATTCTCATGATAATGCATTATGGAAGTTTTGGTAACTCTGAAACATAAAAAAATCAATAAATTGGAACGAATTTTGAAAAAATTTTTCAGGAGATATAATGTTCTCTTAATTTTTCTCGTTTATTTTGTTTTGCTTTGTATACAGTAATATAAAACAATTTACGATTTATAACTTGGAATGTAGCTAATGACAAGAAGGTGGAATTTGGTGTGGAAAGATTTAAGATTGTTCGAGATGGACAAAAGTTTTGATATGATAGTTGATTATTGAAAATATGAATTCAATGTGACTCATCTCATTAATTATCTTTTGATTCAAAATTTCACTAATAACACTTACTACAAATTTTATAACGTTGGCAAAAGAAACAGCATCAGTGTTTCATGGCTCTTATGATTACATTACTGAATCCTAAACATATAACTCCATTTCCATCTTTCGTTAGTGCCTTACTAGATTTGGATCTCAATAATATATCAAAAAGTATCATGATAATATATTGCCACGCATTATTATGCAAATCTTATATCAATTATTTTGAATAGATGAAGAATTAAATGATAATGATCTGAAGAACTTGAGAAAGTTGAATGAACCTAAAGAAAATATTTTTAATTAATAATGACACATTATTGGAATGAAATTCAAGAGTGAATTCGATTCGGTCTCAGTTTCATTTTATCTTAAACTCATTATCAAAGATAGACATCATTCTGTATATATGCTACAAAATTAATTTCGGAAAACCATATATGCTACAAATTAATTTTCGGAAAACTTTAATCAGTATATATGCTACAAATTAATTTCGGAAAACTTTAATATCACAGGCTATTATATCTCATGCTAATGCTTACATTTTTACACCTTCACTCCAACATATTCAATAATTTTACTGTAACCCTTCAATAATTGATAACTAAAGAACAATTTTACAATATATTTAGCTTTAAAATGAATAGTATTAAGCTACATGTTACTAGAAAGTTAAAAAAAAATGACGCTTACGAGAGATTAAAAATGCTTTTGAAATGTTTCTCTTTTCATTAATTAAAACTTTATTCTCCTAAATGAACTGCTATCTCATCTATTATTTCGTTCCATTTTTTATTGTAAATTCGATTCCATAAAATAATTTAATCAGATGAGTAATTCTTTTTTCTTCTTATCATTTCTTCGATTTTTTTAGTTTCGGTTCACATTTTGAAAGATAAATTGTTATTGTTTTAAAAGCACTTTTCATACTTCTCAATTAGCCATTTTAGCATCCTAATCTCATAAATTGAAATATCTCTATCTGACAGATTCATAGAAAAATAATATCATAGAAAGGGGATGTTATTATTTGTAATTTAAAAAATGATGCTTACAAGAATCAATTTCTTTAATTAATTTTTTTTCGACAGTATAATTTTGATACTTTTTAAAAATCAATTTATTGCACAAATAAAAATTAGTCTATGCTTCTTTTTCAAATCTGAAAAGCTACAAGAAATATTTCCTGATAAAAGTTTATTGCAATAACTAATTCCTTCTGTTATTTTAATGATAGAAGCAAAACTTGGTCACTTTATTGTAAATTAAATAACTGGTATAACTTAAGTCTGGGAAAAAATTTCCTTTTTTTTTAAGATTTAAGCTGCAAGAGGGAAAAATTTATACTAAATGAAAATCACAATATTTTTGCATATGTAATATGAATATATGTATACTTGCATGCTTAAAATCAAATGTTATCAAAGTTATATCAGCCATTAGTTTTCTCTCTTTTATTCACATAAATTAAAATAATTTATTGGGTTGGCTTGAACAGTTTTAAGACTCTTAAACAGTTTTGAGGTTCTTATTTTAAGGCTTTTTTTTAATTCTAGAAAAAAAGGTTTTTTTTACGCAACTGAAGGCTTTTTCGTTCGCTAAATTATAATTCTCGAATTTATTCAAATTCGTTTCTATACAAATTTCTCGTAAATTGCAGGGAATTGGAATGACTAATTGACGTAGAGAAAACGAAGAAATCATTATTTCATCCTTTCAAAAAGTGCAAAAAACAATACATTAGTTTTCTTTAAAGAATGGAGATTATAAATAGTCGAGAATTTACGCGGTATGATTTAACAGTGCTATCGAGAACTTAGTCCGTGTTTGTATGTGTTACAGGAATTATTATGTACACAAAGCATAAGCCAACTAAATAGTATCTATTAATTTCCAACTTACTGTATATTGTATTTGTGCAATATTTGCTATTTTTATAACAAATAAAAGTAGTGAATTATCTATCAAATCTTTTGATGATACTGTCTCTCTTATTTATCATTTCGATAAGCTCAAAGATTATTTAAACCAATTGTTGTAATAATTGTCAAAGGAATTAATTAATCATCAAGCTTCTTAGGAAAATTAAAAATTTGTTAATATCAAATTTATAAAATTATTTCATTTGCTTTGTGTTGAGTGCTTTATTTTTACATCTTTCTAAAAACATTCAAAACCGAATATGATGTTGTTAAAATGAGTGGTTTTAATTACCGTAAGATGAAATAAATAATTAAAGACCAAGGCTTATTTATATCCATCATGTTTCAGGATTCTGAATATTTATTTATTTACTTATAGCGATAGTTAGAATAACATCAGTGAAAAAATATCAATAGATAAAGCAGGCACGAAAATTTTCATATTCTTTCTGCTACTTTCTCATGATGAACACATATCAATGCATTTTGATTAAAATACTTATTATCTCGATGATACTTCAATCATTCTCCTTAAAATAAATTTTAATTTTTTTAAATATATTTTTCTCGCTTGTGCTTTACTGATCAGATCAGCATTTGAAGGACTATTTGATAATTTTTTGCAATAATTAAAATTAAATCATTTGCATTTTTTCTCTGTAAGCCAAATCTACAGGATAAAATAAAAAATAGAAAGAATAAATGTACATCTGATTAGTTATCCTTAGAAAATAATTGTTTTAATAATTTATACGATAGTAACTATAATTTTATAAATATGTTGTTCACTTATATATGCACAATTTATAATGAGATTTCATCAGTTCTTTGGCCAATTATTATATTCTTAAACAAAGACGAAAGTATATCGCATCGTTTTTATTGTCAGTCTAATGAGCTTTTTCTATCACTAAATTAAATTTTTTCTACTGATTTTGGCATTCGATATCAAGTTGAAAATAGTTGATAATTTTCCACAAGTCATAAAAGACTAATAGAGATCAATCTTCTACATATAAGAGTTATTTCCATTTCTAATATGCAAAATAAAAAAAAAATGAAACCCATAGAAGCAATGGACAAAATCTATGAATGAATATTTTGTTAGAAATAATAGACTATTTGGCAAATAAGAGATGTTTTCATAATAAGATTTATCGTTCAAACAACAAGCATGGAAAGAAAGAAGCGGTTAGTGGAAAATATATCTTTTCTTTCAAAGTTTATTGCTGTAAAATATTTTGGTAAAATTAAAGGGAATAGATAGATAATTAAAGGGAATAGATAGATAAAATTCATAGTTCGCGAATATTAGTTCAACATACATAAAGAGAATATTTTTAATGATTTAACAATAATACCAGTGAATGATTATTTCAATTGGAATAAACTTCCCGTAGGAATATTGTCAATTTGCAGTACACTTGGACTCATTGTGTAATGATAATTTATTGTTTTAATTTATGCTTCAATTAAAACAGGAAATCGTCATAGGGCATCAGTTTTCTTACAGAGCTCCTGATGATGCAAATTTCATTGTAAGTTTTCAATCGTTGGTTATATTCTAAAACTTACATGTTCTTTGATGAAACAGATTTCTGCCGTATTATTTAAAAAATTAACGGTAAATTAGAAACACAAAAAAAAAAAAAAAAACAAAACAAAATCATGAGTTAGCATAAGATAAAGAATCAAGTCTTGAATTTATATTCTTTGAAATCTGCGCAATCTATTGTATTGTGCAAAAAATATATTTTATTCCCGAGAAATTTGGAACATTTTCAAAATCAAAAAATTTCCTTATTTATAATTAAATGAGTGATAAATGAATTTACACAGATGCTTGCTCTTTCAATTTATCATAAAAGATTGTCTTGGTTAATCATTAGGGTAATTAGTCATTTTCTCGTTCATAGGATCATACTTCATATTAACGCATGTTATTTCAAGTTTTACTATCTTTGAAGCATAAATTAGATGGCCTGACATTTTCGATTTTCATATTCTCCAAGGAACATTGCTTTTGTGCTTCCCAGTAATATTTACTTGACACTTTTACTTCACCTAAATTATCTGATTTTATCTCAATGTTTTTAAATTGTTTAACCATAATTCAATAATCTGAGACCTAATTATTCGACTATGAGTAGCTTGAACAACAACGAAGTTACTAACATCACTTTTTATAAAAGTTTCAGATGAATGAATATTATTTTTTATTTCATTTGCTTTTACTCTTCTCTCTCTTCTAATTGTATTTCATGCAAGAATAAACCACCTATATTTACATCCTTGTCATCTTTACTAATATTACCTTAAATAAGTTTTACACCTTCATTACCAATCTTAATTTTTATAATTTTATTAGACCAATTTAGAACCATTTCATATGAATTATCAATTATGATATAATATCATATTTTTCCTTCTCCTTCTCTGCCAATAAAATTGTGCATTTTTCTCCTCCACTACCATGTATAGTTAAAATTCCTGAAATTCCATTCTTTTGACAAAAATCATTGTCTCAAAACTCGCTGATTCTAAATTCCTTTTTATTGCCTTTTAGCATAATACTAACGCGGTATCATATGTTAAACATCCTCAATGTATCATCAATATCAAGCTAATATTAGATATTCAAGAATCATCCAATTATTTATATTCATAATTTTTTATTGAACAAGTATTTAATAAATTCCTTTTTAACCAAGAATATTTCCATCATAAAGTACACAAACTTCTCTCATTCTGTTATCTGTTAAAAAAACCTCAAATTCAATTATTTCATGTTTTTAACTTTTCAAATTTGATCTTTGTAGGAAATTGATCAACTTTAGTGATCTTCAGTTAAGATAATTCGATGCAATCAATAACTTCGATTATTTATTCATCACTAACTAACAAAAAGCAAGAAATATCCTATTTGAATCATTTAAAGTTGGATTTGTGATTAAGTGCTATTCATCTCTTAGTTAATGACATCATACTGTTGAAAATTCGATGTAAAGCAAAAAGCGGCTTCGAATGTTTTCGTGATGATTCCTCTTAGGCTTTTATTTCTTTTCCTTTTTTGCTTGAATATTAGTAATACTGAAATAATCATTGATAAAGTAATGCAAATATCAAATCGATTGTTGCTTCGAGAAAATGGCAGCCATTCAATCAATGCAAAAGAAGTCAGAGAAATGAGATGCATTACTTAACAAACGAAAATAGCAGCCAATACGAATAAAGAAAAGTTAATTGCTAATAATAGAAGTATTCAGTAATAAATTGTTAAATAATTCAACTCAAAGAAATTATCATACAAAGGAATTACATGCGATGGCGGAAAATGAAACAAATAATAGTTAGGTATGGAATACGGTGGATGAAATAGATTACGATGATTGTCATCATTTAAGTGATGGAATCCCAAGCGAGTTCTTTTGCCAATAGAAATATAATAGAAAATTCTTTGAGGCTAAGTTTTATTTTTTTTAATGCTAAAAGAAAATGCAGAAAATTAGTAAGAATTCATCGGATGAAGAGAGTAATGGAGAGGAATAATAAAATTACCGTTGAAAGAGACGATGACCTGGGAAGATGTTGTTATGGTTATTTAAGCGTACCATAAATATAGCCAATAAATTAATTGCTCATTTCCATTCCTCTTGTTTATAGGACAGCTTTATTTACTCTCGCTTATTATTTATTATTAAAAACGATTCATTTTTTAATGATTAAATTTTGATAATCTCACGCTTTTCATATTGTGCCTTTTAAATTAGGCAAAAAATATTTAATGCTTGAAAATTCTCCAACCATATACATTTAACATTCAACATCAGCTTTAATTCAAAAAATTAAATCAATTTTGTGATTGAAATGACTGAAATAAGTTTGAAGTCAAATTCCAGTTAAACTTTCTCTTTTTTCAACTTTCTTTGCAAAAATTTCGTAAAAAATAAAAGAATGAGTTAACTATTTGTTGAAGTATTTGCTTTTCTAAAATGTTTCATTCCTCTGATTATATCTTCCAATCTCTTCGATCAATATTCATTGTGATCTTGATTGAAATATAATTTCAAACATTCTATTGCCTTGTTGCCGAAATCATCCATCTTTAAGGATATAGTGCGATTTTATTAGATGTCACCTGATTTTTTCATCGCATAGGTCATTTTTCATCAACTATTATGCTTATGATATTGCTTAAAAGGGAAAATTTTTTTGAAACTCTAAATATTGCATTATGAAGCGCATCCTGATTTTCTTATTGTTGATTTCGTTGTAATCTTTCACCAGATTCTCATAAATTTCCCTAGAAATCTAACAAGGAGTTACGTTCTCAATGCTGTGCTATATAAAGAGATATTCGATATCAGGTTTTGAACTGCTAAACTTTTATGTACTTAATCTCGCTGAAATTTAAAGTTAAGCACTTCATTAATGAAGCACTCCAATTTGCTAATTTTAATCACAACAGCTCACAAAACAGAATTGATTGAAACTGAAATCTGAGAGGAGTTGCTTTGAAGAAATCATTCTGATTCTGATTTTTTTTTTGAAGAAATCATACTGCTGCGTTATTTTAATTACTATTAAACAACAAAGAAGCCTGGTAAGCCAGTACGAAGTATAAAAACAGTGGAAAAATATGGAAATGTTTAGTATCACTGACTATATATGTCTTTTTTTGTTTTCTTAGACAGTTGCAAACTTATTTCCTCGTTTTATTTTTTCCAATTCTAATTTCGATTACTCTAGTTCTATTTAACATTTATTCGAAAAACTAGAATGTGGATGATTCAAGAGTAAATTCAGAATAATCATCATAACGATGAGAATTTGCATGAATCTTCCGAAAACATCTACGATAACTTGACAGTACTGAAGAATGCATCATCAATACAACTAACAGAAATAAATGATTTTTGATGCAAACATTCATCGGTTTTAAAAATTCTTTTCTTTTTGTTTTCTGTAGAATTTTGTTCTTTAACTTTCTTGCAAAATTTAATTTATAACTTATCGTGAACACTTGTCATTTTTTCATATCGATCGATTATATTTTATTTTATTTCGATTTGGACAAATAGCCTAAATAATTTCTTTTAAAATGTTCGGAATTTAAAATTCGAAAATTGGAAAGAATGAGATTAAATCTAAAAATAGTACATTAAAGAGTAGAGAAACAGAATACTACAAGCTCTTATTTTTTTCTTATTCTTACTTCATTGTCTCACATATTTTCAGCGATGGCACACATTTCCAATATCTCCATTGATTTTATTAATTTTTATCCGAAGATTTCATTTTTTAAATCAATATTTTTATTTCGTTTCGCGGGAATTATTTTGCTTTTTTATTAATCTCTGATAAATACACACTTTTGACAACATGATTTTTGTCGATACCAACTTAAAAAAATGATGAACTTTTCCTGCGCCTGAATCGTATTTTGGTATAATATTTTTAGAGTAATTATCGATTGCATCGTTGAACAAGAAAATGGCTGATCAAAGCATTTCCAGAAATGATCAACTTGTTCGAATAAGCTATGTTATCGAGACTACTATCTATGTTTTCGCTATGTTGCTGGGTCTTGCCGTGTGTTATTATACATCACACAGGTAGATTTGTTAACATCGACAAACTAGACAACTGCATAACATTGCAATAGTCATATTAGCGTATAATTATCAGAGCACTTATAGCCACATTAACGTATCATTATCACAACATCTCTTAACTTGACTAATACCATAAGGAAAAGTCAAATTAGAGACAAATGAAACAAAACAGCTTTAATAGCTTAAATGATTAGCATGAAAGTATCAAAATACTCAGAGCATATCCAATAAATTATTATCAATTATCATTAATGTGTCAGAATCAAAACATATAATTTTAGCTTTCAATTTGAATTAACTAAGTTTCAAAAACGGCCAATATCATGAACTTTTTTTCCTAGAAACACTTTAAAACTTCGCAAAGATTTAATTAAAATCTTTGCGAGTATATCTTTTTTATATATGATCGAGATTTCCTGAACAAATATGTTTCGGCATTATCCATCTGCTTTTTTTGGCATTGTCCTAATAAGTTATGAATTGCACCTTTTATTTGATTCTATTAAATTGAAAAAATTGGAGAGATTAGAGTTGTCAATTTATTTCTCAATTCATTCTTTTTCCTAACGTTTCGGAATTTTTCTTTCTGCCTTTTTTCATTGCTGGCAGAGAAGTAGATTTTCGTCGTCATTCAATTTTTCTGAAAAGTTTGAAAATTATTCTGCAAGACTTGGAGCTTCTTTAGACAAATCACTATTGTATTTTCCACCTTCGAATCGAAATTTGCATGGTTTAATTAATCTTTTAATAGAAAAGAATAGAATATTAAATCAAATAACAATTGCAATGATAATGTCTTGAAAAAGGATGAAAGAAACTATTAATTAAATTCTTCTAACTTCGGAAAATTTATGGAGAAAGATATAATTTTCAGAAATGAACAACTAAGCAAAAAAGATTTTCTATGATTTATTCCTTCCAAAATCTATTTTGTCAGAAATCTATTAGCATCATTGCTTTCTGAAAATTAATTCGTCATGAACTTCCCGAAGTTTGAAGGACTTAATTGATAGTTTCTCTCATTCTTTTTCAAGGCGTTATCATTAATATTATTATTTGATTTATCCATTATTTTTAGTTTTATTAAAGATGCGATTTTCAGATTTAATTCCAATTATAGAAGACATATTGTTTTGGCAGCAAGATTGATAAGATTTAAAATAAGCCTAACGATAGCTGATCTTATCGTACTTTATGTCTATGCTCCAACACAAATCATTTGGATTATCACTTATAATGTAGGTTGCTTTCTTTTTTCATTGATTTCATTGTTTTTTTTTTTCGCTTCAAATCATCAAAAGCATAACTAACTACGTCTGATAAAAGATATTAATTATAACATAAATGAACCGGTATTGAATCTTTTTGAACTTCGAGATATATAAGTTCAAATTCTAAAAAGAGTAATCAATGGAAAAGTATATATCATTTGAAATCGATTAAACATCTTCTGATATCTTCATTTTTCGACTCACTTCAGTTAAAAATATGAAATATTGGAGAAGAGTTTTAAGTGCGAAATTAAAAATTCAAAGAAATTTCTACGATTTCTTGATATCAATTTCCATCACCTTTCCAATCCGTGACTTTCTTCGTGGAAAATCAAATATTCTAAACTAATCGTCCACTGCTTAAATTATATTTTTAGTGGTATGGAGGTGATTTCCTATGTCGTACAACGAAATTCATTAATACATTTTCATTACATCTAACAGCCAATATGCAGGTACTTATTGCTGCCGATCGCTTATATATCACAACACATTTACGCCAAATTCATCAAGTTTGACTTTAATATTTTTCAGGATAATATGCATTTCTTATTAACAATGTTAATATCATTAGTAAGGAAAAAAATTTTTATCAGTGAATTAGTTTTATTTATTTAGATAATAGCATATGATCATTTATTTTATAGTATTATAAATGATCTGCATTACTTTTCTCATCATAATCTTCTTGAATGTACGGTAAGAAAATTTTGATTGTTTTTTTACCGTACATTTTAATTGAATGCTTATCCTTCAATGAATTTCTGGCTTATCGTGTTATAAATATAAAAAATTTCAACTTGGATTTGTTGTATAAAAGATAAGAAGCCTAGAAGACAAATAAATACTGACTGTTGTTATATTTCCAAGATATTGAAGATATGATGAAAATTGTTTCCAGAAGTCACATTTTGCAACATATCAAATGATAGCATTAGCTTGGATACTTGCTATCGCTTGCGCCTTGCCTCAGCTTTTTGCCTTTTATGTATTTATTTTACCCAACGGTAAACCCCAATGCGTTTCTGTTTGGTTTGTTTCATTTTTATTTTATCACTTTTTCAAAACTTCTTACACAAAATCTTATCCGAGCTTTCATTGCGATGCTTGAATTAACAACGAGATTAAACAATGAACCTTTATGTCGAGCATTTTTTGAAAGTTACCTATCAATATAGTTTGTTGAAGCGATAGTGGCTAAGATATCTTTAACACTGATATAAAAAATTTCTTTGCGACTGTAATATCACTCGATGAATCATTTCAGGACAGTGATGAGATTTCGTGAAATTATGCAACAAAAAATGAGAAAAACATATCACGTGGCACGAGTAACGACAGATTCGATCACTACTGGTGACAACATAACTTTAGCAAAAACATTTGATAAGATAAATAATGCTGATGATGATTTATCGCTGGTGAATAGCGATATGTTAAAAGTTCTCGAGCATGGTAAGAATAATAAGATTTTATGTCCATACTACTCGTATGACTTATTCTACTCATTTGAATATTGATCAGGCTATTATTGAATGATCCCAGGAAATAAAAATATAGGGTTTGACTTCATTGACTCTTCCCGTCAATGTTATATAATACTTCGATACTCATGGTACAAACATTTACCCAACTACTTCTAATATGATGTTTAGATCTCGAAAAATGTAAAAAACAGTTGTGATATGATCAAATTTGATCTTTCTGGCACTATCCTATACTTGGAAATTAAACACAAATATGATAACTTTTTTAAGATGTGAAGTGATGTTCAGATCACGTTGCAAAGACTCGGATAGATTTCATGAAAATTAAAATCTTTTGCAGAGATCTTTGAAAAAAAATTATTAAATTTTCATGCAGTAAGAATTAAGAGAAAATATTTTCGTGGGACTTAGTACTCTTCTCATTTTTTTCAGCCTATAATATGCTGCATTTATTTTCCATTTATATATTACCGTATTCTATTGAATTACTATGTTATACTTTAATGTTGATTCTGATGAAACAGTTCAACAATGATGATAATAATAAAAACAGTCGACGATATCGGTAACTTATTTTTAACAATTACATGCTTTTTGCATAATCTTTTCTTAGCTTGCTTATTGTCAAATATCTTTTTTTTTTGAAAATACTATAGAATGAAGCAATTTAAGATTACTGCAAAAGGTGATTTAATATATATGGAAATGTGAGACAGAATTTAATTATGCAAATCTTTGTTCTTTAAATAAGACTATCGAGTAAATGAGTAGTAGTTAGAATGCTAGTTTATTTAATAATAAATATATCGGTAATAAGTATGGATCGATTCAGTATTGAAAAAAATAATGAAATAGAAAATTGTCTTAAGAATATTTTTAATTTTTTTTTCCATTTTAACTCAAATAGTCTGACCAAAACTAATATATGCAGTGAAACATATTTATTTTTGTATTCATTTAAGAGACTTTAACTTAATGAAATATTTAATTCGATTCTCTTGCCAAAAAGTCATAAATGGATTGTCAAAGACTTGCATATTTTTAAATAAATGTTTCTTTTTGTCTAGACAACTCAAAAGAATTGATGTCATATGTTACAGACATTTCTGGTTTAAGCGAACATCAAATATATCAAAGAATCACAACTGTAAATTTTCTATTGACAATAACCTTAATACAGGAGGTAAGACTACCTAATGTTTTTATTCTCTGCTTAAGCTTATATTTTAAGTACTTAATTTTTCTGTCACATTTTTAATAATTAATTCTTAATCGTGAATGGAACTCTGATGTTTTCACCTTCCACAAATGTTACAATTTGGAATTTTTACTATATATTAGTTAGATCTTAATATTAGACAAAGAGTTAAGACTTAAAAAAATAATTTCCTGTATTCACTTTCTTTAATGGTAGGCATAAAAACTACAGTGATTATGATAGCAGTCATTACAATTTGATAATCTTACTTTCTTCAGCAAAAATTAAGTCTTAGGTTTGTTACAACAGTGCGATGCAAATCCTGAAATCAGTGATGCCAACATTGTTGATATGAGTAATAAATCTAGTCGAAAACGGATTTATCGCTTGTCGATACCTAAGTTGAAGTTTTTAAGTCGACAATACAATGAAACTTTGAAAATAGAAAAAATGAAACAACGACGATCTTCAGCTGCGTGGAAAAATACGGTTGCTTTGGCACGGCGGAAAACTCGACGAAAAGTTTGATTTCGAAATTTTTATTTGATATGTAAAAATTTTTGTGACATAACTGGACAGATTTTTCATCTTTTTCTTCTATTTATTAGCAAACTTCTTTTTTTCTGATTTAAAATGATCAATGTCGTCAATCTAACATTCCGAACTCACCAATCTGATTTGTTGTCAAATTATGACATCTCGCGACTTAAAGTAAATCATTTCTAAATTTAGCACATTAATTTCAATTTTATTTGGAAATTAGAATCCTTTTTATTTATTTAGATTATATTTGTATTTTCTATTGCCTCTAAAATTCTTCAGGTCTCCCTTCTAATTCTTAGTTCTCTCACCATATTATTTGCAGAGTTCGTAAGTCTTCAAATTTCTCATATTTGAAAAATTTAATATTAATAAAAAAATATGGCTTCAGTATATATTGAAATATGATTTTTCAGAATTATTGTTGTTTCAGGCCTATTATTGTTGTTTCAGGCCTTCCTAATGCTCACATTAAATATGATATTCTGGACGCCATATTGTCTCATGGGTATTTTAAGCACCATTATGGAATTTAATCATGCCGGTTATGATTTTTTGAATGCTCTTGTTGTACTTAATGCTGTCTCTAATTTATTACTTTAGCTGATTTATTTTATTATTTCCTTCAAATCCTTTACCAAAAAACCTTTCATAGATACTGTAAATTAAATGATCACTGCTCGCTAGGCATGTTCTCAATGATTCAAATAAATTAATTAGTTTAAGCAATTTTTGTAATATATAGCAAGATCTCGAATATTTTTTTAATTTTCAATATAAAATTTATATTACAGAGATTTAGAAAGAATTTGGGCTGCAATATTTGTCATAATGCATATTTTTATTATAGAAAATCAACAAAAGTAAATATTTTACAAACAAACTGCCTAAACAACATATACTAAAAAAAGCACATTTGAATAAAAGGGAGATCATCATCATAAAAGTTTCTAGACCAGTAAATTTAAATCATTCTACTTACAGTTACTCATATAAAAAATATTAATAATCCTTCAATTTTTCGAAATCCAATCATATTTCAGATTTTTTGGATCTTATAAAATAGTCAAAACATCATGTGGCGAGATCGAACTATTATCTTGCTTTTCACTACATTCATCATATACTTCTTCTTCTGTTTCCTCTTCTGGGAATATAAATTTGCAGCTAAGTATATAACAAATTATGACTGAAACGACCGCGAAGATTTGGAAACCCGCACTCATTAAATGAAAACCTTGTCGAAATGCTTTATTGTCGTAGATAACACAATTACCATGATCATGGGACACCTGCTGTGCCACAATAGGCAATCTTCATCAATAAGCCAGCCAAAGACTATCGGTGCTGGAATGAAGCCTGCAAAATAATACTTGAAAATTATTACAAATCTAATGTCACTTATATTAATGATATTTCAGATTTTTTTGTTCTATTTTATAATATCTGGAATTTATTATTCAGAACCCAAATGAACAAAAATTCAAAAGTAAATCGACAAATTTGCCGACACAAAGGAATGGACGGTGTGTGCTTCAATATACTCTCGAAATAGTCAACAGTAAATAATAAAAATAGAGCAGAAATTACCCATAATATTTGTAATGCAGGATGCAAAGCTAAGTGCCAGAACCTTTTCGCCATCATATACAGATCTGCAAAAGGGATTCGTTGTAAAAGGCAGATAATTAAACATAAATTTTAGAATTCATTGTAAGAGTAGATTCTAAAGTTGGACAATCGTATAGGATAATTTTCATTCACTGTAACAAAATTCAACTTTCGAGGAAATTTTATAATAAATTTTAAGCTCATTTTAAAAGTGAAGTTGATCAGATTTTGTAATTTGTTAAAAGTCAACTGAATGTCATATCATAAATATAAAAAGAACTGAAGCAAGATTAATGTTGCGAATCTTTGTAATACCATCATATAAATAATATTTAGTTCGTTTTAAATAATAAACTAGTCCAGATTATATCTTATTATTATTATTTCAAATAAAATTTATAAAAATAAACCTTAATACAATCATTATTGTTGTCATAAAAAATAAATTGCCAAAAAATAGGCCTATAAACATGCTGATAACATATAAAAATATAGCACTGCACTCATCTACATATAAACCACTTTCAACTAGACCATTATCAGCACATAAGCATAAGTCCCACTGAAAATAATTATTAATTATAACAGAAAATTAGTCAGAGTTTTTTAACATTAAATGAATTGTTTCAAAGAAAGTTTTTTGAGGTAATATTGCTTCAGTAGCGGAAAAAGCAAATGAAGAGAAATATCAGCAGAAGACTCTCGTAAATACAGAAGAGCCTATAATTACTTCTGCTAACAAAATGTTGTCCTTCAAAAATTTCGTATAGCGTAAAAAGCATCTTAATTTTAAAATTTTTATCAATTTCGTTCTCTATTATTGCATTCTTAGTAAAGTGAAGTAATTATGAAATAGTTGAGGACTAACAGATATTTTTAAATTCACTGGTAAGAAGATATGAGAATTAAATATGATAATTAAAAATCGTAAATCCAGCAAAATATTTGCGATGAAAACATGAATTTTATAAAAAACAAAAATCGAAACGTGCTTTTTGCAATTGGAAGTTGTATTCGCGACATCCAGCATGACACGGTGAAAAATAATTCATCGTGTGATAATTTACCGGATTAAAAAGATCAACATGATCGCAGTGACATTCAAGACTACATTCTAATTTATCACCAAATTTTTCTCTGAAAAGAACTTGAAAACATTTTCCAGAGTGTTTGAAGGATATTAAATGTAGGAGAACATGCTTTAAACTGCACTATGTTTCAGCTGTGAACGAATAGAATTGCAGTAAAATGTTACTAACTCATCGATGTTGCCAATAAGAAGCTGTTTCATCTCTGGTTCGTCGCAGCCAACTATAGCACCGATCAAATAAGTGATTACAATGACTGACCAGGAAAAAATCAAAAAAAGCAATGCTTTTCGAGGCGATGGATTGAACTTTGTTAGCAAATAACCACCTAATGCTGTGCTAACCGCGATACTGCCAATTGATACTACGCCTGCAAATACTATGACACTACAAAATTAGATAAATATGAGATCCAAGGGGATGTGTCACACTGATCTCTACTAAGTCTCTTTTATTAAACAGAAAATATTTCATTCCAGCAGAACAAAAAAATAATAATTACCAGCATAAGTATCGGCAGCTGATGCACTTTGACCAAACTGTGTTTCAATATATTTCGGCAGATAAGTGCTATAACCGCTGGTAAGATATGAACCAAACATCCATCCAATTATCATTGAGACAAGCACTGGATTCCTTATCAATCCCGGAAATTCTAGGGATTTTTTTCATCATTTTTCTCTGGTCTTTTCAAACAGACATATAAAATAATTTTTGAGTGATATTTTATCTTGAAGTACTAAAAATAATTCAATATTTTTTTATAAAAAAAACCCAATAATACCTGCAACAGTCGCCTTAAATTGTTCGCATAATGTTTTCTGGAAATGTTCATCGTTTTCGGAAACGAAAATTTGATGATTATTATAATCATGCGAACATTCGTTTCTAAAAGAAAATAAGTTAGGAAGTAATTATATTAATGAATAGGAAAATAGAAATCTTGCAAAACTGACTATCACACTTTATTTTATTTAAATAATTCTCTTATTAACATGTTAAGTCATATAGCAATCAAATAATCTTATTTAAAAAAATTCTCTTGCATGATATAAAATATGATGGTAAAAACAAACCTCAGATGCTGCATTTCTAACGAATTTGAATCACTTTGCAACAGTCTTTTGGGGAAAAAAAGTAATGGAATGACACTGGCCAAGTACAGTAAACCAAAAATAATGAAACCAAGCCACCAAGCTCCAATCCATGCATTGCTGTCAATTGTCAAGTTTGAGGGTACTGCAGGAAAAACTGATTTAAGTTAAAATTGTTTAAACGAAGTTATTGACTGCCTTTAACAAAGATAATAGAGTCTTTCTTATTATGCTCTTTTCAATATTTGATAAAGAAAGTCATAACTTAATTATTATTGAAGCATCCACTTCTGAACTGCATAAATTAAAAGTGGATTTCGGTAACGATCAAGCTTTGAATGAATCGGATATTTTTTTTTCATTCCTGAAGTAACTTCAGAAGCATTACCATCGACAATCGTCGTATATAATCTTGTGACGATTGCACTTAATGCAAATCCAAAAGTTGGCGCAAATGCATACATACTAGACAGCAAACCTGTAATAGTAATATATTGATTTGTCTTAGCTTCTCTCGTTTCTAAAAAAAATTCAGCTCGAAGTTCTTACAACAATAGTGATAGCTAAGCTATTCAAAATACACATGAAAGTGTACTGAGTAAAAAGAGTTTGGAATCTTATGTCATATCATTCTTATAAAGGACACTTGATATTATTTCCAAATAGAAAAATATTGGAAAAATACTTAAGTAAAATGGTGATTTTGTTTTATCTTCCAGATTATTGTCCACATAAACATAAGCCACTGTATTGAATGGTGCAGAGGCAATACCAGCCAGAATTTGACCAATGACTAAGATACAGAACTCCAAAAAATGTTCTTCCTCTTGAAGTTCACAGTTCCATTCTGAGTGACTAGAAATTCGTGATTGGTCGCAAATATTTTTGAGAATGTATTCCTGCTGTAAAATTAATGAAACTTTTTTAGAAAATAAGAAATAAATATCTTCTTTATGCCATATGGCATAAGTGATATCACTGTATTACCAGACTCAACAATTCAATATTTTTTGTCAAATCTGTCTACTCCAGTTGATTAAATAGATGAAAATGAAAAAATCAAATAAATAAATTTCTGCATCCTAAGAAAATTTTTGAATAAGAACTTCAAGGAAAAAATTAAATTTAAAAATTGACTTCATGCTGTGATAGCGATGTTTCATCGAAGGATTTCGCTCCAAATAATATCATCGGTAAGGCTAATATAAACATAGATACCGCACTGAGTGCTACTCCTACAATACGGCTATAATCCATTAATTTTTATATGTGTACTTTTTTTTCAATTTTTATATATGTGTAATTTCCTATTACACTATAAAAAAAATGAAAATTATAAGAAAATATGAAAACAGCAAACGATTAGTATCCTAAAATACTATCACCTATGGCTGTAATCCTCGGGAGGTGTTTGTCATTGACCAGAAAACCAATCAGCACCACAGAAACAGTATGACCAATATCATAAAATGATAAGAGAGCACCGGATTTTTTGCTCGATATACCAAATCGTCGTTCCAGATTTGTCAATATACCAACTATGTATGCAAGATAAGCACCCTGTATAATTTCTATAGACTAGTTTAAATTTTACAATTTTATGAAATTGTAAAATAAGTGAGAAAATTGCTGTACAGCTAATTCACAGTAAAATCAAACTGATAGTACCAATAAATCAGCGAGCAATTTTTCTAGTTGTATCGACTGAAAATGATTGCACCTGAATAGCGATCACAAATAGCATTGTAGCAAGAAAACATTCCACAGAGAGTATCATTTTCCTTCGTGATGGTTCTCGTTTTCGTGGCAACAATATTGGTGCTTCATTTTGCATTGCTTCAAACTCTTTTTGAAAAAATAGAATTGATAAGTGATCGAACGAATACCAATAAAGTGCAAAAACGATTTTATGTAAACAAAGATCAGAAAATGAGGATTGAATCTTTTCATGTAAATAAAGATCAGAAGATGAGGATTGAATCTAAGGTAACTATTATTGCTATCAGGGATTATTACAATTTCGCTTTTAACAATGCAAAAAAGGTAAAGAATTGAGGAGAAATCTATATACAGTACAAAGGATAAAAAAAAGCAAACGAAAGATAAGAAATAGAAATAACTGCGAATTTAGAAGGTTTCTGACCAATAAAGTGATAGTTACGTTAAATTATTGGATATAAATAACAAAGAACCATCAGATTTTTGATCAGTGCTTGATTTGACTTCAACTGAAATCTCGTATCTCCGAAAATGTATCTTACGACCCCTTAATGCCATTTCTTCGCCATCCGATGCAATGGAAATGCGACAGATGAATGCGAAAAATATGAAAATATGACAGCTGATGAATCATACCTGTTGATTCAAATGGTAAAGGAAAAGGGGAAGAGGCGGCATTAAACAAGTTTCTACGACATCTCGTAATGCTGACATGGTTCGATGATTGCTATTTTAGTGATGGACAGGCAAGTATGATATAAGCTGGAGAACTGACAATTCAATAAGATGATAAGGAATAGATGATAACAAAGTAAACATGAAATGATTGGCGTTCTCTACTGGAGACGCTATTTATGAAAACTCATAAAATATAGAATGATAATAGACTATGAGCTATTCAAAAAGTTCAATGTGAAATATGGAAGTCGCTTTTGATCCTTCTGTCTAAATTTTGCTATCGAATCAATATTATAGGCCATTTCATTGTGACATATTGTTAGTGTTATTATTTATTTATTTATTCATCTTTTGACTTCTTGGAATAAATTTACAAATAAATTTATTTGTTTTTAAGATATGCAAATATAATTTAAAAGGCAAGATTGTCAAATATACTGCATTGCGAATAATAACTGATACTTTGAAAAGAATTGAAAAGACCAACAGGATTATAATTTATAAAAATAATAAAAGGATTATTCAGAAGAGTAAAAAATTGGGAAAAATCAAAGTTGATAATCATTTCTCAAATAATTAAATTATACAAGTTGGATTTCGATGAATTATTCTTAATTTTTTTATCAAATCTCCTAGCAATATTTGTTTCCTGCTATAAGATATCACTTAATATATTGATTATAATTTCTATGTTTTTATGCGGTTCATTGAAATCCGATTAATCATCCATCGCCGAATTTATGATTAACGAAAGAGTTAAACAAATCACTGTGTCATGACAATATTATATGATAAACTTTTCAAATAAATAGTGAAATTTCTCTTTATTCATCAGGAGGATCAAGTAGTAGAAGTTGTGAAAGTTTGCAACTGTTGCCGAAGATTTTTTTCTGTATACACAACATTTCAGTTAATATGAGAAATTTGAAGAAGATGACATTTGTACAATTTAGCAATCATTGATTCCTCCCTTACTACGGTAGCAAAAAAGAGATTCTATCAAAAGGAATTTCATTGAATAAATTCGTTCCATTAAAAGAAAATGATGATGCTAAGTAAAAGTACCTCTCACACGAAAAATGGTGTGTAATAAAACTTGCTGAAGCGGCCTGCATCAGAAAATTCAACATTCATATTCGTCTACCATATAGATGATCCATTTTTACGGTCATGCATTCGTCTATGCAAGTACAAAGGATCATCTAAATGTACGGCCATATTTAAAAATCTATAAATTATAAAAAAAAATTCTATAATATATGCATACCAATGTTTTTTAGGCATATTTGGTGATATTTTGATAGTATGAATTGTAAATGCCATAAATGCCAGCCGATAATATAGTAGCTGATGTATGACACCAGATAATATGGTAGCTGATGTATGACACCAGATAATATGGCAGCTGATGTATGACACCAGATAATATGGCAGCTGATGTATGACACCAGATAATATGGCAGCTGATGTATGACACCAGATAATATGGCAGCTGATGTATGACATCAGATAATATGGCAGCTGATGTATGACACCAGATAATATGTAGTTGATGTATGAAAGCAGATATATAGCACCTTGTAATTGCAAATTTACTAAATTTTTTAGAAGGATTAATAAGTTGAGTTATCGTGATAAATGTATTTTTTATCCCTTTTCGGTCGATATTGAATGCAATTATTTCATGCAAATTTTTAAAATAATCAGTAGAGTAGGCATTATGTGAAGTTTAGTTTAGTAGAGAGATGAATAAATAACGTAGCAAATAGAATAGTAAAAACGTAACTTTTTTTTTCTGAAAATTTGGTAGTTTTGGAATCAGTTTAAATGATCTTGAAAATTGTATTCTTGATGCAAGCAATTACATCAATCTTCATACAATAAGAACATTTATATTTTTTAAAAAAGTTTGAAAAGTGGGAAAAAAGTTAAATAATTTTTAAGCAATGAAATATTTCTTTCGAATTCTATTTGCAAATTTTCATGTAAAAATATTTCAACTTTTCAAATTACACTACGTAATGTTTGTCGTATTAAGAATTTTTGACAAATAAAAGTTATCAGATTTGTTTATTCTATTTAGAATTTTCATATCAGAAAAAAAGGATACTTCTAAATTTAGATGGATGCATTAGGATTGTTTTATGAGTACAATGATTTATTAATCTTTTAAAATTATGATAACTAATGATAACAAATTCATTGATGCACTGCATTAAATAATAAGGCAATGTTAGCAAATGCAACAGAATAACAGAACAATATTAATTCAAAAATAAAATACAACATAAAAAACATAAAAAGCAAAAAGTAAAAAAGGCCTATAAAAATCCAATAAAACAAAAAAAACAAACACAAACTGAAAAAAATCTCCCAATTACAAATTAGAAATTTTAAAATTAAACTAAAACAGCAGAAAAAATAATAAAAATAAGACAAAAAACCGACACAAAACAGTACTCAAAACAAATTTTAGTGCATGGATACGAACCATTTAATATACCAAAGCAAATAAATTGGTAAAAGAGAACAGTTTGATTTTTTCTTCGATTAGACAGTCCACAAAAATATGACAAAAGATATATATTTTCATTTAAAAATGTCATTGAGATGATGATCCAAAAACGTCATTTCATATCGATTTATGCTTAAAATGAAACAAATTTCCAAATATAAAATAAACTCATTCCGATTCTCCATAACGATATATCAGGATCTTACGAACTTGAAATATCAAATCTGACATTTTCACCTTGCAGAAAGCGTAAAAAGTTGAATAGTTATGACTATTATATTTAATATTTTCTATTAAAATTAAGGCTTCGTATACATTTAAAATATATTAATCATTTCTATGTGTTGCCGACCCGACCATCACATCTCATCACTTCCAAGCATTTAGATATGCCTTTTTTTTGAAATGGCGCTGACGTAAGTGCCTGACTTTATTTTCTAGCAGCTTCACATCGGGATTAAACTAGGAGCAATCCCTGGTTCTGGAAATTTATAATATATCTGTTGTTGGGGCGATGTAGACATTATATGTGATCAGAATGACTCAGAAAGTATTACTGTGAAATACGATGCAATTTATTGTATTTTTCAATATCTGCATCGAGTTTTCTAATTTGCTTGTAAATACTGACATATGTGGGAAATTTATCTTATTTTCTTGGCATTAGAATAAATCATCTAAAATATATTATTCTTATTTATGAATTGACTACCTCATCAGTAAATTAAGGACTAATAATATAGTCGTAATAAATCTGTGAAGAGTGATGAGATGGAAAAGTTGGCATGTGCTGTTCAGATGTACGATTGGGGACGTCAAGGAAGCCAAAGCGAAGTGGCCCTTCTGATGCATGCAGCCGACAAACAGTTCGTTATTGATGAAACGAAACCATACGCTGAAGTTTATTTTAATTTTACCTATTGTTTGACTGCTTGTTTAATTTAATTATTTAATTTTTTGTCATTAAATTAAGTGGCAAATAAATTTCACTCTTAGAATACTTCGATTCTCTCGCTGATCCTTCCATTAATATCACAAGACATCTATTTTCTAGTGCAAGGAATATCTGTTTAATTTCACTATTCTAAACATTTTAATTGTTCCGAAAAAAGCATAGAGCGATAAGATTAACAGATCTAGATTTTTTTAATTAGCAAATCATATGAGTACTTCATATATAAATTTATTTTTCCATCCAGAATGCATTTTCATTAAATTCATTTCAGTTATGGATGGGTGTGCATCCAAATGGGCCCTCGAAACTTGTATCGAACGGAAAACTTTTATCAGAAAAAATTGCGGAATCAAAGTTTTCTTTAGGAGATCATGAAGGTGGATCACTACAGTTTTTGTTCAAAGTGCTTTCAGTAAATAAAGCACTGTCAATACAGAGCCATCCGGATAAAGCTAGTTTTTTATTCCGTTAATTCTTGAAAATATAACTATTTTGAGAATTAAAAGCCTTTCCACTATTTCATGAATATGTTAGTTTTCTGTATGCATATATTTCGAAGCTTCGAAATCCTTTCCATTGATATCAACAGATAAAACAATCAAAAGCGAAACCTGCACTAAGTTGGGAAAACGCTTATTGCAAATAAAGTGCATGCAGCATAATAACGTTTTTTTTGAGATGCAGGTTTTGTGTCTCGTGTCAAATGAAATTATCTCTATTCGTTTGTAGGAAAAAGCGAAGATATTGCACAGCAATGATCCAGCGCATTATCCCGACAATAATCATAAACCCGAAATGGCCATTGCGCTATCAGATTTTCAACTTTTGAGCGGTTTTCGTCCATCCCACGAAATTTATGACAATATTAAAAGTTTGTCGTTTGCAATTTGAAACTTGCTATATGCTATCAGAGATTTATTTGAATGTGTGTGAGCTCTGTTTATGTGTTCTTAGAATTTATTATTATTCTCTTTGTGATGTATTTATAACTGCATGTAACTTTTTTCTAGCTTTTCCCGAATTGTGGAATTTAATAACCTCAAAAAATATTATCGAAAACTTAAAAATTGGAAATGATTTTGAAAAGCGCGAAGCGTTAAAGAAGATATTTTCTGAATATATGCATTCATCAAATGAAAATGTATCTAAAGCAGTGCAGCAGTTGGCAATACGCCTGAAGAACAGTTGACTTTTCATTATCACTACAAAAAAATTATTGCTTTAAAACTAGTCTAGGTGGAAAGCATGAACCATAAGGGATTTCCGTTCTTTCGAACAATCCAAATTTGAAAATAATAATGCCTTTTTCTGTAATATTTCACAATCACGACTTCATAGCAGGATAATAAATTCATCGAATTTAAATTTTAACTACGTATTGCATTGTAAAACAGTTTTTCTTTTTTAGAGAATAGTCATTCTTCTCTTGAAGCGTTGCTTCTCCGATTGAATAATGAGTATCCCGGTGATGTAGGTGTATTTGCACCACTTCTGATAAATTATTTTACATTAAAAAAAGGAGATGCTGTTTTTATGGGACCAAATTCTCCTCACGCATATCTTCTGGGAAGTAAGTATAGAATTAGCATGTTTTTTTGAAGAAAATCTTGAATACTTGCGGTAAAAAGATTTCTGAAAATTTCTAGGTTGTGTGGAATGCATGGCTTGCTCAGACAATACTATTCGTGCTGGATTAACATCAAAATTTAAAGACATCGACACTCTTTGTTCGGATCTGACATTCGAAATGATTGAACCACCATATTTCTTTCCAAAAACTATTAGTCCTGGAGTAAGGGAATATGCACCGCCGGTTCATGAGTTTGCTGTGCATGAATTAAGGGTAATTTTTAATAACTTTCGTATTGATTGAATCATTTCAAAAGTACCTTGAGCATTATGCTATCGGCTCAATTTATTGATCTAGATTGCATTCATGCTCGATTTGGATGTCTCAAACATTATTCCTTTGTGAATGTTGGTGCTTGTTTTTTTTTGGTCCTTCCTTTATGATCAAATGGTATATATAATAATGTAAAGTTGCTATAATGCTTATTCGAATATATGAAAAAACAGTGGTAGAACAGTGGAAATATGCATAAGTGCCTTAAAAAAATTCAATCCCACCTGTTAAAACATGCATAAAGTGCCTGAAAAGAAATAATTCAATCAACTTTCCGCAGATATTTTTTTTCTTCGCTGTATTTTTCCTTTTTCAGAGTGAAGCCAATGAACTGCAAGATGTTGCTGCTAGCAGCATTATTATTGTCATAAAAGGCTCAACTGAAATGTATATTCGTGCTGAGAAAATCAAGATAGGCCGAGGTGAAATATATTTTGTTCCCGCAGATATACGTCAAGTGCATATTAAATCATCCGACGATTTTCTGGCCTATCGTGGCTTTTACACCTAAAAGAATAGAGATTTAAGAAAAACTCTCGTTCTTCTTAGATGTAGAAAGAACGATTTCGATAGCTTCCAGTATTATTAATTTTCAAAACTATAAATTAACTAGGAATTATTTTTCCAAATAAAAAGTCTATGGAGGTAGAAAAAATCACTTTTTCCAGTGACATTTATTTTTACTACATCCTACCCATTTGCTTATGTAGCCCAATACAAAACATGATTGAAACGGTGGAGTGATGTAAAAAAAAAATAACTAGAAAATATTGCTATTGCATTCTCTCCCTTCTTTCTTTCTCTCTATAAACTATAAAAATAGACTTCCTTTCGCAGATATCATACGAACGCAGTACGTGATTTAATATGAAAATAAAATTATAAAAAGAAAGTCTGAACATAAAAATACAAAATATAAACAATCCAATATTTATGTAATGCTTGTACGATAGTGTGCGTTAGCAAAATATTTGAAGGCCGCTCCTAAGAAGAATTCAATTTATCGCCCCATTTTCTTCAACAAAATAAAGGGACAAATTATTAAAAAACCAACCAAATGCGGATGCATTGTATCTTACATTTATAATGCATTTTGTAACTTAGGAATGCATTTTGAATCTGAAAATTCAACAAAATTTATTAAGCAACCGCTAGCACAGTGCATTTTTTGACTTAATTATCATCCTATCTCGGATTATTTTAGCTTCAAGAGAAAAATTTCGTCGCGACCTTAAGAAAAGTTTTAAAAAATACACTTCTTAAAAGTGGTGAAACTAAGCATGAATTAATAACGTCAGAATGCAGCGAACAGACAAGAGGCAGTTGGGCAAGGCTTAAAAACGTAGGATTCGGATCTAGAGCTGGAGAGACCTTTCCTGGATGGGAAGAACAAAAGGCGGAAAATTAAAAACAAAAAAAAAAGACTGGAATAACCAGGGGGAAGATTTGAAAAGTCTAATTTAAAAAAAATGAATAAAACATAATTCAGCTCAAAGCGTGCGATACAGCCAAAGTCGGAGACAAACTGAAAGTAAAATTTGAATTCTAGATTTAGAGCATACCTACAAATATAACAATCTTAGCAAACAATCGGGCGTACAATTTCGGTCATCATGAGAAGTCTACTTTCTCAAACGTTTCTTCTGGAAAGTTGGAAAAAGATGGACTGCAGTACCATGACTTACAACAGTTCCTTACAAATTTCAAAACGAAAGAGGAGAAAAATGAGCAGACTGGCACAAGACAATCAATGAAGTGCTGTCACTGTTGTGAATGAAGTGATCACATCAAAGTTGCAGAAAAACTATAAAACACCCTAAATGAAATGAAAAACTCATTTCAATTTCCCTTAGCAAAATGCTGAATTTGAATGGATGAGTAAGCCCAACAAAATACCCGTTTAAATTGGAAAAATCATGTTTTACCTTTGCTAAAAGATTTCCTTTTTTCCTGGATACAATCGATTAAACATAGAAATATTCTTTGTTATATCATGAAAGTATTGAAACGTATTAAAAAACGATGATAAGATTTGAAAAAACACCACAAAGCTTCTCAAACAAAACATGAATAGAAACAGTAAGTCAAGAGAAAAGCTCTTTATATGTAAAGAGAAAAAGTAAAGAAAGCAGGTGATCTCGGCAATCGTCAATTAATAAAATTTAGCTAGCACAGCGGATTTTTTCTAGATTAATGGACGTCAAACTTGATATGCATGTCAGCGACAAAAGATGTGCCAAATGATTCGATCAATTTCCGGAAATGATAAAGAAAGCAGAATAATATTTATGTTTTATAAATTGATTTCCCTTTGTTATAAAAAAAAAAAAAAAAAAAAAAAGAAATAACGACCGTGTTAGGTATGGGATATTTCAAAAAATGAATACATGCAAAACATACATACAAAAATCATTGAAAACCAGGCAAAAAATAAGTCACACAAATAACATTCATCAAAACATGCATACCAACGAAAAAAGTCTGAAATAAAAAATAAATTTACCTCATATAAAAGAGAGGCTGTCGTTCTCGGGTGTAGTACAGACAAAAAAGTAAAAGAGAAAACCAAATCACTAAGCAATTAAAAAAAAAATCAGGCAACTGAAAAAGATACAGATAATCAGTTGGGAATAAAATATATTTTAATAGATACAACAAAGGTCTCTCCACTTATAGTCAAAATGGCGTGAAGATAATTCGATAAAAAATGCAGAAATAAGATCCACAATTCGACCGTCTAAAATTTTTGCATTCTTCAATTCTCCAGGCAAATACAATACTGAATGGGAGTGGATAGATGGAAGGGGTTAAAAATGAGTTAATGAAAAATTCTCCAAATGACGACATCTTCATTACTGAAACGAGAATCCTTCCGATGGAACATTTTGCTGAGTCGATTCAAAGAAATGATCGCCAGTCGCTATTCCATCATCGTCAGTTTCCGAGAAATAGTTATCGATAATTTCATAAGCCAGTTTGTAGATTTCTTCACTTTCATGATTTTGGTAAATGTTCGATTTTATCCAGACCTGAAAGGCATAATATTCAAAATTTTATAAGGCCTTTTGGCGAAGAATATATTAAACTGATTCTCAAAATTTTCCAGATAATTTACACATAAAACAGTGTTTTTATGATTTACATAAAAGTTCTCAGAATATAAAAGTAGTGCCGCTTCATCAAGCAATGAGGCAATGCTTATTTTCCAGTTACAGATATTTCCTAGCTAAAGTTCAAGCATCAATATAACGATATCGATGTTTTTAGTACTCGATTCAAGACTGCACGAAGCAACATTTGTTTTATGTTCTTTAACCTATCCCGACCTCTAAATACCCTCCCACTCTATGATTATTCTCTCGAGATTCAACCGATCAACAAATAGATCATCTTTTCTAGAATTTCTTGAGATACACGACCAAAATCATAAAGACAGATAACACTGTCAGAAAAAATTTAATCAAAGTGTTATATAAAAATTTATTCAAGAATACTATGTGCCGAATAATAGTACTAGTTCTATTTCTAAGTAAGTAAAAATAAATAGCTACCTCCGCATTCTTCAATCATTGTACAAATTGCTTCCGACCGGGGTCCAGCCATCTTAAGGATATTGTTGAGGCCATCCAGAACAACTTGAACAATTTGTGAATCACGTATAGAAAGTAGGGCACAAAACGGTGGTATAACACCTTGTGAAACCATATATTCCACTTGTTCGGCACGTCCACTAATTGTTACATTCGAAACTGCCCATGCTGCTTCCTAAATTATAAATTATTGACAGAAATTTGAAAATCTACATATATAACAAGTTAAAATATTATGACTGAAATTTAAAAACCTTCTGTGTCTGGAAATCTCCTTTTTCTAATAAATGAATAATCATTGGCATTAAGCCCGCATCAATCACAGCTTGCACTTGAGCCTGGTTCCCTGCAGTTATGTTAGATAGGAACCAAACAGCTTCCTGAAAATATCAAAACCAATTAAGAATGAAGATCAAAAATATTACAAAAAATACAGGAAAAAAACCATTATAAATCAGGAAACAAGCTCCGACTTTGTTTATTTTCTCCTTTTGATGCGAAAGTAATGCTGGCATTTGTTGTAAAACGCCACAATCTAGTACAAGTTGGGTTTGCTCATCCGTTCCAGTGACGATGTTCCCGACTGCACGAAGTGCTGCAGTTTGGACTTTTACTTCAGGATGGGAAAGGAGTGGAATCAAATTGCTCACAACCTGAAACAATCTCTCCATATAAGATGTCCAACCGCAATATTTTGAACGACATATAATCTTATAATTTCATGCAGAATAACAAATAACTTACACCGCTGTTAATAACCATTTGGATTTGTTCATTTCCACCATCCGTGAGATAAGATAAAGCCCATACAGTATCTACCAATATGTTTTGATCTGTATGACTTATGAGAGCAGCTAACGCGGGCAAAAGTGTTTGAACAATTTCTGGTGATGGTGGCGGATCCTGAAAAACCCATTCAGTTATTATAAGATGGCGAAACCTCAAACAGAAATAATCTGGGATCCAAAAACTGACCTTGGAACGACATAAGTTGACGATAACCCAAGTAACATTACGAAGAAATCCAATCGGAATGCCAGGCGTAATAAATTTCAGTAACGGTTCAACAATTCCGAGCTGAATACAATAATCGCGAAAATGTGGTCCATCACCTGAAAATTTTGTTTTTTTCTGAGATAAGCTATTACATATATAACGAAAAGTTATTAAAAAAAAAAAAGAAAACGGAAAAGAAAGGTCAAATTTTATGAAGAGTCTGGCAATAATTTTAAAAAGGTTTAAATTATAACATTTTTTTAAAACTATAATATTAGGAAACGAACCAATAATATTCCCGAGAGCCCAAACAGCTTGTTCACAAACATTCATATTGCCCGAAGATAAAAGTTCCAGAAATAATGGCACAGCGCCAGCCTGAACAACAGATTGTGTTTGTTGCGAAGTCCCAGATGCAATGTTTGTTAGTGCCCATGCTGCTTCAAACTGCAGTGTTACGCTGCAAAATGTGCACTGCATAAATCTCCAATTCATGGAAATCTTATGTTCTATTAGATAATCTTCGAAAAGAAATAAATGAATGCATGCATAACATCTAGTGCAATATTTGAATTCAGTAAATATTGCAATTGCATCTATGCAAGTTACAAGTACAGAAAACAAAGAAATTGTAAAAATAATCAAATTGACTAATTTAGGAAAGGGAAACTAAATGTGATGACAAGTGACCTAATTGAAAATTCAGTCGGTCGTAATACAAGTAATGAGCTGAAAAAATCGTCTGTCACTACTATATAGGTTACATGTAATTTACATTTTCCTAAATCCGAAAGTAAGTTTCCTGGATGTAGGGTGCCTCGAATTCATGCTACTTTAGTCTGATATTAAGATTTACTTGTTCGAACTTAAACACTGCACTAGTATCGGCAAAATACCAGATGCAATAAGATCATCGATTGGAGGATTACGATCAGACGACAACAGTTTTCGTGCCTGAAATATGTCAGTTGTTGTTACTTTTTTAATTTAATAATAACATTATGATCTTCCAAATTTCTATACAGTGCATTTACTTTATTTTTTTAACAAAACAAATGCAGTTAGTTTTTCATTCCAATTAACAATAAATTTTTAAAATAACTTACCTGTTGCACAGCTGAAAGTTGCACTTCCTGATCTTGACTGCTCGCTTTCTTAACAATATCTTCCAGAGTATTACGATTATATGTTCCGTTGACAACTACACCACCTGCACTCGTTGATGCATCATCTGAATCCAGCGATCTGTAATACTTGATTTATATAATTTCCTTCTTTGATGTTTACCTTCCTAACAACCATTCTTCAGTAGATATAGAAATCTCTAATGCCTAAAATTCTCTATACTTTATCATTCACTACAACCGCTAAATAGCTAAGAAGTTTGTAGATCGTAAAAAGCTTGAAACTCAGCTGTTAATATTACTAATTACCAATTATTTTTGAATTTCCATTTTGCACATAAGTAATTTGGCTTACTCAGCAGGTATGTTACGGCGCTTCGACAACGTTTCCTCACGTTTATCTTTTCGAATAGAAATGATGTTTTCCACACGACTCTTCCTCAGAGCTTCGCTGTCTTTGCCCATATTTTTGTATTGAGTTTGTCGCGACTCTGTCATTTTTTGTTCTTCTTTTCTAGCTTGTTGCCAAAGCTGAGAGGGTCACTGAGCTGAAAGTGAAAGAGAAATTCTTAGCAAGAAAAACAGCAACTTTGAGACAACACATAAAGTATCTCATCCATAAGCGGCAATGATTCAACTTTCCTGTTCTAACAGCTCTGCTAGGAAACAGCTAGAATTTTTTTTTTCGATTTCAATAAATCCATTCCTCTAAAAAAGAATGGAAACTTCAATAATGCCTTTCATGATTTAAGGTTGACCTTAAATACCAATTTTTATTTGCAGCATTAAAGTGCTTTATAGCATTACATTCCATTTCGCCATCGTTTTATTTATATATTCGAATACATATAACATAACACTTGAATCTTTATGTAATGAGTAATAAATGCAGTCAGCGATCTGTGCAAGCTTATTCAATCACGTGAATAAACACATTTATTTAGTTACACATATTTGCTAACGGAGTAACATAATCTATCTAATATGAACAACCAATAATAATTGCAGGCATGGATACTGTTTCAAATGTGAAGCACACAAATCGACCGGCAAACAATACTAATAAGTTATCCCTACACTCTTCCGCCCCTAACCAAGTAAATAACCAAGTCTTCCTTGACCTAGATCAACTAACGTAGAGTCAACACGGCCATATTATTAGTGGAACGCTATGAAATATCTGTCTCATGTTAAGATTTTGCATTACAATAGTGTAGTTGTCAGTGTAGGGATCAATAAGATATAATGCTGTCAGTAAGGTTTAATACACTTCTATTTCAGATATATTATTGTTAAGATTTTTTTTGATTTCTCCATTTCTCGGGAATGACTCTACTAAGCACGAAATTCTTCCTTCCAGTTTGCTTACCAAACTACCAATTTAGTCTAGAATAATTGTAATTCATTACCAATTCAGTTTAGTTCGTTGTATAATGATTACTTAATTGGAAATGAAATTGAGATGAATCAAGTAGCTTGAGATGGATTTTAAATTGAAATAGTAATTTTTACCACTTCGTAATGATTTCTGTGATACGTCTCTCTTCGTACTTAATATGTATATGTGGATTTTTTTTTATAATGTGATGCATATTTCAGTATGGCTATCACTGTTGCTATTAACGATGTTAAGTGATGCTGAGAAGTTAATAAGTGACTTTGGTGATAATCAATATTACTCGGAATTTTTTGAATTTATTTTATTCTAAAAGAATACATTCAATCATTATTGCACAAAATTCATCTAAATTTGCTTATTGGTCGGAAGAGTGATTTAAGATGTCTGCACATGTAGCAGAAGAGTTAAAGGAAACCGGTAATTGTTTTTATCAGCAACATCGTTACGAAGATGCTATCAATGCTTATAGTCGGTTAGCGTTTTTAATCAGTTGACTTTTTTTCACACTATAGGGATCTATTATTGATTCTTGCTATGATTAGCATTCTTGCGCATAACATATTTTATTTGGGAATTCGTGTATTTAATGACTTCATTGATTAAGTTCGCGAAATATTTGCGAAAAAGTTTCATTCAAATCTTATTGCATTTTCCTCAGTTTGCAGCAGATTAACTGTTTTTTTTTATCCTAACATTTATGTTAAGCAATTCTTGTTCAGTTCATTATCTGTTCTTTGTAACTTTTCTTATGGCAATTAAACAAGTAGCGGTAAAATTGTAGACACATGGGAAAAATTTTTTATATTATCTGACTTCCACTGTTTTTCTCTTTGATGTTACATTAATGCATATAGCGAAATATTTATGATTTTAGAGCTATAATTAACAATCCGGTGATTCCAACTTACTTTACTAATCGAGCTTTATGCTACATGCAAACAATGCAATGGGAAAAAGCTGAGGATGATTGCAAGAAAGCTTTAGATTTGGATCGCAAAAATGTTAAGGCAACTTCTTATTACTTTTTTGGTTTGAAAGTCTGATTACCTTAGAATAACAAAATAAGGATTTCTTGCTTTATATATCTTAGTTTGGATGACTTCTGGCGGATTCAATTAGGTGATTATCTTCAAAGTCTGTAATGCTTTGAATTCCAACACGAAGTTTTATCAAAATCGATGATTTAAAGATGCAGTAATGAAAAACTCTAATGAAAGTTATGTTGCATGTTGGTACTTTACTGGTTGTTTACTAATCCATGTTTATATAATAAAATTTACGAATAAAACTCCGATCTTTATGGATTTTATCATGGAATGTTAAATCTTAATAAATTCTCTATTGTTCAATCTATCAAATTTTACTGTTTTCATAATTTTTATGAATTTTAGGCGAATTTTTTCCTTGGACGAACATGTGTACAGTTAGGACATTTTGACGAAGCTTTGAAAGTGCTTACACGAGCACATGATTTGGCGCATAGTCAGAAATTAAATTTTGGTGACGAAATAACAGCACAAATTCGAGTTGCAAAGAAAGAAATATTCAAAAGAGAGGAAGAGAAACGGTTTGTAAATTTTAGTCTTTGTATTTCAAAATTTGGTCATTTCCATTATTATTATTGATTTTTTATTGCTTGTCGTAAGCATTTCAACTGATTCATTACATAAGTCTTCCTAACTAGGTTCAACTCAAAACTTTGCGCCTTGATTTTATTTTCTGATTCATATTTGACAATATTTTGTACAGAATTTCAGAATAAAACAAGAAATTGAACTACAAGCTTATTTAAATGGTCTTATTGATAGTGACCTTGCAAGAAAACTGCAAAAACTGGAAGAAAAGAAAGAAGCTGGCGAAAACAGTGAAGTTATAACTGAAGAAACGGATTTGCAAAGTGAGGAGATGGCGCTGAAAATGGAGGCACAGTCGTCAAAAGATAAATTAAACAATTTGTTTGCACAAGTAATCTAGAATTTGATTGGATTGACTTGTAAATTGCTTTATATGCTTTATCTGACTTGTAAATTGCTTTATATCAGGATAACGATTATGGTGGATCTTCTTCAGATACATAATTGATTTTCGCTCCGAAATTACATGGTCTCTATTAATTTATTCAAAAAATAGTTGCTTAAGGTTTTTTATTCGGTGCTCTTTGATAAGTAATGGTCAAGAGTAATTATTCTCGGAAGACAGTGATTTTTAAATGTAAAATTTCAGGTAGACGAAAAAAGGAGAAAAAGAGAGGTACCCGATTATTTGTGTGGTAAAATCAGTTTCGAGATGTTACGCGATCCTGTGATAACTCCAAGTGGCATAACATATGATCGTGCAGATATTAAAGAACATTTACAACGAGTTGGTCATTTTGATCCAGTTACTCGAGCACCACTTACTGCTGATCAACTTATACCTAATCTTGCCATGAAGGAGGTATATTTTAATGATAGTTTCTTGTTTTTGTAGTTTTTTAAATGTTTATTAACAAAAAAAAAGGTGGAGCGCAGTTAGCTTGATACAAAAACAGTTGTGCCTTCAGATAACTAACTTATTGTGACTAGACTTAAATGGATCTTCATTAATCAGTTGCACAATCAAATCATTTTTCGATCAAAAAATGATTCATTGGTTACGTAGGTGATTATCGATCAGACTAATCCATTTATGTAATTGTTTACTTTTCCGCTGTATTTGGAATGCCGAACGACCACCCCGCAGGATAGCTGACTTTGAGTTTTCCAGCAACTTTTCGTGTAGTTTTAAGAGGATTATCTCGATTTCCGGTCATTATGCTATTCATCTTCAGTATCTTCATTTATTTCGCTAAACTGTTGCACTGTGCGTTTATAAGTAATTCTTAGGAGAAATGCTGTTGATATTACAAGTTAGTGTCCTTCTTCTGGCTCATTTTGAACTTATAAAAAATGGCTGATTTACTATCGTTTTTAACATCAATTCATGGTTGTTATATTAATATAAAATAAGCAGTAAGTGATAAATTATAGCATAAACAGTAAAATCATACACGAGATCTCGAAACAATGAATTTCGTCATTGCAAACTATATATTTTCTGTAAAGCACTACTATTTAATCAGCATGTTTTAAAATTAAGGTTTTGCTTCACAAGATCATATTTCTATCATCTGAACAGCATGTAAATTTCTGTCGATCTTGGATTACGCTGATTATTACGATTACTTTGTGGATTATGATTGTTAAACTTGATTTAGTTTTCAATTCACATTATCGCCATATGGAGTATTTTTTCTGGAGCTCATTTTTATAGTGATAGTTTGCAATCGTCGCAATGTACTTTTCTGCTGTTTAACATCATCAAATTTTTTGATTCTAATTATGATTTTATGACTCTAATTTCTATGATCGAAAATTTTATGTTTTTCATCAATTTTTACATTTTTGAACAAGAATTTAAATTGGTGATTTGATTTCGCTATGATTTAAATTTTAATTTCCAATTTTATTTCCTTATTTAAATATTTTTTAAGCTTTGATTTTTCTTACAAATGGATTGATTTAAATTGTTCAAGTTTAGGCAGATTTTATCTTTGCTGCATGAACTATATGGTCGAATTTTTCATTTAAAAAAAATGCATTTTCAGGTAGTAGATCATTTCTTAAATGAAAATCAATGGGCTATCGATGCTTAATGTCATTAATGTCGTAGGAAGTACCTTTTCCTGAACATATTTGTGTTGGCAATAATTGCATTCTAATATTTTAACGAATACATTTCACTGTCGTTTACTGTCTCAACACATGATTTTATGATTCATTTATAACTTCTTTTAAATGGAATGCCTTTGTTATTTTTTTTTTTGTAGTGGAGGAAGATCTATAGATAACTTCATGGTAATACGCTTGTGAAAGTCAGCGTGTTTTCAACAATGATCATTATTAACAGGCTTGAACATTTTTTATTGGATCAAGTATATATCGGAACTAAGTGATTAAATTGGAAATATAATAGAAGAATAATCATCTAGTTATTTTAATATTGTCGTACATTATCTGTTCATATAGGAAAGTTATCGCAAATAATGCTCATCCGATTCATAGCAGTCGGATGCGGTTTTAAAAATTATCTACAGGATACTATAGTTTCCCGAAAAGATTTCAATTAGAAATATCCTAGTAATAAGATTGCTGCTTGTTCCCTGTTTTTGTTTTTGTTAAGGCATTCATAAGTTTGAAACAGTTATAGTAGAAATTTTTCGTTTCTTTTTTTTTTTCATTTTATTTATCCATTTTATCTGTTGTTGAAGGAATGGAGAATATAAGATTTAAATGGTTTCAGAAGAGCACTTCCAACTATCGGCTTAGTAAGTCTTCTATTCAATAAACAGAGGAGTAGATTAGCACTATTTATCACAGTTGTTAATGCATTTAAAATAATTAACATGCACATTTTCTAAAATAGCGGATTTCTACATTTTTTATCTCGTCTTGATTATAAAAAGCAAGCATCATAATTCAAAACTATAAATCGCAAATAAGTTATAGCTTATTGCATATACAATTAAGTGCAAATAAGCTTATTGCCATTAGATACGATAAATTTGGCAATTTCTTGATTCCATAGTAGTCGCGAGATAGCTTACATGATGATTTGTTTTTCCGGTATCATTTCCTCTCAGTATTTATATTTTATGTCTTCAAATTGGTAATATATATGACTTGCCATGTTCCATGTATTCCAGAATTATAAATTTATTTCAAGTAATACATTTCAAGATGTTTTCCCCATTTTTGCAAAAAACTTATTGTTCGTGGGAAGTGAACATATTTTCATGATTTGCTTGGTGCGCATACTCTATTTGCAATGACATACCATCATATGCATAAATTATCATTCTATTGAACTGTCTAACATAAATAGTTGGTGCTGATTGGAATTGTAGCTTTCATTTTTCAAAATTTATATAAATCCAAATCGAAATATATATGGGTAAAATTTGTAGAACAAGACATTGTAATTTATTAGGATACAGATAAATTGTGAATTAATCTTCCACTTATTTACACTAAAAATAAACGAAGATCCCAGCAATTTGCAATTAACTAATAAGTAGAAAAAATCCTGGCAATTTGCAACATATGTCACAGATTACTGAAGTCTGAAGCGTCGCTAACCCTCTAAATTGTTTTATCTTCTATCAAAAGACTGTCGAATTTATGCATTCCTAGATATGAATATTCAGTCAAATTCGGTTCATTGTGCATAGTAAATAATTTGTTGCACGAGAAAATGATAACTAAAGTTACCTATAAGCTCTGCTTTAATAAAAATAAAATTTCACCGGAACATCAACAATAGCATAACAATATGTTCCAAATTATTAAAACAGTAAATTGTTCTAATAACAAATCATTTATCTTCATGAAATATAACAAAATTTATCGCAAGAACATTGATTTATTTATGCCCTCGATTATCCAGTGGTTTCACCTGCAATTCAAATGTTTAATTTTTATCAGTTGAATCCAAATGCAAAAGTATCTTTATAAACAAATCAAGAGAATATCTGTTTATTATTTGTGTCAAGTGATTAGTAAATATAAATTATGTACATCATACAAGCCAAAATATAAATTAGATGCTTAGTGTCAAAATATTTAGAAAAAAAGTATATGGTGCATATTACAAAGTCGACAGCTAATTAAAATAATACATGAATGATATTTGCTCACTGAATACGAATAAATAGCATAAAAAATATCCCACTTTGTAAATCCTCACGATCCAATGTTCTGTGGTGTAAGCTTCTTCCAGAAAATCGAGTTCGAAATCTTTATTACCAATTTCAGCATGCCTTACCCTATCAAAACCGGTAACTTCACCCTGAAAGTATTTCATAAAAAATATAACTTAACAATTCAAAAAAGTTCAATTTTCAAAATTTTCAGAACTCAAAACTTGTTATTTTTATGACTTTCTATGCAATTTCTTTAACTCACTTCACACTTCATAAAAGATCTGCATATGAATTTTCTTGAGATTTAAAATTTGAAGAAATTTTGCTATAATTTTTTCCAAAAAATAAGCTTACATGTTGTGTATACAGTCCACCAAAACGATAATAGCACAGTTTATACATAAGGCAGTTAAGCATTGTCGGTGAACCCTCACGATCAACACGAAATTCCCCCGATTTCGAAAAGTAATCCATCTCTTTGATATGAGCGCCTTCTGGTGTCGATCCACCAATTCTTACCATCCATAAAAATTTATTGATGTCTGGAATAAAAAATGAGAAAACGCTTGAGTGAGTAATTAACTTATTCCAGTATTTCTAAATCGAATTCTTTCCATGGATTTATAAAACTAGCGCCATTTACATCACTCACACGCCAATAGCAATAGTTCTGTATTCATAAAAAATTACCGTCCTGAATTTTTTGCTAAGCAGAGATCCATCATAAAAAGATATTTTTTTTATTATATCTATAAATAATTTACTTTCATTTAGCTCTTCAACTTTGTTCTTTCATTCAGTAAAAGAATTTTTAAAATGGGAAAACTGAAACAATCAATCTTATAGATATATTAATATTAAAAAAAATTACCATCAGAAGAATATCCGATTACTCCACCAAAAATGACCAAGACATAATCAACATCTAGTTCAAGCATTATTTCATATGCATCTTCCTCTTTTGAAGACATTGCCTAAAGGAATGATTAATTAAAAATAACACACACTATGCATTTAATGTGAAAACGAAACTAAAAAATTTAGGAATATAAGAGACATCTGATTATGTTTTCGATATCAGAAGTGAATACTGCCACGTAAGAGTTCAAATTATTAAATAACTGAGAGATATAAAACAAGCGAGCAAAAAAGAGCACACTATCGAGTTACTACGTAACACGTTTAAAAACTCAGAGAAATTCAAACATCTTTTCATTAAGAAAACGATTTACCTGCCCAACACGCGATATGTGTGTATTATTCCAAGTATTGTTATCAACGATAACTGTTCGATTTGCCATTGCTGTAATTTGATATCCATAATCCCACCAGGACATAACTTTTGCTTCCTGGAAAGTTTCAAAACTTTGAAAGATCCTAAAGAAATTCATAACTTCGACAATCTCTGAATTTTTAGTTATATTTCATATGTTGCTATCTACTGATAATATACTGACTGGATGCGAATTTTTTCGCAGCCAATAATAAGCTTCTCTAAAATCATCGAAAATAATCGTCGACCCATCACCACCATGTGCAGAAAGCACAATGGAAGGACTGCTATAAGCTTCGGAAGTTGCCCAGGTGCAGTGATATACGTAAGAAATGAAGAAAACTGCAACAATTGCAATCACTGCTTGTGCTACCTGAAATTAAGAAAAATAATCCCATAAACATAGATGAAAAAAAATGAAAAAGAAAAAGGATATAGCGGTGCGGAATTGGTTTTAAATAAGTAATTTTTCATTGTAGTAAAACCAAATTGTAACAATGTACCTAAAAAATTCATTTGATGGTCTATAATTTTATAAAATTCATTCCAAATCGATGCTTCTACCATTAAATTATATTCTTCAATTGCAATGTGCACCTCATAAATCACAAAGGTATTATTATTACGGTGAAATGCATATCTCGAAGTTTAAAGACATTATAACAATAAATACCTCATTTTTGTATGGATAATTTCTTTCTTTTTCCTTTTTATCATGTCTGACATGTACAAATGTTGAATCCAAATTTTTCATAAATGTAGACAGTGTCGATGACAGTGCAATACCACCTAATATGCACATTACTGGTGCCAGTACTAACATCAAACGAACCATGACACCCTGTAAATTATTAATCACTTTTATGCATGCGCAATTATTTATTTACTCAAAATTCTTACTGACAGTATTCGTAAAATATGATTCATCTAACAATAATATCGTGATGGGATTAATTCATTTCAATTTGTTGAATATATGAATGCACAAAAAATACCAATTGTTTGAACTGAATAAATATTAGAGAATGAATTAAGCAAAACGTTAAACTTTCCTAAAACCAAGCAAAAAAAAAAGAAAAAAACGTACCGCGAAATAAATACTTGTAAGAGCATAAAGAATGATAAAAATATTGTGATTATTAAGCTCTTTGAAACAGACATACAAACCAACTGAAAGAACAGAACTATTGGTGAAAGCAGAATTGATATTGCTAATTCTAAAACTTTTCCAGATTTCGATCATTATCAGTAAGAAATGTCGACATTTTTTTTGAAAATGGAAAAGAGATGACACGAAACTATTGAAATAAATAAATATATAATAACAAAAATCAAACACCTGGGAATGTGAACACCAGTATTTGTAAATCAAAATAGAAAGAACTCCATGCCGTTGGTTGATGTTCAGACACAGAAGCAATAATGGGAATATTATTTTTGGCATATGATGGATCTAATAACGAATAAAATCGTCCAGTCCAAGGAGCGATTTCTAAACAATTAACGTAAGAAACAGGAAGGTTATATGAACAAATACCAATCAATTTCTTCATGATAATATATTTCTTTAATTTTAAATCAATGTTAGTCTAGTCAGAACTGTTTTACTAAAACAATCTAGCAAAACAGCACAGCATCAAGCGTAAGACGAAAGTGTGCGATGAATACAAATAAGTTTGAAAAAACAATACCGCAAAATGACGGATGAAAGAGGAAAAATATTTTGAACAAACTATTCGATTAATAGAGTAATGCAATATGAATTTGTTTCTTCAAGAAAATGCCAGGAAATTTTATACGCCATAGTGCACGGTCATTTGGACAAAAGGACTGAATAATTTATCGAGAATCAGTTGTTATGTTAATCTCTATTCTACGAAATTATCTTTTCAACAAAAAAATTTTTTTCTTAGATACTTACTTCCTAAATAGGATGCAACGATAACGCTTATCGCAACAGCACATGCCGCAAACAGAACCGTCGATCGGAAAAGAAATTGAAAATTCACTTCCGACATTCGTTTCCGCAGCCATTTAGCAAATGCAATAATCTGACATAATCCAAAAACGCCAAAAGCCTAAAGTAAAATATGAAAATTTAAAGAAAAATAGAATAATGTTTATAAAGAATAATTATAAAATTCATCGGCGAAATGGTAGACAAAAAAGATCTTGACTATAGTCACCCTAATATCACAATTCAAATACATTCCCAGATGAAGGGAAGTTTTTTTTTCGTGACCAATTTGACAGGTAAAACATTTAGAAAGCAGAATTTAAAAAAGTAAGGGCTAAACTAGTTAAAGACCATCAAGCTATGAATTTTGATAATAGTTCCTAATAATTTAAAGAACATAAAATTTGCAGATTTAACTGCATATAACAACATACCATCATATGCTCTGAAGTTTGTACAGGTTGAAATCCGACAAAGGGGATTTGCATTGAGAGTATAGTTCCAATAATGTAGAACTAAAATTTTCATTTTTAAAATAATAAAGATAGCCGAAAATATAGAAAAAAGAATATGACTGTCGGTAAATATTACCTGATAAAAATTTTGAGATGATCACTGTAATTTGCAGTTAAATAGGCCTTCACGAAAGTAGTACAAACAATAAAATAATGAATTATTTTCATTATGGAAACAGAAGAATTGTTATTCAAATTACAACATTATTGTCTCATTTTTTTTTTTTTTGAGTTTTATAATAAACAAAAACAAAGAAATATCCTTTTAATATTTTTTCTTTTTTCTCTATTTAGTCCGACCTATTGCTCTAAAAAAACTAACGGTGGAATAAGCGATATATATTTTGTTCGAGAAACGGCTAGTGCAAATGAGTGCCAAAACGTGTAATGGAATGAGATTGATCAGGAAAACGTAACCACCCCACGAAGAAACCATGTAGAAATAACCAAGTGAGCATAAAACTGACCAACATACATTCCCACTCTTTACAGCCTGAATATTAAAAATTATGTATCAGAAAAAAAAAAAAAAAATAAAAACTCCGTAAAGTTATTTTTTGTGCGTATTTCTTGATGCTTTTGTGAATTAAAATTAAAACAAAAGAACTTAGAAATAATCAATGTATTTATTCAACTGTATTTTAACAAGCAAGAATAATATGAGTAAGCAATAAACGTCCGAACTGCACATTAAGAGAAAAAACGTAAAAATAAACCTTGATCCATAGATAATAAGTGGATAACATACAAAATATGGCAATGCCTTCGTTATCATATGAACCAGCTACAGAACGCGATATATAGCCTGGCACAATAGCAATCATGGAGGCAGCTACAAGTCCAGCCGCGTCATCCTATAATAAAAATGTTTATTATTTAAACATAGTTAAGTCACAACTGGATAGTGCAGTTGGACTAACATAATTCACAGCATATAATGTATAATTCGATTCAATTTCATTATTAAAGGGAATTATGTACGAGAGAACGCGGAATGAATCATGAAAATTCTTATGTATTTGCTATTTTATTAAACAATTCTATGTTATGGATCGCTGAAACTTAAAAGTACTTGTCAGTATTCTTTTTCCATCGTAATGTTATTTTTTTTTTTTTTTTTCATCATCTGAACCAAAAATATGATATATTTAGACTCAAAAGTTCTATACTCTTCGTAAGATCAAGTATCTTAAGCTCGCGAATCTTCAACGACCAGAAATTGAAATATCGAAACACACTTTCAATGTTAAAAGAAAAGCAAAATAGGGATTGTCTTGGATCAAAGTATATGAGAATACAATTCTGCTATTCTAAATCTTTATAAAATTACCAAAATTTACAGAGCAAATTTTGTTGGTCATTCTGTAGGTATCAAATCTAATCATACACTTGTTGCATAGCAAAAACTGAAGTTTGGTAACAAAGAATAACAGAAAAAAGAATCATTATATACTAATTCATTACGCAAAATATAACCCTGATTTTAGCAACCATAAATAAGATAAATCAAAGGTGTTTCATATCACAGAAATCCTTCTCCCTATAATGTAAAAAATAAAAATTTAACACACCTTTAATTCTTTCGTTAACATGTATGTTATTAAAACTGTGAATGAACTAAAAAGTGGAGCAAGAAATACACAAATTTCGCGCACATGTAATGTGAAATGAACGAAATGCAGCATACGATGAATTAAAGCACTTGTTATCATCAAGCCTAAATAAATATCAATAAATTTAAATACATATTTTTTTACTACAAAAATTTAGGAAGTTTTGCAGAAGTCATAAACTTTTTACTTTAAATCTTTGAATGAAATGACTTTTCAAGAATCTAAATATCAGGTAAAGTTATAAAATGGAATAATTTGAAACTCAAAGAATATGGGGAAGTAAAAAATCGAAAGACTAGAAATGATAAAAGCTAAGAACGAACCAGGATATATCGTGCCGCCAATGATTCTACCCAAAGGATACCAGGCACGATCATCAAACCAGTTATGAAAATTATAGTATCCTTCATCAGTCAGATATCGAGTAGTTCGATAATTGAAATAAGGATCAAACTGTAACACTAAGTATTTAATGTAATAATTTAGAGAACAGAAATACCAATGTATTTTTCCTCTCAAAGCCTTTTTTGTATTTACAAACTTGAAAATATTCTTCAGCTAAAACGATAAATGGCTAACTTACTTCATGAATGACTGATTCGAATCGGATCACAGCAAAAAGTCGGCTGCAAAAAAACGAAGGTAAAATTAAAGCACCAAAAGTAAATAATATTAATATTAATTGAAATCGTATTAAATGACAACAAATTCAAGTACGACATATAATAAATGCTCCCAAATAAATGCAGCAGATAATGCTTATGATTCATTACAGATCAAGCATTAAAAAGAAAAAAATTCCTACTAACCTTGAAAAAGAAACCACAGCAGCCAGCGCTAAAATCAAAATCTTAAGGAAGGTCTCTTGCTTATCGTGCGTTAACCTCAACAGTCTGGCAATGCTCACCGACATTCTGCAATTTCATCATAACAAAATATATTGAAAAAAAATATATTGAACATATAAAGATAATAACAATGCGAGAAAACAAAAATCTAAAAATGAAATGTTTAATGTAGGGAATCTAATAATTTCCAATTTTATCTTTTCAAATATTTGAATTCTTAAAAAATAATTAAAAGACAAGATCTAATCATCAAACGTTACTTTAAAATTCATCTTAATTATGAGCAGTTTAATTTCAATGTCCTAAAACAAACAATATTAAATGTGTTATATACTATAAAGAAAATACAAATATTATACATCATAAAATAGAATAAAAAATATAAAATATTAATGTTATTTTATAATGGAACATCCACCAACAGTACACTTTCTAACGATAATTCACATTGACCTTTAACTGGATTTGTATCTAAATCTGGTATATAACTTATCCAATCGAATGTGTAAATTAAGACAAATAAATTAATACTTTACTAATGCGCAAAATAATTCTAGAAATACTGCATCCACAGTGATAGATACCCACTCATCCTAGCTTAAAGCCACGTATTCATTAATATACTTGTCTACGTGTGATATTTTCATAAAAATCTATTTCGCTACACATTACTTCCCTGTAATCTCCAAGTTATCCAAACACTTTCTTTTATCATGTTTATTAAGACACCGTATGGATGACTGCGTATGTTATATCATTTAAGTGTATTTTTAATATTGTTGAAAGGTATGACTTATCAATGGTGATATTAATTTCAGACCAAATATCAGTAATGATATTAATTTCAAACCGCTGAATATTGATTTGAAGCCAATAATAACAATTGGCCGATGGGTACGTATTGCGCTGTACTGAAATATCATCAGCGAAGGAACTGTTTTGGATATATCCAACAGCGATACAGTGGTGCATCACGAATAGCTAACATACAGGTTATTGATTATTCAAGAGAAAAGGAATATGTGGAATGATCATAATCCAGTGGCAAGAAATATAAGTGATATTTCGATAAAAAGATGATTTTATTCGGAAAAGTCTCCACTTTTTTTCGGATTCTAAAATTCTTTACCTGTCTGTTTTTTTGAAAAATATCAAAAGTTTGGAGAATACTCATTAAATACTAGAGAAATTGATCAATTCGTACATATGTTTACATTTCGTTCGCATTTCGAACATTATGCTCACATTTCGAACAATGCAAATCATGTTTTAAGATGCATAAACAAATTTTATCACTTGTATATTTTTCTTTCACGCTAGCACTGAGAAATATTTATTGACACTAATTATAATTCAGGTTAATACTACAACTTCGGGCGCATACAACATTATTAAGTGCGAAAATCTAGTAAACTGTGGTATAATCCAAGTTTTTGCTCCAAATGATCACTGTTGTCATAGACCGAAAATATTATTTATCAATAAAATATTCGCAGATTTGTTTGGCTTTCACGAAAATGAAGAGGCAACTGTTTTATCTTTACTATTTAACTTGAGTAGTTGTGAAAATTTCAATGAAATAATACTACTGATATGATAACGAACTGGATTTGTTCAGTTAATTCATTTGTAGGTAATTGTGCAGAAAGTGGAAACAGCGCCTGTATGTAGTTTGTTTGAAGTGGAACTGACTTCAGCGGAAGATTGGAATGTTGTTGTATGTTTTATTATGAAAAAAACTTGAGGAAATTTTAATTTCAATGTCGATAGGAAAAGAAAAAAATTTTCCTTTAATATATTTGCTCAAGCTTCAAGCATGTTTTTTCCAATGCACTAAATTTAAAATTTAGTGTATGGAATCTTCCTGTTGTTCATGCAAATTTTATACGCTTAAAAAATATTAAATCATTAAGATAATTTTCATACTTGGCATCGACATTTTTACTTATACTGTTTGAAACTGAAGTATTTTTGAGTTTGGACGAAACTCCAGTTCATTCCATCACTCATTGCATTTTTTATTGTCATTTCTCACTTTTTCATTTCTTATTGTTCAGAAAAATTTTTTTCGTAGTCTTTAATACGCATTTAACGTGATTCAGAAATTGAACAAGTATCAATGATAGAAGACGGAAGGAAATATCTTTCCGAAATATATAAGAAAGAATATAAGAAAGCTCATTGTGTAATTTCAAACCATAAAACTTTCAACTGCTTTTTAAAAAAGATGAAGACTGGTTTTCGATAAGTTCAGCTGCTTTTTGATTTAGTTTTTTCAAAAAAAAAATCAATGAATCATTTCAAATTTACTGATACATGAAACAATTTTTTCAGCAAAATTCATCTCAACGAATTGAAGAATTACTCCTGGGACAAATTCAATTAATTACTGTTGGCCAGACATATCCAATTTGGATTGCTCAAAATCTTTATGTTTATTTCACTGTTGGTAAGTTGAAGGTTTTATTTGCTTTATCTTTTGCTTTTTGACGTATTTTTCTGCCTTTCTGGCTTATCGGATAGTGCTGAAAACTTCTGGATTCCTTCGTCTTACTTCTGTAATAAATTCTTTAGTCCTCTTTCCTGTGCATTTCTTATATTGCTTTCTTGTCCTCTTCGCTTCAGTAATAATTTTTGATAATTCACTTTAGTTTTTTTTTGAAACGACTTAAAATTATATACGATATCGATTTCCTGATTCATTGACCCAGTTTTGTAATTTATAATATTTTGCTTAAAAAGACATGTATGGAAGATTTTAGACGTTTAGATTTGCTTAAAAGGACTTAAATTGAGAAAATTGCTTATTTCTACTTTTTTTTTCCAAAATCTCTGCATATTTTTTAATGTATTTTTATGTCTTTTGTCTCGTTTCATATTTAATCACCTCTTTTTAACTATTGTTTGGCAAACTTTTCGTCTCTCATTTTATTAAAATTTCTCCTGTGCTTAAAATAAACAATTTATTGAATGTATTAATAGGCAAATAAAAATAAATGAAACCAAAAACAGATTTCAGTCCGAATCGAAACATCCTCATCTGTGATGCAGAACGCCTGTTTATGTGAATTTACAGAGGTTCATGTGAAGCCTTTCTATTCAAGTCCTAGTAGTATCGAAAAGAACAATTCAAGAGACTTTTTGGGATTGCTTCCAGCATCTTTCGCATCTAGGATAAGAAATTTATTCTCGGACTTAACTCCTATACCATTTGTATTCAAGATCCAAGATTATTGCGGCAATATTCTTAATAGAACCGTAGTCCGAGTATTGCCAGAAATGTTGATTAGGGATGTTTTTCCGGAAGAATTGGATATACTTGCCGTCTTCAGACTCAGTTACAGTATGTTGTTATACTTATTAATGATTTCATTTGTTATTTCTAAACCAATTATATGGAATTATATATATCATAGAAAATTAAGTAAGACTGACAAAGTTTTTTTGAGCATATTAAAAAAAAATGACGAACCTGATATTGTGACATTGCTGACAGATTTCTTTCCTAGCAGCTGCAGTGATTAATATTAATTTTAGATCAAAGTAACTCAGAAATCATCACATTATCAACTCTTTATAATGGTGAAACTGGTCAGACTGCACACGCTTTACTTATTGAACTACCGATGATATGTTCTCGTTTTGCTGCACTAAGGGATTGTTTAAAGGTATTTTGAGGATCATTGCCTTTTATTTAGGTCTTGCTATACATAATTAAATTAAATAATTTCAGGAATAGCATTATATTATTCATTTGTAGAAGAGAATTTTATTTATTTCTTTGTCTCTGTTATTGGATGCTTCAGAAATTTGAGTAGTCAAATATGAATATATTTTTTTTATGAAATTCTGTTAGGAAAATTTAGTCAGATTGTCAGGTTGAATTTTATACATTAGTCTGATTCTCCTTTAAAAACATTTTATGTAGAGTAATAATGAAATAATTTTTTTATGGAAAAAACATTTCGCTAATAATCACTTCTGATAAATTTTGTTCAATTATAGCGCTATGAACCTCATCATTGTGTGTTCTCGCCCCGATTGCATGAACTTATGAATGGAGAATTTGAGTGGATTAAATTGTCTCCTTTGCCAAAGGACCACATTTATCAACTTGAAACTCTTGAAGTACAATCAGATGTTAGTGCAGTTTATCTCTGAAAATTCATTCGCTTCTTATTGAATTCGTTTCCCCTTAATTTAATAGTTGTCAAAGCAAATCCATTATATGCTTTAGGGCTCGTTACCGGAGAATTTCAATGACTGTTTGCGAAACCATTTGTGGAAGACTTGTAAATATTATCCAATCATTGTTCCAGCTGAAGGATTGAAAATGAAAATGAATTTGACTTGTAAGTTCGGATCAAACTTGATATATTCCATAAATTTAATGATTCTCCTTTTTCTAAAATTATAGCTATATTTTGCTTATCTTTTTTGAATCAGCTATATTTATATACGTATATTTTTCCATTAATAATAGAAATAACTCGAAAAATCGAAAACTAGTATAGGGGTACTAAAGTTATGAGTAGACTTGAAATCAATAAAGTTAAAAAATATTTTTAGGCAAAACTCATCTACAGTGTCGGATTCGACCTCGCCTTGATGAGAAAAAGAATAACAAGTCTCAGAAATGTTTTATCTTCTCTAATGATATATTTCCTCTGCTTGAATATCGGGTAAATGAAATATTTCATTATTCTGTGAAAAATTTCGAGAAATGTACTTGAAAAATATTCAACAGTAATTTAATATAAGGTTTATATCTGTGGATTGGAATTCAAATTTCGAAAGTATTTAAGTATGCAGTTGGCAATATTTGCTGAAAAAATTGTAGTTTCTTATTCAAATTTAGAAAGAAGAACCTGATTTTTCCAGAATATTGAGTCAATGAAGGACAGCTTTGTGCAGCTGGAGGAAACAAATGTAAATGATCATCAGGCAGTTTTTAGTTTCGGCGAATTGAAAAATAAAGCAGTGGAATTTTCGTATGTTTTATTTCAGAAGCTTTTCATAGAGAATGAGGTGGGGATAATCATTATAAGTGGATAAGCTGGAAAATAAAGAAGTGGGATGTAACTGAACATATGAAATACTGAAATCACTAGAATCAGTTATAGTTATAGGAATTTCTTTTGCTAATTAACTCAATTAGAATTAATGTATGAAATTTTCAGATTCCAAATTGCATTTATTGAAAAATGTTATATGTACATTATATATCATTTGGAGAAATCTCTTTTCCTTTCGTCAGGAAATATTTTTATAATGGGTAATAAATCAGCGGGTAAAACAACTATTCTACATTTTCTTGCAGAAAAACTATTGCACTCTCATTTAGCTATTTATAGTGAAATCTCTGCACTGTTCTGACTGGAATGGTGAGTTTTATCCGAAATCCTCTTAAAATTTAAAAATATTTTTGACGTTGAATATATTGTGCAATTAAATGTTTGTGTTGTTTAATATGAGAAATACTGTTGTCGAATTCTTTAATACTGAATGGTAAAACTTGTTTTAGTGTTTGACTGATCAGTATCTTTCATGAACAAGTATGTTACTTGCTTGAATATTATTTTTCAAAACAATTTACTGATGACTAAACCGTCTTTTTATAGGAAAGTCAATTGAAAAGTTTCAAGATGTATTAAAAGTTACTGTGGCACGTTTAAGGAGGCGTTGTCCTTCGGTCCTTCTCTTAGATGATTTGGATTTCTTGTTATATAGTCAAGATGAAGATGTGAGAAATATTCGTTTGGAAAGATGTGTCGAGTGTAAGTTTTGAGAACTTTAAAAAAAAATTAATCTTGTACGAATTGTTAATGTCAATCAAGTATCTTCATATTTTGTTTAATTTGCAAAATCAATATCCACTTCAGTTGTAACTTCATTGTTTGTTTTTAAAGTGCTCAGGAATTTGACCATTGAGAATGATTTATTAATCGTTGCAACAGCATGCAGCAAACGTGATGTTATCGAACTGTTTTCGCTGAATGCTGGTCGCCGATTTTTTAGTCACGTAGAAGGCATCACGGAACTTGGTCAGGTGAGTTATTAAGTCATACGTATAAGTCCTTCAAAATTCACGTCATATTTTGATAAAATATGTTAATAATGTTAGAGTATGATGTCTGTAATATATCAAAATATTTACATTCCTAAAGTTCTAGCAAGAACAGTTTTTATCTGTTAAAAAATCATTTAAGTACACCATTGTCGAGGAAAATAACGTATTACATTTTCTAGCAATTCCGGAACTAATAACAAACTAAATCTTCGAAATACATCATTCTGATAATATCATGTAATAAAAAACATTAATAAATGAAAGAATAAGTATTATATATATTCAGTTTGAAAATTCAAGTTTCACTGATAATCTCATTTATCTGTCAGGGTAACCGATTAAATGGTTTTTCTATTAGTTGATTTTAATTCTTGTCGCTAGAATATTCATGCAAAAAGTTGTTATCAAAAATCTAAATAGGTTGAATCGAATATAGATATTTTGAAGTGATCTAATAACATTTTATATTTGTTCACAAGATATATATTTATTTTGTTTATTTGTTTAATTTGAAAAAATAAAATGAAATTTTTAGATGGGTTTTTCTTTCCTCTCTATCCTGCTTTTTAAAGTATCTGATTTCTTTCTCAAATCGAAACTTATCCTACTTTTTTCTTGAAATTGTTTAAATGTATTTCTATTTTTAAGAGAAGATTGGATTCCAGAGGAAGCAATGCATTTTTTTTGCAAATTTTATAAATTGTCAAAAATTTTTGTTATTTTTAAAGTTATAGCAAATAATTAATAACGAATGGTTTTGAGCAATTGCTAAAAGTTCCATCGCTGTAATATCTTTTGGCATGATCATTATCCTTATATACTAACTGGATGACTAAGTTCACCGTTTTTCGACGTATCCAAGATAATTTATTGCAAATAACTATCCAATAACGACCTGGTCTTGTGCATTCTATTGAATCCGCTTCAGCTACTAATTTTGCGGCCAACTTGAACCACGGATAAACCATTTCAAGTTCATCAATGTTAATATCTTTCTCTTGTCGCATATCGTTTATCGCTTCATTTGACGATAAGATTTGATATGGAGGCTGAAATTTAAAATTTCATGATATTTGTCAGAAGTTTTTTATTTTCATAATGATATAAAGCGCTCTATCAAGTTAGTCAGGCTGTTAGCCTGTTATTCTCATACATTAAGTTTATATTAAATTTACAACTGAGCTAGGATATTAAATAATATTTTTTTTCATTCCAACTATTAGTATTTTGACTGGAAAATCGTGAGAAAATTTTCTTTTAGTAGCTGTCATATTATTATAATGTTATTCTTTTTTCCACGATTTAAATCATACTCTAATTTTTTACTACCTCGTAAAAAACACCAAAATTGATATCACCATCTGTAGTAAAATACCATTGCAATCTGTTCCCTTTCTCCTTTACATCGATATATATTAGGCGACGTTTTCCTGGTGAAATTATGATCGTTTCCAAATTACCTGGCGACTCTAGGCTTTCCAACTTGGCGTATTGTTCATGTATTGCAGGTTGACATTGAATTTCCTATATAAGTTTACTTCTGATTTTGTATTTTTCAAAATGTTACTAACTTCAGAGATTTATGTTAGTTCTAGTTTAAATCGTAATTACTTATTACATTATAAACACTTATTTCTCTTCAGAAATTATGAAGACTGTCTCAAAAAAATAAAAAAAAACCTAGAATGTTCCTGAAGAAAAATAGATACCTTGAAAATATGCTGGCATAATAATAAAAAAATGCTGAAAACCTATTCTTGTTTCATTTGGATCAAATTTTAAATTATCGCATCCATTCAAAATTTCGTATCGGTAATTTAATTTTTTCTTTCTGAATTTGCAAGTCTTTCGAAATTTCTTTTCTAAATGAATTACCTCATTTTTTCCTCCTAAATTTGTGGGGATGTCTTCAATTTTAATCTCTTTCAGTAAATCAGATAAAGAATTTTCATTATATAATCGAAAGCGTTCTACGAAGCTCTCAGGCATCATTGTTCGAGCTATTTTATAAGCTACATGAATCCATTTCGGGGTATTTACCATTTCCACTGGGTTTATCTGAAATGATTTAGTTTTATTAGGCTTATAATAAACTATGTTTCATTAATTGGAACATCGCAAAAGAAATTATCACAAAATTTTTTTTCTAAAATTTTATCGTAATTGCAAGTTTTACAGTAATTAGAATCTCCAGGAAAAGGTTTTCTACGTAAAAACTTTTTGATTATAAATTTACTGACTATTCTGGAATTATATTCAAAAATTCGTAGAGGAAACTTTTTAAACTAACTAGCTCAGGATAATTATCGAAATGAAGTAGTCGAGATAAATAAGCTAAATTGCCGTTCGTGGTGAGGATCATAATGAACGGATTAATTTCATATCCATTTAAATCAATGATATGTTTTATACCACTTAATCGGCCAGTCTTCTTTTCCTGCGAAATTTTCGTTTATAATGATGAAATATGTTTTTAAAAGGTCGATTTTTAATTTTTGCTTTCTTTTGCCATACCAGATTTGTTTTGACTATGCAGGAAATTAATAACTATTTGTCTGCGAATTGTTATGTTTTAAAATTTGATGGCATTTGACACGAATCTCACATATAGTCTCAGTTTCATTAATATGGAATAGAGACTATTGGTTATATACGGTAATAGCAAGTTGCCATCGAACTAAGGATCCTGAAAAGCTGAAAATTCAATTCGCAAATTTTAAAACAAGTTATGTAGGAAATCAGTTAAAATGTTTAAAATTCTTAAAGATTTTAAGAGTTGAATTATTCGTTCACTTGTTGATTAACTCTTCTGAGCAAATGTTCGAAATGACGAAATTGTAAGCGTATAGATTCCGAACTACGCAATACGTGAGCTATAGCCTGCAAATAAATTCCTTAAATTTTTTTTCTATCTTTTTATTATTATCCTATTTTTTGTTCTGCGATTTTGTTATATATATAAATTACTATATTGCTTCAATGAACATAGTTCCTTTCGAGTTGATAGATTGTTGCCCATACTTTTTTATTTTTTTACATCAAATCTTGCTTTTAAATTATGAAATAGCTCATTTTTGGATTATAAGACATAATAATTTACAATGTGATGCTCTTTAATAGAAATTTATAGTAATCTGATATTAAAACATACTAAAAAGTAAAACGTTAATACTAACCTCAACATTTATTGTCCTATATTCCACATACCATAACAATCTATTGTAATTATCTGTTTCATTTAGAATATTTCCCATCGGAAACATTCTTAGAGAATAAATAGGATTTTCGGGAGGCGGAAGATCTGGCAAATTATCCTGCAACAATTTATTTCAACGTAATAATAATAATAATAAATGTAATATAAATGAGGTGTATTTCAAGAACAGTTATTCAATTTATATTTTCTTCCAAGAAAGAATTTTAGAAAATTGCAAATTAAATTTAAACAGACGAGGTTAAATGCTTTTCGAATACGCAAATGATTGTTGAGGGTTTTGGAAGCAGTGTTCACAATATCCTTCTTTTTCTTCAGTGCTCTTTCACAAGCTAACACGAAACGATAAATGTTAAAATCATTGTCGAACTAAAAACGAGTATATCAATAGCAATGATTAAATTGTTTTTCGCATTTTCGATTTTGCAGAAAAAATAAAATTTTGAAATCGGATTATATAAAAAATTGCTGTGATACCAGACATTTTTGCTAAAAGAGATATCTCTTAACATTTATAATAAAGCAACGCATTTTCGAATTATAAAATGAAAGTCTTTCATTTTCAAATCATTTCGCAAAATTTGATATTGAAAATGTTATTTAAGTAAAACTTAAAACTTAAAAATAAAATATTCAAATAATTTTATGTCATTTGTTGGAAGTTTATTTCATTGAATGAAAAAAAGCGATGAAAATTTTCCATACAAATAATTCTTAAAAAAACAAAATGAAATTAATTAAGCAATTTCAAGCTCTGTTCCTAATTTCACGTTTTACGTTAGCGAGCTTTTTTTACGTAATTTGAGAATGAGATAAATAACATAATACAATCAATAAATTTATTTACAATTTATATTTGAAAAAAAAAAATCACAATAATCAAAATATATCAAATTATCTTTTAATTTTTTCAAACAATAACTTCTATTTATTTATTTCTGAGAATATTTCTTAACAAATAACAATCAGTTTGATAAATTAATAAACAAATAATCGATAAATGAATAACAATTTTTTTTTCAAATTTATACAGAAATTTGCATTTCGAATTTCTGATCTTTTAATGATCAATTCAAATTAGCAACAATTGGTTCTTGAAGAAATTTAAAAATTCGCTAATCACTTATATTTGCTTCCAAAAATTCATATCTTTGTCTACAGTAATCCTAATTCGCAAAAATTTTCAAAATTCAATATTTAAACAGAACTACTGAATCATCGAAATAAAATGGAAGTTTTCAATAAAATACGAAATTTTGGAATCTATTAGAGTATCGTGACACAAATATGCATTCATTGATCACAAATATAATACATAAAAAAGTAAAAAATACAAAACTAATCAATGGTTGGTTGCAACAAGGGATCAATTTAATCATTTAAAATTATTAAATTTTTAATCAATAATTATCAGTAATTTTATCCATCAAATTCTATATTATCTATGTTAAAGTTAATAAGAAATTTAAATTTCTCAATTTCTATTCAAACTCTGAAGTTACTTATTTGTTGAAAAAACAATAATCATTTTAATCACTTAAAATTATTAAACTTTTAATCAATAATTATCAATAATTTCATCTATCATACATTATATTAAAGTTATTACGAAACTTAAAATATCTCCATTTCTATTCAAATTAATTTGTTTATTGAAAACTGTAACAAATAATCAATTTAATCACTTAAAATTATTAAACTTTTAATCAATAATTATCAATAATTTCATCTATCACATATTATATTAAAGTTATAACGAAATTTAAATAGTCAAATTGTAAAAAAATTAAATTTAAATAATCAAATTATAAAATTATTATTTGTTAAAAAAAAAAAAAATTAAACAACCATTTCATCATTATCTGCAATAACATTTTATGTATCAAAAAAAAAGAAAATGTTTACTTAATTACTCAATCAAATCGAATTTTCAAACATAAATCAATTTATTTGTTTAATTATTATTTCAATTAATGTTGCACATCGACAATATGTACTTAAAATACTTTATACCACTGCCTTAGATTAGTTTAAAATTTCTTTTTAATTAAATTTTTTCCATTTATTTAAGTTATTCCTAGCAAAGCATTTTTATTTTCCAAAAATAAAATAAACTTTTTATTGATTGTTCGAGAAAAAAAAAAAGAATTGAACAAATTTTAATGAAATTGAGATAAGTATATTAATCCATTGTTATGATTACTTTTCATGTCTAATAAACTTGATCCATTTTTTTTATATCAAAGGTCATCATAGGATTAATTCTTGGCGATCGATTCTTGACAAAATAAAAGATTTTTTTTTATATCAAAAGTTATCACAGGATTAGTTTTTGGCGATCGATTCTTGATAAATTAAAAGATTATTTATTTAAAAAAAAAACAAGAAATGAGAATTATCATTCATTTAAATAAAAATTATTAAAACGATTCATTTTTAATACTGATTTTACTAAACGGCTGTTTTTTTTTTGATTAAATTTTTTTAATAATATTTGGCAATTTATTAAATATTTGAATGTAAGAATAAATTTTTCGTTTCAAAAAATTTATTTATATTCTCAAAATTAGCAAAAATCCATAATTATTCAGATTTTGTATTTTTGTAATTTAAAAAATTTTATTAATGAATTTTTAATTTAATTTTTTAGATTTGCAAAAATTACGAGAATCTTTAGCAAATTGAAGAAATTCTACGATAAATGCTTAATTAAATTTTTTAAATTCATCAAAATTACAAGAATCTCTTGTAATTTGAGGAAATTTTTGAATGAATTTTCAATTTTCCAAAAAAAATTTAATTTCGGAATGAATTTTCAATTTTCCAAATTCATAAAATACCAAAATATCACTATCGCTATACTTAAATAACCTTAATAGAATTTCTATGCTGTTTTTTATATTGTTTGTTTCTAATCAAACTTTAGAGAAAATTCATATTACCAAATAATATATCACTTTTTTTTTATTTGGATAGTTTGAAATTTGAAACTTTCGTAAAGTACGACGACTGGAAATTGAAGTTTTTCAAAGTGGAAATATTGAAAGAAATATGTTAGGAAATTACTCATTTACAAGGTTTAGAACTTTTGAAAGAAATATTCCATTCTTTTTTTATCCGAAATATTTTATCGACAAGAGAAGCGAAATAATTTGAAAAATTATAGCAGGAAGAGTGAAATCATTAAAAGTTAAAAAGTTATAGAAATTAAATTAAACTTTTGTGAAATTACTAATTAATTTGATGTTTTATTTCAATATCATTCTCCAAGTGCCGCATTATTTTAAATTCGAATTCAGATTAATTTCATCTTTACCGAATTATTTTAAACACTTTTGTATTCAAATCCTTCGTTTAGATTCTTTTGTAAAACCAAAAATATGCTCCTTTAAATTTATTCACTTAAATTGCTATCAACTTACCACCAAAAGTTTAAAATATTCCAAAAAAATTAAAGTACCATTTATGCCCTGATTTTTATAGCCTTAAAAACTGAAACTTTCCATATGTAAATAGTAATTTTGTGATTACAGAAGCTCCAAACTTTTCAATATGTAAATAATAATTTTATGATTAAAAAACTGAAACTTCTTGATATGTAAATAATAATTTCATAACTGAAAAAAAACTGAAATTTTTCGACATGCAAATAATAGTTTTTTTTTTTTATTTATACTATTTGTATTTGCAAAACAAATTGTTAAAAAGTAGAAATTAATCACAGAAAATTTAGCAAAACGAATGAACTTTATTTATATTTGAGATTGTAATGTCAAAAAGTTGTCAAAAATTACTGTTTTTTTTCGATATAGTAGTAGTAATGAGAAGATTTTGGAAAAAAATTATTATTTTTTCAATACATTAATAATGTTAAAAAGCTGGAAAATTGTTATAAACTACTTTTTCAACATAGCATTAATGTTACAATGTTAGAAAATTACTGTAAATTATTTTTTAATACAGCAGCAGTATAAAAATTTGGAAAATTACTGTAAGTTACTTTTTAATACAGTAGCAATATATAAAAATTTGGAAAATTACTGTAAATTATTTTTTAATAGAGCAGCAGTATAAAAATTTGGAAAATTACTGCAAATTATTTTTTTAATACAGCAGTAACGTTCAAAAATTGAAAAATTACTGTAAGATATTTTTCAAATACAGTAGTAATATTAAAAAAATTGGAAAATTGCTGCAAAAAACTACTGTAAATTATTTTTCAATGCAGTAATAATGTTACAAATTTGGGAAATTACTGTAAATTATTTTTCAATACAGTAGCGACGTAAAAATTAAAAAAATACTGTAAGATATTTTTCAATACAGTGGTAATGTTAAAAAAATTGGAAAATACTGCAATTTATTTTTCAATACAATAATAATACTTAAAAAAAATTGTAAAATTACCGTAAAAGTTTCAGGAAATGAAGAAATTTGTCAGAAATTGGTTGATTTGAGGAATAAATTAATTATCAGAATGATAGGAAATGAGAATGGGAGAGAGAGAGAGAGATAAATTGTTTGAACGGAATTGATAAATCACAGGGAATTGATAAAATCACAGGGAATTGATAAAATCTCACTTGATGCCAATATGATAATCCAAATTGAAAATCATAGAATATTCATTCTTTCAATAAGATACAAATTTAAGACGAAAATGAGGAGATGTTAAAGATGAATGAAATGAATTGAAACATGTTGATAGGTAGAGGAAGATGAAGAAATATTTTGGGCAAAATTTCAGGTTGAACATTATCAAATAATAATCGCAATTAATAATATCACATCATACCTGTTATTTATTTTAGCTACTCTCGTCATCTAAATGATTCATTCATTCATATGTGACAATATCAATAATCGATGTAATTAAATTGAATAATAAAATTAATTAATTAATTAATTCGTTTCATTTATTCATTTATTTAATTGTTAACATTAAATATGCAAACAATTCATCCATATTAAAATCATCCAATTTATACATTTTATTTTTACTGATAAGGTATGGCTTTGAATATTTTGGCTTTATCATTTTTATTACGTGAATAGGTGACGTAATAAAGCTCTCTTCTTTATGTATATCAATTATCAATACGTGTTGATATCGACAATTATATATATATAATGATATTCTAAAGAACGAAATATAGTAAAAAAGTTTTTAGGATTTTTGAACTGTTACAGATAAATTGCAAGTTTCACGTTTTTTGACGTTCGTAACTTATTCTTACGTGTCTCATTTCAACTATTAGTTTTTCATCTACCAATCTATCAATAACATATTGATGCTATAATTCAAAATATAATTTATTTTAAGCGATCATTTTGAAAAGGTCAGGATTGATTCATTTTCGAACTTATCATTTTTATCATTATGGACTTCATTGATTCATGATTCATTTTATCCTTTTTCATTTAACTTTTTATTTTATTTAAATTCTTATCTAATTTATTTCTCTGAAATTGAAATTAGCTAGGGCTTTTTTAAATATAACAGAACTTTATTTGAATTAAAGATAATTTCTATAAAATTAAAAAGTTTAATAATCGAAATATTTAAAATCACAATATCAAAACTTTATTTGAAAAAAAACAATTTCCAAAAAAAAATTAAAAAATTTAAATTTGAAAAAATTTCACCAATTTTATGAAGACGGAAATAACAACATCAAAAATATATGCAATATAATGAGCTATTAACTACATTAATATATCTAAAGGATTCTTTTATAATTTAAATTTAAAAAAAAAAAAAAAAAAAAACAAAATATCGTCCAATGATGTTTCCTCCTTCTATGTGAAATCATCAACAAAAAAAAAAAAGTCAAATTTTCCAGAACAAGTTTATTTGCCTTATCTTGCTGTTTATGATTAATACATTTGTGAATCATCAAGTTTACTTTTACTTAAAAAAAGAATTTTATCTACGGAAGTATTTTAGGATAGTTTTGCTAAAATTTACGACTTATTAATCGATTGATTGTAAAAAAGAAAATTAAAGTTTAAAAGTCATTATGCTGCAAAAATTATTTCTCTCTTCATTCTTCTCCTCCTATACAAACCATTCCATAATCCGCAAAATTGAAATTATAAAAAGATCAGTAAAAGTAATTTCAGCAAAGCAATTCAACAAATGATGTTTGATCTTAAAAATTTTTACAAAAGACATGAAATATTTGAAATCGGAATTAATAAATGTGAATTAAATAATCGAAATATTCAAAATCAGAAATATCGATTTTTTTTTGTAAAAAAAACATAAATCATAAAATACAAAGAATGAAATGGCATCAATGAAACGAAAAACTTTTTTTTTTTTGGCATCAATCCGGTTTCCGACAAACTTACCAAAAAAGGCCAAAAAAAGTAATAGTTTCAATGGTACTGAATG